>OZ020189.1:61655787-62396946 GCA_963971165.1 Philopedon plagiatum | reverse complement strand
AGTACTGTCCTCCCAACAAAACACTAACAAACGAACTTTCTTAGAAATGGTCGAGATTTACCAAGAACCTTCATGCATGAACAAAAACAGAGACATTCAAGATCTCAACATAATTTACTCTCAACTCTTACAAAAACCAACAAATAACATGAATGTAACCTACAATGGAGCGACAAGAATATTATTTAACTAAATCCTCAGAAACAATAGTAGATCCCAGAATGGTATTAATACTCGAATCATTGGACCCTTAATTAAACCGTTTTTACTAAAATACCATGATATCAAACGAGATTATCTTCCAGTTTATTCAGTACAAAAATGCATTTCTAACAAAAATAAACCTCAATAATAAATTAAATATGTATTGTTCTTAAATGTTTACCATTTTTTATGTGATGATGGTTTTATATTAACTCTCACTTTGCATGTAAGTTAGTTTTAACTTCTATAGTATCACATTATAAAGCTTTATACTTTTTTAGCCTTGAAAAAGGTAATAAAAAATTACCGAAAGCTCGGCAGTAGTGAAAAAAGAGAGTTTTTTTCTCCTAGCCCTTCAGTATATGGCCAACTCTCCAAGAGTTTCTACCAAGTTTGATTTTGGCCAAGATCATATAGAATAATATATATATATATATATATATATATATATATATATATATATATATATATATGTATATATATATATATATATAATATATATATATATATATATATATATATATATATATATATATATATATATATATATATATACCATATGAGTCTATGAGACCTTAAAAATTATTGTCAATATATTTTATCATGATTACTTTAATCAGATATAATGTGCGTATAATAGATATGCTCCACTCTTATAGTATTTGCAAATTATTATACTATTTACTTAACATAATATTAAAAGTCATTTTATTAACCTTGTAACAAAGGATTAAAGATATTAACTTAACCCTTAACCCGCGAGGTTGGTCTATGAGACCGACTATTTTAGTTTGTTAATTATAAAGCTCAATCTGTGTCTCTGGCGGTCAGAATGACCGAGCCTCGCGGGTAGTGTAGTTCGCGCTGGGGGTCCTCAAGACCGATAGTCGCGAATAACGTATACATATAGTTTTGCCAGTCCTAAGTGAATCTCATAAATCTAAATTATTAAGATTTAAGTGGTATAAAAAGCCAGACAAACGCCTGCCGCTCATACCGGGATCGCTCGATTCCCCATAGCAAGTATCCCACATTTCATTCAGATTTGTTAGTGATAACTTCGGTATATAATGCAAACAGCAGCTGCCTATCTCGTGAAGGGACACCTGCAGCGACGATTCGTTTTGTCTCTTTTCCACTAAGGGTAATATTATATTGGCGCATGCAGTGACAGGAGTCATTTTATTATAATTAAGACGTTACGTCTAGACAGATGCTCGTTTAGAACATGATTTATGTGAAACAGTTGAGTTGTAGGTTTTGACCAGTGAAGTGCGTATTATTTTTGTTTTTAGATACTTGGTTTATGTAAGCGAATTTTTATTATAATAATGGCTTTTTGGCGACCTTTTGAGGTAGATGAAAGCGAATTATTACATGTTGAATTACCTTCGGTACCGACCGTGGCATCGCCAGTCGAAACATGTCTGGAGTTTAATAAAGATGTTCAAAGTCAACGAATAATTCTAAATATTTACGGCTGTTTAAAAAACGAAAATCCGGCACAGTCGGATAAAGCCATTATAAAAAGAGTTAACGAATTAACACAACTTTCGATATCTACAATTTATCGCGTAATTAAAACAAGAGATGTTACAGATCATTCGGTAAAGCGAAAGAAAACTAATCAAAAGTTTCAGAAAGTTGACGATGCAGCAAAAGATGTCATTAGACGAATTGTGTACAATCTATATAAGGAAAATACGGTGCCAACATTAGAAATGATCCGGGATAAGTTACGCGATTACCCTGATTACAATAACCAGTCATTGGAAACTCTTCGAGGAATTTTATTAGATTGCGGATTTAAACACAAAAAAATTGATAATCGGATGGTTATAATGGAATCGCGCCGTCTTGTTGAACATCGTCAAGAATATTTGCGTAAAATAAAAGAACACCGGGAATCAAATAGGTATATAGTGTATCTAGATGAGACATGGTTTGATACTCATGATGTTGTTCAGTACGGTTGGGTAGATGAAACTCAAAATTGCAGTTTATGCACCGTGTTCAAGAGGAAAGCGCGTGATAATACTTCATGCCGGAGGTGAAAATGGTTTCGTGCCCAATGCACTGCTTTTGTCTGCCAAAAACATAACCCAATCTTCTGCCGATTATCATGAGGACATGCCTGGGGATTTATTTGAAAAGTGGTTTGTTGATCAGCTTTTACCGAACATTCCACCAAACTCGGTAATCGTCATGGACAATGCACCATATCATTCGCGTATATTAAACAAAATACCGAATAATAATACTAAAAAGGAAGACATTTTAAATTTTATGAGGCATAAAAATATGGAAATTCCTGAAAAGATTCCGGTAAAAAAAGAGCTGATAAAAATGATAAAGAGTCGAAATTTTAAAAATGAATATGTAATTGATAATCTTTGCACTAGACACGGCCATACCCTGTTGCGGTTACCTCCTTATTATTGCATATTTAATCCAATTGAAATGATTTGGGGCACTATAAAAAAACGTCTGCGTAAATGTAATCAGTCACCAACATTAAGTGCAGTGGTACTGGATAATATTCGACGAGTAATAAGTGAATTGAGCCGTGATATTTGCAGAAACTGTGTAGCCCACATTATAAAAAAAGAAGACGAATATCCTATTTTACCGCCAGTAGCGCCACTTGTGATTCAAAATGCGAATGATTCTAGTTCCGAATCTTCTGACGATTCCAACAGCATGTAGATATTTTTGTTTTATTGTTGATAATGGATTTTACAGGTTTCTAAAATATATAGCATTTGTTGTGAAAACCGCTTTTCACAATGCTCTTCCAGAAAATACAGAGAAACCTTGATAGAAATTCAAGTTTTGAACGAAATTCTTTCAAAAGCGGATAAATATACTTTTGGAAGACAAAGATCTTATGAAAACTTCGAAAGTTTTCAAGAAAAGACGTTTATTGAGCTTTTACAGCAACATTGCGTCTACTGACGGTCTCGATTGCTTCAGGATATAGGCAAAATAGGCGATACAAAAGAAGACCAAGGAATCAAATAGAGTAATGAAAAGGCAAAAATGAAGTGCTAATGCGAGTGTAGTGCAAATGCTAGCGATAGTGTGAGTGCGAACGCGAGCGCAAGTGCTAGTGCGAGCGGGCCTGAATACCAATAATTAAGTCAAATATCTAAGTTCCCACATCTTAAGATTACTTAGGTAAATAGCATGTCATGCACACTTAGTTACTTAACACCGTATGTAACATACAAATATCTTAAGGCTAGAGACAAATATTATCTTAAGTAGGACTTTTGTTACCTTAAGGCAATATTGTAAAAATTGTCCTTTCAGGACAGAGATAAACCCCATATTTGTATGCGAAAATATGAGAGGGTTATAAAAGCTCGGCATGACAACGGGTCATGCGAGCGGTTATAATCTATCGAGAGATACTTGATTTATAGACTCCGGTCCGAAACCAACTACTCTGGGGGGGGGGGGGGTGTTTAGTCAGTAAAAATCGTGACATAACCCACGAATGTCGCATGTGGGTATCTTTGGAAGATTCACCTCCTCTTACCCCAAAAAAAAAACAAATTAGACAGTAGGTATTACGATGGCCATGGTCACGTAAGAAACTCCAATAATTTCAAGATTCTCGGGAACGCATCCGAGCCCTTATGTGTGTCCTTGGTTCTCAGTTGAATAGCTGATCTCGATCATGACAATAGATATAGTTACAATATAATATAGTTACACTTACTACAAAACGATCATAAAAATAACAACGTACTTATGCCATTAATTTAAAGTCTTAATTATCGGTCGACGGTACGCCCATGAATACAATTATTTCTATGGTTAAACATCGTTTTTGCAGATTCAGTTAGGTTTTGATATACCTATAAATAATATTTGGTTAAAATGTTAAAACTTTTTATTGTGTTCCATCTTAAATTGGTTATAATATTTTGGGACGCCTATGGCTGGACCTTATCGGCACGGCTGCGTCAAAGGTGTCGGCTTCGTTACCTTTTTTTTGCGGTTTCACTTACCTTTAGTTATAGGTACTATAATTTTTCATGAAAAATTAGTGATCTGGTTTAGCTGTAATTATTCAAAAGGTAGGTATATGTACTTGATCGAAACTATTGTATGAATAAATTTACACTTTTATTTTAGGAAAAAATGGATTCTAACCGACCAAGTACATCGAAAAGTTGCAAATCTACAGATCCTAATTTTGAGAAAAATTGCAATGCAATGGTATGAAAAAGATCCCCTATCGGATGAAGAACACCATTCCGAAAAAGACGATGCAGATTTTATACTGGATGAACACCATGACACCCTAGAAGCCAGAAAAGAAACTGACGGACCAGCAGATGGAATAGTTTTTAGTTTATTTGACAATATTTGTGTTTTTTCATTGAATAAAGTGTTTGCAATAATATGTGTATTTCTTATTACAGAGGTTTTAAAAAACTAACTGAATTTTTAAAGAAAAAGCTTCGAATAACCGAAGCGGTGTGTGAGACCGCTACTCGCATATAGCGTGATTTCAAGTCACCTCGCTGGTTAAGGGTTAATTTATATCCTTAATGATACTAAAATATACAGTAATTATAGCTGAGTCTAGAGAAAAAAGTACCATATTTCACTTATTGCACAAAACTAGGGAAGGAATTGGCCAGAAATTGCTTTTGGGAGAAATCTTCAAGTTTTTGCCTTAAGGCTAAGTATAAGGAAGACCTCTGCATGCAATTTGTATCATGCTATAAAGACTTCAGGTAAGAATGAGTGGAAGAAGTGGGATGTTCTCAGTTTCTGTAACCGGACAGTAAAGGGGTAAATGTATCGCGCTTCTTGTTATTCTGTTGGGAACAACTAAAGGGGAAATGATAGAGCAGAATTCGTGAAAATATCTGTAGAAGGAAGATAGATAACTTAAAGCGCGGCAGTGAGAGAAAGAGAATTTTTTTAGCGAGAACAATATTGTAGGCTAGTTGTTATTTGGAAAACATATAGTATATAGGTTAGAAGAGAAAAATATTATTGAATCTGGAGAAACCAGTCAAGCCTTGTAGCAACTGACGTGGTTATTATGGTAATGTATGTGTACCAGCTGAGATCATATTTACAAAGAAATATTTCTTTATTCTATTATTGGCCTAATTATTATAATATAGCCTATTGCTGTGAATGTGGATGGAATGAGTGTTGTTGATGGATTTTTGGGGTAACGAGGATTTTATAAAGCGTAGAACTTAACAAAGTTTTTGTCATCCAACTCTACGACTAATTGAAGATCTTGTAAAAGAGATGCGTGCATACCCTTCGCTAATATGCATTCAAGATTTAGGACTGATATGGAGAAATGAATACCTATTAAAGTGAACAGTTCTATCGTCAGCATAAATATGAAGAAAATCGATGGTAGATAGCAAATAATTATTGTAAAGGAAAAATACGGTTGATGCAAGTACTGATGAAGCGTACAGCGTAAGCTAGCATTGATGTGATGCTCGACGTTTTCTTAAGCTGAGGCTGATCCCCTAGTAAAAATATGGTTTTTAGCTTGTTAGAGCATTTATTCTTAAGAATAATAAGCGGGTTTGCATTATTTTATATTCAGGCTTTAAACCTTGTGCCTTTTAAAATTTTTTACATTTTTTGACAACCCATTTGACAAAATATAAATAACTCGGAACAAGCTCCTCTTCAGACTGCCATTATTTTTCTTCTCTATTCTTTCTCTGTCACTTCTTATCCTACTCTGTTCTAGCCATCTACCTCTTAAAAAAAATTGAAAATGATGATGGGCTCCCAGGGGTAAAAAATTCCGGAGATAACCTACTCCTCCATTAGGATCTCCAGGGGAGGGGTGCTTACGACTTACGGGGACCCACCATCGAAGAATTCCAAAAGTATAATCACCGTAGTCAACATCTGCGGGCTTAAGTCCAATTTGGACTATGTCCACCACTACTTCCAATCATGCAAACCCCACATTCTTTTTCTGACCGAAGCCCAAATCAGTCCCAAAACCTCAATCAATCATCTTCTGTTTCCAGGCTATGAACTTCTGTCATCTTTTTGTCATCATGGTGAAGTATGCGCCTACGTTCGCAAGAGTCTTTCTAGCACCAGGCTTCCGAACCTGGAATCAGGCAGCCCGATATTCTCTAACCCTCAAATCTTCCACTAAATTTATCTGTTGCATCTACCGCTCCCCATCAGACAACTCCTACAATGAGTTCTTTGACTTTCTCTCAGCAAAAAATGGCAATCTTATCTCTGAATTTCCCGCCGCTGCGCTAAAGTTATCGTCCTACTTCCTGCTATGGACTTAGACGTCCATAGCAAGGAATGGCTAGGATCCACAAAAAACGACCCAGAAGGTAGAGCGGCCGAAAACTTCGCAATCAGCAACTCGCTCACCAATTTAATCAGAGAGCCAACATACTTTCCCCGCGTTTCTACCCATAATTCAAATCCACTAGATTTTTTCTTACCACCCATCCTGAGCCTTAACATCTGTATGCACTCCCCTTGGTCGTTCAGATCATGGCCTCATTACCATCTCTTGTCCCATATATTCCGAGGTCGTTGAAATCATTCCAGAACGCACGATCTGGCACTACAACTCTGCCGACGGGAATGGTCTTCGAAATTTCTCTGCTTTTCCTTGAAACCCTGTCTGTTTTTCCATTCCCGATCCCTCCGAAATTTGCTCTCAGATCACAGATAGGTATCATTCGAGCAGGTATTGAAAGCTTCATTCCACATACCCGCAAAATACCTATACTGCACCATCAAAAGCCATAGTTCTCTAAGGCCTGTGATAAAGCCAGGCTTAAAAAAGTCTAAGCTCACAAAAAGTATCTTCGAAATCCTACACCCGAAAATCATCAAATTTTCACCGAGGCAAAAAATTAATACAACCAAACTATCATAGAGTCCAAAAATGCTTTTAACAACCGCATACAAGATAAAGTGCTTTCCTGTCCCAACGGTAGCAAATCTTTCTGGTCACTTGCCAAATACATTAGTCAAAACTTCTGTAGAAGCACTTTTCATCACCTGACCTCTGACAACGAAATTATTTCCACCTCTAAAGGGAAAGCTAAATTATTGGCCAAACAATTCGCTGAGAATTCAACCCTAATCCCTCCCAAAAATTTCGCTCTTCCAACCACTACGTCCGTGCCCCACAAAATGCCCGACATAATACAACAAGTCAAGCAAGTTTTGAAAATCCTTCTATCTTTTGATAGGTACCAAAAAGTCCTGCAGTCTGGATGGCATACCAGCAATTGTTCTAAAAGAAGCGCTCCAGAACTTGCACCCCTCTTAACTCGTCTTTTCCAGATCTCCTATGACAAGGGTATCTTCATATAAGTATAGTTGGAAGACTGCTCGTGTACAGCATGTCCTCAAGAAAGGTTTCAAGTTCCTTCTGTTGAATTATAGACCTCTCTCTTCTCTCTGTTGTCAGCAATTTTATTGAGAAAGCGATCAACTTACAAATTCTAAAATATCTAGAAAAACACAAAATCGTCTATGACAGACAGTACGGATTTCGTTACCAAAAATCCACAGCTGATCTCCTTAGCTTTGTCGCACATAACTCGGACAAATCTCCCGAATTTCATGGCGAATCTCAAATTGTTGCTCTTGATATTTCCAAGGCCTTTGACCAAGTATGGCATGCCGCACTCCTGAACAAACTACCTTCTTACGGTCTTCCTACCAAACTATGTACCTGGATCGGTAGATTTCCCTCTAATCAACGCATATCTGTCGTGGTTGACGATCACTCATCTAACTTCCATCCTATCAGTGCTGGCGTCCCTCAAGTTTCAGTCCTGGCACCAATCATATTTCTTGTTCATATTAATGGCTTGTTTTTTTAAACTTCCAATCCCATCCACAGTTATGCTGACGATAGTACTCTTCACTCCAATATTCATTCTTCCAGACAAGTCCCGAATCAAGAGCTGGATAATAGGTGCAGATCTATGCACCTATCCCTGTCTCAAGATCTTCAATTAATCTTAGACTTGGATGCCAAGAACCTTGTTCAGTTCAACCCAGTCTTGCTCCCTGATACCCAAAACCCAGTCTTGCTCCCTGTTACCCAAAACCCAGTCTTGCTCCCTGTTACGCAAAAAATCTGGCAACGCCTACCCCATCTACATGAATGGCCACGTCCTACAGAACAATAAAACTTTCGTTATTGTTGGCATCGCTTTCGGACATGTTCTCAGCTGGCACTAACACATTACTTCAGTAGTCACATCGGCAGCTAAAAAGGTTTGTTTTCTCTTTCGAGCCAGAAAATACTTCTCCCCTTCCAACTTATACACCCTCTATGTTTTCCAAATAACACCTAACCTTGAGTACTTCTCCCGCATCTGGAGAGCGGCATCACCTTTGACACTTAACATCTTTGATTCTATCCATTCGACTCATCAATGATACAGTCCTCACAAGGAAACTCCCTTCTCTCGCTCATCGCCGCGCTTTTGGGCATTTATCCCTTTTCACCGGTACTTCCACGGATTTTACTCTGAAGAACTAGCCGGTATTATTCCCCCATTGACTGCTCCTGACAGAACAACAAGAGGCGCGTTAAGTATGCATCCCTTTACGGTCCAGCTACAAAAGCCTAGAACAGATCACTTCTCTCGCTCATTCATATCTAGGGTCTCCAGATTATGGAACAAACTGCCTGCAGATGTTTTTCCTTCCCCTCTCAATCTCCATTCCTTTAAATCGCGTGTCGATAGTCCACATTTCCCTTCTCTTTAGACGCTTACGTTACGTTAGTACTTATGCTTGAAGTCTACGTGGGATGTCTTGGATAAAAAAGCAGCATTTTCGTCATATGATCCACGAGTTGAAAATCTGATTAAAATATTTTTTCTTCGACTGCTCTGAAAATACCTAAAAACACACTACGAACTACAACTTAAAATCAATGATTGCAAACAGCGTGCGAAAACGTTTACATACGCAGTGCGAAAACGTTTACGCACGCTTCAAGGAACAATTATCATGCAACCAACCATTCGCCAGACCTATCTTCCATACAATCTTGAACAAAAGTTTAGAAATCTAGTAGGCGGCAGTTTCGGCAGCAGTCGTAATTTGAAAGCTGCCTCCTAGCAACCAATTTCAATTGTTTAATTATTGACGGCGTTATCTCAACTACCACCTAGAGAATCGACAAGATTTTACATAAGGTAGTATATAGAATAAAAGTGACATTTTGTAAAAATAAGGATAAAAATGATCTGTGAAAATCTCGACGAAGATTGTCATGAATATACTCCTCTCGTGATAGCAGAAAAATCCGCAGAAGTATCCCAAAATATCCTTCCTTCGGTTTCAAGAGAAAGATTGTATATACGTGAAAATTTAGCATTTTATACAATCCACAAAACATATCCCTGCTGCAGTCGTAGACAAGTATAGTGTACAACACGTTTGAAAATACCTTTTTCTGTTTTGGTTTCATATCAAAGCTTTTTCGATATCGTTTTCAGTATAGTAACAGGCATTTTATTTTTCGAAAGTTTGTAATACGGTGTGTAGTCATATAATAAAACAATTTTGTAAATTTATCAAGGCTGCTGTGGTAAATAAAATTTGATAGTTAAACATAAAATTTTGACATAAAAGTTTACAAAATTTGTATGTCATATTTTATTTTTAAATATGCATTTTTTATTGAAAAAAATGCAAAATAGGAAAAAAATTATAAAGTACATGTTTTATAAAGCTATTAGCGCAATTATTGTCCCGTTAGAAAACTCGCCGCAAACGGCTCGTTTGCTAACATGTACGCGTGCTCTAAAATGATACTTTATAAAACTTGTACTTTAATATACTATTTCACACTCGTTCGACTTGTGGCCTTCGCCTTCGGCTTAGGCCTATAAACGTCTCACTCGTGTGAAAACAGTAATTTTCAAAACTTGTTTACTATTCAGAATTTAATCACTTTATTTTTCAGCTTTTATACCAGGGCCGATCGGTATTACGCGCCTTCACGTAAATAAATACTATTCAAAATATGCTTTTAAATTATTTTGAATATTCACAACAATCGGCAAATGAAATAATGGTCGTCGGCACGAAGTTGTCAAAAAGATTTATCAATTTGCGCGGGCCATTACGCGCCCAGTCGACCCCCGCCCCCGACGTGCCTTGGAATGCATGCATCTGTTAAGTTGAAAATTCATGAGAGGCGTGCTTGGATTTTTGTCGACTTTATTTATTTCATATTTACAAGAATTATTATTTGGGTGTTACGCCACTCTACTGTTTAGTAAAATTAATATTTTATTTTTATTAATTTTATTATTTATTATAAGTTTTAAATATTAATTTACCTTAACAGTAGAGTGGCGTAACATCCACATAATAAACATTGTTCTTTATTTATAGTATTAATCATTAATTCAGTATAAAACATTTTTAAATATCTATCACGCCGCCCATGCTTCACAAAGGAACCGCTGACTGTTGGTCGAAATTTACTTTTATGGTGTTTCAATTCAGAATAGTTAAAGTATACAATATACTACTCGTATTACAGTAAAGAAATATTGATATGTATATCCAAAAGGTACAAATTAACTACAATATGAACAGTCACTAAAATAAACGAGTTTTATTAGTTAAATAATTTACTATAATTACGCACAACCAGTGATTCTCAAGGATATCGTCGATTTAATACGGAATATGCACATATTTTTTTATTGCATAAATCGTTTAAGGGAGTCATTACAAGCCCAAAAAAACATTTTGAAGCAAATCACTAGGATAATTTAGCTACAAAAAATGTTTACTTTTCGGTATAATTTATTACAATTTAAAAAGCAGCCATTTGTCCTTAATGAAAAATGACGTCAGGAGATCAGCAAAAATAAGTGTCAATCTACATGTTAATGTAAAGAATAACCTAAAGTCGAACAGGTTTGCTTCTCTCGGGAACAGTCAGAGGGAAAGAAATCGAATCTTTTGGGTTGATAGAGGAATAGTTCAACTAGCTTCGGTAAAAAATTGAGTTATACAGGATGTTTGGTTTCGGAGCTATTAAGCGTCAAAGTCCAAATTTTCGCGATTTCTGTTGAAATTGGGGACAGGTCGCAAAAGTGAATTAAATTTTCGGAGGTTGTAGGGGACCTGGAACTTCAGAACTCTACTGAAACTGGTGAGAATCAGAAAATGGCAAGTAATTCGTTTGAATTTTTTACCTTCTTTAGTGATTCTTTTTGGGTTTATTTTATCCGTTAATTATCTAAGCAGTAGCGCACCCAGGGGGTGCTGCACCCCCCCCCCCCCTCCCGGCCAACATCCTAGACACACAAAAATTAAAAACGTGCACTACTAATTGGAAAAATGTACCTTATTGCACTATTCAGTCACCCCCCCCCCCCCCAGGACAAAATCCTGGGTGCGTCACTGTTCTAAGAGTACCTCCCACTAATTTCAATCGCTTATTTTTTCGTTAAAGTTATAGATAAATAGGTTTGTTTGCATCGGGGAGATGCAAAATATGTCAATTTTTGAATTTTTTCGAAGATTGCCGTGAAAACAAAGAATTGCAGTTTATTTACTCGAAATTATTAAGATATGATATGTCACAATTTCACAGAAATGACAATTTTTGTTGCAAAATTGAAAGGTTCCTGGACCGATTTCGGCTTGAAATACATGAATAAGATTTTAGGAACCTCCACTTTAAGTGCAGGAATATTTCATTGGATGAGTTACGCATTAAATGACATTTTTATTGAGTTTTCGATGACTCTACAACACTGGAATTCGCCATGTATTCATGATGAGTCATAAGTCACTTTTGACAACACAGCCAATGGGATCACGTTTTACAAAGTTTCGAAATTCGCGTGAAAATTTGCAGTATAAAATCCTTTTTTTTTTTGTTAATAAAGACCAAAATAAATGGATAACAGCAACCACCATAAACATTTAGTTTATGTAGAGAATATAAAAAAAATATATTTCAAATTACTAAAAAATAAACTATTATAGTTAGAAAAAAGTTGTTTTTACAAAAATCACACGATTTTTTACCTTCTCTAAAGTAACATTATTGTTTTGTTTATACCATTTGTTTTTACTGAGTTACTGATACTAAGGGGTCATCCATAAATTACGTCACACAAATTTCATCGTTTTTTGACTCCCCCCTCGTCCTTGTCACACGTTGTCACATTCGTGTGGACCCCCCCCCCTGTTATGACGTCACTCATTTTGCAATTTGAATTTATAAGTTAATTAAAACAGCACTTCCAATATTATTATTTTTTAAAAATATTTTCATTAAAGTAACAATTTGTACGTTCTCAAACAATAGATAGGTACTGAAAATCAACAGTAAAAAAATATTCTTACATTGTTTTTGGCTGAAAACTGAACTGAACTGAAAAAAATTAATCATCCAGTGTCCATGGACCAGAAGAACCTGAGTTCAGTTTTAACAACCTGTAATACCGGCCGTAAATGGATAATATCAGTGACGAAGTAAGATAGTAGTATATAGGCACAGTGTCCGCCAAAAATTTATTTCAGGTCAAATTTGACTTTGGCATTAATTTTTGCTTGACCAAGAACCTTAAATGACATATATAAAGATGATGTGATGAACTAACGTGATCCATGTTATCTGTCAAAACTTAAATTTTTGAAGAAAATGTCCTGAAAATGATATTATTTGCTAAAATTTCAAAAAATATCATAGAAAAAAGTTGTTTGGTTTCTCATCGAAATTCTACATAATATTTGTAAAGTTTTATCCAAAAATTTTAACTTTTAATTTTTCACATATTTTTTTAGTATAATAAATTTATTTCAATTTTTAACGTTTATTTCGTTATTATTAAGTTTAAACGCCATGTTGCAACGTTTCTAAAGATAAGATATTCATTTTCCAAAGTCTGCAGAGGTTTTATAGTACAAAAATTAATATTTTTTAAAATTCCCTGAGCGTTTTGGGACTATTATCTGATTTTTTAAGATCTATAGGGCTTATTATTAACCATATCAAACACAACATTTAGAGAAGCATATCCATAGGATTTTAAAAGCTAGCTAATAAAAAACTTTTACAGCCAGATTCTCCAACGCTAGTCCGGTCTAATTTGACAGCCAAAAGTTTTAAACTGACAAGTGTAAGAATAAAGAATAAAGGAAAGACCAATTTGAGTACGTACTTTCGACAATAATAAAAATAAATTCACTACAGCAACTCGTTCCAAGACGTAAATCATTTGAAAATCAACTAAATCGCTAAAATATCAGAATAATTTATAAGTTTTTAATGACGACTTATTAACAATGACAGGACAAAAACCTGTCAAAACATAGCTAATCAACTATAAGATCTTAATTTAAACCAGTACTAAATCTTAAACCTTCTTAGTGAATCTGAAAGTTATTTTTTATTAAAAGCATCGTTACAATTTTTAAAACTAAAACATACCATTTTTATTGTAATTTAATTCAACAGTAGGCTTTAAAACAAATGTAAATATGACAAGTTGACATGTAATAGTATATTACATAACAAGTGTTGAAAGTGACATTGCGATAATCCCACGAGTGTGCGAAAATTACTTTCACATGAGTAATGTACAATATTTTTTCTACGACCACAAAAATATTTACCAAAAAACCCCAATTTCTGTATTTATTTAATACCCCCACTTTCAACACGTGTGCTGAAAAACATTTCAACACACGTGTTGACAATAAAAAAAATGAAATTGGCACCATCTGTTCAAACGTCATGTTGACAAGTACTTTTCAACACATGTGTTGAAAAGTACTTTTCAACACGCGTGTGATATAAGGCACTTTCTAGCCAAGTTAACCGTGCTTTTTTTCTCACTTTCATAGGTGGTCATAGGAAAAAGTTTTTTAAAGATCGATTAAAACATGCTTACTACCGAAGAAAAAATAGAGATAGGTAGTTTTAATTCACGGTAAAAAATAGGACAAATTGGGACACTGGGAGTATTTTTAATCAAAGGCACCCACAAAAGTTTGTGTCGCATTTCTCAGTTGGGTGTATTCTGGACAAATTCAAACGAAATGGAACAGTTTTGAATGATTTTAAGAAACCAGAATAAGAAAATGTGTTGTTATAACATGCAATTGAACACAAGTAAACGTCAGTTTATAAATATTCTTAAAGAAAGGATTTTGAAGCAAGGTTTGATTTTTGTGCCTGGGTACAGGGGAATAGAAGAGAATTGGTCATTTGCCAAAGCAATAATGTTTACAGACAAAGCACCTTTTTATTCAAACGGGAGTAAGTTCTCAAAACTGTAGGTGATGGGCTCATGAAAACCCTGGCTTCATAATTGAGTGCAAAGTGCAATATTCTTTTAGAGTAAATGTCTGGTGTGGAATTTTTAACGAAAGATTGATTGGGCCCTATTTTTTGTAGAGAAAACTTAAACGCAGTAATTTATTTAAACTTTGTAAGGACTGAGATAAGAGATAACCAATGTTGTTGATAACATGTCACTACCGAAAAGATTGATTTAGTGATACCAACAATTCACAGCACGGTTGAGGTCAGAAATGTTTTAGACAATTTGTTTAGAGGAAAATGGATTGGCCGTTATTCTGAGTATTCCTAGCAAACCTGACCTAACTGTCATGAATATTTTTGTGGGGTTATCTCAAACAAGAAGTGTACCGTAAACGGCCATTTCAAAAGGTGGATCACTTGGAAAACACTATAGGAGAGGCTTGCCTTGAAATTCCACCAAGATTTCTGAAAAATGTTACAAAAGGGTTTTCCAGAAAAACAATTAAATGTATGGAAAGGGAAGGATGGCACACTAAAATGTAAACATTTTTTTTTGTTTTAAGAATAAGCTTTAAATTTTTAATTTTTTATTCCTGTTTTAGTTTAAAAATAAGTTTTAATAAAAAAAATCTATTGGTTAGCTTTTAAAAACCTATAAAAATGATATGCCTTTCTAACTGTTGTATTTGATATGGTTAATAATAAACTCTGTGTAGCACTTAAAAAATCAAGTAGGTACCTAATAGTCCAATAGCGCTCAGGGAATTTTAAAAAATATTCATTTTTGTGCTACAAAAACTCTGTAAACTTTAGACAATGTAGGTATACCTCATCTTTAGAAACGTTGCAATATGGCGTTTAAACTTAATAATAACGAAATAAAAGTTAAACATGTACAAAATTAAAAGTTAAAATTTTTGAACAAAACTTCAATAATGGGATCTCGATGACAAACCACACAACTTTTTACTATTTCATTTTTCAAAATTTTTACAAATAATACAATTTTTAAGACATTATATAGATATATAAATTATAAAGCTTGCTCTAAAATCTTGTCGGCGGATCTTAGCTACTATGCAGTACAATCCGTCGAAAGGCGGAAAATGAATTATCAACCATTCCGTTCCGCCGCACTATAATTTTTACGGTGGATAAGTTCTTATTATTTGCACGAGTCCGCCTTGTGGCGGAATTCTAAGCCTAACTGTAACCTACCGCCGGCGGACATATAGCCACTACGTTTTTTTATACCTAGCACATTGACATAGAGAAATTTGTAATTGTGATTTGTGCCCCCCCCCCCCCAAATTTTAGGTTACGAGCCGCCACTGGTGGTCACTGTATATTATTCAGATTAAAAATTACGGTAGAATCAGGTTCGTAAACGGTTGGGCGGTAGGTCGAGGCTGAAAACGATAGAGCTACCGGTAACCGGTAGACCTGGTAACATTGCAAACAAATAATAAAACGATAAGTCCCTTTACGTCGGCTTTCTTCAAAGGCGGTATCGGTCTTTCGGTGTATGTTACCAAAGGCAAACAATTTTACTATTCAAAATAACATACTTATATAACGTTCACTTCGCCCATGGCCGTGTGCCCTATTTAGTTGTTTTAATATTTTAGATTAAATGTGACGTAACGAAGCTTATGACTCCTCCCCCCCTTGTCACGCCTAGTCACACTCTGTGGACCCCCGCCCTTCCCCTTTAGGTGTGACGTAATTAAAGGATGACCCCTAACTTGTTTTTTTCAAATACGGACCTGGATTTTTTGCTGCATTTTTTGAAAGAATACTTCATACCCTTTACAACTGTGTATCACTTGATTATGGTTTTCGACGTTTTGGTGAAGAATAGTATCATCATCGGGATATTCTACCTGTATGGACCTGGCATTTTACAAGTTAATGCGCCATTTCACGACAGAATCAGTAACTATGGATTAAATTGTTTTAACTGGTAAATTTTAATTATAATCATGATTACTAACCAGGACCCTCAAGTTTGTAAAATTGGTCCAACGCCTGAAAAAAGCATAAGCTTAGCTTTAATTATAACAAATCCTAATATTAATTCTTAGATGCATGATTGGCTTCGTGTGGTCAGTCCAATCGCGTCCATCAACCTGTTCGTCCGCCCGTCCATATGTTATAATTCAACGCAACGTCAAAAAATAAAGCAGAAAACGGATTTTAGATTCGAATTCCTTATAATCCGAACCCAGTAAATATGACAATGGTTTTATGCTAGAATATAGTTAGTTAAAGGTCTTTAATTTGAGATAATATGGTTTGTTTTCAAAGCCAGTAAATAGTAATTCAACTGTACCAACAGAATGAGTTGCAGCAGAAATGAAACCATGAGGTAAAATAGCATTATTTATTATTATCTTTTGAACTGAAAGGTGATTTTTGGATACGGAAATATTAAAAACGTAAATAATGAAAACGTATCATCAAGGGTGCCTTTTACAATATGTAGTAAACTTAACCACTAGTTAGGTGCTGTTAATAAAGGCCGCTAATTATATCCGATCTGAGTCTGCTAAACTTTTGCTTTCAATAACTCATTGGCTTAAGTGCAATTTGACAAACTTCAATGACCAAAGGTTTCTGGTTAGTAATCATGAACATAGTTTAAAATTAATCTGTTGAATAATTTAAACCACAGCGATAGGTTGTGAAATTGTGCCTTAACATGGACAATTCCAGGTCCGTATCGATAGAAAATCCTGATGATGTTGTTATTCCTGATCAAAACATCGAAAAACATAATCAAGTGACACACAGTTGTAAAGGGTATGAAGTATTCTTTCAAAAAATGCAGCAAAAAATCCAGGTCCGTATTTGAAAAAAACAAGTTAGTATCAGTAACTCAGTAAAAACAAACAGTATAAACAAAATAATAACGTTGCCTTATAGAAGGTTAAAAACCATGTCATTTTTGTAAAAACAACTTTTTTCTAACTATAATAGTTTTCGAAATATTTAAGAATTAAATTTTTGACTATTTTTTAAAAATCCCCTGTAGATAAGAAACTATAGAGAATTTGGCAACTCCGTAAACGGAATATGAATTGGGACTAGAAATGGCACATTTTCTCTAATTTAAGCCACCTCATATCTTTTACCATTTCGGAGATAGCAATAGTGGTATCACCTATTTTAGACACCCTGTATAAAGGTTATATAGAAATGATTAGTAAAGAAAATGTTGGACATTTTCCACCCGTTTTAATGCGTTTTTACTTAAGTATATCATCTAATGCTGTCTAGTTTCTCTGAATTAGCTGAATCAAAACTGAATTTTTTGTTAAATAAACCTGAGCCATGAAATAAAAAAAAAATGTAAGCATATATTACATTCTTTTATTTCTTATTGGAAACATATTATAGGTATGTAGATACATATCATTAACTAAAATTTTAATACATTTTTAAGTGGCAGTATACATAGCAGTTATGTCGTACGTATTATTGTCGCTGTCTTATTGTTCGCAATATTATGATATGATTTACAATTTTTACAAGTATTGTAACTAAGTGTTTTTATCATAATTCTTCATCGGATGTAAATGTTTTATTTTCTATTCCATGCTTGTTCTCCTTTTTTTCGGTTGTATTTTCTACTTTTTCAATGGCCCAAGGCTGCAGTTCGCCAGATGCAAAAGTTCCATAAATTACTGCACCAAAAAGGTAAATTCCTGCTGATATGTAAAAAACTATCTGCCATTCGTGTATTTGCTGAAAAAGATTGTTACTGCAACTTCTAATCTAAAATGAATTTGAGGCAAGAAAATTCGAACTTTGTTATTCCTGGGGTATTCAGAATGTAACGTAATTCAGTAATTTTAAATTGACTCTTTGACATTCAGTGGCTATTTTACTACATAGTCTTGGGCACTTAGTAGATTGAGTAAAATTTATACTTAAAGTTCTGAAATATTTTTTATACATGCTCCTACAGGGCGCAGTTGAAAATAACTTATTTTCTTAAACATTCAAATTTTCATACGAACCTGTATCTCTCAGCAAAATTATGGTATCTTGAACATACATAAAGGAGTAATATAAAAACATACAGAAAAAATGTATATGAACTTAGTCTCGTCATTCAAGACATTGTATTTAAAAACCCTCTTTATATTACTACTTTTTCAAACAATACTTACTGGTGGCTTGGACACCAAGTATCCAGATAGAATTGGACTAACAATTCCAGGAAGTGTGGCTATAGTATTTCCAATCCCCATTAAAACGCTAGCATACTGTGGTGCAATATCCAGGTGATTTACGCTACAAATAAAACAATTTTTAAGAAACTGTATTACTTGGAACGTAGGCGATACAAGTAATTATTATAAACGGTAATCAAAAATGTTTTCCATCGGTAACATAAGCTTTGTGCAAGAAGGAGGCAAGGAACGAGTTATGACTCTGATTACCACAACACTGGTGTTTGTTACGCTCTCTGTCTTACAGAGGGCTAGCCAATATAAACGTTTTTTTTCCGAAATTCACTCAAGTTCACAAGTTGACTTTGAAAAAAGTGGTACAAACCATAAATTGTAATGCGGCACTTTATGCAGGGTGTTATGAAATTCACCGCATATATTGAAACCGGTAAATGCTGGTATGAATTCAGACAATAAAAATATTCATAAATGGCGCTTAATGATAAAAAAGCTACATATCTTCCCTCAATTTTTTTTTAATAACTGGGCATCACTGGTAATAAATACATGGCCATAATATAAAAAACAGCGAGAAACGTCAGTAACAGAAAAATATTTTGTTTTGACGTCAGTGCTCGCTGTGGCGTTGCCAAGTCTCTCTACAATATTCCTGCTATAGGTTTGCTTGGGTTTGAAAAAATAATATTTTTGTTATCTTTAAAGTAAGAAATCATACTAACTCTTTTAAAACATTCAATTTCAAAAGGCTAAAATACTACAACACAAAAAAAATCCAGAGAACCACTGTTCAAACCAAGAGTAAAATTTTGTTCAACTAGGCCGACCCGAAATTTTTGGAGGAAAAAGTGTACCTACACAAAACTTTTTGTTCAAAATTAGCTTTAAACAGTCCTAACACTTAAGCATGTACTTTTTTTTATTTGTCCCTTTTGTCATAGATAACAGAGGATTTGGCTTTTATTAACATATTTATTTATATCGTCCTTAATTTTTAAGCGAAATTCCTCACAACTTAAATTAATTATAAACTTTATCTTCATAACCTCTTTCAGTGTTGAAACAGTCATTCGACTTTTTTCATCTGTCCAATACGCTAGAGTTTTTCACAGTCTATGTTAGCACCAGGTAACGTAAAAGTACTCAATAAGATTTTTTGATACAAGAAAAGTTGCTTCAAATGCATCATTGTATTTACACTTGCCTAGCGCACAAATTTCCACAAAAATAATTCAACAAGTCCACAAAATAACTTTAAAAACAAAAAGCGCGACAAAATGACAAATTTTTTACTACCACGCGCTTCCAAACGACGCCCAACGAGGTTCTGACTGGAATTAAAATTAAAACAAGAAACAACCTACAAGGTAGGCAACCCAAAAAAAGCTACAATTGTTGCATAAGAGTACTTTTCTGGCGCGTGTGCCAATTTATAAAATGTCTGGTTTTTGTTTATTTCAAAGTACTCTACTACATAGGCAACAATGCAAACAAACCCAAACACGCGTAATATTTTAAATTTTTGCGCGAAATCAGCGCCAGCTACTTCCTCAAGACACTAAGACAGGAAGTGACAAAAAGAGATCGAAAAAGAAGCATTCTGAATGTCATCAAGCGCCGGCCATGCGTCATATTTAAGCTTTTACAGTCCACCGAACCTTCAACAGCAGCATAAAAATCATACAATGAATGGTGTCAATATTTCATATTTAGAAGTTAGTTTTAAATAATAATAAATAGGAATTCCTATTAATTATTATAGTAATACAATAAAAATAAATTCTCCTTAGATTTATATGTCTGGCAACGTTTAAACAAATTCAATTGTTTTTAGTTTTTCGCGCGCAATTTTCCATCAAGCACCGTGTGTACGTTCAGCCAGTTGTGGCGAATGTGGGTTTTAGGATTTTTCAAAATTTTTAAAATGTTCGATTTAACAAAAATGTCTGTAGACTACTCCATGAGTCACTAGTTTCAATATATGCAGTGAATTTTATAACACCCTGTATATGAATACTTTAAAAAATACAAAGTCGCATTCTATTAAAACTACCCCATTTTATCGTAGTAGTGAACAGATTCTGGTTAGAAGTTTGTTTTCTTTTGTTATCGATGGAAACCTAACGATGAATCATGTTCTGAAATTTTTAAATTCCAAGTATAATTTGACAATAAAGGTTTATTATGAGTGTAAGAATTAGATAACTAAGTTTTGTACTATGAATTTATTTCTGGGTCCTTTTGCGAAAAATTTGGAAACCAAGCAAGTCGCAAAAATATTAGAATACTTATTTTTAGTAATAGTTTAGCAAACCCAAGCAAACCCAAAGCAAAAACTTGTATAAGCCTAATTGATCAACTTATATTTTTCGATCTTAGGGTGAATGCACACGGATAATTTTTGCATCGATACAGTCGCGATACAATCAGTCGCGTGACTAAATCGCGCTTCCATGGCTACCCATCTTTGGCCTCATAAGCTGGTGTGTAAAGGTAAAGTGAATCGCAACAGTATCGCGTTTACATCGCCATTTTATTGCGGTCGTATTGCAACTGTATCGATGCAAAATGTAAACACTTTATCACCCTTAGTTTAAAGTTTACACTAGTACTAAATTTGGGGTCATCCATAAATTACGTCACACAAATTTCATCGTTTTTTGACTCCCCCCTCGTCCTTGTCACACGTTGTCACATTCGTGTGGACCCCCCCCCCCTGTTGTGACGTCACTTATTTTGCAATTTGAAATTTATAAATTAATTAAAACAGCACTTCCAATATTATTATTTTTTAAAAATATTTTCATTACAGTAACAATTTGTACGTTCTCAAACAATAGATAGGTACTCAAAATCAACAGTAAAAAAATATTCTTACATTGTTTTTGGCTGAAAACTGAACTGAACTGAAAAAAATTAATGATCCTGTGTCCATGGACCAGAAGAACCTGAGTTCAGTTTTAACAACCTGTAATACCGGCCGTAAATGGACAATATCAGTGACGAAGTAAGATAATAGTATATAGGCACAGTGTCCGCCAAAAAGTCTGCAGAATATAGGTAACTTTTTTAAAATTTATTTCAGGTCAAATTCGACTTTGGCATCAATTTTTGCTTGACCAAGAACCTTAAATGACATATATAAAGATGATGTGATGAACTAATGTGATCCATGTTATCTGTCAAAAGTTAAATTTTTGAAGAAAATGTCCTGAAAATGATATTATTTGCTAAAATTTCAAAAAATGTCATAGAAAAAAGTTGTTTGGTTTCTCATCGAGATTCTACATATTCGTAAATTTTTATCCAAAAATTTTAACTTTTAATTTTTCACATATTTTTTTAGTATAATAAATTTATTTCAATTTTTAACGTTTATTTCGTTATTATTAAGTTTAAACGCCATGTTGCAACGTTTCTAAAGATAAGACATTCATTTCCCAAAGTCTGCAGAGGTTTTATAGCACAAAAATAAATATTTTTTAAAATTCCCTGAGCGTTTTGGGACTATTATCTGATTTTTTAAGATCTATAGGGCTTATTATTAACCATATCAAACACAACATTTAGAGAAGCATATCCATAGGATTTTAAAAGCTAGCTAATTAAAAACTTTTACAGCCAGATTCTCCAACGCTAGTCCGGTCTAATTTGATAGCCAAAAGTTTTAAACTGACAAGTGTAAGAATAAAGAATAAAGGAAAGACCAATTTGAGTACGTACTTTCGACAATAATAAAACTAAATTCATTACAGCAACTCGTTCCAAGACGTAAATCATTTGAAAATCAACTAAATCGCTAAAATATCAGAATAATTTATAAGTTTTTAATGACGACTTATTATCAATGACAGGACAAAAACCTGTCAAAACATAGCTAATCAACTATAAGATCTTAATTTAAACCAGTACTAAATCTTAAACCTTCTTAGTGAATCTGAAAGTTATTTTTTATTAAAAGCATCGTTAAAATTTTTAAAACTAAAAAATACCATTTTTATTGTAATTTAATTCAACAGTAGGCTTTAAAACAAATGTAAATATGACAAGTTGACATGTAATAGTATATTACATAACAAGTGTTGAAAGTGACATTTTTTACTCGAGTGGGAATGTTGTCGCACGAGGCGATAGCCGAGTGCTATAATCCCACGAGTGTGCAAAAATTACTTTCACATGAGTAATGTACAATATTTTTCCTACGACCACAAAAATATTTACCAAAAAACCCCAATTTCTGTATTTATTTAATACCCCCACTTTCAACACGTGTGCTGAAAAACATTTCAACACACGTGTTGATAATAAAAAACAATGAAATTGGCACCATCTGTTCAAACGCCATGTTGACAAGTACTTTTCAACACATGTGTTGAAAAGTACGTTTCAACACGCGTGTGATATAAGGCACTTTCTAGCCAAGTTAACCGTGCTTTTTTTCTCACTTTCATAGGTGGTCATAGGAAAAAGTTTTTTAAAGATCGATTAAAACATGCTTACTACCGAAGAAAAAATAGAGATAGGTAGTTTTAATTCACGGTAAAAAATAGGACAAATAGGGACACTGGGAATATTTTTAATCAAAGACACCCACAAAAGTTTGTTTCGCATTTCTCAGTTGGGTGTATTCTGGACAAATTCAAACGAACTGGAACAGTTTTGAATGATTTTAAGAAACCAGAATAAGAAAATGTATTGTTATAAGATGCAATTGAACACAAGTAAACGTCAGTTTATAAATATTCTTAAAGAAAGGATTTAGAAGCAAGGTTTGATTTTTGTGCCTGGGTATGGTAGAGAATTGGTCATTTGCCAAAGGAATAATGTTTACAGACGAAGCACCTTTTTATTCAAACGGGAGTAAGTAAGTTCTCAAAACTTTAGGTGATGGGCTCATGAAAACCCTGGCTTCATAATTGAGTGCAAAGTAAATGTCTGGTGTGGAATTTTTAAGAGTGGAATCCGGAAAAATCTGCCTTGCAGTGATTCGTTTCAGCAAGGTCTTTTTAAAAACCACGCAATTTTAGAACAATTTAGAGACATGTATTGAAAGCTAAAATGTTAAGCTCCGATATAACATATTTTTTATTAGAAACTTTGGCCACATTGTCACGTAATCAACAAACAAAAATAATAACAATTTAAAAACGTGTGTCACAGAATCTAACAAAAATGGGTTAGATCCGAGATTAAATTACGAGAATTGTTTTTAGAAAGTTTCAACCGAAAAAATGCCTTTATTCGGCCAATATCCATCCAAAACTAAATATTATATCATATGGTCGATATTTTTCCGCCATATTAAATTTCACGGACTGGTGGTTACTTAGACAAGAACCAGGCAAAAGTTCAGCACCTGTTATAAAGAGGGCGGCTCAACAGTTTGTTTACAGTTTTCTATAAGATTTGGGAGAAAGATGTATTTACGTTTAATATATTTAATATGAGTAATATACAGTGTACTAAATAAAATAATTTCTGATTTCTGATTGTAAAGTTTATAAAATTGGAGTAAATTTTTTGATAACACATATAAATTATGAATCTAAAGGAAATAATATATTTCCTGAAAAAATAATTCGTTCTGGCAGTAGTACGTTAGGTATATATTGAAGAAGTTAGAAGTACCTAACTGAAAAAAAAAATGGAAAACACATTGTTAGAAATATGTTACGGCAAAATGGTGTGCTTCTTTAGGTTAGGAGTATTTGTATTGTATTTGTATTATGCATTGTTAAAGACGCCAGACGTACAAAATGGAAATACCGATAGTAAACAATGGATGACGTCATGTCGGTAAAACAGTGCTCTGCTGCCTAGCAACCAGCGAAAAGTACATAGCAACCGTGTGTAATGTGTATGAGAGAGACTGTTTAGAGTGAGATACAGATGATCGAGTGGCTCGGAGGAGGAACTGAGGAGCACCGGTGCCAAAGGAATAGCGACAAGATGAGAAAATTTGATGACTTATCAGATTCATTTATAAAAAAGTAATGCACCGCATGCTAAAAGACCTTTAAAGACACCCTTCTCCCAAAGACCAACCAAAATCCACTCATATCTTTCCAATCCTTTGGCGAAAACGCTGTTTTCTTTCACCCCTGCCGTTGTGACACTACCCCACACCCCTCACCCTACGACGTTTCCAACCTCACACTTTAATGCCCCTTCCGCACACCATCATACACTCTACTTCTTTTTGGGAAGGAGACATTTCTATACATCCATCATCCACCATTCTGACACTCAAATCTTCACCCTTTGGCGAAAGCGCACTTACTGCCAACTCATCAGTGATGAGTTCTGCTAAATATAAAAATTATTTATTTGGCGACTTAATTAACGGCGGCCAAAATTAACCGATTATATGACCCCACAACACAAAATTTATTGTTTTGCTTGGAATAACCCTTATACCTACCTACATAATGTATATTTCTTTTCGTGCACGAAATGAAATAATCTCAGAAATAATGCGTAAAAAAAGATAATCAGTAGTAAATGAACTATTCCTACCAAAATATTATTTGGACTTGGTTGAAAAAGTACACTTAAAACTAGTTTCTGATCATATTATTATTTATAATAAATGAAAACCTTGAACCACACTCGTATTTTATTTGGTACACGGTATAATATGATCCCAAATTTATTAATTTGCATGTACGAGCCGAGCGCCATCTGTCAATCAATAAACAAAGTAGCCATAAAATACAAACTTACCTCTTTGTGGGTTAGTTGTACACCTGTAAAATTCATTTTCCAAATAATTTTATAAAATAATATTGTAGGTGCCATATACAAAATATATAAGGGAGTAATTTTCACTTATTTTTGACCGTTAATTTTAGTCAGATTTTGAGCGACCAAACTCCCGTCTTAACGTAAGATTGATTGGGCCCTATTTTTTGTAGAGAAAACTTAAACGCAGTAATTTATTTAAACTTTGTAAGGACTGAGATAAGAGATAACCAATGTTGTTGATAACATGTCACTACCGGAAAGATTGATTTAGTGATACCAACAATTCACAGCACGGTTGAGGTCAGAAACTTTTTCGACAATTTGTTTAGAGGAAAATGAATTGGCAGATATTCTGAGTATTCCTAGCAAACCTGACCTAACTGTCATGAATATTTTTGTGGGGTTATCTCAAACAAAAAGTGTACCGTAAACGGCCATTTCAAAACGTGGATCACTTGGAAAACACTAGAGGAGAGGCTTGCCTTGAAATTCCACCAAGATTTCTGAAAAATGTTACAAAAGGGTTTTCCAGAAAAACAATTAAATGTATGGAAAGGGAAGGACGGCACACTAAAATGTAAACATTTTTTTTGTTTTAAGAATAAGTTTAAAATTTTTAATTTTTTATTCCTGGTTTAGTTTAAAAATAAGTTTTAATAAAAAAAAAAATTATTCGTTAGCTTCTAGAATCCTATCCTTTCTAACTGTTGTATTTGATATGGTTAATAATAAACTCTGTGTAGCACTTAAAAAATCAATAGTCCAATAGCGCTCAGGGAATCTTAAAAAATATTCATTTTTGTGCTACAAAAATTCTGTAAACTTTAGACAATGTAGGTATACCTCATCTTTAGAAACGTTGCAATATGGCGTTTAAACTTAATAATAACGAAATAAAAGTTAAACATGTACAAAATTAAAAGTTAAAATTTTTGAACAAAACTTTAATAATGAAATCTCGATGACAAACCACACAACTTTTTACTACCTATTTCATTTTTCAAAATTTTTACAAATAATACAATTTTTAGGACATTATATTATAGATAGATAAATTATAAAGCTTGCC
Organism: Philopedon plagiatum; assembly: GCA_963971165.1. Classification (NCBI taxonomy): domain Eukaryota; kingdom Metazoa; phylum Arthropoda; class Insecta; order Coleoptera; family Curculionidae; genus Philopedon; species Philopedon plagiatum. The sequence continues at coordinate 62,370,416 of OZ020189.1, read as the reverse complement.
AAAATCTTGTCGGCGGATCTTAGCTACTATGCAGTACAATCCGTCGAAAGGCGGAAAATGAATTATCAACCATTGCGTTCCGCCGCACTATAATTTTTACGGCGGATAAGTTCTTATTATTTGCATGAGTCCGCCTTGTGGCGAAATTCTAAGCCTAACTGTAACCTACCGCCGCGCCGGCGGACATATAGCCACTACGTTTTTTTATACTTAGCACATTGACATAGAGAAATTTGTAATTGTGATTTGTGCCCCCCCCCCCCCAAATTTTAGGTCACGAGCCGCCACTGGCGGTCACTGTATATTATTGAGATTAAAAATTACGGTAGAATCAGGTTCGTAAACGGTTGGGCGGTAGGTTGAGGCCGAAAACGATAGATCTACCGGTAAACGGTAGACCTGGTAACATTGCAAACAAATAATAAAACAATAAATCCCTTTACGTCGGCTTTTTTCAAAGGCGGAATCGGTCTTTCGGTGTATGTTACCAAAGGCAAACAATTTTACTATTCAAAATAACATACTTATATAACGTTCACTTCGCCCATGGCCATGTGCCCCATTTAGTTGTTTTAATATTTTAGATTAAATGTGACGTCACGAAGCTTATGACTCCTCCCCCCCTTGTCACGCCTAGTCACACTCTGTGGACCCCCTCCCTCCCCCTTTAGGTATGACGTAATTAATGGATGACCCCTTTTGAATGTTTAAGCGAATCCCGGTTTTTGTGTTTATAAGTATAAGTTCCTGGAGTAAAACTGACTTCGAGAAAACATATAGAGCACTTCTTTCAACTTATGCTACGTTAAAAGCAATAACAAAACATTTAAGATATAAAAATTTATAACAAATTAAAACAAACTGTTGCTTAAAATTCTCGATTTGTGAAAAAAATTTTGGCATTAGAAAAGTTTTCATTATTTCATTTTAATGAAATACTAAAGAAAAAATTAATCCGTCACAACTATGTACAAAAAATCATTGTCTAAGAGTCAGTTCCGTATGAAACAACTATAAGATAAGTTTAGGTTGTGAATTATATGGACGACTTATTTGTTAGATTTTTTAAAAAGATTATTCGAAACTAATCAATAAATTCTTTAAAAATAGCTATTTATATTTAACTGTACTAGTCAGAATAATTTAAGTTTTATATTTCCTTTCTAAATTTCGGTAAAATATTATATAGAAATACCTGAACCCGGCCCATGCAAAGGCTCCAAGTCCCACGGCCAATGTTAAACAAAATACAGTTCCAATTCTATCAGACCAAAATGCAGCTCCCATCATGAAAATAGTTTGAGCAATAAAACCACTACAATTAAGTATTTTCCTAACTTGAGTGGTAGTCAAAATTCCCCTTTCTCTAAACCAGTCGGCCCACTGTCCAGAAAATTGCATCATGATGGACATTACTAGATACGGAAGACCTGAGAGAAATCCTGATTTTTCCAAATTATAGTCATGGATATCTAAAAAGGAAATCGTATGATACAAAACTAAGGGCCGTGGATCGCAGAGCCGTGCGATGAAATATCCGTGCGTGGGGGAACGCTCTCTCGATTTTCTGTTTTGGTGACCATAATCAGGGGCATAATACATAATGTATACTCCTACCCCAAAATTAAAAACTTCCTTTAATTCATGCCTAACCACATAAGTAATTTTTTTCAAAGCCGGGAACAAACTCCACATAATATAGCGCAGGGAGGAAAAGTGCTACTACAGAAGTTTTGACTAATATTTTTGGCAAGTGGCCAGAAAGATTTGTTGCCGTTGGGATAGGAAAGCACTTTATCTTTTATGCGGTTGTTAAAAACATTTTTGCGTTCTAAGATAGCTTGGTTGTAGGTATTGATTTCTTGCCTCGGTGAAAATTTGACGATTTTTGGAATTTTGGGTGTGGGATTTTGAAGAGTTATACCTTTTATGAGCTTGGGCTTTTTTGAGCCTGGCTTTATCACACGCCTTGAAGAATCATGGATTTTGATGATGGAGTTTAGGTTTCTTGCGGGTATGTGGAATGAAACTTTCAATACCCACTTGAATGATATCTGTGATATGAGAGCAAATTACGGAGGGATTGGGAGTGGAAAAACAGACAGGGTTCCAAGGGAAAGCAGAGAAGAAGTTTCGAAGATCATCCCAGTCGGCAGAATTGTAGTGTCAGATCGTGCATTCTGGCATGAATTCAACGAACTCGGGATGTATGGGACAAGAGACGGCAATTAGGCCGTAATCTGAGCGATCAAGGGGAGCGCATACAGATATTAAGTATGGCTCAGGATGATGGGTGGTAAAAAAGATCTAGTGGATTTTGATTATGGGTAGAAATGCGGGGAAAGTATGTTGGCTCTCTTATTAAAGTGGTAAGCGAGTTGCTAATTGCGAAGTTTTCTGCCGCTCTGCCTTCTGTTTTGATGGATTGATTGATGGAGATGATTGGTTGAGAATTTGGGACTGATTTGGGTTTAGATTAGAAAAGGAATGTGGGGTTTGCATGATTGGCAAAAGTTATTATACTTTTGGAATTCTTGGTGATAAATAAAATACAAGGTCTGTGAAATACAAAACGGGATTTAAAAAATTCTCTCGTTGGCGGATGTATAGATTGTAGTCATTTTAAAGTGTAATAGGCTATATATTATGGCTACCTCGGCGGCCTCGCTATTTAGACATTTTTTCTGGCGATGGCGATTAGCTTGGACTGTTCTGAGTGTCATAGTTAATTGTTATCCGCACACCAAAGACAATTGCTTGTTTTCGCCCCAGGCATAGGCTTAGCCAGCAATTTTCATGACTTGTATGTTCAGTGTTCCACTCGAGCATGGCTGCAGATATCAGTTATATATAGTCTGGTTTATAAAATGTCTAGTTTTGATTGGGTTTTTAGTTTCTGAAATTTTATTCTGTACTCCATTGCAGCGAACTGGTGGGTAACACTTATAAAATAGCCTATACCCGATTACCCGTGAAGGTTTACACACACTTTGCATTAGTAAAAGAATTTTTTAGTTCTTCTGGTGGTTCTTTTTAGACCCATTTTTGCCACATCCTATTAATTATTTATTACAAAAAAAATATTATGCCCGATTTTAGGTCACGGGGAACCCCTATGCCAAATTTCAGCCAAATACCTCAGTTCGTTTAGAGGTCATTGTACTATAAACGGGCAAATATATTTTATTAAAGATTAATTGTCAATTGTTCCTGATCTAAATACAATTAATAATAATTAATTGATTGCAAATGTACAAATCCACAATTAACGATTAGTCAATTGTAATTGTAGTAACTCAACAATTACAACTAATTTTATTTTATTACTTATTAACTGCTAATTGCCATAGCTTTTAACTACTGCCTAACACTGAACTGTTCCTCACTTTTGACTGAGTGTAAATTAGATGAGTGACCATTTGCCATGTGTCTATTCAAAAGAGGGGATTTATTCTGGGCTCAGATTTGGGAAGTGGCTTATAATGAAATAAGTTGCAGCCGTGGTTTTGTCGACCTTTCGTTCTTCGTTATAGCCCTGTATCATAAAACAATCAAAACGGAGTATCGTACATAAAATGTTTGTTAAATCTAGAAATGTAACGACCATGAATTAATTGCCTGAAAGATGTATAAACGGCAATTACTATTCAAAAAAATTGTGTGCCGTTTGCAGTAAGCACTGGATTTTTACGGGTACAGAAACCTTGGCAAATAATGTCACTGCTGCCGCTAAGTTATTGAAAACTCTATTAAAGAATAATCACAGAAGAATTAAATGACTTCGCAATTTCCTATATTCTCACCTTTTAAATATTTAGGCAATTGAGTCAAGAGTGTATAAAACCCCCAATTCTCGCTGAAATGTGAGATTACTATGGCCCATACTGCTGAAGAAGTTAGAATTTGTTTCCATGGAATTTGCACTTGTTTATTAAAGTTACTAGTTGCTTTCAGTGAATTCAGGATATAGTCTAGTTCAGATTTGGAAATTTTCTTATCTAATTCTGGAGAATCTTCTACGATGGTTATCCAAAGAACGTACCATACTAAACCTACAGCACCTAAAACAAAATTTCTCAATTTGGAAATAAATTAGGCAGCAATTTAATTTAGAAGAAACATTTTAGATTTTAAAACAAATACGGTTAGATTTAACTTTCAAACAACTATAGAAAATTTTCACATACTAAAAAATAAAAGTAATATTTGAAATCAGTTTAGATATTCTTAAAAAGATAATATATTAAAGATTCGTTGGTTTACCGAACATATAAAATATGCTTGGCCATCCCAATACATTTGCTAGATATGCACACGCTGGCATAGCAACTACTGTGCCAGCATAACTTCCTGAAAATGCTATTGTTGCCAATCTACTTCTTTCAAGAGGAGGCGCCCATTTGGCCCATATGGCGTGAATACAGGGATAGGTAACACCCTAAAAGAAATTAAATGCGTATTTCGTGGGTAGTCTAGCAAAATCTCCTTTATGCAAAATTTACAGTTTCACAGTAAAACAAGTTATATTACATCATTAAACCCTAGATATGTAAGTAGTTGCTTATTGTTACTGACTAAAATTTATGGGAAAAATAACAGAACGATGTAAAACTACATGGACATGCCTTAACATAAAAATCTCCAACTTAGCTAAACTCCACATTTATGAAATATTGCTATAGGCGATATGGTAGTCAGCATCAAACAAAATAATTCACCAAGGCTCGTCACCTGCCGCAACATCGAAATATAACATAAAATATACTTTCAAAAAGGATGCTTTAAAAATGATTTCATGTAAATATAGCTTTTAGCATACTTATATAAGCTTGTCTGACTAGGAACAACTTCTTGAAACAGGAACTGAACAACCAATATATTGATGAGTTTAGACCCTTGTATTTATCATACAGTACGAATCGTACTGTACGATGAATACGTGGGGTAAGTATAGAAGAAATCCAACATCAGTGGCGGCTGGTCAAATTTCAAAGTTGTTTATCTCTGTTCCTACTTACAGGACCCGTACCAAATTTAGGGGTTTTAATAGTGGGCCCACTGCAAATGTTTTGGTAAAGAAAAAACACATTTTGCATTTTGCGAAAAAAAGTTAAATTTTTGGTGTGCCCCTCCTAAGAAAAAAATTAACACGTCTAAGTATTTTATTTATTATTTTTTCTAAAACAAATTTACATCTTTTTGTCGACAGTTTTTAAATTTTGAGAGAAAAAAAGCATTACTAGAAAGTTATAGTCATTTGAATTTTCTGAAGCCTAAAATATAATTTAAGAAAAAATTGAAATGACTATAACTTTCTACTAACACATTCTTTTCTCTCAAAATTTAAAAACTGTCGACAAAAGAATGTAAAATTTGTTTAGAAAAAATAATAAATAAAATACCTAGACTTGTTCATTTTTTTCTTAGGAGGGGCACACTAAAAATTTAACTTTTTTTCGCAAATTACAAAATGTTTTTTTTTTCTTTACCAAAACATTCCCAGTGGGCTCACTATTAAAACCCCTAAAGGTACGGGGTACGGGTCCTGTAAGTAGGAACAGAGATATACAACTTTGAAATTTCACCAGTCGCCACTGTCCAACATACTAACAATGTGATCATAAACAAAATTAAAACATTGAATTTTTAAAATATGCAAAATAATAAGCAAGATAAAGTAAAAAATAGCTATAAATAAATAAAAAAATTAGCCAAAATAGAATTTTCAAATTTTTGGTTCACTTATGTAGAGGAGAATATCCTAATATATGGGTCATGTATTTTATTTGGAGCCCCTAAGAGAATCTACTAACAAGGGGATTACGAAACATGTTAATTACAAACCAAATTTTAATATTTTTTATACAGGGTGGTCCAAAAGTAATGGTACACAGAGCAACAGCAGATTCCTTATGTCGAAATATCGCGATTTATTCAAACTTGCCTAATTCCAAAGTTGATAATAACCGAGATAGAGGGTATAACGATTATAATTCTGTTTTGAATTGTTTCCAATAATTTCTCAACAAAACGACATAGCGGCGCGAAATTAGGGATTTGGGGTTTTTTGAGGCGAGGAACCTACGGCATGCCGCAATTCTTTTACATGATATAACTTTTTTAAGCTTAATATATCAATCTGACTATTGAAAAACTCGATTATACTACTTCTTTTACGTTAAAAAGGTATACTTTATCGAAGTCGCTGGGAATAACCGTTTTCGAGATGGTACTTAATGCAATAGCAGCATCCCCACTTCCCAGGTCAAAACAATGCGATTTTGTTAAACTTACTCAATCCAAGGGTTGATAATAACCAAGATACAGGGTGTCAGAATTTTAATTTTGTTTTCGATTTTTTCGAATAATTTCTTAATAAATCCAGATAACTGCGCCAAATTAGGAATTCGGGGGCTTCTTGGGGAGAGAAGTGCAAATTGATCCAAATTTGAAAGCGTCATTCAACTTAAATACACCTTAAATTTGTTGCACTGGAAATTTCAAATGCGATTACCTGGAAAACTGTTAATCTCAGCGACCCCAACAAAGTACACCTTTTATGTAAAAAAAGTAGGAGAATCGATTTTTTCTATAGGAAAATCGATACAATAAGCCGCAAACCGTCATTTCAAAAAAGCGCGATGTGCCGCAGGTGGCGCCCTCTACTGGTGAGATAGAAACAATAGATAAATTTGCATTTCTCGCCCCAGGAAGTCCCCGAATCGCTAATTTCGCGCCGTTATCTGGATTTATTCGGAAATTATTCGAAAAATCGAATACAATGTAATAAAATGAACTATTACAGTTTATTCGATAGTAATTATTACTGGAATAGTCTAAAATTCTGAACAAAGAATTTTCTAAAAGCCATAATTATCGATATTCAGTTTCTCACAGAAAGCGAACATATGGTTCAACATCAGGGGATACTAGATCTAAAATACCAGAAAAAGGTAATAAAATGGCCAAATAACAGATATAAATATTTGTTTTCAAAACTCACGTAAAGGCGAGATTAAAACCTTTTAAGAATTTAAAAACCTTTTTTTTGTCAGTAGGTAACCGCTTTACGACTAGGGGAAATAAATACAAACTTTGGGATTATATTTCTGGACCCTAAAATACCGAAAACATGTGGCGATCTACCGCAGCGACTGTACGGATGTAATTATCGACCCGTTTCTCTAATGGTATAAAAATAAGGAAAATGTCGATTATATCTTGAAAATTGCAATATACATATACTCTCATAACCAATTGTGATCAAAGAGATTTTTTCCTATTTCACACATATCAAAATGCATATATAAAGAAAACATATAAGTAGCTTAAATAATGGTGATTAGGTTTTTTCTTCACTTTTGAAAGTTTAGTTAAGCTAGTAATATAGATATTTCATACCTACCTTTATATATATATATATATATATATATATATATATATATATATATATATATATATATATATATATATATATATATATATATAGTTTTTTTGGTGTATTTTTTGGGCCTGCGGTCCAGACCGCAGGCCCAAAACATACACCAAAAAAAAAAAAAAAAAAATATATATATATAATAATATACAGTGACCGGCAAAAAGTTCGCAACATATGGGAAAAATTTTTATTAGGAGAGTATCGGAAAAACTTTCCCAGGGGATCGGTTCTGCATGTCCGATAACCTAAAAATCGATTTTGACATACGTCACGTGACCACTGGTATAGCGTCAAATTAAAAAAAAAATTGTTAATTTACAAAAAGTGAGGTTAGTTGACGAGATATCAAAAAAAGTTATTTGAAAAAATTGCTTAGAATTAAATTCTAGGTCCTTGTGCAAAATTTTAAGATTTTATTTAAAAAAATTAGAAAACTCAATTTTTTTTAAATATTTTTTTATCGATTTACAAATTTCCGGTTTTTTTCATTTAGATAGCTTGGCTAATGTAAAGCCCATGTATCTGGATGAAAATAAACGAATGTAGTAGTTTTTTCTACAATTGACAGGACAAAATTAAAAAAAACAGGGTTTCGCCGGACGCTAGCTGTTGCAATGATTTGTATCTAGCAGCAGTGTCAAAATTTTAGAGACATTTCAATGAGATTACATTGAGAAAACCTTAATCGTCTTAAATATATCTGAAGTTCGACTTTTTGTAAAGTTAAGGGGATTAAAATAGATAATAAACAAAAAATTACCTGTTTATTTAATCGAAATTTTATAAACGAAAACCAATGTAAGAAAAACTTAAAAGTAGTCAAATTCTGTACTAACAACGCAAAAAATCATTGTTTTTCCTTGGGTGCACAAAATTTAAAACTCAGTATGACCACCATTTCTCTCCATACATACTGTTGTTCTCGAGCGCAACTCTCGATTAACATTTCGGAGCATTTTACGATTTATTTGCAATACACAATTTATAATGACATTCTCTAAATTTTGTATATTCCTAAAGGGTCGATGTTTGTACACAGGGTTCTTTAGGTATCCCCACATAAAAAAATCTAACGGAGTCAGATCTACAATTCTACAATTGACAGGACAAAATCGAAAAAATAGGTGTTCGCCGGACGCTCGCTGTTGCAATGATTTGAATCTAATGAAATGACTGTATCAAGATTTTATTAAGATTTTTCGCACATAAATTTAACAACCAGGTCTATTTAGTTGTACTTAAAACTACCAAAGCAGGCTCTGAAATTAAAACAACCAAATAATCTAGTAGGTTAAAAACAACAGAAAAATGTCAAACAAATTATAATTTGTTTGATTTCAACCTATGTCATTGGTTTATGTCTCGCATCTTACTAAGTTTGATATTTTACATAAGTTTATTAATATTTTATTCCTTAAAATGGCACCCACACTACTTCTTCAGGAAAAGATAGAAATTATTTTAATTTCTGGAGATAATTACAAAAGCCATAGAGAAACAGCAGCAATTTTTAATGAGAGGCACCCCGATAAATCCCTCCATTATTCCACAGTATCTCGTCTAGTCAATAAATTTAAAGAAACGGGATCGGTAGAAAATCAGTATAAAGTTTCCCATGAAAAACCGGTAACAGGTGACGAAGGTTCTCTGGATGTGTGTTTGTCGATCACAGAAACACCCCAATTAGCAGTTAGTCAAATATCGGAGATCACTAACATTCACGAAAGATCTGTGCGGAGGATATTAAAAAGAAACAAATTTCATCCGTACAAACCTAAATTTGTACAAGTATTAAAAGATAGGGATTATGACGCCCGCTTCGATTTTTGTGCCTGGTTCCAGGGTATGATTGAGGAAGATTTTAATTTCCCAAAGAACGTTCTTTTCTCGGATGAAGCTACATTTACCTCTAACGGAACCGTCAGTTCACAAAACTGTAGATGGTGGGCCACCGAAAACCCAGACTTTGTAATTCAGAGTAAAGACCAATATAGTTTTAAGGTTAATGTGTGGTGCGGAATTTTCAACCTCAGAATAGTGGGACCTTTTTTCTTTAGAGACAATTTAAATTCAGAACGATATTTAGAATTTCTACAAACTGAGATAGCTGACTTTTTAGACAATTTGTCATTAGCCGAAAGAAGAAATTTATACTTTCAACAAGACGGAGCTAGCATTCATTCCACAAATGAGGTGAAGAGATGGCTGGATCAAGAATTTGGAAACCAGTAGATAGGACGGTTTTCTGAAAATCCGTGGCCTGCGAGATCACCAGATCTGACTCCGTTAGATTTCTTTATGTGGGGATACCTAAAGAACTCTGTGTACAAACATCGACCCTTTAGGAATATACAAAATTTAGAGAATGTCATTAGAAATTGTGTATTGCAAATAAATCGTAAAATGCTCCGAAATGTTAATCGAGAGTTGCGCTCGAGAACAATAGTATGTATGGAGAGAAATGGTGGTCATACTGAGTTTTAAATTTTGTGCACCCAAGGAAAAACAATGATTTTTTATGTTGTTAGTACAGAATTTGACTACTTTTAAGTTTTTCTTACATTGGTTTTCGTTTATGAAATTTCGATTAAATAAACAGGTAATTTTTTGTTTATTATCTATTTTACTCCCCTTAACTTTACAAAAAGTCGAACTTCAGATATATTTAAGACGATTAAGGTTTTCTCAATGTAATCTCATTGAAATGTCTCTAAAATTTTGACACTGCTGCTAGATACAAATCATTGCAACAGCTAGCGTCCGGCGAAACCCTGTTTTTTTTAATTTTGTCCTGTCAATTGTAGAAAAAACTACTACATTCGTTTATTTTCATCCAGATACATGGGCTTTACATTAGCCAAGCTATCTAAACGAAAAAAAGTGGAAATTTGTAAATCGATAAAAAAATATTTAAAAAAAATTGAGTTTTCCAATTTTTTTAAATAAAATCTTAAAATTTTGCACAAGGACCTAGAACTTAATTCTAAGCAATTTTTTCAAATAACTTTTTTTGATATCTCGTCAACTAACCTCACTTTTTGTAAATTAACAATTTTTTTTTTAATTTGACGCTATACCAGTGGTCACGTGACGTATGTCAAAATCGATTTTTAGGTTATCGGACATGCAGAACCGATCCCCCGGAAAAGTTTTTCCAATACTCACCTAATAAAAATTTTTCCCATATGTTGCGAACTTTTTGCCGGTCACTGTATATATATATATATATATATATATATATATATATATATATATATATATATATATATATATATATATATATATATATATATATATATATATATATATATATATATATATATATCTATATATATATATATATATATATATATATATATATATATATATATATATATATATATATATATACATATATATATAATATATATTTATATATATATATATATATATATATATATATATATATATATATATATATATATATATTAATTTTTTTCCTTTTCTTAAACCATCTATTATAACTGTATTTTTTTGCTTTCTTGGGTAGAGGTTTATTATGGATAATTAAGACAACTTTTTTGACGTTTCGCCCATTGGTTTTGGGCTTTTTCACAACTGTTGTTGTTTTTTTTATTTAGCTTTTTTCTAAAAACATATAAAATGGAGTTACATTATTTTTTTCTTTTAAAATACAGTGTTTATACAATGAAGACATAATTAAAAACAATGAATGACAATACACGTGAATTAAAAATTGTTTGGCTAAAATTAATTATAAATTACAAACATAAATATATAAAATATACGCACCTCGAGACATTATGATGTTTAAAAATGTACTAACCAGGATTAGTATTGAGGTATTTTATCTCTACCAGTAATTTTTTTCTCTTTTTCATGATTTATTTCTTGTTTCTTTATTTTGTGATAAATTGCAGATTTTTTGGTGAAATGTATGTTATATACCGAGTGTTCTAATTTATGTCTTTAATGTATTAGGTTGTAGTAAATTTTACTGAGATTGTTAATGTCTTGTTTGTCGTTTACTGCGTTTGGTTCTTTTTTTATGTGGATCATTTCTTTAACAAGGAGTTTTTGGTAATTGTTGTCTTGGGTTAAAATTTTTGTGTTGTTGAAATCGAAGTTATGTTTTTCATTTTTTTCGTGTTTGTGTAAAGCAGTTGACGCATTTTTTGTATATTTGTGCCCGTTTAGTCTGCTGTTAAGATGTTGAGTAGTCATACCAATATATTGTTTAGGACAGTTTAAACAGGGTATAGCGTATACTACATTAGATTTAATTTTTATTGGATCTTTACTTTTAAGGGGAGAGAATAAAGATGATAAAAGATTTTGGGCTTTATGGCAAACAATAATATTGTGTTTATTTAAAATGTATTTAATTTTTTCTGATAATTCGTTCGTATAGGGTAGAGCTACATGTCTTTTTGGTTCGTTGTCATTGGTTAGTTTCTTTTTAGTAATGTTATATAATTTAAAGGTTCTTTGTTTTATAATTCTATTTACTTGTCCTTCTGGATAGTGATTTTCTTTTAGTATTTTTCTAACCTTTTCTAAGGCTTTTGGACGATATTCTGGCGAGGTTAAAGTTAATGCTCTGTCTGGTAAGCCTATAATTACGCTATTCCTTTGAGATTTGGAATGGCTAGAATTGTAGTTTAAATATCGTCCCGACCATGTTTTTTTTGTATACCATATAGTTTTGAGGTCTTCATTGTTTATATTTCTAATTATCGTCATGACTAAACGGTGAGGAATTTCGAAAAACTTTTTTTTGGATATTATCGATAGTCAAACACGCTATGTTTTAAAATTATAGCCATAATTCAGGGTGGTCCGAAAAACTCGTGGCGAACCAAACTTGTATTTTTTTAAATGGGACACCCTGTATATAATTGTTTCAATTGATTGCCCTGTTCGTTGCGATCATTTTGATATAGGGTTTATTGGGTCTAAAATTTATAGTAAGGGAATGGGACGCGGTTAAATTTGAAAAAATGCTCACAGTTCGGCCATATAAAAAAAACATTGAAACAGGTATGGAAAAACCAAATATTCTATAAAACGTTACATATCCTTGAATACATTAATCGCTTGCAATTTGTTTAAAATTATTCACTGTTATACAGGGCGGCCAAGTTTTGCAAATACGCCCTGGACTCATTTTTTTTAAATGGAACACCCTATATATTTTATTTTCATGTTAAAGATAACATTACTAGCTTTCAAAAAATACCATACATGATGCCTTTCTGACCAACAGTTTTTTCGTAAACTAGCCGTACAAGCAAAGTTTCTCATTCTAATACGATTATACTGAATTTACGTTGTTTATTATTAAATATCTAATATTAGGTGACCACCACACTATCATAAATGAAACAAAAGATTGACGAACTTGTCAAAGCTGCTGCCGCATAATACATTATTTACAAGTTAAGCGTAGGTGAGGTAAGAAAACTGAGACCCGAAACCTTTACATGTTTATTAGAGATATTTCAAAAAACAGAAAATATTGTTTTTAGGAAATTTAAAGTAATTAATAAGTCAGTTATAAACAAAGATAATCAGTTATCAGTATTATTAATAGTGTAAGAAAATTAATTAAGCAAAAACAGAACGCCTTTTAAAATTATTTAGTTATGTGTTATGTACTTACTTGTCAACCTAATTTAATATAAACAATTAAAAAAGCTCATAAAAGGTATCCAACTAAGCCACCATTTTGCTGAAGCCAAAGTCTATCCATAAGAGAAAGTTTCACTTTTCCCAAAGTCTGTTCTGAAATGTTGCGAAAACTGTTTCTTATTCTCGCCTTCATATGGTTTGGTTGGAACGTCTTTATAGACTTCTTTAGAAAAAATCTAGTGGTGTTAAGTCGGGTGATCTGACTGGCCACTTAACTGGTTCACCTCGCCCAATCCAACGATCTGTCTTCCAATTAGCGACAAAATATCTTACATTCCTATGGTAATGCGGGGGCGCACCATCATGTTGAAACCATAAGGATCCCCTTACCATTAAAGGTAAATCTTCAAGCAATACTGGCAACTCGTTTCTCAAAAAGTTGTTTATAACTGGTTCATTAATTACTTTACATTACCTAAAAACAATACGTTCTGTTTCTTGAAATATCTCTAATAAACATGTAAATAAAGGTTTCGGGTCTCAGTTTTCTTACCTCACCTACGCTTAACTTGTAAATAATGGATTATGCGGCAGTAGCTTTGACAAGTTCGTCATTCTTTTGTTTCATTTATGATAGTGTCATGGCCTCCTAATATTAGATATTTAATAATAAACAACGTCAATTCAGTATAATCGTATTAGAATGAAGAAACCTTACTTTCACGGCTAGTTTACTAAAAAACTGTTGGTCAGAAAGGCATCATGTATGGTATTTTTTGAAAGCTCGTAATGATATCTTTAACATGAAATTAAAATATATAGGGTGTTCCATTTAAAAAAAATGAGTCCAGGGCGTATTTGCAAAACTTGACCGCCCTGTATAACAGTGAATAATTTTAAACAAATTGCAAGCGATTAATGTGTTCAAGGATATGTAATGTTTTATGGAATATTTGGTTTTTCCATACCTGTTTCAAATTTTTATAAAAAATGGCCGAACTGTGAGCATTTTTTCAACTTTAACCGCGTCCTATTCCCTTACTATAACTTTTAGACCCAATAAACCCTATATCAAAATGATCGCAACGAACAGGAGAATCAATTGGAACAAGTATATACAGGGTGCCCCATTTAAAAAAATACAAGTTTGGTTCGCCACGAGTTCTTCGGACCACCCTGTATTATGACTATAATTTTAAAACATAGCGTGTTTGGCTATCGATAATATCCAATACATTTTTTTTCGAAATTCCTCAACGTTTACTCACAATCATCCACCCCATCTTGGTTGCACCACCCTGTATATACAGTGACCGGCAAAAAGTTCGCAACATATGGGAAAAATTTTTATTAGGTGAGTATTGGAAAAACTTTTCCGGGGGATCGGTTCTGCATGTCCGATAACCCAAAAATCGATTTTGACATAAGTCACGTGACCACTGGTATAGCGTCAAATTAAAAAAAAAATTGTTAATTTACAAAAAGTGAGGTTAGTTGACGAGATATCAAAAAAAGTTATTTGAAAAAATTGCTTAGAATTAAATTCTAGGTCCTTGTGCAAAATTTTAAGATTTTATTTAAAAAAATTGGAAAACTCAATTTTTTTTAAATATTTTTTTATCGATTTACAAATTTCCAGTTTTTTCGTTTAGATAGCTTGGCTAATGTAAAGCCCATGTATCTGGATGAAAATAAACGAATGTAGTAGTTTTTTCTACAATTGACAGGACAAAATTAAAAAAAACAGGGTTTCGCCGGACGCTAGCTGTTGCAATGATTTGTATCTAGCAGCAGTGTCAAAATTTTAGAGACATTTCAATGAGATTACATTGAGAAAACCTTAATCGTCTTAAATATATCTGAAGTTCGACTTTTTGTAAAGTTAAGGGGATTAAAATAGATAATAAACAAAAAATTACCTGTTTATTTAATCGAAATTTTATAAACGAAAACCAATGTAAGAAAAACTTAAAAGTAGTCAAATTCTGTACTAACAACACAAAAAATCATTGTTTTTCCTTGGGTGCACAAAATTTAAAACTCAGTATGACCACCATTTCTCTCCATACATACTATTGTTCTCGAGCGCAACTCTCGATTAACATTTCGGAGCATTTTACGATTTATTTGCAATACACAATTTCTAATGACATTCTCTAAATTTTGTATATTCCTAAAGGGTCGATGTTTGTACACAGAGTTCTTTAGGTATCCCCACATAAAGAAATCTAACGGAGTCAGATCTGGTGATCTCGCAGGCCACGGCTTTTCAGAAAACCGTCCTATCCACTGGTTTCCAAATTCTTGATCCAGCCATCTCTTCACCTCATTTGTGGAATGAATGCTAGCTCCGTCTTGTTGAAAGTATAAATTTCTTCTTTCGGCTAATGACAAATTGTCTAAAAAGTCAGATATCTCAGTTTGTAGAAATTCTAAATATCGTTCTGAATTTAAATTGTCTCTAAAGAAAAAAGGTCCCACTATTCTGAGGTTGAAAATTCCGCACCACACATTAACCTTAAAACTATATTGGTCTTTACTCTGAATTACAAAGTCTGGGTTTTCGGTGGCCCACCATCTACAGTTTTGTGAACTGACGGTTCCGTTAGAGGTAAATGTAGCTTCATCCGAGAAAAGAACGTTCTTTGGGAAATTAAAATCTTCCTCAATCATACCCTGGAACCAGGCACAAAAATCGAAGCGGGCGTCATAATCCCTATCTTTTAATACTTGTACAAATTTAGGTTTGTACGGATGAAATTTGTTTCTTTTTAATATCCTCCGCACAGATCTTTCGTGAATGTTAGTGATCTCCGATATTTGACTAACTGCTACTTGGGGTGTTTCTGTGATCGACAAACACACATCCAGAGAACCTTCGTCACCTGTTACCGGTTTTTCATGGGAAACTTTATACTGATTTTCTACCGATCCCGTTTCTTTAAATTTATTGACTAGACGAGATACTGTGGAATAATGGAGGGATTTATCGGGGTGCCTCTCATTAAAAATTGCTGCTGTTTCTCTATGGCTTTTGTAATTATCTCCAGAAATTAAAATAATTTCTATCTTTTCCTGAAGAAGTAGTGTGGGTGCCATTTTAAGGAATAAAATATTAATAAACTTATGTAAAATATCAAACTTAGTAAGATGCGAGACATAAACCAATGACATAGGTTGAAATCAAACAAATTATAATTTGTTTGACATTTTTCTGTTGTTTTTAACCTACTAGATTATTTGGTTGTTTTAATTTCAGAGCCTGCTTTGGTAGTTTTAAGTACAACTAAATAGACCTGGTTGTTAAATTTATGTGCGAAAAATCTTAATAAAATCTTGATACAGTCATTTCATTAGATTCAAACCATTGCAACAGCGAGCGTCCGGCGAACACCTATTTTTTCGATTTTGTCCTGTCAATTGTAGAATTGTAGATCTGACTCCGTTAGATTTTTTTATGTGGGGATACCTAAAGAACCCTGTGTACAAACATCGACCCTTTAGGAATATACAAAATTTAGAGAATGTCATTATAAATTGTGTATTGCAAATAAATCGTAAAATGCTCCGAAATGTTAATCGAGAGTTGCGCTCGAGAACAATAGTATGTATGGAGAGAAATGGTGGTCATACTGAGTTTTAAATTTTGTGCACCCAAGGAAAAACAATGATTTTTTGTGTTGTTAGTACAGAATTTGACTACTTTTAAGTTTTTCTTACATTGGTTTTCGTTTATAAAATATCGATTAAATAAACAGGTAATTTTTTGTTTATTATCTATTTTAATCCCCTTAACTTTACAAAAAGTCGAACTTCAGATATATTTAAGACGATTAAGGTTTTCTCAATGTAATCTCATTGAAATGTCTCTAAAATTTTGACACTGCTGCTAGATACAAATCATTGCAACAGCTAGCGTCCGGCGAAACCCTGTTTTTTTAAATTTTGTCCTGTCAATTGTAGAAAAAACTACTACATTCGTTTATTTTCATCCAGATACATGGGCTTTACATTAGCCAAGCTATCTAAACGAAAAAAACTGGAAATTTGTAAATCGATAAAAAAATATTTAAAAAAAATTGAGTTTTCCAATTTTTTTAAATAAAATCTTAAAATTTTGCACAAGGACCTAGAATTTAATTCTAAGCAATTTTTTCAAATAACTTTTTTTGATATCTCGTCAACTAACCTCACTTTTTGTAAATTAACAATTTTTTTTTTAATTTGACGCTATACCAGTGGTCACGTGACGTATGTCAAAATCGATTTTTAGGTTATCGGACATGCAGAACCGATCCCCTGGGAAAGTTTTTCCGATACTCTCCTAATAAAAATTTTTCCCATATGTTGCGAACTTTTTGCCGGTCACTGTATATATATATATATATATATATATATATATATATATATATATATATATATATATATATATATATATATATATATATATATATATATATATATATATATATATATATATATATATATATATATATATATATATATATATATATATATATATATATATATATATATATATTACTACCGGAGAGAGACCGCTAAATATTATAATTATGTAATATCACTAATTTCATGAAAATTTTGAACTCATCGTGACATCTTGTGCCAAATAGCTGAAGCTTAACATTTAGTCTTTTGGGACACATCCCAAGATGAGACTCAGAGGGATAACGAGAGCTAGTATTGGTTACATTATAAAAAGGGTAGTTCTTATGGGGGTGAATTGAGAAATAGGCGGTACCATTAGGTTACCTTTAAGCTCAAAAAGATATTCAAAA
This sequence comes from Philopedon plagiatum, assembly GCA_963971165.1. NCBI lineage: Eukaryota > Metazoa > Arthropoda > Insecta > Coleoptera > Curculionidae > Philopedon > Philopedon plagiatum. Next base: position 62,352,548 of record OZ020189.1, on the reverse strand, counting down.
GCAGTTCGTAATCAACATGCATTCTAACTATATCTCTTTTTTTTAGTTTTCTAACTGTTGATCAGTTTCTCTTATAAAAATTGTGCTCTTAGCTATTTTCTTCCAAATTTCATATAATCTTTTTTAAAGTGTAGTGAATATTTTTGGGTAAGACAATTTATAAATTTGTTTTGGGTCTAACCAACCCAGTGAACTCAATACAACCTGGAACGGACCCGACCGTTGTTGACGGCTTGCGAAACTGTGTCAGGGGCAACAGACAGAGATAGCCTAATGTTTCAGTAACCAGTCTCTTTTCCACTCGTTTAAATAAATGACTTATTCTTGCATAAATTCTTTTCAGACAAAAATTTCGATGATTTGGGCTTGCTTTTGAGTGAAAACGGAGTTAATTAGGAAAAATACACCTAACCGAGTTATTTACTACTTATTCTTGAGTGAATTGGCGTGGACGAAGTATTTTTTAGAGACAAAATTGTGGTCTGTTAAAAACTGCTCTCTGTTGTTTCTGTTTTCTGTGGTTGTTTACCGCTTTATTGTCACAATGGTGATTTACTGCGTGGCTTAAGGCTGTAAAAATGAGCAAGATAAAAGAAAGATTTCCTTTCATAGGTAAGTTTTGTTTAAAATAGTACATTTTTCTTCTACGCACTAAAGTACAAGTACGGACATATATAAGTGTTTTTATTGTTTAGGTTCTCTTTAATAAGTACATTTGTATGATGTTTTTAACTATGTATTTATTAAAATGTTATTCTTGTAGTAGTTTTCCATTCAAACTGAAATACTAAATCTTTGGATACAGGCTGTCCGCAGGGCAAATTGGACTCCATTAAAAACAAGCCGCCTTCGTGGAGAGCATTTTCTTCAAACCGATTATATGGTTAAACAGGGTTGTATGACAAATTATTAAAACCAGATGCTATACCCAGTGTTTTTTTCATTTCCAAAACATTTACTGCCCAAAGTAACGGGGCCTCGTAGGAAAATTCAAAAACAGGTATCTAACATAGTTGAAACAAAATAAATACATTATTAAAATATATGTTTATATTTTTATTACTCCACTTTGTGCTGTAGACATAAGTACCTAAAATAAAAATGCTTGTGTTCTAGGAGGTTCACTGAGATTAAAGCTCAAGGTGATTCCATGGACATCAATTTACCTTTTACATCGACTGCACATATCATATGAAAATGGTTGTTTTTTCTTACTTGTAGAATGCATTACCACTCTAAACTGATGAACTTAAAGTTACCTGGAAACGCGGCGACGCGACGGTAAGATAAAAAATGACTAAACTTGTTTTATTTCAAAACTGTTAGATTTAAGTTCATCTTGTATGTAAAATATGTACATGCTATTTACCGAAGGTAGTCTTTATTTTTTATCTAAGTTTTAGTTTATATTATTTGTCCATTTATTTTTTAAATGTAATCTGTTACTCTACCTAAATGAATGTTGTTAGGTAATAAAAATAATATGTTATTTAAAATAATTTTTATATCTGTTTCTTTTTCTATTTTCATATTTTCCACATTCAATTTATTACTGATTTAAGAAAAAAAAAATTTTTGTAGAAATTCACTTTAAACAATATACACTTTTAGAGAACAAGCAATATTCGTTTTATTACAAGACGAAAACAGTTGCTGTTATCAATTATTTCTTGCCCTCGCATTTTATTTACTAGCAAACTTAAAGATTATTTTAAAACTCAAAAATAAAATCAGTTTGCAATATATTTCAAAATCAGTTTACATAAAATTATACATAAATAGTTATTCTACTATATTACACAGCAATGTCTTAATATTTATTTAAAATAAAATAAAAATTTGAAGAAATTTAACAATATTTCGTACTCTCCCCATTAAACGCTACAAGTTAAAAAGAGACAGGTATCCGTCACAACTGCGGGTTGCATAAATTTCTATTTGCCTCACTTTTGCCGATTGACGAGTCCGTTCCAGGTACGTAGTATTGAGTTCACTGGACCAACCCGAGTGGGGGACTTTCAATCTTTATAATTCGGGGGGGGGGGGGGGGTTGATTATCAAAAAGCCAAGATTTTTTCTTTAGAGCTTAACGTTTCTTTTGACTTATAATTTTATCTATTTAGCATTGATAAAATTTATTGTTTCATATTCATTTAAGTAAACGCCTGCCTATATCTCTTCTCCTGTTTTAATTTAATCCAAATTAATTATTTTATTCTGCATTAGTTTCAAGTTTACCTTTGTAAAGTCAATTTCTACTTTATTTTTGTTAATAGAGTTTAAGTGTTTTATTTGCTGAACAAAAGAGGCTATAATTCATAGCAAACATTATCTAAGAGCTAAGATTCATTAAAGGCGAAACTGATATCTCGGGTTAACTCGCGGGTCGCGAATCGTTGGTCGCGCGTTCCAGTTCCTCACGAGTTCTGCGAGAGTTGCTGACGAGTCTACACTTCATTATTTGGTCAAGTTTGGTTTGGTAAGAGTTTTATATTTACTAACACTCTTTATTAACTTGATCCTTTTGCCTCCGAGACAACAAGAATCTTCCAGAGTGCCTTGCCGTCGTAATTGCGATAATATAGGTAGTTCGAAATACCATCTTTTATGTTACAGTCAGGATTAATTAATTAACGCTACCATATTCTTCATCTAGGTCCTGATTTGTGACAACAAAATCAAAATTCTGACACACTGTATCTTGGTTATTATCAACTCTTATACTGGGTAAGTTTAACAAAATTGCATTGTTTTCATCTGGGGAGTCTGCTGTTGCTCTATGTACCATTACTTACTGACTATTTGTTGAATAGGAATTTACAAATGAGATTGTCTCGAAAATGGTTACTCCTGGCGACTTCAATAAAATACACCTTTTTGGCATAAAAGAAGTAGGATAATCGATTTTTTCGATAGTCAGATCGATATACTAAGCTCAAAAATAGTTACGTCATTTAAAAGAAGTGCGGTATGCGGTAAGAGGCGCTCTCTACTAGTGACATCAAAAGTATGGACAAATTTGAATTCCTTGCCTCAAAAAAAACCCAAATCCCTAATCTCGTGCATCTATGTCGTTTTATTGGGAAATTATTCCAAAAAAATCTAAAACAAAATCAAAATTCTGACACCCTGTATCTTGGTTATTATCAACCCTTGGATTGGGTAAGTGTAACAAAATCGCATTGTTTTGACCTGGGAAGTGGGGAGGCTGCTGTTGCTCTAGGTACCATCTCGAAAACGGTTACTAATAGCGACTTCAATAAAGTATACATTTTTGACGTAATAGAAATAGGATAATCGATTTTTTCAATAGTCAGATCGATATCCTAAGCTTAAAAAAAGTTATGACATTTAAAAGAAGTACGGTATGGTGGAGTCCTCTACTAGTGACATCAAAAGTATGGACGAATTTAAATTCCTGGCTTCAAAAAATCGACCAATCTTGCCGCTATATCGTTTTGTTGAGAAATTATTGGAGAAAATCGAAAAGAAAATTAATATTTTGATAATTTTCATATTTGATAACTTTGGAATTAGACAAGTATCAATAAATCGCATTATTTAGACATAAGGAATCTGCTGTTGCTCTGTGTACCATTACTTTTATGTATATTATCTTGTAGAGAAGTTCTCTCTTACGAGGGTTAAAGAATTTTATAGGACGGGCATTAGTTTTGGAGATGATTGACCTGAAATAAACACAAAATCAAGCAAGAAGGTGCCACGAGCGTCTTAGAAATAAAGGCATCACGCGCGCTCCATCACGTTGTAGAATATTCCTGGCTTAATTCTAAAACGAGACAAAGCACGCGTGATGCCTTCATTTCTATGACGCTCTTGGCTTCACAACAAATGTTGAAATTATATTTTCTGTAGACTTTATTAGAGATAACCGTAAATGTTATGTCAGAGTAGTCAGTTTCAAAAATATTATGGCCATTAAAAATAAAAACATAAACGTTCAGATTCACTAAGAAAGTTTAAGATTTAGTACTGGTTTAAATTAAGATCTTATAGTTGATCAGTTATGTTTTGACAGATTTTTGTCCTGTCATTGTTAATAAGTCGTCATTAAAAACTTATGAATTATTGTGATATTTCAGCAATTTGATTGATTTCCAAATGATTTTCATCTTGGAACGAGTTGCTGTCATGAATGTAGTTCTATTATTGTTGAAAGTACGTACTAAAATTGTCATTTTCTTGATAAATTTGTGAAAAAGCTCAGAAATAAGTTCTCAGTATAAAACTTAGTTGTCTTATTCTTACACTTGTCAGTTTAAAACTTTTGGTTATCAAATTAGACCGGACTAGCGTTGGAGAATCTGGCTGAAAAATTTTAAATATTTTTGCTGCACACCGTATTTTATATTTTGGGGAATCAAAAGAATTTCATCTAATTGAAATTTTGTGATACACTTTAACTTAAGCTATCTTCCAAATGGTATATTTATTCCTAAAACTACAAAGATTTTTCTTTATTTAGGTTTTAATCGTGGTTCTCACAAGAAAAAACTGAAAAACCCAAAATATTTTATGAAATTCGGGTATAAAGATCGATTCATATGTATTTTAAAGGAAAAATATGCATTTCAAATTTTGTTTGGATTTAAAGTGTACAACATTATATTGAGTTTAATTTTTTGTTGCAAAGAAAGTACGTTCATAAAATATTTTGGGTTTTTCAGTTTTTTCTTGAGGACCTCGATTAAAACCTTCGTAGTTTTAGGAATAAATATACCTTTTGGAAGATAGTTTAAGTTAAAGTGTATCACAGAATTTCAGTTAGATGAAACTCTTTTAATTCCCCAAAAAATAAAATACGGTGTGCAGCAAAAATATTGAAAATTTTTGTTTTTATTTTTAATGGCCATAATATTTTTGAAACTGACTACTCTGGCATAAAATTTATGGTTATCTCTAATAAAGTTTACAGAAAATAGTATTTGCGTACTGTATCATTGCGATCTACTTTTTATACAGGGTAATTCACAAAAAATGATTAAATCCTATTTTTGTCCAAAGTAAGCGAAAATTGATATTTGGGTAAAGCTTTAAAATATAAACAACATTTCGTAATAAAAAAAAATCTAAAGTGAAAAATGGGGGTAGTTTACTCTTAACGCAATTTCGAATTTTTGACTCTTCCTCGAATACCATAAGACTTTCACCGGATTTGTTGGGTATTATTTTGGTTTGAAGGTATGCAGAACTTTCTCGAAATAAAATAAATTTGTTTAATTCAAAAATAAAAAAATTTCCCATAAGCTGCGCACTTTCTGGCGGACACTGTATAATTCACTATGTTGTAAGAAATCAATAGATTCACTGTACGAATACTCTATAAATTTGTAAATTTTCTCAAAGCACATCTTTCCAATAATAAAAAGCAAAGGGCACTGAAAGGAACGAAAGGAAAGCCTCCGGTATGTTCGTCCTGGTATCGATGTAAACATCGACCGCGACCTCCACCGCGATCATCCGTTGTAGGGTTACAACGTTGCGAGTGAGAGCATAGGCGTGGGTAGGTCGATATTTAAAAATATTTAAAATAAATGTACTTTATTTCGATTTTTCGCCCCTGCTCGCAGCGTAGAGTCCACACTTTAATGCAGGTGGTTAAATCCGGGCGGCTGGTCTCTGAATTGGTCGCGTTGAAGTCGAGGCGCTGCCGCTGCGCTGGTACGCGCCGGTACAGAATTCCCCGTGTCGCCGCCAATAGGGAACTTGCATGAAAATTAAATTTGAAAAATAACACTCTTAAACGTAAGCTAATATCATCAAAAGACCCATAGTTCACAAAAAAAATAATTTTTTAATTCCCTGGATTAAATATAAACTATTAAAGGTTGCATAATTTGAACAATTCTAGTTACGCTTCTCCATTGGTTGTGACGTCAAACCGTTCGTTGAGACATGCCCCGTGAGCGGCAGCACGCCAAGAGTACGGAAACGTATTTATTAGACAATGGTTTGGTAACAAATTTAGTGTGCTTGTTTGGATTTTAAGCTTCAGAGCAAATAAATATTGTTACAAGATGACTGATGAAGGTTTTTTAAAAGGACAATCAGACAATTTAACCACTGTGGATATGTTTATGGTGGGAACTTTTATAAAAAAAAAACTCCGAAAGTTTTTCGCTTGGTGAAGTTCGCGGTGTTAAAGCTTCCAAGTAAGTAGGTACAATAGGTACCGATACCAGTTCATTTTATCATTTGCGTTAAAATTTAAATAGATCTGTGAATTATTCAGATACTTATAGAACATAAAATATTGTTTTAAATCTACTAATGTAGTGATAAACGCCTTAAAAATGTGTACCTATTTTAGATTAAAGTATAAAAATAGTGAAAAACTATAAAATATTTAAAAGTATGTTTTCTTTGACTTAAAACTATATCCTGCAACTTGTGTTTTTTGTTAAATTTATATACTGTTAATTGCTGCTTAGAATGTTTAGCGTTTCATTAGGCACAAAAATATGTTTGTATTGACTATAGTAGCAAAAAATATATAAATGCCTTTTCTAAGTATTAGTAAGTACCTATAATTAACTAATTATAGATCTGGAAGGTATTCTTATGGAGATTCTACTATAGGATGGGTCCAAGTTCGAAGAGATAAGAATATTTGCACAGTGAAAGCTAAGATAACACCCGAACATAATGTAAGGAAAAAACAATATGCTGTAACTTGCAACATTGATGAGGAGACTGAAACCGGGTTAGATCTGCAATTAAATTAAGTCATATAAGACTACAGCTGGATTCAAGACATCCAGGAGCTTCTCCAGATGCCATATCTGAGGAATATGTAGTTGAAATAAAGTGTCCTCAGTCTGAAAAAGCGGTATCTAATTATTTAACAAACGGCAAAGTACAAAGCACAAGTTCAGCTGCAGATGTTTATATGTAACAAAAGGAAATGTTTATTCTGTGTTGCAGATCCAAATTTAAAAAAGAAAACTCTAAGTTTTCTCATATATGGGTGGAATATATCCAAGAATACACAGAAATGTTAATAGACGCAGCAGACTGTTTCTGGCGCCATAATATTTTTCCACATAAATCGGCCAAAAATTTACCTTAAAAATATTTTAAGGATACGAATAAAACAATTTAAAGCATTATTACATTAAAATGATCTTCGCATACGTGAAGTGCAGTATTTTTTTCAGAAATGTCTTTTACGTTTCTTCTGCATGCTTTAAACCATTTTACGCGGCGATTTTTATCTTCAGGTACATGAATAAACAGTTTATTTGAAGTTTTAAAAGTCGTATTAGGACACATTGGCACTATACAGTATTTGTAGTATGTATTTTTCTTAGTATCTTCCATCATTTGGGCTTTTTGAAACGCAAAGTAAACACACAAACGTAAACAGTTCAATTTTCCACCTCGATGTCAATGCACTGCAGCTTAACGTTGCTCGCCCGACACACGGTGTGACGTCACACACCTTCCCGCGCCATGGAGCTCGTTTTGAATGTTAGGATAGGCGCGCGAACTTTAATAATTAATAAAAAATTAAGGAGTGATATTTAAGTCGTAATATTTTGCATATGTTATTTTTTGATGTGACTGAACATTTTTATGTAATAAAAAAAAATGTGCAAGTTCCCTATTGCCTCACTCGCCGCGTTGCAACTCTACGCTTGAAGCACCGAATATATTTGGCAAGTGAGTCTGGAACAGCTAAAAGAATTTAAAGAATGCGGGCAAAAGATTAAAACCGTTTTATGGCTAAGCTGCTGTGTTGTCAGATTTTTTAAATTGCCATTACATTTACATTACAGTTGTAATATAAATTTTCTTTAGTGACTTGAACACATAGCATTATACCGTAAAACGGGGTTATTTGGGACAAATTTTGAACATTTTGTAATAGTTTTTCGGACGTGTACTAAATATTGTAATATAATAGGCCTCTTTATACCGGACCCAAACGTATTGGTTCCTTTGAGTATACGCAATGCATTCTTAGGAAACGATAAATAATAACTTTATGGGTTGTGTAACCAAAACATAACCCGTTAAGAGAATAGGATGGGGACACGGAGAACAGTCTAGTTTTGACGACGCGTTGATATTAAGCCCTTTCATTTTGTTCCCGATTTTATGTGTTTTTTATTTTAATTAATTTCAAATATATTGTTTAATTGACCTTTCGGCATTTTATTATTTAAAGTAGTTTACAGTTCAGGTGTGGGATGGACAATTTAAATTTAGTGCTTAGTGTAAGTGTCAGAAACAATTAAAACGACGTGAACGATACCTTTGTGTTTTTACGTATCTGCATAGTGTTTTGGTGTTACGTACCAATGGGTCGTTCAAGAAAACGTTCAAGTAGCTCGTCTTCGAGTTCGTCCAGCGGTGGTTCTTCGGAAGGAAGGTACAAAAATAAATCACCACGGAGTTCATCCCGGAGGCAAAGTCGCAAGAGGACAATAGACAATCCCTTAGACGGGGGTAAGTCAAAGAAAAGAGTTACTACAAGTGAGAGGCAGTTACGTATGTCTCTACATGGTAAAACGCCGATACGTACACGTTCCCTGACACCCTCATTAGTTAGAACGAGTTCTGCACGTATCGCCGACCAAGCCTCCACGTCCTCAATGGAGTCCCGAGTGGAACGACTGGAACAGCTACTCGAAATTGTTGCAAAACAAGGAACACAAACAGAGAATCGACGGTTTTCTCTAAAAAGCGACTGCATTCCGGAGTTTAATCCGGAAAACGAAAATTTGTCAGCTGCAAAATGGCTGGAAAAGATAAATCAACTGAAAGCAATCAATAATTGGGATGACGCTACTACTGCATATAACATGCAGTCACGTTTGGCAGGTATGGCACGAACCTGGTATCATAGCCTCACAACATATCCAAGTTCTTGGGATGAATGGACGGCACTGATTTCCAAGAGTTTTCCTGATCATGTTGACTACGCCACTGTGTTAAGAAAAATGCTTGGACGAATTAAAGAAAGACACGAGACGATGACCAATTACTATTTTAGTAAGATGGAGCTACTGAGGACGTGCCAAATTACAGGCCGCCATGCAGTTTCATGTTTAATCGATGGTATAGTAAACGTAACTATTCAAAATGGTGCTAGGGCGGGGCGTTACGTGACCCCAGAGGCTCTATATGAGGAGTACTTGTCTACTCTACAGGATGAAAAATCAACAGAAAATAGTCACGTGTACCAGGGGAGTAGTGGACGCCGAAACCCAAAACCAGAATCCATGTTTAACGAGCAGCGGCCGCAAAGAAAACTTGACCTGAAAAATATTCACTGCTATAATTGCAAATCTAAGGGACATTTTCAGTCCAACTGCCCAAAACAACGGATTGAGTGTTCAAAATGTCATTTATTGGGTCACGAAGCCAATAAATGTGTAGTGGGGGCACAATTAGCGCCTTCACGACGACGCTATGAAGTACCATCCACAGGTGAGTCAGTAAATATTTTACGGATGCCGCAAATTCCTAAAATTAATGATTTAAATACGTGTTTTAAACGTGTCAGGTAAGGACATTTGTTACAAAAAAGGCAGGGTTGTAGCCAGGGGATTTACTTCTTACGAAGAAGTAAATACTTCGTCTATACCCGTGATGCATACCGAAGTTACGAAATTCAAACTTTTAACGTCCAAAGATATTGACGCACAATTAAATGCTAATTTAGATATTTCTGTTAAAAATGACTTATTAAAACTTATTAACGAGTACCGCGACTGTTTTGCTACCAATACTACCGAGATTGGTAAAACTACTGTGGCAAAAATGTCCATTTCATTAACAGACGAATCACCTATCACCTACCGTCCTTATCGAATGGCATTTACGGAACGTGAAGTCGTTAGAGGGATGGTTCAAGATTTAATCGAAAACAAAATTATTCGCGAATCTAACTCTCCTTATTCAAGTCCCATTCTTTTAGTAGAAAAGAGAAACGGTGAGCCGCGCATGTGCATAGACTACCGCGCTTTGAACCGAAAAACCTTAAAAATGATTCAACCTTTGCCTAGAATAGACGACCTTCTAGATTCTTTAAAAGGCAGTAAATATTTTACTAGTCTAGATCTTGCATCAGGGTACCATCAAATTCCAATAGACGAAGAATCTATCCCAAAAACTGCGTTTGTCACTCCCGGCGGCCATTACGAATTCCTAAGAATCCCATTCGGTATGGTCAATGCACCCGCTTTTTTTTAACGAACCGTAAATCAAATATTAGGGCCACTGCGGTTTGAAACTGGTTTAGCATATCTTGACGATATATTGATACCCTCCGTGTGGGCACAAGAAGGAATGCAGAGACTCAAGAGCGCGTTGACATTATTTAGGGATGCAGGGCTTACGTTCAGGCTTAAAAAGTGTTATTTCCTTCAAGAACAGTAATTATCTGGGTCACGAAATTTCTAGTCAAGGCGTCAGGCCCAGTAGAGTGTTTGTGTGCGCATCAGATCAATCCAAATCCAAAATCCAAATCCCCCCACTCTTCACCCCACCAAAATCCCCCCACTCTTCACCCCACCAAAATCCCCCCACTCTTCACCCTATCAAAATCCCCCCACTCTTCACCCCACCAAAATCCCCCCACTCTTCACCCCACCAAAATCCCCCCACTCTTCACACTACCAAAATCCCCCCACTCTTCACACTACCAAAATCCCCCCACTCTTCACCCCACCAAAATCCCCCCACTCTTCACACCACTCCTCTCCCCTCTCCGCTCCCCTCTCCTCTCCCCTCTCCGCTCCCCTCTCCGCTCCCCGCTCCCCTCTCCGCTCCCCTCTCCTCTCAGGAGCTTCCAAAATGAGCTTTCAAAACCATTCCACAACACGCACTCTTCACACTACCAAATCCTACCACTCGTATATCAAATCCATTCCTCCTATCCCCCACACCACTTTAATTCTCAATATTTACAGTATTTAACACAATTCACAACGATGTCTGTAGCAGTCCCTATTGATTATTCATGGGACGCAGAACATTGCGAAAGCTATAATCCACAAGAGTACATAGAAAACAATTTAATAATAACAAATCCACCTTCAAATCTATCTAAGAGTGCTAAAAAAAGTTCGAACTCAACAGAGAAAGGAAGTTCAAGAATTGGAAGCAAAAAAGGAAAACTATGTCTTGCCCAACAGCAAATGTAATGTTTAGTCATGTAAGCGGAAAGAAAACCTTGATAGATTTTACTACAGAAGAACTAGAAATGTTACCTTTGGAATATCTAATTAATTATGCAGATCCTTTGGAACTCTTGGATGTATGGGGAAAATTACCAATGTCTTATAAATCAAGTTTTGATCTTCAAATTAAATTGCCATGTTTTTTTCATTATAATCGTCCTGACTGGAGCACACAATTCGATGGTCCTCCTGTATCCCAGAAATCATGTTTCGTGTGCTATAGAAACATAAAGTAGACTAATGTAGATAAACTCACTGTTATTTTTGTTCAAAAGTAAACCTGTATTTTAATATATGTTTTATAAATGTCAAACAAATAATTAGAAGTATTATTCATTAATCCATGGATTTACAGCATCCCACCACCACTAAATCCCCCCACTCAAAATCGTTAAACATCATTACGCAAAGCTTCACTCATTTCATCGTATTACAACGCGTTACTTAAAAGGGTAAGTGCGGTTAAAACGCAAGTGTTGTACTAATTCGAACAATACACAGGTCAATACAGACCCCATATGTAGAGCGGTAGACCCGCCCAAAACAACAAATTTTTTATTTGTGGCTTCACTATTGGAGTTATATTCTTAAAAGTGGGTGGGTTGGAATGTACACACCAAAGTATATCTCCTAACACTCCGTGCGCATGTCTAGCAAGCTCGGCGTGCGCGTGGTACGCATTTTGGTCTACTGCGCATATAAAAAAAATGGCGGCTCAAAAAAAAAAAAAAAAAAATGGCGGATTAAAAAAAAAAAAAAAATGGCGGATAAAAAAAAAATAAAAAAATAAAAAAATAAAAAAAAAATGGCGGCTCAAAAAAAAAAAAAAAAATGGCGGCTCAAAAAAAAAAAATGGCGGCTCAAAAATAAACCTTTTTTATATTTTTCGTTTTTTACAACTGCGCAATAGAGATGCGCATGGGCATGCCCCGCCCAGACGGATTCTCTTTATATTCTCTCTTCGCTTCTCGTTCTGCAGTCGCACCTCGACAGTTGTGCTTTCTCCTTGTTAGCTATATATCCTCAGCGGTTAGTTAGCGTTGATATTATATTAATTGTTTAGTTTGCAAAAACAGTATTGTGCAGTGTTGTGAAACCAGTTAAAATATTCCAAGAATTTTTACAAAAGAACTGTTTTTCTGCGTTCTCAAGATGTATCAGTGCAGTGAATGCAACAAGAGTTTTACTCATCAATCGAACGTGCATAGACATAAAAGAGAATCGTGTGCCATGAGACCATCTTGTTCGCGAGAAAAAAGGAAGGCTAATACCCAGGTATGTGATGTGTCCATGAAAAAAGCTAAAATAGAAGATATTAAAGAAGACAAACCTCCAATACCTAAACTTACTTTATCGCGATGTAAAGATTGTGACACTTGGTACGTGAAAAATAAACTTTCTGCCCATTTACGGTCAAACCTACATAAAAGTGCACTTAAAAGTGATGATAATGTAAAAATTTTAACTTCTGCGTTTAAAAATAGGATTGTGTCTTACATGTTGCAGCCATCGAAAAAGTATGTGGACATTGAAGAATTTTTTGATGAAGTATAACAAAAATTTGTAAGTTTACTTTCCGAACAGTTAGTTAAGCATAAAAGTGTTAAGATTAATGTAGAACTATTTGGACAATACATTTTACAAACCAAAGAGGCAATCGAAACTAAATCGTTTAACACAAAAAATAAGGTCATAACTTCAACAACAACAGATTTATCTGATATTTATAAACAATTTTTGTCTGAAATTAAAGAAAAGGTGTCAATATTCACAGAAAATGGATCAGGTTGGGCATTGGAAAAAATATTACATTTGGAGCTTAATATAAATAAATTTAATCCAATTAGAGCTTCATCGTATATACCATTACCAAAACAAATTGCAAATAAACGCGCTGTTATTAATATCAAAAATAATGATTCATATTGTTTTGCATGGAGTGTGATAAGTGCACTGTTTCCTGCTGAAACAAATGTTGACAGAACAAGTTCATACCCTAATTTCTTTGAGTATTTAAATTTTGAAGGAATAGAGTTTCCTGTAAAGTTGAAAGATATACATAAATTTGAAACGCTTAATCAAATATCTATAAATGTTTACGGTTTAGAGAGTGTTTATGAAGATAATAAATTCAAGTATGAAGTGGTTGGTCCTCTTCATTACACCAGTAAAAAACTTCCAGCGCATATAAATTTGTTGTTGATAAGTGAAGGTGAAAACAATCATTATTGTTGGATTAAGGACATGTCTAGATTAGTATCAGCACAAGTAAATAAAAATCATTTAAAAAAGTATTTTTGTGATGGTTGTTTAGTGTATTTTACATCAATGGAAAAATTAAAACAACATCAATCACATGATTGTAATCATTTGTTTACAAAAGTTCCAACTAATTACATTAAAATAAATAAGTACGGTCAGCATATACCAGAAAATATTTTACAGTTTGAAAATTTTCAAAAACAACTAAAAGTTCCATTTGTCATATATGCAGACTTTGAATGCTTTTTAAAACCTTTGCAGCATCAAGAACCGGGAAACGAACAGAATTCTTATACTTTAAATACATTTAAACACGAACCATACGCTTTTTGTTATTTCATTAAATGCTCATATGATGATTCTTTGTCGGTATTAGATTCATATTTTGGTTTAGATGCAGCTGATGAATTTTGTAAACGAATTGAAGGTCATGTACATAGAATTTATAATGAACATCTTAAACCTGTAGTGAAAATGCTTCCTTTATCAGATGAGGAAGAGCTGGCTTATAAAAATAGCACAATTTGTCATATTTGTAACGAAAAACTTGAAGAAAATGAAAAAGTAAGGGATCACGATCATTTAACTGGTAAATTTCGAAATGCAGCTCACAGTATCTGCAATCTAAATTTTAAAATTCCAAATTTTATACCTATCTTTTTCCATAATTTAACTGGTTATGATAGTCATTTATTTGTTAAACAATTGTGCTGTGAAGAAGATAATATTGATGTACTTGCACAAACCAAAGAAAAATATATTTCATTTTCAAAATCCATATTGGTTGACAAAGTAAAAGACAAGGATAATAAAGAAAAAAATCTGTTTATTAAAATGAGACTTTTAGATTCATTCCGTTTCGTTGGTTCCTCCTTGGAAAAGCTTGGTGAAAGCTTGGAACCAAATCAATGTATAGAAATAAAAAAATATTTTCAGGATCCTAACCAGTTCAATGAAATTCGTAAAAAAGGTGTTTATCCCTATTCCTATGTTGATTCTTTCGAAAAATTACATGAAAATCAACTCCCAGCTATTGAACATTTTTATGATAAACTTAAAGATGAGCCTATGTGTCCATCGGATTACAATAGAGCAATTACTATTTGGAATTTATTTAATTGTCAAAATCTTATGGATTATACCAAAATTTATTTATTGTCAGATGTTCTCATATTAACAGATTTCTTTGAAGCTTTTCGAAATATATCTTTAAATAACTTTAAGCTAGATCCTGCACAGTATTACACATTACCAGGTTTAACATGGGATTCAATGTTAAAAATGACTGATGTTAAATTAGAATTATTAACGGATATAGATATGATACATTTTTTTAAAAATAGTATAAGAGGTGGTGTCTGTCATTGCAGCGTTCGAAAAGCTGAAGCTAATAATCAATTCTTGGAAAATTATGATACAAGCAAACCAAATTCATTTATAATGTATTTGGATGCCACTAACTTGTATGGACATAGTATGAGTCAATGTCTCCCCGTAAGTGATTTTTCTTGGTTGAACGATGAAGAAATTGAAGCCCTTGATGTGATGTCTATATCTGATGATGCTGAATTCGGGTATGTTTTGGAAGTAGATTTAAACTATCCTCAAAATTTACATGTAAAACACAACGAATTACCTTTTTTGGCTGAAAATATTTGTGCACCAGGTTCAAAACAAAAGAAATTAATATGTAATTTAAACCATAAAGAAAAATATGTTATTCATTACCGAAATCTGAAGCAGGTGCTTCAAAATGGATTAAAATTAACTAAAATTCATAGAGTTATTAAATTTAAACAAGCTGCATTTCTTAAACCATACATCGATTTAAATACCGAAATGAGGAACAAATCTAAAAATAAGTTGGAAAAGGATACTTATAAATTTTTTAATAATGCCATTTACGGTAAATCTTTAGAAAACATTGACAAGCGAGTTGACATTAGATTAATCACACACTGGGAGAATATTGGTAAAAAACAAGGAGCGCAGACATTGATTGCTAAACCAAATTTTAAAAATCGTTTGGTCTTTAATGAAAACTTGGTTGCGATACAAATGGAAAGAGTAAAAGTGACTTACAATAAACCTGTTTATGTTGGCTTCACAGTCTTGGAATTATCAAAAACCGTTTTATATGATTTTTATTATGACTATATTAAAAGCAAGTATGGAGACGAAGCAATTTTGTTATACACGGATACAGACAGTTTGATCTTGCAAGTAGAGACTGAAAACTTTTATCAAGATATGCAGGAAAATTTAGAGAAATTTGACACTTCTAATTACAATGAAAACAATATACATAATTTAACTAAGAATAAATCAGTATTAGGGCGAATGAAAGATGAGTTTGCGGGCAAACCAATTTCAAGTTTTTATGGGACGGGGGCTAAAGCTTACTGTGTAAATTTAGAAGAGAAATCTGAAAAAAAGGCAAAGGGAGTTAAAAAATATGTTATAGAAAATTCCATTACTAAACAAGATTATAAAGACGTAGTTGAAAATTCTGAGATCAAATTTAGAAAAATGAATATATTTCATTCAATTTTACATGACATGTTTACACAATTAAAAAATAAAGTTGCTTTGTCTCCAAAAGATGACAAACGCTATATAATTCCAGATTCTTTTAGAACTTTAGCTTGGGGGCACAAACATATAAGTATTTTGGAAGAGAAATCCAAGACTGATGATGATCAAGTTAATAATGTAATTGATATTCTAAAAGATTTAGTTCGTGACGAATATAAAACATAAGAACCCTGGAAAAATATTTTATTTTGAAAATGGCTCTGCTACCAGTAGGAGTTCTATTTCTATCAGCATTCGTTAACAATACTTTGTTCATACAAGTTGATCATAATGTTCGAGAAGCATTTATTTGTCTATCTGTTAATAATGTAAATAATGATAGTTGGCCTTCAACATGGAAAAGAATGAATATAAATAATGGTTTATTTACCCACAAAATAGATGATAATATTATAAATGATTCTACCATTGTACAGTATAAGTTAAGATTATATTATTTCAATAAAACTTCAATAGTGACACAGGAATGGAATCAGTTGTATAGAAAATCTTGTATAGAAGAAGAATGTACTTCAAATGTGTGTGTAGTATTATTAAGTATATTGTTAGTAGTGTTTATATGTTCAATAGGATATATATTATTCAAAGTATATTTGTATTATAAATAAAATTCTATAACAAAACTTATATATAATAATAAAGGTTTTTATTGATAACAATGCCTATAATTATATAACAATTTTACGTTTGCTAATGCACAATGCCATGGATTCACATTTTTGTGAAAATAACATTCTGGAATTTTCTTAAATTTACTTAATTTTGGTTCTTGTCCAATGGGAATAGCGTATATGAAATCTTCATCCAAAAACTTTTTTAAGAAGTTTATTTTTTCATTCCCTTTCACGTAAATTTTGGGTGATTGGTAAACTTCTAACACATGCTTTAAAATATCATCAATTTCATTAAGTTCTATATTTCCAAAATTCCATTCCAATCCATGATACTCTTCGGCCCATTTAACCATTTTGAGATCGAGAGCAGATAACATATTTTTTTGAAATGGTGATTTAAACAGATAATTTGAGCAACGAATCCCATCATAAATCGCTAATTCTTTTGGAATGTATCCAAAGGAACTGTTATATCCTTGAATGTCGATAAAAAGTTCTGTCTTACACTCATTCATGGTTAGTCGCTAAATGATGTTTAAATCTATAAGATTACTGTTTAAATCCCCCCACCACTCTTGCTATCCCCACTACCACGCTTGCTTATTTAAGCACTCACCCACAGTTCTACAACCATTATTTTAAGCAAGCATCTGACAATGTATCAACCAACAGGAAACCAACAAGAGTTTAGTAAGAAGCGCAATGCAGCTCTCATCAATGAAACAATTTACTACATTAACAAATCCAAATCCAAATGGGTCAGCATTGGATTTTCCTTAGAGAGAAAATATATTCCTGTTGTTAAACTCTGTGGATACAAATATAATCAAAATGTCACTTTTAATGAAGACCAATGGATCTCCTTCCTAAATAATCAAGGAATTATGATGAGCTTTATTTATTCCAACAACACCGGGTGGCAACCCATGAAGGGAAATGGTTATGAGATTCACTTTGTGTTTATTGGGGATGCAAGAATTATCAAGATTACACAAGATGGTGGTAATGAAGTATTCCTAGCTGGTGATACCATAAATGAATTAGTGAACGTGGCAAATTTAATCAAATATCGTTTTGATATCGTAAAAAACCAGGAATTTTCCAAATATTACAATATTTTGGTTAGTGGAATCTCTATGAAAAATGGCGATTTTTTAAAAAATGTATATGATGTTATTACACCTATGGAAAATAGTTTAAATGTTTGTTGTGTTTTAGAATTATTAAACTTTTACTCAGATTGTGTTGTGGAGGATGTAGAATCATTCGCATGTAATGAATTTGTAAAAAGTTGTATTGAAAATAAAAATTTATAAATATATTCTTCTTTTTATTCCTCCCACCTCCTAAATTAATATTTAAAGCTCTGAACTTACTTTAAGTCTGAACATTCTCCAACAAGATGTGGTTAGCATATACATCTCAACGAGTAGCATATAACCTAACAAGTGCTATAGAGAATCTATCACAACACTTTAGTAATTTAGAATTTGATGCTGCCCATGAAGCCGAGTATGGATTCGAAAGATTCTATACGTATGAGGAATGTATGGATATTGCTAGAAAATATGAAAAAGCAGCAGAAGCCTGTAACATATATTTACATACTTCTGATTTAAAGTCTTTTCTGTACACGATGAAAGAAATGGGATTTGAGGAGCATTTGGATGAAGTAAAGAAGTTTTTGTCACCTGAAATTATTCAAGAATTCAACCTAATTTATAAGAAATAAAAAACTTTAATATATTTATTTGTTTTATTCAATCATTAAATAATTATTATATAAATTGTATACATTAGTAAGTGCACATATACATGGTGATTTAGAATGATAAAAACAATGAGCTTCTCCTTCTTGTAACGATGGATTTTCATCAAGTTCCATGACTGGTTTTAATGAATATTTTCGAATGTATTCGGATTTCTCTCTCCCTTTCACATAAACTTGATCCGCCTTTTCTGTTAGATTCTTGATTATTTCAGAAAATTTGTGAATTGGTGTATATCCTTCATTCCAAGGAATACAGTGATGATTTTTCATTAACCATACAGCTTGTTTATGTAAGTCAGGTGGTAGGTATTTTATATCAAATGGTGATTTAAAGATATAGTGGCATATTTTGTGTCCATCATAGGCAGCCAACTCTTTGGGAATAAACTTCTTATTTTCTATGTTAAATCCTTGCACATCGACAATTAATAACCTCATAATTTCAAAAGTGAGAATTGTTTAATCATAGATTTCTTGTCAGAATATTCTTGTAGTTGTTGTTTTAATTTTTTCAGCTCTTCTAAAAAGTAGGATACTCGAAGTTCTAGATCTTCACCCATAATGGTAGGAAAGAATAGTAGAGCATTGATTTTATATAGTTTAGCGCTTTAAAGTTGTCTAACATTTTTGGTTAATGGATTGTAGCTAAATACTTTGTCATGCATAATGAGACAATAGGCAGATATTTTGTCTTTAAGATCATCATGTAATTCAAACTCAACTCTCATAACAATAGGTCCGGATTCAATTGTTTCTTTCTGATGTGAACAATCGATATATACGATAGGAGCATAAGTATTAAATTCCTTTGGAGAAAAAATGGGTTCAGGTGTTATTCCATAGTAAGATTTTTGAAATTTGAAAACATTTCATATAATGATGCAAATTTATTTTTAGCAAAGTCTAAAAATAGATCGTTGTAGGGATATCTCTCAGAGTTTAAAAACACTTTAATGTTTCGTAATTTAACGTTGGAAAATAGACATGTCAGTTGTTGATTTATCCCTTAAGTCTTTTTGAAAAGCAATTGCTACATGACGTGGGGTATTAACTTTCGTAGATGTTTTGACAGGCCAGTTATGACGATTAGTTTTTAATAATTCTGGGTATTCGATGAGTTCCCAACTCCGGAAAGCAATTATTATATCAGTATTCTTATTAATTATTTTAGATAATGCTAATTCTTGAGGAATAGCTACTGAAATGTGAGGTATATTCCAAGTTAGCTTAGTAAGCTCAATTTTTGGATTTTCATCTGCAGTATTAATTGTTGCATTTTTGTCTGAATTATCTCGTACTAAAATAAGTTCTTGTTTGGCATTTAAAATAATTTTTTTGTAGTCTTCAAAAAACCCCATTAAGAATTTAAGCGGAATGCAAACATTAAATAATCCTGTTGTTGCGTCAACAACTTGTGAAGATTCCATAGGAAACCAACCTGCGTTTTTAAGTTTATTACATTCATTTTTATTATACGACATGTATCCCTTTATTGTCGAAGTTAACCCAACATCTCTAACTGAATCTATTGTAACACCGTTTAGTTGATAACGCATTTCTTTAAAAAGGAATGCAATCCCATTGTTTATCAATTTTAATGTATTTGAGATAGTATTATTATCTTTTGTTAGTTTACCCTCTATGTAAAGAAAGCTTTCGGAAGGAAGCGTATACTTGTCTACTTCATGAACAGGTATTATAATTTCATCATTATTTCCCAATTTTGTAGGTAGGTATGGTTCATAACCATGAACTTCGGAATGCACAATTGAATTATCTATGAAAAGACCTTCTGCTACGTTAAGGATATCCATTATACTAAAACCTTTAAACCTAGAGATTTCAAAAAGCTTATATTTTCAGGTGTTATCCCTTGTGTGTTTCTCTTTCTACTAATCTTTGGTTTACGATGTTTAGTCTTCTTATAGTTTTTATTAATTTTTGTGGGTAAATTGAAGGTTTTTCTATTATAAAGGATAACCATTATACTTCTTTTATATGCAACCTTATAGTTACAGTTTCGTTTCGAAAATCAACAATATTTAAATCTTGGTCTATTACCTTTATTGTTATTTTATCTATTACTTTTACTGTAACAGGAAAATAAATAATATTTTGGGGACTTTCTATTATTTTAAATCCAGGGCTAACATTAGGGAAAAACTGATGAATAATGTGTACTGGCTTTCCGTTCAGATAGGAACCTTCTGCGATACTGCAGTCTATGCATAAAGAATTAACTTTTATAATCTCTGCTGGATTTTGCGATGTTCTTGGAACTCCATCACCAGATACAATGCCCTTATTAAAACCCAAAAGTTTTCCTATTGTTCCATCTTTAAAAATAATATCTGTAGTAGACTTTATTGTTGATTTTAATGTGTTGTTATTTGCATAGAGGTGAAATGAAATATTTCTTTTTTGGAATTCAGTCTGTAAATATTTATTAACATCGTCCATTTCATAACTTCCCGTAGGAATTGTTAAAAATTCATTATTTTTTCCAAAATATACTTTACTATTACTTTTATCAATATTTGGTATTGCATTAAAAGTTTCAAAGTTGGTAAGTCCGACAACGTAGGAAGTGTTAGGATCTAAGTAAATAGGTGGATGGAAATCTGCTTGAAGTATAGCTGAATTTGCGGAAAGAGCTATAGTAAACGACATGATGGTCGTAATAAGAATAAAATGGAAACACAATTACACATTATTATAAATAAACTGTAATGATAACTGTCCACAAGTTGAGGTATTAAAAGATTGATATTTATCATAGTTATATTTAATATTGTTGTTGCTACCATCGCTATAGAAATAAGTTATAACTTCATTTGGCGGTCGTAAATTTCCAAAACTATCGAAGTAAATTATGTTATTATTATTTTTAACATACGCTGTCCAGTGAGTGCCTTCCCCCATATCGTCATCTAAATTTATAATACCTGTTTCATATTTTTTTATTTTTTTGGGTAACTTATTTCTCATAAAGACACCTCTAAAATGTGGCAACTTTAATAATTTGACATACTTTAATAAATCTATATTTGTCAAAGGTCGGCGAGGTAACAAATTTAACAGTTTTTTGAATATGGTTTTAAATATAGACCACACCCTTTCTTATATGGTTTTAAATAAAGACCATTTCCAATTGATATTTTTTCCATTTCTTTGTTGTGTCTTGTTTGTTCTTCTAACTTCTTCTGTGCATTTTTGGCAGAATTTACTGCTTGTGCAATGCCAGCAGCGCCTCCGCTTAGGGCTCCTAGAGCAGATAAACCAGCAAAAATAGGTATTAAAGGTAAAATTCCACCAGTTTTTGGAATTGGAATAATTCTTTGTTTAGGTTCTTTTATTTTTAATTTTTTAATCGACGATAAAGCTGTGCTGACAGCTTTTCTTATATTAGCAAACTTTTTTCCAACCAGCTCTTCACGTGCTTTTCTTACACCTTGGTGAAAGGATATTTGACCTCCTTTCTTGCGTTTATGACTTCTTTTTCTTATTCCCATACCGAGTTTTGTTTTTGCTTTCATGATTCCGGCCACAGCCAAGGATGACAGTTTTTCGTTTAGATTTGAATCTGAAGCTTTAAATCTATTAAATGCCTTTTTAGCTAATACTTTATCTGCCTCGTTTCTGTTTTTTAAATCGGAATATTTCGAATATGCTATATCGTGCTCTTTGCAAGCTTCGTCTAATAAATTAATTCCCTTATCACCTCGAGCAAGCCTTTTATTTAACTTTGTACCAGGCCCACAAAAGTTATAAGAAGGAATATGGAGCTCTACTGGTAATTTATTAATAAGAGTATTTAATAAACCACTACCTGTTCTCTGTCCTTCCACGCAGTGAATGACATTATTATGTCTAATCATTATATATAAATGATTCAAAAACGCAAATAACCTTACTTAAATAGCGATGTTCAAACAATGAAGATCAAAAAACAAGATTTTTCTTTACCGATAAAAAATTTTGATTTATGTCATGATAATTATCGAAAACATGGACAATTATTTGGTGGAAACTGTAAAAGATGTTTAATAGTAGGACCATCGGGTTGTGGGAAGACAAATGTTATGATTTCTCTTATAACACACCCTAATGGATTAAGATTTGAAAACATATATGTGTACTCAAAATCCTTATATCAATCAAAATATGAATATCTAAAAAGGCTTTTTGATCCACTAAAGTTTATTGGTTATTTTGAATCATCGAACGCTGAGGATATTGTTTCACCCACTGAAATAAAACCAAACTCACTGATTGTATTTGATGATATAGTATGCACTGATCAAAGTCTTATGAGGGATTATTTTTGTTTCGGACGTCATAAAAATACAGATTGTTTTTATTTGTGTCAAACATATTCATCAATCCCTAAACAACTTATACGTGATAATGCCAACCTCTTGGTAATTTTTCAACAGGATGCTACAAACTTGAAACATATATATGATGATCATGTAAATGGTGACATGAGCTTTCAAGAGTTTAAAAACTTGTGTTCAATGTGTTGGAAACATAAATATGACTTTGTCGTTATTGATAAAGACTGTGAATTTAATGGTGGCCGCTATAGAAAAGGATTTTATAATTTTATTTCCACTATATAACTCTCTGACACAACGATAATTTTCTAGTATACAACCTACCTTTTGTAAAGATGGACGAAAAAACAGCGAAAGAGTTGGTAAAAACTAGACAAGCCGTTAGACAAAAGTATAAAGCTTTAAAATCAGATTTATCTGATAAAGAAATTCGTATGGAAAAAGAATTTAAACCAATAACTCAACCTTTGCATGAATTAATTCAGACAATTAAAACAGAACCGTTCATTAAAAAAGAAGTATATTCACCACAATTAGTTTCGACCCCAAAATATCAATTTCCTACGCCAGAGGTCAATCAAAGGAAATCAAATGCATATAGTAAATATCTTTCAACACACATGCCCTCACTTTTAGGAGATGAAGAAGTATTTTTTGACGATTCGCAACAGTTAGGAGAATCAAGCCCTGAAACAACAATTGAACCAACTATAGGTGAGTTGCGACAAGATGTTTTAGAATTAACAAGGACACCTGCTTATGAAGAATATTTGGAAGCATATCATTCACTTCTAAGACCTTTCGTGGATGGGCTAATACAAGACACGGAAGGCAAATTTGATAGCAAATATGGGTTTAGCCATGATGTTGATGCAGATAAATATAAGATTGCTAATTCTGTGGTGGATTTCATAGGAAAAGATTTTAAAGTTGAAGGAGTTAGGTATGAGGGAACACCTGGATTGTATGAGCTTCTTTTTAAAAAAGAACCTGTTGGTTATACATCAAATGATATGGAAAATTATATGGATGTTTTGAATAGGACAAATGCATATAGACGAAATTTTGATCCTAATAGTCAAATTCAAGGTTCGACCGACATTAAATACTTGACAATAGTTAAACCTTACTTATTACAAAAAGGTATATTAAAACGTGGAAGCACAACAGAGACAGGTTATCGTGCAATACTACCAAGTACTTCGCGTTTGTTCCCTCCACAAAGACCGCGTTCTACAAGAAATCTGTCTACAAAAAGTGGAAAGGGGGGAGCTATGTTAAATTTATCAAAAAAGAAATTAGATTACGTTTATTATGACGATCCAAACGAAATCATAGATAGATTGAAATTGTTGATGTCATCGCAAATGGCTGGACATACTGGTCATCAAAATGAAATAATCTCTATTTTAGAAGAACTAAGAGAAGCAAAAATAATTAAATAAATACTAATTCTCACATGTTTATTCCTTATTCTACCGCTGGCAACAACCATGTCTATTGACAAGTTTGGTTCCCACATCTTTGGCAAAGATAATAAAGAACATAACATTATAAAACTTGTTGACCTTAGTGCTGTTAAACTATATTATAATTTGGTATTACCTTTTATGGGAAATTACTCTCTGTCCGATAGAGTTTACCATTTATTACAAGACAAACGAATTACATATGTTTTTCCTATGGAATCTGCTACTATAATTTCTGGAGAATACCCGAAAAAATATGTTTTTTTAAAAATTAATGGAAAAAAGATCACTGACCCTGTAGGTATTCGGTTAAAAAAAGGGGATGTTCTTTCTTTTCATCGTTCTGAAAATAGCCATTTAGAAGATTTTTATGGTGAATTGTTAATAAAATGTCCTGTAGAAGTAACAAACTAAACATTTAGAAGTCATGAGTAAACAAACCAACATCAAGGAAGATCTAGTCAACGAGTTACATAAACCTGCTAGAAAAAATTTTAGACGACGACGGGTTATTATTAAAAATTTAAACGATTTATGGCAAGCAGATTTGGTGGAAATGATACCTTATGCAAAACTAAATAAAGGATATAGATATATTTTAGTTGTTATAAACACATTTTCCAAATATGTTTGGGTTCAACCTGTTAAAAGAAAAACTGCTGAGGAAGTAACTTTAGCTATGGAAAAAATTTTAAAGCTTGCGAAAACGCCTCCAACTAACATACATACAGATCAAGGAAGAGAATTTTTCAACAAAAACTTTAATAAATTAATGGAAAAATATAACATTAATCACTACAGTACATTTTCCACAGTCAAAGCAAGTATTGTTGAAAGGGTCAACAGAACTTTAAAAACTCTCATGTGGAAACAGTTTAGCTTGCAAGGCAATTATAAATGGTTGGATATCCTAAATAATATTGTTTTTAAGTATAATACAACTAAACATAGAACAACAGGATTAAAACCTATTGATATAAATGAAGAAAATGAAAAAGATGTTCTAAAATCAACTTATAATAATATAAAAACAATTGACCCCAGAAAATCAAAATTTAAACAAGGGGATTATGTTAGGGTTAGTAAATACAGGGAGGCTTTTCAAAAGGGATATACACCAAACTGGTCAAATGAAATTTTTCAAATTAAAGAAATTAAATTAACCAACCCAAGAACATATTTGCTGGCAGATGACAAAAATGAAATAATTTTAGGTAGTTTTTATGAACCGGAGTTGCAGAAAGTCAAACATTCAAACGTGTATCTCGTGGAAAAGGTGCTAAGAAGAAAAGGAAACAAAGTTTATGTTAAATGGTTGGGAATGGATAAATCACACAATTCTTGGATATTAAAAAAAGATGTAATATAATAAAATAAAAAACTTTATATTTAACAACATGGTTTTATTTACTTCTGATATATCTATATTAAATTCATGTCACTTATATACAACAATATCACTAGAGCTTGATCAGCACTGTCATTTTTCTTCACAAGAATCTTTTCCGTAGTCTCTTTTAAAACAATTGAGAAATAGAATCTTCTGCAAAGAGGACAGTGTGCGTTTGTTTTCGTCCACTCTGTTAAACACTTTATACAAAATTTGTGTGTGCACGAATTGGGTGTGCAAATTTCTTCTCTTCTCATGGAATATAAACAAACAGGGCATCTGCTTCTGTCTTCTTGTTTAAGTTTTTTCACCGATTTTCTGCAACCAACCAGCTTTCGTTTTTGAATCATATTTCTAGCAAATAATGTTTCAGAAACCGTGTGCGTATAAATTTATAGATATTCCCCCACTCAAGTCAAGCCCACATGGTCGAGGTGGGAGGATATGAGCTTGAATTGGTTGTAATAAAACAAAAATTATTTAAAACGTTCATTGTATATTTTCTTCCTATAATTTTCATCCAAAACATCCTTTAGTAGGGTCTCAGCATATTGAAGTCTATTTTGAAAGCGGTATCTATCCAACACATACTGCTCATAATCATTCTGGCGTGCTGCTTTGTAAGCAAACTTCCATGCAAACAATACATGGATTTTATTCATATTTTCGTTAAACGTAACCTTCTTCATAGTGTTTCTCTAAAATCACAAGCTTTATTCCCTCCTTTTATATCGCAGCACCGAAGTGTGTGTTCCAGCAATGTAAAACTATTATACAATTATAAGAATTGTTCTAAAGTTGTTTTTTCAATTTTATGGTTTGTGATTTTCTGCACATCCGGTTTGTTACACATTACACAGACGTCTGATAAAATAATCATATGTAGAACTTGCTCACACACTTTACATTTAATTTCATCTTTACAACAATCCATGGCACGCTTATAATGGGTGTTAACATGTATGTGTTTACCACGTGGTTGTTCTATGGCTAATAAAAAGTAACACTCGTGACACAGACTGTACATGCCACCTGCCATGGATGTGATTAATATGTATGATTGCATTAAGCACACTTCACGTTTTAAATAGTTCTCTTTCACAGCTTCTGAAGCGTTAATTTTTTTAATTTTCACTAACCCTTCTTCTCCACAACCACTTCCCAGAACTTCTTCCTCGGTGCCGGAGTCATCTTCATCTTCATCCTCATCACCGTAATTGTAGCGGTCAGCATCCACAAGAGTATTAAGTCTATCCTCGGCTATACAACCAGTAGTTTTTTGAAAATAAATTTTTTCTTCCTTATGAATGGATTCCATTTCTTCCCGTTGCGCATTTAATGGAGTACCATTATAAATATACAATTTTGATTGTAAATCCATTGTTTACTTTATTCTGACTTTAGTATGACCCTGTATTACTTCAGAACTAATATCGTTTAACTGAAATTTTCAACCTTTTATGCTACAACCCCTTCTCTCCTATCCCTGCTAGTTTGGAGTGGGAAATTAGAACACACCTTGCTGGAAGGGGGTCAACCAATCCGGTTCTTGGAGGCGGGGCTTAGGTGGGGTGTCGACTAATGTAGTGTGAAGAGTGCGTGTTGTGGAATGGTTTTGAAAGCTCATTTTGGAAGCTCCTGAGAGGAGAGGGGAGAGGAGAGGGGAGCGGAGAGGGGAGAGGAGTGGTGTGAAGAGTGGCGGGATTTTGGTGCGGTGAAGAGTGGGGGGATTTTGGTAGTGTGAAGAGTGGGGGGATTTTGGTGGGATGAAGAGTGGGGGGATTTTGGTGGGGTGAAGAGTGGGGGGATTTTGGTGGGGTGAAGAGTGGGGGGATTTTGGTGGGGTGAAGAGTGGGGGGATTTTGATAGGGTGAAGAGTGGGGGGATTTTGGTGGGGTGAAGAGTGGGGGGATTTTGGTGGGGTGAAGAGTGGGGGGATTTGGATTTTGGATTTGGATTGATCTGATGCGCACACAAACACTCTACTAGGCCCGGATTAGATAAAATTAAAGCAGTCTCTGAATCATTGTACCCAAGAATGTACATGACGTCAGGCGCTTTCTAGGGTTAACGAGTTATTTCCGAAAATTTATAAAGGGTTTTTCTAGTATTGCAAAACCAATATCTTCCCTTACGAAGAAAGATGTTGCTTTCGCATGGAATAACGAAACACAATGCGTTTTTGAAGAGTTAAAAACAAAATTAGTTCAACGACCAATTTTGGCATTATATGATAGAAAAACGGAAACTGAGGTCCACTGTGATGCCAGTAAAATAGTGTTAGGGGGTATTCTATTTCAAAAACAAGAAGATCACACCCTAAAACCAATTCAATACCTTCTGTCAAGTGGGGAATTAATTCAACGATAAATTCCACCACTGGCAAATTGCCTTACGAGGTTTTCTTTGGGTACAGTCCACGTATGGTACATGACGCCTATTTAACGTCCGAGGTCACATGCGATCAACGGCAAGACCTTGAGGTCTTGAGAAATAACGTTTCTCAAGAAATAGAAAAACAACAACATACTCAAAAGAACTATTACGATAAAAGGCATGCCCCATTGAGGAAATTTACGGTTGGCCAACACGTGCTGGTTCAAGCAAATAAAGGCTCTAATGACGGTCAGAGTCGCAAGCTTGAACCTCGATATAAAGGACCCTTTATAGTGACGAAAGTACTGGATAACGACCGGTACGTGGTTAACGAACTTCCAGGGTCTAAACGTTGGAGGACTGCTTATACGGGCATCTGTCCTTCCGATAAAATGAAACGATTTGTTACGGTAGTTTCGCAAAGCGAGACTAGTGACGATGAGGACGAGTAACGTGTCCTCCAATTTTATTTTCGTCATAATTGACTAATGTGTATTCTTTGTTTTTTTTTGTTTCAGTTACGAAACCATTCTTCACGAGGTCGTGAAGTGTCATCAGGTTGGCCGACTGTAATATAATAGGCCTCTTTATACCGGACCCAAACTTATTGGTTCCTTTGAGTATACGCAATGCATTCTTAGGAAACGATAAATAATAACTTTATGGGTTGTGTAACCAAAGCATAACCCGTTAAGAAAATAGGATGGGGACACGGAGAACAGTCTAGTTTTGACGACGCGTTGATATTAAGCCCTTTCATTTTGTTCCCGATTTTATGTGTTTTTTATTTTAATTAATTTCAAATATATTGTTTAATTGACCTTTCGGCATTTTATTATTTAAAGTAGTTTACAATATCCCCATTCTCTAGACATATTTGCCAAGGTAGATGGCTTATCTATCTTATGTAACACATATAGCCCCCGCCCCGACTTAGGGGGGGGGGGCTATATGTTTTTTTTAATATCTTTCCCAAGTTACCCCTTGGGGTGGGGCTATTTGGGATTGAATGCAAATGCATCTCAACTTAAATAATATTGACTGTGGGGCTTCTTGGGACAAACAAAATCATTTTTATAAAAATTAACATTCCGCTATATATTATTTTGTAGCTTTAATGGGAGGTTATAACAAAAATAAAGTACAAAATTGACAGGTTCACAAACTAAAGATCATACCATACAAAATAGGTTTTTGGTTTTTAAAAATGAAAAGACATATGGTACCTATATTAAAAGAAAAAAAATTCTGCTACCTGTTCCCTCTATTGGAGGTGGTGCTAGAATCTTGACAACCATATCTGCACTAATATCATCAGTGTCTTTTACTATAGGACTGATAAACCTACCACTGGTCTTCTGTGATTTTTTTAAAAATTCCACATGTAGAGTAGAGTCAAAAATTCTTTTAACTTGCCCAATAAAGCGCTTGTTGCTTTTCTTCGTTTCATATTGGACAACTACCCAGTTGCCCACTTTTAACTCAGTCACAGTTGCTTCTTCGTCGTTAGATATTTCAGCTTTTTTGGAGTTTTTAGAGAAGTTTTTAATGTTTATGAGTGGCAGGTCATCACTATTGTCGGAAAAGGTTTCAACTTCCGCACTTTCCGGCCCACTCACTTCATCGTCGCTAGAAGTCCCACCATGGTGTATTTACTTAGGTTGAAGTCTCAGTTGTTTCGGCATACCAGATGTAGATGGCTGTGACAGGTCATTTTTTGTCACAGAATCAGTGTTTGTTTTAATAATTGGTTTATTCACGAACGCCTGTTTTCTTAGTTATTTACCTTGATTGAGAGGTTTTATTTTCGTTCTTCCACTATGTGGCCCCCTTCCCTTGCTTTCCAGGCTACCCCCTGGGGGTGTTGATTGCCCTTTTATCTGGTCCAAATCGGCTTAACATGAGCTTGTCCATCTTTTGTAGCGGGTAGTTCGGTTTAACATTTCTCTTTGTTTGGGCCCTGAGATTCGTTTTTCTGCGCCTTGCTTAGAGTTCCCCCTGAGTACAGACAGTCCCTCTTAGTTTATTTATGTTTACATGCTAAGAATAAATTATAAGGGGATACCTACATATTTTCAGACGATTTCCAGCTGTCTCGTCATTGGATGGGATTTAATCCTAGTGTCTTCCCACAGGCATGGTGCTCTGTAACATTCGGCCTTCCTATTCTCGGACCTTATTTTAGAATTTAACTTACTTTATTCTTATTCTCGGTTAATCAAGAAATTTGTGTTGAAGTTTGAAACAGCTGTGGGTGTATATGTTTCCGCCTGCCGGAACTGTAAGGCAGGACAATATCAAGTTTAAGTACAACAATATCTAAGTTCGGGCCGCGAGGTCGATTCACGCAGCGCTTTCGAGAGCCGTCGATTTGTGAACACAGCGGCTGCAGTGAGGCATTTTCGCGTGGGTTTGGCAGGCTTTCGTTGCTATTTTGTTCAAGCCACCGGCGTAGGCATAACTTTCTGTATTTCCGTGACTTTATTGTTTCACGCCAGGGGTCTCTGTACAATTGTAGCGTCTTTGTTTGGTGGCGTGGCGACAATTGGGGTGGTCAGTGCAAGACGGAAATTCTTCGGAACCATCTTGGATATGTGTCTGTGGTGGGAGGAAGTGTCATATGATTCTTCCGACACGAGGCATAGGCCGGTGACTTCCACTCTACCCTTCGAAGCAATTGTTCCATGGTCCCTATCTTAAAGTTTCAGTTTTGAAATTCTAGTTTTTTTTTTGGATTAAAAAGTCAGGGACCGTTTTAAATTCTTGAAGAATTTGTTTCTGCAAGACGCAGGATATTTTTGGGCGACTTCGTTCGAGGATAGCCACGAACATCGGCAACAGTTTGGAGGTCCAAACCCTATGGTAACCTTTGCTGTGTGGTGCCCTTTTGCTGCCTGTGGGATTTGAAAGTTCAATCCCTCTTTATCGTTGAAGAGGGTCTTTGGTAGGGGCCACGAACCTCCCTACTTCTCTTCCGTGGGGGCTACAAAGCATCCCAATATTTATTTTTCCTGTGGGAGCTAGGAGTCATCCTACTCTTCCCTTCGGTGGGTGCTAAGGAGCTGCCCTAAGAATTTTTACGTTTCTGAGGACAGACTTCCTCATGAAGATTTTTTTGAGTAGATATAATTCACTTATTTTGTACGGGGGCAAAAATCGCCCAATTTTCTTGGTCTTTTTGTGTAAACACCTGTAACAATTTTTTGGTACAAATAGATGTATATAGGGTAAAATTCATTACGTTGTTTTATTCAGCTCACTGCGCCATATGTTTTTATTTTCTATTATGAATAGCAGGTTTGTTGTGTGAGAAGCAGGTCCCTAGACCAACTAGGCGACTTCCAGTTTGCGTCGGTGTAAAAAAACTGGTGGCGTCCAATAGAACCTACCCAGCCTAACTGAGCTGAGGGCTCATTTGCAACGCGCTCTACTACACCTGCTTCCCTCAGGACACCCTGTTGTTCCTATGTTTTTCTTTAGAGTACCTTTCAGAGTTATTTTTAATGTTTTTTCCAAGATATAAGCGGTAATTACTTGGTCAATGATACTCATCATAGTATCTTTGACGGTTTTTAATCAAACACTTTTTTTTTAACAAAGTGCGTCGCATGGCATGGATATGTCCTGTGCCGACACACTTTTTCCAGGCTCCACATTAAGTCTCTTTCGCCAAGGAATTTTCTCTGTTGAGTCGTCAGATCTCATATCTTTTAAAATATTTATAATAACATCTGAAACCGAATTATCAGTAACATTTACTGGAACTTGTGTCCTTGGTAGTCTTTCTTTTGGCCTTGAAGGGTCAAGAGGATATAGCCCGGTTTTGGAAAATCCTGACACCAAATTCTGGGAACCTCTTTCGCCTTCTTCAAGTTTCTCTTGCAGTTTTGATAAAAGGCTGGGGAATGCGTCTTTTGTTAATGACGGAAGTCTACGGCCTGATGTCTTCTTCCAATGGCTTAGAATTGTTCCCCAATATTTTTTAAGAGGCGCGTAGAAGGCAACATCAAGCGGTTGCATGATATGCGTTGCGTTCGGAGGAAGGCATATGAATGAAATATTTAGCTCCTCGCATTTCTGGAGTACTTTTTCTGAAAAGTGGGATGATAGGTTATCCCCTATCAACACCTGAAAAAAAATAAATGGGGTTGGAAAAAATAGAACCTAAGTACCTTTCGGCCATCTTTGTTTCGAAAAAATGGCACAACTACAGTGAAGAACCAATCCTCAAAACATGTATTGTCGAAACAGCCACTCTTCGAACGATTAAATCTTGTGCCTTTAGAACCGCCAAAGGTCCAAGAATCCCATAAATGGTCTGCCTTGTATACAACATATTGGAAGAAGCTGTCCATCGGCTGTTCCCGCATACATTAGACTAATGGCCGTTTTCGTTGAATTAATTACCCTCTCTGGGAATCTGGTCCCCCTTTTATAAATGAATTTCTTAGACCCCGGGTCGCCCGTGAGATTCTTCTCATCAAAATTAATAATTAGAGATGGGTTCGTTGTAGACAATATTTCAGAAGCGTTTTAAAAAAAGCGGTCTAAGACTTCTTCTGAAAGAGCGGCCCTTTTTGTTGATATATTAGCAGAAAGACGATTTGATATTTCGTTTTTATGTCGCTTGATAAACTTTACGGCCCAGTCTTTTCCTGGCATATTGTCATTTAATCTGGTTTCCCGAACACCTTTTCTATCTAGAAATCCCTTCACCATTATTCTTAAATCTGTCAAATCAAATGGGTAGCCCCATAAACCAACCAAGTTAAGATGGTGTACAAAAACATTTTCTTCCTCATCCGTAAATAGGCTTGGTCTGCCCGGGCGTTCTTGCTGAGTGTTTTGACCAAGAAGTTTTCTTCCTATAGTTGACCTTGGAACCTTGTACTTTTCCGATGCATCTCTAATATTTAATTTTTTTTTCTTGCGTCATCTAAGGCCATCTCTAAATTCTTTTGTGAATATGAAAAGTATGGGTAAAAATTTTTCCCATTTCGGCAGCTACTCATTTGTCGTTGATAATTTCTAACCATTTTTATAGTCTGTAAGCAAGAAAAAACTACTGAAAATAACTGTTACCGATCACATATTTCATACTTTTTAATATCTCAACAAACCAGCGAGTGTCCCAATTTACCCCATTTTTGTGTCTCAAATAGCCCCACCGAAGAAAATTTTCTATCAAAAATCTAATAATTAAAAACCTAAAAAAAACAAGGTTTTTTTTAGGTTTTTTTTAGGTCAACTAGAATCGTCCAACTATTAGTTAATAGCATCAAACTTACCTTATCATTTATTAGCGGCCTAAGTCTTTGGACAGAAAGTTGGACAAACACATTTATGAACTAAATTTCCACTATTTCTTAAAAGTTTACTCTCTCTGTAGAAATGTAATCCACGAAATGGGCAATGATCTTCCGTGTTGTCCCAACATGTCAACACGGGGTGCCGATAGCACATTTCAGTTAAGTTCGGTGATTTTCGACCAGCGTTGCCAAACATACTTTTATTAGCCATTTCCCAAATAACCCCGCGATTCCCAAATAACCCCGTTTTACGGTAATACTATTAAAGGGAATTCACAATTAATATTATAGACACATTCTATTTAATTAAAATAGGTATATTTAAGACGATTAATACACACAAATAAACCAATGCATTAAAACTGTTATTTTTTGATATACATAACTGGCAACGTAAACATTCTTCCTTAGGCCCAATTTTATAAAGTGCACTTAAATCTTAATCTAAACTTCGACTTAAACTGAAAATTCAAGGTTTAAACCACGGAACTGTAATGTGCATTTTAAAATCGGAGTTTAAATTTCGATTTCTTTTTTTTTATTTGGTGACTTTCGGCTCCGATGCTACCGCCGTTCAGTCCTGTTAGGATTCTGCATTGACATTTATGTCAATGGTATTCTGTGCCATACAGCCATAACCTAAAAATTCATCTAACATCTTTATCTATGTATATGATTTAGTACTAACCGGTTGGTTGGATGCTCTAAAACGTTACTTAAGAGCCCTAATATTTGTTGAACCGAATTTTTTTAAATTCAGAACCTCTGCATAAACTGAATAACATTTAACATTTCTATAGAGTTGGTGCGGGTGCGAAATATTCTGTCACGCCTGGGCTGATCAATAACATTGACAAAATCTTCTTCATCGTCTGTTAATAACCCTTCGAAAATTTGAAATATATCCATTATAAAATGCGGGCCCGGTAAAATGTAAAACAAACATTTTTAAGTTATGCTGATGCATTGATGTATTTCCGTCAGACAAAGTAATGTTCTTGAGTTTAAGCGGTACTCTCTCTACCGATCGATTAACTTACGACCTGGTTTATAGCTCTTAAATCTCAACGGCCTTTTCTGACAATCTAGGATATAACCCGGACCTTGCGATTTAAATCGTATAAAATTGGGCCTTTTTTATTAACGAATCCATTTATTGCAAAAGAAATGATGGCTGACCACAGGGGCCCTATTATTGAAATTGTTAGAAAATATTCTCATTGGAAAACATTCACATAAAATTTTTCTCACAACTCTCCGATTCGATATTTTTGAATCGGTAACGAAAGCTATTTCACAAAAGACTAACGTCTACAGAAAATTCAGTCTGACAACACTGTATGATTCTGTGCCGGCAGGTACGGATACTTAATATTAAACGTAATCGTCCGTTAGTAAAAAAAGAGTGCCACCAGGATATAGAATATAGTGCAACTATATCGGCAATTAATTACATAGAAAATTAATACTTATCGAAAATTATAAGAAAGTGGTATAACATCGTCTATTTTATTGATTTTATGAAAATAAGCTAATTTTGAATTTAAATTCTGTGCCGAACTTACCGTAAATTTACATCGATTTGACGTACATGTAGTTACTAGATCTACCTCCCTTTTTTAATATTATTTTTTGTTTCTTTGTTTTTGACTGTTAAAGTGGAAATAAAAAAAGAGAACGGGGAATTTATCCCAAGAACAAAATGTAATTGAATCTTAAGAAAATGATAAGGAACTACAATACAGTGGATTTTCCATCTCAAGCACATGTTGGTATAATAAGATCGTTTTCCATTTTTCAAAAAAAACACACAAAACCCAAAAGTGATGTACAGTAAGGACAACAATATTGTATTTTACGAAAAAAAAAACAGATAAAACGAATTTCAAATTCAAACATTCACTGTTTATAACCCGATAATATACCTTCAAAAATGACAAATGTGTCAAAATTTCTAATGAGAATCGAAGTTCCTAATGAAAAACTCTTTTGATGTTTTCCTAACAAAAATTACACGAAATTATTCGTTTGCGATCAGTCAATAATACAATCTCAACAATTTCATGTGAACTTTTTCTTGCTTCACATGAGAATCTTTTCTAACAATTTCAATAAGTGGGCCCCTGAAATGTACCGAGAGCGAGTGGCGATAGCAAGCGTCTTGGTTATTCTTTCATTGGCGCGGCGCGGCGTAATCATTCATCATGTATCAATTTATTTATGGAAAAACGCTAAAAAGTCAAACGCCAGGAGTGATCGCCAATGTTTATAGGGTCTGTGATAAAAAGGCCATTGTTTTCATTGTTAAAAGTTGTTGTTAAATATTTAAGTACATTTATAGTGAATATTTTCGTTATATTTATTTGTTACCTTTTATTCAGCCAAAAATAATAATAAGCACGCCCATTTTCTGAGAATTTATTAGGATATTCTGGCCATTTTTTGCGGCATTTCCCCCTTTCGTCCCTGTCACAGACTCACTTGCCAAACTATACGTGGCCTGTCTCAGATAAAAAAAAACATGATCGGCCGCGTGCGAACCACAGCCCTGCTGAACTACGGTAGTGGTTACAAAACCCGGTATATAAGTTACCGGTTAAAATTTCAAATCGATTATCTTCAAAACTAAACCCCGTCTCATAAAATCCTTTGAGCCAGGAGGGAACTCCTCTACCCTATGTTTAAGAAATATTAAAATCGGTTATTAAGTTTGGTGGTAACCTTGTAATATGTCTATTGAAATATGTCTACTGAAATGTCTATTGAAATATGTCTATTAATAATAGACCAACTATTTGTCAGATTATGTGCATTTTAATTTTTACTTTATCCTAGAAGGACTACATACAAAAAGTGTATCTGAACGACCGAAAAACCAGCTTATTTTTTGACCCTTTTCAGACCCTCCAATTTGAAATCAAAACTGGAGATTAGTAAATTATGGTAAGATAATAATTACAAAAAAAATTTACGTTGAGCATACGATTAGTTTCTGAAATATATTGGGTCCAAGTGAACGTCTTTCATTCAAAAAGTACGATACTACTTTTTCTTACTACATTAATGGTTATGCTAAGCAACTATCTCTGATGGTATTTATATGTTTTTTGGGTCGTCAATTATGAATTTATGTTAAAATCTAAAAATTCAGAATAGCAGAATTAATATGGCGCATACAATGTTGAAAAATCTATTTTTGCGATAGTTGTTATGCACGGGTTTCTTTCTTATCTACAGATTACTATTATTTTTTACTGAGCAGTACATAATTTTTAATTAAGGAGTACCCAAATGAGTCTTCCTTCTCTAATAGTTTTTCTTAGATAAACTAAAATAATAACACCAGGATCACTAAAAAGTTTAAAACTCATTTAAATTAGGATCTTCTAGTTCAGCGGTACTCAAACCATGGTACATTTACCACTGCACACTAGTTTCTTTCATATGACAAAAAATAAAAAGCATATGTTACGACTTTATGAAATTAGTGCTCATAGTAACAACTACTATATCTGAACTTCCAAATAGTATATATAAATTAAATGCATTGTGCTTTCACTCGCGTCTACAGGGAATCCGGAATTTCGGCTGCTTGGCTTCTTGAAGTTTGACCCGATTAATTTTTTGCTCGGAACCTTTAAAAAAAGACAAAACAAAATTTTTATGGAGGAAGGAGTATTTCCAATACACTTTTTAGAGGCGATTTCCTAATTTTGTATATTTTAAATGACAAAAATTTAAAAACAAAGTTCCGTCCGGGCACGGAATCGAACCAACGCCTGCGGGCCAATAAGCTTTCTTTCAAACATATTTATTTCTTTCATAATTATTTACAACATCATTTCAAACTTAAACCTAGTATTTACATGAGGTACGGATTACAACCCCCAGCTGGGGAGGTCCAATCCGACAACGCGGCCGGAGTGCGGCCGGGGCTGGTCTTGGCCCTTGGTTTTTCCATGATGCGTTGATGCAGGGGCGACGACTCTTTCCGCCAGGCTTGCAGAGTCAGGGTTTTAATTTACACAGGGTTAGAAAATGTATTTAATATTTACAAGTTTATTTAATATAATATACATTAAAATTAAAGATTATTGGAAAAAATAAGGGTCAATAAGCGAATCCTTTAACCACTGGACTATGCGGCTTATGCTACAAAATCGGGAAACTTGTTAACAACTCAAACTGAAAGCTTCAAACGTCAAGAAGCCAAGCAGCCGAAATTCCGGGGTCCCTGTAGACGCGAATTTGTGCTTTCTACCATCATTCCCATTTCGTCGAAAATGTAAATGTCCATTGTGCACGACGACCGTGTTATCAGTAGAGTTTACCCAATGGGGGTAATTCCAGAGACGGCTTCTAACCTAGTTGGAAATAAAATTAGGCTTCGATTTGAAAATAAAATACAAATATTTATTTACCCACATTGTGTTATTTGAAAGTGCGAGATTTCATACAGGGTGTCTGAAAAGTCTTAGCATGGGCAAATATCTTTACTATTAATAAAGATAGCAACACCAAATTTTAGTTGTACCTTATTGGTTAGTAAATCTACTTTTTTACGTAATTTGACTCTTTCAACCCCCTTAGGGGGTTACGCTAGCGAGTTGAGGTCCAAAATTTTGGATGCAAACCTATGCCGTGTGGCCTCTTCGTTTAAAAGTCTTCAAAAAAGAAACATTGTTTTAGTATTTTAGTATTTATTTATTATTGTAATTCATTTTTAAATGGCAAGCCTATAAAAAGTATAACTCGTAAATCGTATAATCGGGCGGGGCACAAGTCGACCATTAGTCGGCCACTTGTGCCAAACAGTACAAGTCGGCGCTGCTATTTTTTGTTTTGTAGGGCACTTTTTTCTAACTTTTTTCCAACTTTACTTCTTCATTTGTCGTTTTTATATGTTTTGTTTTTTGACATCTGCGCAGTAGACCAAAATGCGTACCACGCGCAAACCGAGCGTGCTAGACATGCGCACGGAATTTCAGGAGTTGGACTTTGGTGTCTACATTTGAACCCATTCATTTTTCAGAATATATCTCCAGTAGTTAAGGTACCACTACGTATTTAACTTTATAACTTTGTTCCCAAGCTTTTTTCGACTTTATTTTTCATTTTTTGCCATGTGCGCAGTAGACCAAAATGCGTACCACGCGCAAACCGAGCGTGCTAGACATGCGCACGGAATTTCAGGAGATGGACTTTGGTGTCTACATTTGAACCCATTCACTTTTAAGAATATATCTCCAGTAGTTAAGGTACCACTGCGAATTGAGACAACAAAGTACATCCCCTGAAATTTCGTGCGAATGTCTAGCCCTCTTGGTTTGCGCGTGGTACGCATTTTGATCAATGGTAAAACTTTTTCCCCAAGTTTTTTTCGACTGTATTTTTCGTTATTTGCCACCGCGCAGATAGCAAAAAAAGAAAAATAAAATCGAAAAAACTTGGGAAAAACGTTATAAAGTTAAATACGCAGTGGTACCTTAACTACTGGAGATAGATTCTTAAAAGTGAATGGATTCAAATGTAGACACCAAAGTCCATCTCCTGAAATTCCGTGCGCATGTCTAGCACGCTCGGTTTGCGCGTGGTACGCATTTTGGTCTACTGCGCACATGGCACGAAATTGAAAACTAAAGTCGAAAAAAACTTGGGAAAAAAGTTATAAAGTTAAATACGTAGTGGTACCTTTCCTGGAGATATATTCTGAAAAGTGAATGGGTTCAACTGTAGACACCAAAGTCCATCTCCTAAAAGTCCGTGCGCATGTCCAGCACGCTCGGTTTGCGCGTGGTACGTATTTTGGTCTACTGCGCACATGGCAAAAAACGAAAAATAAAGTCGAAAAAACCTTGGGAAAAAGTTATACAGTTAACTACGTAGTAGTACCTTAACTATTGGGGATATATTCTTACAAGTGAATAGGTTCGAATGTAGACACCCAAGTACATCTCCTGAACTTGCGTACGCTTGTCTAGCACGCTCGGTTTGCGCGTGGTACGCATTTTGGTCTACTGTGCAGATGTCAAAAAACAAAACATATAACGACAAATGAAGAAGTAAAGTTGGAGAAAAGTTAGAAAAAAGTGCCCCACAAAACAAAAAATAGCAGCGCCGACTTGTGCTGTATGGCACAAGAGGCCGACTAATGGTCGACTTTTGCCCCGACCGGTTATACGATTTACGAGTTATAATTTTTATAGGTTTGCCATTTAAAAATGAATTACAATAATAAATAAATACTAAAATACTAAAACAATGTTTCTTTTTTGAAGATTTTTAAACGAAGAGGCCACACGGCATAGGTTTGCATTCAAAATTTTCGACCTCAACTCCCTAGCGTAACCCCCCAAGGGGGTTGAAAAAGTCAAATTACATAAAAACGTAGATTTATCAACCAATAAGGTACAACTAAAATTTGGTGTCGCTATCTTTATTAATAGTAAAGATATTTGCCCATGCTAAGACTTTTCAGACACCCTGTATGATATTTTCGTATCTCGCACTTTCAAATAACACAATGTGGGTAAATAAATATTTGT
Source organism: Philopedon plagiatum (assembly GCA_963971165.1). Taxonomy (NCBI): domain Eukaryota; kingdom Metazoa; phylum Arthropoda; class Insecta; order Coleoptera; family Curculionidae; genus Philopedon; species Philopedon plagiatum. The sequence continues at coordinate 62,312,670 of OZ020189.1, read as the reverse complement.
ATTTTATTTTCAAATCGACTCCTAATTTTATTTCCAACTAGGTTAGAAGCCGTCTCTGGAATTACCCCCATTTGTCAAACTTTAGTTATCAGGGATTCGCGCTAGTGCGACCTGTTTTGTTGCCGAGTCCCGGAAATATACTATTTTTGTAAATTATTTGTGTTCTAGACTTTCAAGCCCCTGGTACGTACATCATTATAACGTATTTTTTAAATTTTAATATTGATTTATATTGCTGCAGTTTGACAGCTACGCCAAGAAGGTATTTTCATACATGTTTAGTTTATATTTGAATACTCCTCGCATTTTAAGACCTTCTCGATGGTCCTCGAGTCCAAAATCTTTTTAGAGAAACTAGATATGCCCTCCTTTTTAGTGAATCCACTTAAATTTGATCCACGATTTTCAGTAATCATGGGGCTACGCCAAAGTGTTTTTTTCGCATCTGGTACTTAAGGTTGTTAAATATTTTTCGATTCGATCGATTTTTTTTGTGTTTATTCACCAGTTCAATTTTTTTATTACAGGTTCGAGCCGGCAATGTGTGTTTACACGCATGTTTGTTTTCGATCTTTGGGCCAAATATTTTTTATGTAGTTGCCTTCACAGTGGCTCACCTATGATTTTGCCTTGAGGGAGGGGGGCTGAATAATGCAATTCGGTGGATTTTTTCAATTAGTAGTGCGCTTTTTACATTTCTGTGCGTAAAGGATGATGGTTTGGGGGGACTGCAGCCCCCCCCCCCCCCCCCCGGTTGTGCCACTGTACCTTCACTATTTCTGTTAATAAATGTTTTATACACTGGACAACCTTAGTAGGTACGGGTGTGGAACCAGTGTGCATTGGTGGTACGCAAAGCCTCCAAAGGTGGTACGCAAGCGGGCAGATGTTAGTGTGCTCCCGAGACCCTAACAAACGACGAAAAAGAGTCTTTTATACGAGTAAAACTATCTTGCGATGGAGGTTTGAAAATGGATTTTGCCAGGTTTGAGCTAGCCGAATTTTGGCTGAGGGCTAAAAATGCATATCCCGTTCTGTTCAAAAAGCCGTAGCATACCTTAGCGCACTGAAATCAATGCGGTAAAGTACTACTTACAGCATTTAAATCAGTGCATTAAAGTACTACTTGCCGCACGGTTAGCGATAAAGATTTTTTTTTAAAGCTCAGTGGTACGCGACTAATCCACAGTACACATGAATGGTACGAGAAAAAAAAGCCTGAGAACCGCTGGAAGATTTTAAAATTTTTTGTTTTATAATTATTATGAAAAGCCCCAATAGAGACTTATGAATTATTCTAATATTACCGCGATTTGATTAGTTTCCTAATGTTTTTTAATTTGGAGCTTGTTGTCCTTTTCTTTATAAGTTTGCGAAAAGACCCAGAAGAAAATTCATAGGAGGTATAATACTTAGTTGTCTAAAGGCTCATTTAGACGGTGCCTCTTTCTGTGCAATAGTGCATGCTATTTAGCATGCGGCGATGCATGCTACAAGTTGAACCTAAAGCATGCATTAAGGAAGTATGTGTCGATCTGTTTACACATGAACCAAGTTGAAGCAGTTAATTAAAAAATGGCGCCGTTTAATGTGCTTCTTGCTCCTGCCGTCACAACTTCTGTAATAATTTTGCGTAGACAAAAAAGAAGACGAAAATGCTGGATTAGATATTTCTTAAAAGCTCGCAATAGTAGCCTTAATATTCTGCATGAAATTAGAAGGGATAGTATTGCTTTGTTCAATAATTTTACTAGAATGTCAAAGAGTGATTCTGAAATTTTGTTAGAAAAAATTGGACCAAGTGTTTCGAAAAAAGATACAAATATAAGAGAGTCCATCCCAGTTATTACTAGATTAGAAATAACTTTACGATTGCTTGCAACATAAACCAAATATAAATACCTGTTGCACGAAATGATGCAAATAGATATCCAAGTAGCACGGGAAGCTCATGCGCCTAGTTCCTACAGTTGTGCGCCTTTATTTGACGCATACAGCTTGGTTTGCCGCTCCTTGCTTTTAGTTGCATGCACTTTGTTGCATGAAAAGAACATACCCTTTTATTTTCTTTGGAAAAAAGGCCCCGTCTAAACGAGCCTTTATTTTTACACCTGTCAGTTTAATGCACTGATTGTCAAATTGGACCGGTCTTAGCAACGAAGTGAATCCAGGGATAAATATTATTAGGAAAATTACAACTATTTTTAATTCATTATTACCACCACCGCATACAAAAAAACAAACCTATTTTTTAATAAATTATTTACTACTTTTACGAGTAGTACCTACAAACTTGGGATATTTCTGTTTTATTTTACTAAAATTTTCATTTTATTTTATTTTGATTAAGGCACTTTCCTTGATTAAAGTAATTGTTTATTATAAACGTTTTCTTTGCTCATAAGTAATTTTAGTATTATGTGACAATCCATACTTGTTGAATCAAAAAATAAATGATTTGAATTTGTAATAAACTAAAACACAGGAATTGCAAAGTTCATGAGCACCATATTGTTCAGATTAAATATCTCAGAAATACTTGTTCAACAAATGTTTTAAACAAATGCGTCAAATTTATAATGCACGATTGCCGTTTTTTACTAAATTTAGCAGCGACCCAAAAAGACACATCCCGGGCGGGCGGCCGTCTGTACGCCTTCAGACACTCTGTAAATTATATTATGTCTATACTAAGCAAATTTTTCAGTGGAAATCGTATCACAGATACCAGCAGGATTTTTGGTAGTAGTAACAATTTGCATACCATAAAAAATAAAGACTTTTCATAGTTGATTTGCCTGATGGTGTATCTAAAGTTATACCCTAAAGTTTGTTATATTTACCTCGAAAATACCTTCAATTATTCTAACAGCTAACAAAAGGTAGACGTTAGCAGAAGCTAACCAAGGAGTTATCAGAGTTAATAATGCTGTTACACCTATTCCAGCTCCAAAAATCAGTTTACCGCCAAATTTAGCTGCTAAGTACCCACCTAAAAGTTGTGTGGTGATGTAACCATAGAAGAAGGAACTTAAGATATAACCCTGCATTTCATTATTCCAGTCAAATTCTGGTCCCTAAAAAATAAAATATATAAAATAAAAAAGATCCACTAACTCAAATAAACGCATTTTCGGCAATTCGTGGTAACCATTTTCTTGCACGATACTTGTATTTAAAGGATTTTTTGCATCTTGGCCTAGACTGGAAGATTTGTGTATTTGACAGCGATTTGCCATCTATGAAAGCGATGGCAACGCAGTTGCTCTACTTCCTTTACATATAAAATATTAGTTGGTCAGGACCAGTATCGAAACTTCAGCCTCTATTTTCTCCGCAAAATTATGAAAAAGGATGCTATATTGTTGTCTTGACCCCCTTTACACGAATTCTGGGTTTTAGGTGAAGCAAAACTTTTTTGAAAGCGTGACTTTTTTTGGAAAACCAATTATGAAATAGTTTTTCATTTTGCAAACGCTGTATGTTGTAACCAAATTATAAAACCATTATAAAACACCTTTTTTTCTCAATTACAATAACAAACCCGAGAAAATTGTAAAATCCAGAATATCCAAAGATTTTACAAAGTAATAAAACAGTTATTCTGAAAAGTTCTCCCTTGTGAAATAAAATTTCATACCATACGGCAATGCCAATTTTTATTTCCCAATTACCAAAACATTTCCCACGCAAACCTTATTTTAAAACCTTTACACACAGACTAGGAGATAGCGACGTCAAAACCTACAGAATTTTGTCACAAAATAAACAAACTTATTAATAAAATAATTTTACTTTTGTTTGAGACTTCTTAGACCACTCTGTAGATGCGCTGCTCTCCAGCCAGATATTAGTGACTGAGGCCGGTTTTACATACAAAGGGACTCGAGATTTTTATGACAAAATTCTGTAAGTTTCGACGTCGCTATCTCTTAGTCTAAAATACAGTTTTTCCTTTGATCAACTCAACTTGGGAATACCCTGTATAAGAGACAATAAAATAGCGCAGATAAAGCTAAATCATTTTTTTGGAGAAAAAGAAAGTAGTGAATAAAATAATTTTTTTTCTGTTTTAATAAATTACATCTAGGGTAAGGAATTTGTTTTTTTCCACTCACTTAATTGTGTGAAATACCACCAATAAAAATAACAAGAATCAGTAATAAATGCCTTGCCTTTCGTATTTATTTGTAGTATTTTTATTCTAGTAGGTACCTATAGCTTTTATTGTAAAGGGCCCCACAGATTATCAGTTTGGCCTTCAGATCCGACTGAACAGTTTGGACTGATGTGATAAACGGATGGTGTGTGGTGGTTTTATCGTTCAGTTTTAGACTGATCAGTCCGACTGAAGAACTGAAGCAAATTCCGTCGATTTGTCTGTCCGGCCAACTGAACGGAAAGAAAATTTTAGTGTGTGTGCGGCATCAGTTAGATCGTTCAGTTTTTATCTGTTGGTGCCGTCCACAGGTGTTTGTTTACTGCCTTCGGGCGTAACTTTTTATTTATAGATTCGTTTGTATTGTGTTATGTTGATATGGCTTCGTGGTCAAGAGACTTTCTTTTGGAATTTATTGAGATGTTTAGAGCACAAGAGATATTGTGGAAAGTCAAATGCAAGGATTATCATAATAAATCGAAAAGGAACGAATGTTATGACGTTCTTGTGACAAAAGTAAAGGGGATTGATCCAACGACAAATCGCGATTTAATAGCAAAAAAAATTAATAACTTACGAAGCACTTTTCGTAAGGAACACAAAAAGGTGGTGGAATCAAAAACCAGTGGTACTGGTGCTGATGATGTATATATGCCAAAGTTATGGTATTACGATTATTTGCTATTTCTAGTTGATCAGGAAACTCCAACTGAATCTACTTCAAGTATAGTGGAAAGTGACACAGAGGTTAGTAAAACTACATTTAGGTTTGTTCTATTGGACGTTTGCAGTATTAAATTTGTTGCACCGCACATGTGCAGAATAAATTTGGCAGAAAATATGTATATTGCGAGCATGTGCAGTTTATTAAGCACTATACTGCAAACATCCAATGGAAATAGCCTAATAATTGAACATAACTTGGATCCGTGTATTTTTGTTATTTACACAAATTTATCCTGCCACGGCACCCTACCATTTGTATTGAAATACTGCAAAAAATGTTCGCGAGTCACTATAGCTGCATGTTGTTGATTCCCTTGTCTTGACCGTTGAAGGTTAAAAACTGAGTCACTTCTAAGTCCTTCAACCATATTGCCAGTTTCATGATCCTCTCTATCCAGACAGTCAAAAGGAGTGTACAGTCGCGGAGATAACTTCCTTAAAAAATTATGTAGTGCACAACAAGCAAATACTATTGACTTGATTCTTGCAAGATCTACATTTAGTGGTTTTTGCAATACACCAAATCTGGCAACCAGAATTCCAAACACATTTTCGATAATTCTTCTGGCGCGAGACAACCTATAGTTAAAAATTCTTCTCTCTTTTGTTAGTTGCTTTTGAGAGAAAGGCTTTAGTAGGGTTTGTGTCATGCGAAAGGCTTCATCACCCACAAAGACATAAGGCAATGTTATATTATCGACTTCAGACGGTTCGGGAAGGTTTAGTGTATCAGTTTTGAGTTTCTGGGCAAAATCCGAATTTTCAAAGACACCTCCATCTGACACACGACCGTTTGTTCCAAAATTAAAATATATCAGCTCATAATTTGAGTTTGCAATGGCAAGTAGCACCTGACTGTGAAAGCCTTTGTAATTATAAAAAAATGATCCTGCCCCTGGCGGAGGAGTTATTGCAATATGTTTTCCGTCAATGGCTCCAAGGCAATTCGGGAAATTTCATCTATTTTCCAATCCTTTTCCCACTACTCTCCAGTCTTCTTTACAAGATGGGAACTGAAATAAGGATAAAATAAATAGATAGTTTACTTAAAATTACTCATATTTCTATTTTCAGGACACTCAGTCAACTACCACTCTCACGGAAGAAGCACCTTCGCCTAGTTCTGCTGACTCAAGACCAGACTCCAAAAATGATGTTACCCCTTCGACGTCACGTGACTCTATTGCCACTCCACAATTCAAAAGACAAAAGAAAACTGTATCTGCTTCAGACAAAGTCTTAGAAATAGTGGGAGAACGCCTAAGGTCAATGCACAAAGATGACGAGCATGATATTTTCGGAAAAAATGTCGCAGCTAAGTTGCGTAAACTGCCACAGCAGCAAAGGCTACATGCAGAGAAGATAATAAATGATGCTTTATATGAAGCAGCATTTGATAATTTAGGTAGAGGTTCCCGACTAGACACCGGATTTCAGGAAAATAACTCTTCTTCAAGTGGGTTTACACAAAACCAACACAATCACTCTCTACCATCAGACCATTATTCTCCAACTATATCCACACGAAACCCTCAGCCTCCTGGACTTCCAGAACAAAATGTTAGCACCGATATATCTCAGTATTATTCTTCATTTCAGTATTAACCTTATGTTGATTTAAAAAATAAATAGTTTTATAGCAATTCTTTGTCCTTACCTTATAGTAATCCTTAAGTCCCTTGAAAATTGCGTCACACGTTTCAGGTATAATTTTTCCCAAAGCTTGAGGCGATATAATAGCAGAGAATTTGAGATCTTCATAGGTTCTCCCCGTTGCCAAGAACCTTAAAGTAGCCGTAAGCCGCTCATGCGGTGTTATGGCCTGCCTAAGAATTGTATCTTGCCTTTTAATTAATGGAGATACTATTGATAACACCTTAAAATATGTCTCTTCATCCATCCTCCGATAATTGTGCCAATCCTTCGGATTCACTTTGAGTTCATTTAACAAATTAGTGTGTGAAAAGCTGTTTCTTTTTTGTAGCCATTCCTTCATCCATACTCTCCTTTTCTTCAACTTTTTTTTTGTTTATTTTGGATGGCAATAGTTAATGCAGCATAGCACAACAATTCGTTTTCGTCCATTATTTACAATTGATAGCGTGTAGCTAAACCCCAGCACAGTAAGTACAGACTAAACAGAAGGAACTGAAAAAGAAATCTCATAATGTGTGGGCATACGGCCAGATCAGTTCAAACTGATCAGTTTCAACTGTACGATTTCACTGAAGGTAAAACTGATAGTCTGTGGGCCCCTTAAGGTCACGTTTCTTGCACCAATAAAAGTGTAAACTACTATTTTTTATTACTATTCCATTAGTTTAATAAACCAAAAATTGACTTAAACTTCATATATATTTAGAAACATTTAGGTAATTTATGTAATAAAATTTTACTGTTACTGGAGTTCATATTTGCCGTAATTAAGAATAATTAGTTTTATTGTACTTCTTGGGCTTTCGGTCAGTTTAAATTAAAGTTTTGAAATGGTTTTGACGTTTCGGTTTATTTCATCTGTAAACCATCATCAGAATCCTAATAACAAAGGTGTAATAGTAATATATTTTTCTATGTAAGATTTATATAAACAAGAGATAGTAGAATAGGACATACCTTTTAAATTGATTTCACTTAAACACTACATTTTAACAAAATGACTTATTGCAACAGGGTTTTAAACTAGACTGATTTGTGGATGTTTACAGTAAAGAGCTTTGGTTTTATTATTCCAGATGTTTAAGGGTAGGGACACAAAAATTTTGCTTTTATTTTCGTTTTACTTTTTTATGATAAGGTTGTTGTAAATGGTACTTAAATTATCCGTATCTGTTCTATAGTTTAGGGTGTTATGGGTTTTTTTAATATGTATCATTTCCTTTATGTTTCGTTTTTTGTAAATACAATGTCTTGGTGCAACTAACTCTCTCTGCAAGTGCAGTGCGAAAACTGTCCAAGTTCGAATTTCAACACAACCCATGATACAATAAAAGGAAGGTAGTTAAAGGCGATTTTATATAAATTCTATTGGCAATATACTTTGCCTCTTGCTTATAATACATATTTTATAGTATATGATTTAAAATAATCATATAAATAAAGGGATAAATACATACATTTTTTTTTCTTTTAATTCTTTATTCCCAACCAACTTAAAGTTTATTACAGGGAATATAATATAACATAACATTAAAATATATAACATTAAAAAATATAACAGTATTAAGAAAAACTAATAAACTAATAAAACCCTAAAGAAAAATTATTAAAACAGTCAATTCTTTTAAAAATCTTTTTAAGGTGTATTTTAATTTAATTTAATTTAACTCCTTAAAAAAACTGTTAAAAAAAATTCAAATTTTTAAATAATGCTTCTTCAAATGTATTTTAAATAACTGTAATTTCTTGATTTTCTTTATGTTTGATGGAAGGTCATTATAAATTTTTATGCCATTATGTAATAAAGATTGCATACCAAAATTGCTTTTTACAGGTACTGTTTGCAATAATTTAGTTTGTCTCGTGTTATGATTATGTAAATCATTAGTGGGATAAATCTGTACATACATTGATCACATTGATTGATTGATTGTCCACGACACAACCATACACAGCACATCTCATTTTTACTTTTACACTCCTAAAAGTAATAATATAAAAACTCCAAAAAATAGTTGAAAACACAACGCGATCTTAAAAAGGACGAGTTTCGTTTACAAAATATCGCGGAATTGATCACGGCGCACACACGGCATTTCCTACGTGGACAAGTGGACAAAAATATATTTTTAAATTTACTCAATTAAATAAGTAAACTATATTTTGTAGTTATTGTAATCCCAACAGGTCTAAACACGACAAAAACTAAGTTGGCGTGCAATAAAATCATTGACAAATCCGATGTAAACATTGCGTTGTTTTCAGCTGGTTACAATTCGCTCACAGTTCTTAGTTAGCTATCTAAGTAAGTAGTATTTTTGTGCATAATAACGTGTTATGCCAAACAAATACCATGGATCAAACACCTTCAAGTAAGAATATTTAAAATAAATTGTTTTAAATAATGTACACCTTATTGTTTGTAGTCAGATGCAAGGTGAAATATGTGCCCTATTTAAAGTGAAATTTCTTGTTATTTTATTAATGATACAACTTAAAAATTTGCAAGATTATCTGCTCTCACCAACTTTGTTATTTTTTTATATCCGCATAACTTACGTCTTTCAAATGGTATAATATGTTCCTGATATACGTTTTTGAACTTTTCTTATTTTACTTTATTTTTTTCAGGTAGTCGAGAAGTTCAAGCAAACCGCAGAATAAAGGTGACTCGTAATGAACTGAAGCGTTGAGTGGATAAAGGTGTCATGTCACATTGGCTAAGTTTTGTATAAATTAAGGTTAAAGTTTTTGATTCGGTACTTTTTTGATTTTGTAAAACCACGCATAAAGTTAATATATTAATATTATAACATTATTTGCTTTTTTTGTGACAATGTTAAAATTTACAAATTTTTGAATTTTGAGTGAATTAAAGCATATTTTTTGTACATGACACCTTTATCCAATTTATCAAAGATCGTTTTTTTAAAAAATGAAACCATAAGAGTGTTATGTAACAATGTTTATTTTTGTTTTAATCTAACTCACATGTAATAAACAGTTTATTTTATAAAAAAATTATATATAGGGTATAAGTATAGGGTATCCCATTTTCGACACTTTTGCGGGGTATCTCCCTTATTTTTAAAGATAGAGGGTTGCGGTTTTCGCGACAGTGTGTTACTTTTTTATGAAATTAAAGATTTAAAGAAGCAGAATTTTCATAGCCCTTTTGATTTTTGAGATACAGGGTAGAATCGAAAAGTGTAACGTTTGAGGCACTCCCAGTATCTGAGTTAGTAGTAATGAAGAAGTTAAAACGTATTTTTATAGAATTTTTTCCGTAGAATCCAGTGGCGTAGTCGGTTTTTTTCTAACACTCCGTTTTTTAGGTTCTTTTCTTCTTATTAGGTTCTTCTTCACCTAGAAATAGTTCTTTGTAAAACCACCTGTATTCTTCCTTGACAAATTTTAGTTGGTCTTTTAAATTGCTGATTTTTTCCTGAGTTAAGCTACCTTTTTTTTCACGAACTCTCTCTAGGTTAACTTTCAAAAATGGTTCCTCTTCAGAAAGATTTTCCTTGTATAAATATGATCCATATTCGGTGACTCTAATCCACTTTATATTGTCTCTAAAGTTAACTTTTTCAATCATTGTATTTGTTTTCCTGTTGGTAACATGTAACTTTTGCGAAAGTATATCTAGGTCTAGGAAATAGTGTTTCATATTAACACACAAGGAATTTTTAGGACTAGCTTTTTGAATGATCTCCCTGTATTGGTCTGGAATATAAATATTTTCGACTAATCTAAGCTTTTGTTCTATGCGACCAAAGTCTGTATCTGAATCTAAGTGGGAATGACCTACTTCGGGAAATTTATGATCTATAATTTTAAAAAATCCCTTTAAGATTAAATGCTGATACAGGCAGATTATATTAAAGTTTTTATTTTGACCAGCACACGAATCCGACCATATTATAAGATGCTCAATGTGGTCACCATGGATGTCTTTAAATAATTCGACAAATCTCATTAAACAGCTGCTGATTTCTATACTACCCCTATTGGCCAAATCTTCAGTCCAAGTAAAGAAAAAAGACTGATGGCCTCTAGATGTTATAGTGTGTATACCAAAGTTATGTAGCCACATTTGGCGTAGGTAAAAAGCCTTTGAAGTTGTTAGCTTTGGTAGTGGCATAGTTTGCTGTAAATCCATTGTCATGTAACAAACGTTTCTTGTTGTACATGCCAATAAACGATCAATTTTTTGTTTCTCGAACGCTAACTTATAGTTTGCCTTATGTTCTTCGGTGCCTTCCCCAGAGTCGCATGTAGAACAGGTGTCACTTTTGGGATGTCCAAAGGCCAAATTAAACTTACTTGCAAAAATCTTGCTGTAGGAACTTCTTTTACATTTGAATCGTTCTGGCAGATTTTTTTCTTCACATTGTTTTAGATAAAGCTGATGCATTATACTTATATTTAAAACTGACGACAAATACATTCTGTGTGGATTATGGTTTCGCGAATAATGGGATTTTTCTGCGGGAAATCTTGTAATACGCTCAGTGATACAGTTTTCAACGTCTTCACCAAGTTTATGTGGTCTATTAACATGATGGCCTCTTTGATCGGGTGATGGTGCACACTGACCTCCCTTAAGTTTCCTTTGTATTAGCTCAATTTTCTTTCTGCTAAATTGAAAGAGAGCACATAATGCTTCTCTGCAGACAGGAATGACTTTCTGATTATGGGTCACTGAATATTTAAAAGTAAATTGTTTTGGTTTTTTAATATTAGCTCTGTGTCGTTGAACAGATTCAATATTAATGCTCTTAAATAATAGAGCATTTTTCGAGTTAATATCTAAACTATAATATTTTTTTAGAATAGCGTCACGTGCAGCTAAAGAAAAATATTTGCTGCAAGTAAGCCTGCATACATCCCTGCATAAGCTTCCACATTCAACTTGCTTCTGGGGCATTATTTTACCAGTTTGGGATAAGTAGGATTGACCTTTTTGTCTAGCAATGGCAGCTTTTTTTCTTTTCCAGGTGTGTACCTTTTTAACTTTTTTTCTAGAAGTCTTTTCCATCGGTTCAAATATCTTCTTTTTGACACTTTCTCTCTGTTCTATAAATTTTTGATTATTTGACACTTCAGCTGTTACATGCCTTTTACCAGCCTGCGTAGTAGAGAAAACGTTAACAATGTTTGGATCGTTTTCACTGTCATCACTATCGCCGGTTTGTTTAGAGTCACTTGGCACATACTCATCGCTTGATCCGTCCTCGGACGTTAAATTTTCATCTTCAGCACATTGTCTTGAACTAGGACCGGCAATAGGACTCGTAGATCTTTCATAGTTTCGGGCTTTAGGAATATCAGGGGTATTTTGTAAACTTAAAGGAATGGTTGCTTCGTGTTCACCTAAAAGATAACGTGCAATTAAAACGTGTATATCGTAGTCCAAAACCTAAACTTTGCCAAATATATTATCTAAAACGTGTTTAGTGGCATTTATTTCTGATACTAGGGCCCCTTCGGGTGGGAGGGGGACGATTAAGCCATCTAGCCCCTAGTTAAAATCCGCCTTAAAAAGATTTTCAAAGAAATACTTACCTATATTAGGGATTTTCTTACTTTGTTTCATCGCGAGTTGAACAATAAATTTTCCTCGTGTTCCCATCATAAATTTTATTAACTTTAACACGTTTATCTTTCGACAATGCACTTTTTATTACGACGAAAATAAAGCAAATAGTGGTAATAACATAACCTCAAAAAGTTCAATAAGGTGTCATGTGCATTTTTACTAAGGTCTGCTGTATAACTGCAAAATGGATAAAGGTGTCATGTTACCATAACACCTTTATCCAATTTATTTTACGAAAACAATAAATACATAACACCTTTATCAAAAAATATATTCGTCTATAAAAGTCATGGAGCTTTAAAAACTTTATAGAAATTTAAGTTAGGTCCTACAACTGTCTATTAGCAAATAAAATCATTTTTGTAAAAAATGTGACATGACACCTTTATCCACTCAACGCTTCAACTGTTTTCTGTGTTACAAGCAAACAAGGTATCTCTTGAAAAGCCATCACAATGCGTAGAATACTTGACTAATTACATGAAAACAAAATATAATGTAAGTGAAATGTGTGACAGTGATGTTTTTCTGCAAAAAGGTCAAGGTGGGACGCAAGCAGGCGTATTAAAAATAGGTTTTTTACAAAATATCGACAGTGGCTTAGACACGAATATACCTTTGACGTTGAAAAGAAGAAAGGCAGACCGAAAAAATCGTTTACTGAGAGTTCTGAAAAAACTAAAAGTAGGGATTTATCTGTTATTTCTGCAATTTCATCGACTAGTACGGATAAACTGACATATGCAACTGTGAAATCTTTACGCTTGTCTGGAAAGAGGCAGACTGCAGAAGTAGTCAAGATGGTGGCAGATGCTTCACCCAAAAGCCTTAAGCGAATTAAATCAACGATTTTGTCTCCATCAACTGAGCAATTTAAACATTATTCGCTAACAGAGTCTTTAGCGCTAATGATTGATCTTAACCTAAGTAAAGAACACACGTGTGGTTTAACGTCAGGTATAACAGTTGACGTTTTACATTTTACTCTACAATTTTTATGAATTTATATAAGTTTTATACAATAATAAATCTTGACCAGTAGTATAAAAAGACCAAAGAAACATAAAATTATCGAAAAATAAGAAGTTCCTCTTCAAAACCCAGAAAATCTTGCTGTTTTAAGATTTTAAATATTAGTGAATTTGACAGAAAAAATGTCAAAATTTTTATGTGCATTATGTCGGAAAGAATTCAAGAATTTGGCCCTTTGTGATTCTTGTTCGAAGAAAATTTGTAAAAATTGTTCTAAACTAACAGTGAAAGAATATAATTGTGCCATTATGTCAACAAGAAAACTTAAATTCCATTGCCCTATTTGTGAAAATAATGATAACATATGGTTTTATTTTTCCATGGGGTTGCGGTCAAAATGTTTACATTAAAACAATAGTCATCTTTGACGTTTCGGTTTATTTACTGACTAAACCATCATCAGAAAGTTAACTACAAATTTTTAAAATAATATATATATATATATATATATATATATATATATATATATAATATAATAATAATATAATATAATAATAATATAATATAATAATAATATAATATACCATAATAATATAATAATAATATATAGGTAATAATAATGATACCATTTTTTCACAAGACCTCTTTCCTACACAAGATTTAACATGTGAACCCAAGGATATAGTTAATGATACTCAAGAATATATAACAAAACAAAATTTTGAAAAAGAAATGAAGAAAGTTTCTGATTTCTTGGAAGTAATGAAAAATGAAATAACTAACCTTAGAGAGACCAATATTGATTTGGTTAAATTCCTTTCTTCGGATGATTACATTAAAATAGCTAAATCTCAAAACATCATAAAGATTCCAGCTCAAACCACACCAAATCCTGTAAACCTTTCATTTTCTGAAGTTGTAAAAAATTCTCAACAAAAAGGCATACATAATTCTTCTTCTTCTTTCTTTATTGGCTCTGCTCCCTGAGGGGCAATTTGCCAGCACATTACTAGTGACCGTGACCTTGTCGGGCTCTAGACCCCGTCACAGACACTGAATTTTTCTTTTAACTGCTAACTTCAGATAGGAAAAGGTTATTTATAAATTTATAATTGAGGTTATGGAATGGGATCACTGTGGATTGGTGTGGGTCTTTAATTCTTAATATTCATCTTCCATCATAGGCATAATATTTATAGGATAATTTAAAATTATACAATTTTGAGTGCTGTGGAGGACCTATATCAAAGATTGGGTAGGTAATCAATAATAAAAAATTTGGGACAGCAGGTACATTCACAACAAAGGGACAAAATGGAAAGGTTTGGCTTGGGAAAGCTGGATTAAATTATACAGGATAAGGAAAATGGATTTGAAAAGGTTCCTGAAAAAATAAAATTTATAATTTAATTTTATTGACATTTAAAAAATGAATAATAATTTTAATGCTCTGATTGTTTAAATTGGATAAAACTGATTTAATGTTTAGGGGGGGGGGGAGATAATCCAGTTTTTCTGAATTCTTCATACATATCATGACCCGGGATTATGTTTATAGGACATTCCAGAAAAATATGTTCCAAGTCTTCCACTTGTCCGCATTCACAATAAGGATCATCCTTGATACCAATTCTAAATAGATGGCTTGTAGTAAGGCAGTGTCCTGTTCTCATTCTAATAATGGTTGTTATATGTCTTCTATCAATATATGTATAATTGTTAAACCATTTGTTTTTGGGGAAATCATTTATTATTTCTCCATAACTTTTTCCTTTATTTCTGATAGAAGTTTTCCATTCGGCATTGTGTTCTTCAAAAATTTTCTTTTTAATATCCGGAATAATTTCTTGAGTATCTAGGTCCATAATTTTGGGGATATTTAAATCTCTTCCTACATTTGCCAGAGTATCTGCCACCTCATTACCAGCAATCCTTGAGTGTCCTGGGACCCATGCGACTATTATATCAAAACCATTATCGTTGGCTTCTAAAAGCAATCTTTTAGTGCTTAAACTAATGTAGTCATTTTTGGAGTTGATTACTGTTTTATTTAATTTGGATATAGCACTAAGGGAGTCTGAAAAGATAATAGATTTTTCAATGTTTTTCCTAATTATGACCCTTGCTGCTTCATTAATGGCTATAATCTCAGCTGTACAAATGCAGAGTTCCGATGGTAATCTAGAGGAGTATTTGTAATTTATTTCTGGTATATATACTCCGAACCCAGTATTGGAAGAATTTTTGGATGCATCAGTATATGCAAAAACATGGGATTGTTTATACCTGTCTGTGGAACTTAAAAAATTTTCATTAGCCTGTAAATCGTCTTTCTGTAATCCAAGATTAATAACTTTTATATTCCTAATTTGGTTTTCGAATTATATATGAAATGTGGGGTATAATTATGATTTATATATTTTATTACTATAAGGTAAAAGGTAGTTAAGGCCTTGGATCAGATACGGACAATCTTTACTTTTCCAAAATCCTACATTCTCAGAGTATGTTTCGGATGCTCGTTAATTTTGGAATTAATGGATGGTTTTGTATGCATATAATCTTTGACAGGAATTTCACAGCCAGCCATTTTCTTCTGTATTCTAAATTCATAACTGCCGCTTCTCCCAAGAGAGCATTGATAGGAGTAGATTTCATACAACCCAGAGCTATTCGTAAACCCTGATAATGTAAGGTGTTTAGTTTATTTAAAGATTTCTTATGGTTGGGTTTGATAAAAATAGAGCCATAATCTAGGTGAGAACAAACTAATGCATTAAAAACTATTAAAAGAGTTGTAGGATCTGCTCCCCACCATACTCTGCAGAATGTCTTCATAATATTAATGCCTTTCTGAGCTTTGTCCAGAATCATTTCAATGTGTTTATCCCATTTTAGGTTCCTATTTAAAATCATCCCCAAATATTTTACTTCATTTTTAGGCAAGATAAGCTCGTTTCCAAGCCTAATTGGAGGTATTTGTACAATTCTAAAATTTTTTGAGAATAATACTGACTCACATTTATCAGCTGATAAAAATAGATGGTTTTCTTCCAGCCATTTAGTGATATTATTTAGAGCCTGGTTAATTTTATTATGCATTTCATTAATATCATTCCCCTTTACATATACAACTAGATCATCAGCATAAACAATAAGATTTAAATCTTCAGGGAGAATATCATAAATATCTCTCAGATAGATGTTAAATAGAAGGGTGCTAAGAGGAGAACCCTGTGGAAGACCTGAATTTTCCACTGAAGGACCTAGAATTTCGCCTTTATCGTTTTTTGAATATATCAATCTGTTTTTTAGAATTTTGAAGATGAGGTTTGCTAACTCAATTGGAGTTTGAAGATTAATTAATTTATTATATAATAGGTATATGTCAACATGGTCATAAGCCGATTTGATATCCAAAAATACTGCAAGAACTGAATCGTTTTGACCAAAGGCCAGGTTTTTCGGACATATGTCGTTCAAAGCTCGTGTATCGCGTCCACGTGAAAGTTAAAGTTTTGTAGTGTCTTTTGTGCTTTTAAATAGCTAAATAGTGCAATAACAACAAAGAATCGGCTAAAAAATAATTAGTACTTCAAATTTTTATGAAATCCTTATGAAAAACAACAATAAACAAGAAACAAAATTTATTAAAACATAACCTAGAATCGCTCAAACATGACCCAATTCTCGTGTTCTAAATGCACCAAAAAGTGTTTATTCGCATCGCAAACTAAATCGGGAGAATTGTTTGGTGGCCCATGTGATGCTTGCAAGATGATTTTTTGCAAAAATTGTGCAGGCTTGTCGACCACCGAATGCCGTGCAGTGGCCGTTGGAGAACGTGTTTTGATGTTCTACTGCTCCGAATGCAGAGTAGATATTAAAGACTTGCCTTCTATGAAAAAAGATATTGCCTCCCTTAAGATGGAAATTGCTAAATTGGTAGGCTCAAAAGATACAGATTCTAATGAGTTGGGCCAAAAAATCGATGAAATTGTTGCTAGCCAAATGCAACTTGAAAAATCCTTGACAGATATCCAAGCAAAGATTGAAAATCTCAATGAGTTAGCTTCAAATGCTACCGAGATAACCCACACCAGACCCAATCTTGAGCTACAATCCACGAATGAAATAGAACCTACAATCCAAGAACTACGGGAAAGAGATATAAGGTCAACTAATGTCCTACTGTTTGGATTGGCTGAACCCGTCAACAACAACAGAGAGGACCGTATTAATACAGAAAAGCAGAAGGTCACTGAAATCCTTAAAAATATCTACGACAGAGTCCAACTTGATGCCATAACAATGCATAGAATTGGTAAATTTTCAGAATCTAAGGCCCGCCCAGTGAAAATAACATTTAAGATCAAAGATGATGCTCTGCAGTTCCTTAAAGCAAAAAGCAATATTCCAAGGGATTCGGGTATGTACATTAAGAATGATATGACTAAATTGCAAAGAGAATATCTACAAAATACTATAAAACGACTAGAGGAGAGATCATCACAGGGGGAGCACAACTTAAGAATAAAGTACATAAATGGAATACCAAAATTTATAAAAGTTAATCCTGTGCCTAATGATAACACGAATATTCCATCCTCAAAAAAGTAAATACTCCAATCTCCCGGTTGCCCATCCTTGATGTTACTTTTATGTGTGTGAAATCTTTATTGAACCAAGAAGTTACAAAGAACTTATACAGGTTCATCCTGTTATAAAATATTAAGTATCATACTATTATACATTAAAAAACATTTAACATAGTCATACATAACAAACACAGAATTTACAAGTAATCAAGATGATTCACAAGGGATATATCACAGCTTAAATATAACAAATAAATTTATGTAACAAAATAAGTAATTATATCATGGCATTAGCCTTTGGACATAGGTCTGTCAGAGAACAGGAGAGTGACAAAAACAGCCAATTTAATATTTTAAATGAAATCTTCGTATTACTGAATAATGAAAACTGTTATATTATCTAAACACTGTCTTAATTTTCCTTTTAAAATGTTTATAGTTATACTTTCTTATATCTATTGGAATAGAATTATAAATCTGAACACCTTTATGAAAAATCGACCTCTTACCATGATTAGACGAGACCCTCTCTATATTAACATCATTACATTGCCTCGTAGGGTATTTATGAATGTCATTTCGCAGAGTCAGGGAGATATTGGTTAATCGAGAGTGCGATAAAGCCTGATGTATATAACAAGATATTTGACATTCGTATATACTTTGTAGGTTCATAATATTATAAGTTTTATAAAGATTTACTGTGCTGTACCTCATAGGTAATCCATATATATTTTTTATTGCTTTATTTTGTAAGATTTGGATTGGTCTTATATAGGTTCCACACGCAGGATACCAGATTATCGCTTAGTACTGTAAATGACCATGTATTAGAGAGTAATAAATGCCTCTAACCAAGCACTTAGGTAGACAATAACTTATCCTTCTCAGAACACCAACAGGTGCTGCAATCTTTTTTCTTAAATTACTCAAATGATGCTCCCATGAAAGAGTCTCATCTATAAGAAGGCCAAGATATTTTATTATACAACTATATCTTAGATCCTCATTATTTAATGTAAGAGGTGTACCACCACCGACCCTCGTCTTACTGATAAACATGTAGGATGATTTTTGAATATTAAGAGTTAGTTTATGCATTTGTAGCCATTTGGTAATTAAGTTTAAATCTTGTGTTATTTTTTGTTTAAGTTCAATTGTTGATTTGCCATAATAAACTATTGTGGTATCATCGGCGTATAGTTTTATTTTACCATGTAATTTGAGGTTAGAAATAGAGTTAATATATATTAAGAAAAGGGTTGGGCCCAATATTGACCCTTGTGGTACCCCATATTTGACTTGTTCTTTTGTACTGGCTGTACTGCCCAATGATACAAAAGCGATTCTATTTGAAAGATAGTTCGAGAACCAGTCGTGGCACTTTCCCCTCACACCCAGAAGCTCCTTCTTTCTCAACATTATACCATGATGCACTGTATCGAACGCCTTCCGTAAATCCAGCGACAACAGAGCTGCAATCTGATTGTCATCAATTTTCATTTGTACCTCAGAGATCATATCTACAGACGCAGATACCGTGTCACTAGATTCCCGGAAAGCATACTGCCCCGAGTACAACATATTTTGACAATGCAAAAAACCTACCAGTCTCTGGTTTACAATTTTTTCAAAAATTCCTCATCCAATAGTTGGACTGTATGGTCCACCATTTGTTTAGAGCCATTAGGGTTGTAGATTGTTGCAAAGTACATATTGATTTCCTTTATCTTCACAACAATGAATGTAATTCCACTTCTTTCTATTTCCGTTACGATCTCAACATTCATCTGATCCGTTACAAAGATTGCACATCCTCCCCCTCGCCCGGGTCTGCATGCAAAAGCAGGTGTAAAGTGTGGTAGGCTGTAAGATTCCTTCTCCCCCTGACCGACCCATGTTTCTGTTACTATAATGATTGAGATCTTCCTTTCAATGGTGGCCAATAAGACATTCAGTTCGTCAATCTTATTTTTTAGTGAACGTGCATTTAAATACAGTATATTTAGTTCACCAGCAATGGTAGTTGTTTCCTGATTAAATTCCTTTACGGAATGTAACTCTCTGATAGTATGCTCCATAAGAGAAGACAAAGGAGACAATTTTTATTACAATAACAATATATGCAGCATGCTGTGATCAATTGGTTGATTCATAATCACTTCCATCATCATTCTTCATGTTCTCGATCTGTTCTGTATTTTCCAACATTATTATTTTTGTTTTGTCTCCCTTTCGGCAGAAAACCTTGTTATTTTTTAGCCACACATACTGAAAACCACATTTCCTAAGCTCCCTTGCTTTTATAAGGAGTTCCCGTACAGATTTAGGTAAATCTTCATTTATGTATATGTTTCGTTTATCACCTTTGAGACCTAGCGTCTCAGAGTCTATTGTTCCTTTTTGTTTTCGTTTTTCTAAAATCATATCACGTTTTTCTTTTGTAGTAAAACTCACAAGAATGGGCTTATTTGGATTTTTACTTGGAATCCTCTTGGTAGCAAATTCATTCTCTTCACATGAGATTTCCAGAGTCTGGAGTATCCTTTTTACTGCCGTTTTCTCCGAGTCTTCCATAGTAACACCCATTATCACTATATTCTTTTCTTTTTCCTGGTCCACGTTAGGCAAGTTCTTTAATCTTTGAACTTCCCCGGTCAAATATTTTACGTCAGCCTTTAGTTTATCCTGCTCCTTCTTAAGTAGTTTATTCTCTTTTAGGGCCTTGTCTAAGGATTTTTGCATTTCTTCAACTGAATCACCATTAAATTGAACTGACCTTTTAAGATCATCGAATTTTTTTGATAAAACTTCCAGTAATTCTTCATTTGTCATGGCCTTAGAGGTTATGCTGTGTTGGGTTTTTTTCTTCTTATTTTTAATTTTGGTATTAATACTAAGGCTTTTCCTCTTTGTTTGATTCTCGCTTTCATATTCCGAACTTTCGGAGCCGCTGTCGTCACTACTGCCTGAAGAAACGAAATTATTTACGCTATTTCTGGACTTAACCTCTGAGCAGGCCAAACATTTCCATCCGATTTTTCCCTGTTTTATTTTCTCCAGCTGTTCACCCTTTACTTCCGTACATGCCATATGATACCATTTTTCACATCCACCACAACATTGCACCTTAAAACCACTTTTTCCAATTTTTTTTAAACATTTTGGACACACTAAATTTTTCGACACGCCCTTGGCAGCCATCTTCAAAACCAACCAACACCAACACCAACCTCAATTCAATCAGTAACAAGCTGGATGATATCAGAACATCGATCAGCACCCTGAAGCCTTGCTTTGTCCTTTTGACAGAGACCTGGCTTAATGAAAATTTTAACAATTCCCTTATAGCAATCCAAGGGTACGATCTGTATAGATGTGATAGGGTTGGCAGAGTGGTGTGTGTATTTATGTCAAACAATTCATTGCTGGCTATAGAACAGAAGTAACAGAAAACAATACATGCACATTCCCAGCATCTTTGGAAGCTACATTTTTGGATGTGAAGATTGCAGACATCAAACTCTCACTGGGATGTATTTATAAACCTCACGACGCTCCCAGAAATGATCAAGATGAAATGATTAATGCCATGGCCGAGATGTTGCTGAACCACACAACAATCATTTTTGGAGATTTCAACTACCCAGAAATTGATTGGGATACACATACATTAAATCAGCCAAATATTAATGCACAAAATTTTCTGGATGCCTACAGAACATGGCACTCGCGCCAGCTTGTTAACTTTCCAACTAGGTTTCGTAATAACCAGTGCTCAGTATTGGACCTTGTCCTGGTCAACGATGACAGACTCATAACTGACATTTCCGATCTTCCTCCCATGGGCCTTAGTGACCATATTACAATAAGTGCAACTGCTCAAATTAAATTACAGCCAAAACCGACTATACCAGTCAAACATAGAAACTTTTGGAGTGCAAATTACAACAATATCAACGATTTCATTAAAAATCAATCTCCTGGTCTTGACCACAGCTATGAGGGCTGTATTGATCTCATGAATCGTGCGATAACAACACACATCCCAGATAAATCCAAGAGAGTTAACTCCCAAAAACCATGGATCAACAAGGAAATAATGAAGGGCATCAGGAAGAAGAGGCAGCTGTGGGATAGATACCGAATATCTAAAACATCGAACGATTACCAGAACTACCAGAGATGTAATAACCAGTTGAAGAGCTCCATTATGGAGGCCAGAAAAAGATACGAAGAAAACTTACTGACACAATCGAGCAAGCAGTTTTATAAATATGTTCGAAGCTCTCTGAATTCCAGTGTAGCCACTATTGTATTGAAAGATCCTGATAGTGGTGAAGTAATTACCAATCCTGATAGAGTTGCCAACATATTTGCAACTCACTTTGAGTCAGTGTACACTGATGAAGATCTTATTAACATGCCTACCCTACCAGCCGAAACTAGGTCACAGGCTGAACTGTCAACAATCATGTTCACTCCACAAAAGGTCCAAAAAACCTTGGCGGTGATGAAGACTGATTCTAGTCCGGGTCCAGATGGTATTCCTACCTTATTCATGCAAAAGTGCTCAGACTCTCTATCAGCACCCCTGGCCATGAGCATGTCTACCATAATGGAGACAGGCCGCCTACCTTCGGACTGGAAAAGTGCATATGTCATGCCAATTCATAAGAAGGGAAATAAATATGATCCAGTGAATTACCGTCCTGTCAGTCTGACTTGTAATCCATGTAAGTGTATGGAAAAAATTATTGCTGGAGAGCTTACTGAATTTCTTTTGTCAAATGGCACAATAGGTTCCTCACAACATGGTTTTCTGCCTAAAAGATCCACTGTCTCCAATCTCCTCTCCTGTCTGGATGAGTGGACTAGTGCATTTGATAATAACGAGCCTACAGATGTCATTTATCTGGATTATGAAAAGGCCTTTGATAAGGTACCGTTCAACAGACTCCTTCGGAAGCTGGAGCACTGTGGAGTTCGTGGCAAGTTACTGGCTTGGATTGAGAACTTCTTGAGAGAAAGAACATGTAAGACCAGAATAGACGGATGTTACTCAAAGCCGTACAGTCCAAGGAGTGGTGTTCCTCAGGGCTCCGTCCTGGGTCCTCTGCTCTTTTTGGTGTACATTGCTGATTTAAGTCTAAATGTGAAATCCGAATTATCCCTGTTTGCTGATGACACCAAAATCTTTGGCAGTCCTCTGACAAACTATGACACCCTCACCCGTGACCTGGTGTTCTTGGAGCAGTGGTCAAAAGAATGGCAGCTCAAACTGAATGCTGACAAGTGCTGTATACTTCATATCGGCCAAAATAATCCCAATCAGTCCTACAAACTAAATGATACTTTTTTAAAACATGTAACTCAGCAAAAAGACCTAGGCATAACGATGGATGGTAATCTGAAGTGGGAAGCACACATAAGTAATATAGTCAAACATGCCAACTATGTTTTGTTCCTCATCAGAAAAACTTTCGTGAATCACTCTGTGGCAGTTGTGTCAAAACTGTACAAAACTTACGTAAGGCCAATACTCGAATATGCTCACAGTGTCTGGTGTCCTTACTTTGTTAAGGACATCGAGATGTTGGAGAGAGTGCAGCGAAGAGCAACAAGGATCCCACTTCAGACTCGAAGTCTGCCTTACCACGAAAGACTTAACGCCTTTAACCTGACAACCCTAAAGGAAAGAAGACAGCGAGGAGATCTCATTGATACATATAGGGTACTCAATGGGTGTTACTCCATAAATTTGGATATCTTCCAGATGAACCCACAACAGGGTCTCAGAGGACATAGCCTAAAATTGAGAAAGGAAAGATGTGCTAAGCTGCCAAGGAAAAACTTCCTGTCTAATCGTGTCGTCTATTCATGGAACAGCCTCTCTGAAGACACAGTGACAGCACCTTCAATCAACTGCTTCAAAAGTCGTATGGACAGGGAGCTTGCAAGTGTTAATCTGGAGTTGGTCCACTATCTGTGATGTGCATTGAGGAGCTTATTGGATATCTTATTACTTTCATAATGGAACAACAAATCTGTGATAGAATGAGTTTTAAATTGTAACTGTGATAGAATAAGTTTTAAAGATTTAAATTTTATTTGTGATGTAATCTGACTGAAGCTGGCAGTTTCATCGGTTTACCGCCTACTGCCTAATAATAATAATAATAATAAACATCTGAAGTAAGTAAAGCTACAGCGTTATATGTTGCTTGTCCTTTTCTGAAACCTGTTTGAAACCATGGAAAAACTTCTTTGTTTTCCATTAGCCATTCCAGTTTGTTCTTGATCATAATTTCTAATGTTTTTAGGTAACATGAAGACAAAACAATGGGTCTATAACTATCTACTGTGTTTGGATTTTTATTTGGTTTGAGTAAGCATATAACATTATAACTCTTCCACGAAGCAGGAAGCGATTCATCTATTAGACATCTATTGTATATGTTTACTAAGATTTCTAGAACCTTGTCAGGTGTATTGTGTAGCATTGTATATGTAACCTCATCCAACCCAGGTGCAGAGTTCCCTTTATCCTGTATGCTGACCTTCAGTTCACTAACAGTAAATAATTCAATTTCATCTGGTGTTGGACGTAGGTAAAATTCTGGGAGTCGGGCTCTAGTTAGTGCCATTTTTTCCAACATATCTAAACGTATGTTATCGCTAACTCTAGAAAAATTATTGTTTAAGCTTATGCCTGAAAATTTTTTAACTTTATTCCAAACATAGGTTAAGTTAGAGTTTCGGTTTAGGGAAGCACAGAATTTTATGAATTTTTCTTTTTTTCTTTGTTTAAAAAATCTTTTTGATTGTGCAATCATACGCTTAGCTTCAATGTAATTTTCCATGTTCGGGATATCTTTGAAGTACTGTAGAGCGCTTCTTCTTCGCCTTAACATTAAAGTACACTCATTGTCCCACCAGGGATTGCCAAGTTGTAATGTAGTGTTTTTAAATTTAAGCGGGATCGCGGCTACTGATGCCGTATCCATTATATCTTGGATTGTTTTGAATGAGGCATTCCTCTCCAGGTTTATTGACTCCACTACCATTCTGTCATAAAATTGATTCCAGTCTGCTTTTGAAAAATCTTTAATCTGGTATGCTGAGAAGAATATATTATTTGTATTCCTGCAATTGATTTCACAAATTGTTGGGAAGTGGTCGCTGTTACCACAGTCTGGAAATACTTTCCAGTTCGATATTGTGCCCAAGGAGGGATCCACAATTGCAATATCTAAAGGGTTTGACGTACTATTGGGGGTGACAAGTCTAGTTGATGTGCCATCACTTAACAAAATGAAGTCACTGTTATTTAAGAAGTCCATCAAGGCTTTACCACTTTGGTTGGTCGTGGAACTTCCACAAGAAGAATGTAGAGCATTCATATCTCCCATAAGGATTTTGGATCCAGTCAGATGGCTAAATAAATCATTTAATATTTCTTTAGTGAAGTTGTTTTGGGGTGGTGAGTAGGCATTGGTTATGTTTATATTACCAATTTTTATGGTAATATACTGTAGGTTATTCCAATCTGCATTAATTGCATTATTTATAATTGTAAATTTAAGGTTGTCTTTTATGCATGTAGCAATTCCACCATATCCATCTTGTCTATCTTGTCTAATGATGTTATAACTTTTTATGAAAAATCTTTGTTGATTATTTAACCATGTTTCATTTAGTAATATAACGTGGGGTCTTGTTTCTCTTATAATTGATGTTAACTCGCTTCTGTTTGCTTTTGTACTTCTGATGTTCCATTGCAGTATTTTAATATATTCAGGATTTGGCATTATTGACTAGTAACTAAAAAAAGTGGTCCACATCCATATTACGATGTGGTCTATTGATAGTGGGGAGTATATAATTGTTAAATTGATTCCAGCCCTCGTCTGAAAGTCCTCTTAATATATGTGCTAAGTTTTCTAATATCTGTTCATTGTTGTAATTTAAATTATTTTCCTGGGCACGGATCGGCGTAATGTAATGTGACGTTATTGAATTAGATGAAGTAGATGGGATTGCAGTTTGGGATGAGATATTTGTGTTGGTGTGGTTGTGTGATGGTTGAGACCATATGGGCCTAGAATTGGGGAAGTATAGGGCATCATCATGTGCTTTCTTGTCATAACCTATTTGTGTTGATGCTCTTTTTTTGGGTGGTTGGGCTGTTGCTTGTTGGTACGAACGTTTTGGTCTTGTGTTTGTTTCTACAACTCGTCTTTGGGAAACTTCTATTCTATCCTGATTCATATTGTATTTGTTCTTAAGGGCTGGAAAATCTAAGGGATGTGGTGTATATTCAGAAGTATTATTCAGAAAGGTTTTTTTGCAAGCAAAATTTGCATCATAATATGTTAAATTTTCAAAAGCCATTAGTCTTTTAATGCTTTGTTGGCGAAGGAATTCTGGGCACTTTTTATTTGTTGGCCTGTGTTCGTCACTTTTACAGTGGATACAAAGTGTTTGGCATTCATACTGGGGGGTTTCACCTTCCTTTCCGTCAATTTTGTGGTTTTTATCTTCTTCTCCACAGTTAAAACATTTATTCTTGCTTTTGCATAGTTTCTTTGTATGGCCAAAATAAAAGCATTGAAAACATTGTGTTACAGGGGCAACATATGGTAATACCAGCATGGGTAATCCGTAAATAGAAATATCTTTTGGTAATATGGTTCCCTCAAAAGTAAGTAATATAGTGTTAGTTGGTATATATTCAGGTATTTTGTTGGGGCCGCTTAAAACTTTTCGATTTAGCCTAGTCATATCTATAATTTTAACATTTGATGTACATCGGCTCTGTATTTCTTCTAAAGTCATATTACTGTCTACTCGCTTAATTAAACCTTTACACGTAGTGAAGTTAGAGGGTATAAATACATTGTAGCCTTTTTTTAACAAAAATTCATTTTTAATAAAATTGTTAGCTGAATGAAAGTTTTCCAATTCTACTGCTATTCTGTTAGTACCTTTACTTTTATAATTTTTTATATCTTTTAAGTGTAGATTGAAAATTTCTTTGGCGATTTTTAAGTGATTGAATTTGCCTACAATGCCTACATTATTACCCGTTTTCTCTGTGGATTCAATATAAACTATAAAAGGGCCTAAATGATTTTCTTTGTATTCTTTAGGGATATTTTGCCGTCCTGTCGAATTTGTCTTATTATTTTTCGCGATATTTTTTGGTTCCTGATCATTCTGATCCTTATTCCAGTCAGATTTGTTAATTTTGTCATTTGTTTTCTTGACGTTACTAACGCCAATAATAGAATTAATTTTTTCTTGTGATAAATTTATATTGGAGCCTCCCCCCGGGTCATCGGGATCACTCATCCCCCTAAATTAATGTAACAAAATAGAACAACACAAACTAAAGGGAAAACACTTACCCGGAAGGGTAAAATCACAAAGCAATCACACAAAACAGAGGTTAAACACCCACTGAAAAATACGCAGCCGTTTCGAACCACTGTCTCCACAGCACTGAACTACCAGCACTAAATTGACAAACAATAATGACAATGTCAATGTTAATATGTCAAATTTTCGTAAAGAAGAAAATAAAAAGTGCAATAAAACCTTAAATATAAATAGAAGAAGTGAAGAAAGAAAAAGTAAAGCCATATATGGTTCAAAAAAGACCAATTGTTTATTGTCTAATAAGAAATTTTGGCTTTTTACATCTGGATACTCTAAATCAACACCGGAAACTGATATCATTAATTATCTAAAACAACACAAAAACATTGAATACAATTGTGAAAGAGTTTCTACAAAGAATTCAATCTCAAATGCGTACAAAATTGGTATACCAATCCTAATGAAGGATGAATTCTTATGTGAAGATATTTGGCCAATGGGCATTTATGTAAACCAGTATTTTCCTCCTAAAAATTTTTTTGAAGAAACAAGAAGGGCTAATTCTAATACAAAAAACTAAATAATGACGGTAGTATACTAGTGGCACACGTTAATAAACGATCATTAAAATCTTCCTTTTTTGAATTTAAAGAATTTGTTTTAGATATAAATCCTGATATTTTAGCTGTAACTGAATCTTGGTTAAATCATAATGATTCATCTACTAACTTTGATATTTTTGGCTATAAGTTTCTTAGATTGGATAGGAATACTAAAGGTGGTGGAATTAGCGTTTACGTTAAAAATCATTTAAAAGTCAAAGTAATAACTGTTCTTGACACTAGACCTTTGGAAACATTTTGGCTTAATATTTTAATTAATAAGAAAAAAGTAGGATTTGGAATTATTTATAAACCACCAAACATTAGTTTCAATTCATTTTTTATTCTTAACCAGGTAATTCCACAAGTGTACTTATCGGTTGATAGACTGATCATAACAGGTGATTTTAATGTTGATCTGTACAATAAAAATCAAGATGGTTATCTTCTTGAAAATTTATTTGCAACTTTCAGTTTAAAACAAATTATTTCAGAGCCTACAAGAAAAGAAACATCACCAAAAATAATTGATCATCTTTATATAGATGAAAATATAAATATTACAGATTCTGGTATATTCAAAACACAATTAATAAAAAATTCTTCGGGAATTTCTCTAACTGATCATTCAATGGTATTTTGTAAACTTTTATTAGAAAATAAATCTCCTAGGTCATTAAGGTACTACAGAAATTTTAAAAATATTAATTTTGATTTATTTAATGAAGATTTAGCGCAAATTGATTGGAATGCAGTTGAAAACATTAATAATTTTGATAATAAAATTGAAATATTTAACAATAATATCCTAAATTTATTTAACAAACATGCACCAGTTCAAATAAATAAAAATAAAAAAAACAAATTCCTGGATTAATTCGAATATAAAAAATTTTGCAGAATTAAAAAACAAAGCTTTCAAAAAATATTGTAAAAATAAATCTGAATCAAATTGGAAAGATTATGTAGAAATAAGAAACTTTCTATCTAAATTTATAAAGAAAGAAAAGCAAACATTTATAAAGAATAATATAAATCCAAATAATCCAACACTTTTTTGGAAAAACTTGAAAAAATTTAATATTAATTTAAAAGAAACTAAATCAGTAAATGAATATCCTTGTGCACAAGTACTAAATAATCATTTTATAAATTCTGTAAAAAATGGATCTCCGAACCAAAATTTACTATCTTTTTATTTGAATAATAAGTTTTCTAAAATTGATAAAGATGTGTTTCTAAATTTAAAACCAATTACAAATTATGATATTGTTAAAATTTTATCAAAAATTAAAACAGAATCATGTGGAACATATGGTATTACTTTACGCATGTTAAATCTGTGTATGAATAATAATTTTTTAAATACTATTAAACATATAATAAATTGTTCTATTCTAAATAATAATTTTTCTAATATCTGGAAAACTAGTTTAGTTATACCGATTCCTAAAATTCACAACGCAGAAAATGTAGATGATTTTAGACCAATTTCTCTACTTTCTGTAATATCTAAAATTTCAGAACGTATAGTTTTTGACCAAATAATAGAGTATTTTAAAAAATATGATATTTTATCAGAAAATCAATCAGGTTTTAGAGAAAATTTTAGTACTACTACTTTACTCTGTAAACTTAAAGATGATATTTTAGAAAATTGGAATTCAGGTTTTGTTACTAATATAGTCTTTCTCGATTTGGCTAAAGCCTTTGATTCTCTAAATCATGAAATGTTATTAGCAAAGCTTAAATATATAGGTTTTAGTCTAAAAACTTGCCAGTGGTTCAAACATTATTTATCTGAGTAGGGGGAGATGGTATGTTCACCATCAACCGAACCGACCTTGACATTGACCTTGACCTTGACATTGACCTTGACCTTGACCTTGAGAAATGACCTTGGCCAACTGTCACCTGTCATACGTCATCTGTCACCTGTCACCTGTCATCTGTCATACGTCATCTGTCATCTGTCATCTGTCAACTGTCATCTGTCATACGTCATCTGTCAACTGTCGTCTGTCATACGTCATCTGTCAACTGTCATCTGTCAACTGTCATACGTCAAACGTCAACTGTCATACGTCATCTGTCAACTGTCACACTCTTGGGCGTTAACTACTTTGGGCCTTAACTACTTGGGGCTTTAACTACTTGGACATCAACTACTTGGGCACTATCTATTTGGGGCCTAACTGCATCGGACTGTAGTACTATTCCTTAAAATATTATTATTTCACGAATATGACGTCAAAAACTTTTTTCTTCATTTTTGCACATGCTAGGATTCGAACCCGGACACAGATGTTGGAATAGCAGCGCTCTAACCAACCTGGCTATCGGCTTCACATAAAATATTGTGCTGATGGGATATAGACTTGCAGCCAGAAAGACCAACGTTTGCAAGTAGAAATTTAATATACGTAACGTGTTCAAAATGACCTTATAAGGCATGCGTAAAAGCATGTCAACTGACGCCAGTCATTTAAGACATGTCAACCGCCATTTGTCACTTGTTAAACGCCAAAATTAATATTTGACATACATCACGTGTTCAACGTGACATAACAAATCGTTTGGAAAAAACCCAAAGTCAATCGGCCAACTCGTTTGTAAGCGGTCGCTTATTAAGTCCAGCGCCTTAATGGCTGAAAAGAATCAATCTTTCTATTAGTTAAACTGTTTTAACCATCACTTAGAATACTGCTAAAGCCCCAAAACACTGCAATGCAGTGTCCATTGTCAATGATCTTTGCGTAGTATATATAATAAAACCAACAAGTAGAAAAATTACTTATTTAACCACAATATATAACGATATTTAACAACTTTATATACGAAATTAGTTAATAATGTTAAACAGGTTACTGCTAGGAATACAAGGAGACTAGAAATACTGTTCATATTTTCGGATAAAGATGGGGCTAGTGTAGAATTAGTAGTAGGAGTAATTGCAGGAGAGGCGATCTCATTCTTGCACTTGCTAAGGAACGTCATCCAACCTGTTTCGCCAATCGTCGAGTCTTGAAAGAGAAAATGAACCTTGTAGCGAAAAGAGCTGCTGTTTGACAGAGGCATCGCTGCGGAGAATACAGGCAGATGGGCAGTAATCTGAGGGTTGAAAGCCATCGGAATCCATGGGTTGCTAGCGTTGGAATCGTCAAAATCGAACAAAACAGAGGCGTTTTTAACATTAAAAGGTCGACATACGTAGAACACGTTGTGTACTACTGCAACTAGCAGAATAAAGGATGAACTTAACAGAGCCATGACTGGCGTCAAAATGATTTAAAACGTAGAATGATAGAGATTTATAATGTCGCATAGGTGTATAATTCCACCGAATGATAGCGCGAAAAGCGGTATTAAGAACAGAGAACTAACATGAAGAGTTCGGAGCGGTTCTGGTTTTATCTTTTTTAAGCTTCGGGGTGTGACTATCTTTTTCATTTGCCGACACTTCCACAATACTTTAGCTAACCGACAATGTTTGAAGTACTTATAGTGATCGGCTAACGGGTCGTCTCCTTCCTTCCAGGCAGCAAACTCACAATGACAAAATGCGCATTTAACTATATCCAATCGCTGAGTGTAATAAAAACCAGCCTGTGCTAAGTCTTTAGGACTAACTTTATTAGGCCTATTTTCAAACGTAATCAGTCTTTCTTCAAAAGTGCGAATAGCGATAAAACCGGCATCTGAGCAATGAGTACAATCTGCACTGTGGCTAATCATTTTTCGTCTTTCTACTTAGACTAATCTAACTAAACTAAGAAATAAAACAAACAAAATAAGTTATATACTTTTATTCCATATCATTTAAAAAACAATGTCGGAAATTATACAATAACTTAACATTATTACAGGCACAATGCCAAACAGTAAAGTCCTTATGATGAAAACATTCCACAACTTTCTTATATTTACTTAATTTAGGTTCAGTCTTTAAAGGAATACTAAATATAAGACAAGAATCAAACATCTGTTTTAAACAAGTTGCCTTTAAATCGCCCTTAACCAGAAATTTAGGAGAATCATACTGAAGACAGACGTCACGTAAAACACTTTCAAATTGGTTCAAGTCCAAATAACCAGACTCCCACATTAGGCCATGGTATTTCTCCTCCAGATGTTCTACTATTTTGAGGTCTTCAGGCTTTAACAATTTCCTACCATACGGAGGCTTGAAGAGAAAGCTGCAAAATCGAGCACCATCATACACAGCCAACTCCTTTGGTATAAACCCACTGGCTAAAGGATAGCCCTGAAGATCGATGCAAACTTCCTGACGTTGTGTAGACATCTTGTACACTGGCCAAACTCAAAGACAACAACGTCGGTGTTGAACTAACTTCTAAACAGTCTGCAGACAAGTCACGACAGGTCGCGATAGATTAGAACTGTATGTAACGATTGTTGAAACAACTATGAAATCTCTGCTAGAATCGAGTTGTATTTATTAGTAACAGCAGAAATATTTACTATCGGAGGGAAAGGAGAGGGAAGGGTGAAAGAAAAGAACCCAAAGCTTTAAAATATTTATTATTATGAATCATCAGCATACATGCACAGTTTATCAAAGCCATCGAGCAATTTTTGCGGATTATAATGCAATAATTCCAACATGTAATAACTTTGTTCAAACAGGTTTAAATTACAGAGATTGGTAATAATTTCAAAAAAGTTTTCATTAATATCAGCAAAACATTGGGCATACTGTAAAGTATCATCATAATAGGTTCTAAATTGTAAACGATTCACTAATTCTAATCTAAAGTTAATTAAACTCTTAATGCTAACAATAGAATTTATATCATTACAAGAAAACGTTAAAGTTACATCATTGCTTCCGAGTCGAAATATTCGTTCGTTTAAAAGAATAGCACTGGATACAGTAAAATTTTCCGATGACGACATCAGCGTTGTTGTCACACTTCCATCAATAACTTCAAACATCTTGTCAATAATCTCCAAAAACTCGATCCAATCAGAATGACTGAGGGAGACTGGCTCATGTTCAGACGTTGTGGGGACTAGTTTAACACTTGGTATCATCCCCCGGACAACACTGAGATCCACAATTACTGTAAAATTACCAGCAGGATAGCAAAATTCGCCCAAGAGTTTATTCTCCTTGCGAATTTCTATATTACTTCGGAGAATCATACTGTCTAAATAAGTCCAATAGGGTGATGAGCTTTGGGAACTATAGCCGTCGTCTTCCATCACCTCAGAAGCAGCAGCAGGAGCAGCAGCAGGAGCAGCAGCAGCGGCACAACTTTTACTTGCCATGGCTCACACTAAAATAGCGACGACTGCTAACGTAGTAATGGTATTATAGAGAGAACTCTACCCCCAGTCCACATTTATTGATGTTAAGTTCGAGAAACAGTAGTCTGGATAACGCCCATCCGCTTCCCATCTCGGTGAATTCGGAAGCTTTTTTCACTAGAGACATCTGATATTCGCTGTAAAAGTCATCCAAATTAGTGTTGGGAGAAATAACACTAAATTTTGTATTAAACGATTTAATGTCTTGTTCTTGTGTTGATGCCAACAGATAACAACCATATAGCTCCATATTAGCTTTAAGCTGGGGATAAGTCTTTAAAGGATCAGTGAGTAGAGTAATAACCGTATCTTTTAGATTTCCTAAATATTGCTTGACATCAGTTGAATGTAAGTCACTCGTCAGATGATAAGTTAGTATCCGTTGTTTAAAAGCAGTTCGAACTAGTTTTACATGAGAGTACAAGTTCTCACTACATTGCTGCTTATGTTTTGTGGTACGGTTATGAGCACTACGAGACAAAATTTCCGTATCACACTCTTTGCAATAAGGCATGATTTCAACTGATGAAAACCGGAAAAAATGCCGTCTTTTTGTACAAAGATCAGGCCTAAACCACATCCTTAGCCATATCTATCCAACTATTATGTGACTTATCAAGCCCAAGCCATTTCACATACATCTTTTTGCCTTTTTTACGCAAAACTTGCTCAATAAGAAATATGTCAGGTTGTGTGGTTTTTTGCAATTCTTCTTCATAGAATCCACCGCTAATTGGTTGACCGCCCAAGTAGGTATACTTGGCCGGTGCAGATTGCACCCCCCACCACTTTTTTGATTGGTCGACCCCCCACCCAATCAAACCTAAGCCCCGCCTCCGGTGGGGGGTCGACCAATCAAAAAAGTGGTGGGGGTGTCAATCTTCACCGGTCAGCCCCACTCCAAACTATGCATAGGAGGGATAGGACAGAAGGGGTTGTAGTCTAAGAACATTCGCGTATTAATCGCATCTTTAGTACCACTGCAGCACTGTCACAACATACTAATAATATTTAGTGTTATGGATCTGTGCGGTATTTGCAACTCTGAAATTAGTATATTCTTTCATAAAGCTATAAACTTAGCTAGACTGCATTTATTAGAAGAATACGCAGAGTTGCAACATCAATACTTTGAAGATCGTACGAGTTTTAAATATTGGGAAGATTATTACGCATACTATTTTAATAATTATCATGTGAATTTTCAAAAGTGTATTAATGGAATTATGATGTGTGACACATTTACCGAACGATCTGTGTGCATTAATGTTGTTGTAGAGCAGCTACATCGTTTGGGATATGGAGAACTATTTCCAGTAACACTTGTTCATAAATTCTTGAGAAAAGAAAAGACAATTCAAGAAGTAAATGACGACCTAACTTGTGTAATAGTTAACAAGTATTTTATTAAATGGTAATGACTTGTAAAAAACAGTGCTAAATATGTGTAATTAATGTGTCAGTAAAGCTGGTGATATAATATACAATTTTAGTTTTCATCGAAAATTAAAAAAGATTATTAATACAGCTAAATATGTATCGTTAAGAACAATTTCTCATAACATAGTTCATGAAGAATTGTATGCAGTATGCAGAACTCAATTTCGAAAGGTATATGAGAATTCAGTAATGGAAGGTAGATTACACACAACCGCTCAGAGTAGTGGTCTTGATGTATTATGTGCTGCAGCAGGGATTAGAAATTTAATCATATCACAACCAATTTACATTGAAATGTTAGTGATTATTCCATAAATTTGGTTAATGATGATCAGCGTTATTTTACCCCCTCCCTCAACTGTGAAAAGGTGGGGGAAAAGATATATAATATATTGATTGAAAGGAAGCTTCACATTTCATTTATACCTTAAACTTCTAAAGAGTCTTTAGCTTAAATAAAATGGATAATTATATTTACGATGAAATACTTGAAAAGCTAGAAATATCGGATTTGTTGAAGCTTTATGAATGCTCTGCAACTAATTTATTAGTAGTTGACTATCTGAATAGAAGGCTTATTGATTGGAAGCGTATATCCAAATTTGAAGGGTTGTCTGAAAAATTTATGGAAGAATTTCAAGACAGAGTTATGTGGGAGAGAATTTCTCACAGTCAAAAACTATCTGAAGAGTTCATAAGAAAATTTCAAGATAAAGTTAACTGGAAATGGATATCTGCATATCAGAAACTAAGTGAAGACTTTATAGAAGAATTCCAAGACAAAGTTAATTGGAAGCGGATTTCCCGTTCCCAAAATCTGTCTGAAGATTTTATAAGGAAGTTTCAAGATAAAGTAAATTGGAAATGGATCTCTCTTTGTCAAAATAAATATCAAGGTTTGTCTGAAAAGTTTATAGAAGAATTTCAAAACAGAGTTGACTGGGAATGGCTTTCTCCTTGCCAAAATCTATCTGAAGACTTCATAAGAAAATTTCAAAATAGGGTTAATGGGAAATGGATCTCTGCTAATCAAAACCTTACTGAAAAGTTTATAGAAGAATTTCAAGATAGAGTTGACTGGAAACGAATTTCACGTTGTCAAGATCTATCTGAAGACTTTAGAAGGAAATTTCAAGATAAGATTAACTTGAAACAGATTTCTGGACGTCAAAACATGTTTGAATTTTCTATAAGCTTCTAAGAGGGAAAGAATTATTTATTAATTTGTTTATTGTTTATATCAATATTGTAAAACTATGTTTTCATTTAAGTGAAAAATATCTGGTTAATAAAACACCTTAATACAATTTATTATGTTTTATTTATCATCCATTAAAAAATGATTATACAAATTAAAAACATTAGTTAAGGCGCAGATGCAATAGTCTTTTGCATGATAAAAGCAATGTTGTTGATCAGCTTGTATAGTTGGATGATTATCCAATTCAATAACAGGTTTGTGACTATATTTGCGAATGATGTCAGCCTTCTCCTTTCCTTTTACGTACACCAAATCACTTTTGAGTGTTAAATATTTAATAATATCGGAAAATTTGTGTAGCGGTGTAAATCCTTCGTTCCATGGAATGCAGTGATGATTTTTCATCACCCATATAGCCTGTTTATGCAAATCTGGTGGTAGTAGATCCATTTGAAATGGTCGCTTAAAAATATAATGTGTGATATGATGTCCATCATATGCTGCTAGCTCCTTTGTAATAAACTCATAATTTTCTATTTTAAATCCTTGAATATCAATAACAGTATTCATAGTTAAATCTTCAAATACTTAAACTTTCTAATCATCATTCCTTTAATGTGTTTGGCTAAGAGTTTTGAATATTGCGTGTTCATAACTATCTACCGAATACTAAAAATCGCATATGAAATAAACGTATTATATATAAATAATTGCGCATGCCTATTAAAGCTGTTTAACACTTTTGGTTAGTGGATTATAACTAAATATTTTATCATGTAACACAAGACAGTAAGCAGAAACATCATCTTGAAGGTCACTGTGTAATTCGAATTCTACTCTCATAACAATTGGACCACTTTCAATCGAATCTTTTTGATGTGAACAGTCAATATAGGTGATAGGCGCATAATCTTTAAATTCCTCTGGGGAAAAAATTGGTTCGGGTGATAGGCCATAGTATGATTTTTGAAATTGTGAAAACATATCATATAATAATGAATACTTATTTTTATCAAAATCTAAAAAAAGGTCATTATATGGATACCTTTCTGAATTTAAATATACTTTAATGTTTCGTAATTTAATATCAGTAAATCTGCTCATATCTGTTGTAACTTTATCTCGCAAATTTTTTTGAAAACATAGTGCTACATGGCGAGGTGTATTCACCTTAGTCGAAGTTCTGACAGGCCAGTTGTGACGACTTGTTTTTGTTAATTCCGGATATTCTATTAATTCCCAACTTCTAAATGCAATTAATATGTTTGTATTTCTATCAATAAGTTTCGTAAGAGCTAATTCTTGTGGGATAGCTACTGATATGTGAGGCACATTCCAAGTTAGTTTGGTAAGTTCAATTTTGGGATTTTCATTCCCATTAGTATTTATTGTAGCATTTTTGTCCGAATTGTCTCGAATTAAAATAAGTTCTTGCTTTGAATTCAGTATTATTTTTTTATAATCTTCAAAAAAACCCATTAAAAATTTAAGTGGGATACAAACGCTAAATAACCCTGTAGCAGAATCGACTACCTTGGAAGCTTCTCCCGGAAACCAGCCGGCATTTTTTAATTTGTTGCACTCGTTTTTGTTATACGATAAATACCCTTTCATTGTTGAAGTTAAACCAACATCTCTAACCGAGTCTACCGTAACGCCATTTAACTGATAACGTATTTCCTTAAAAAGAAAAGCTATCCCGTTATTAACAAGTTTTAATGTTGTTGAAACTTTCCCATCTTCTTTAGTTAATTTACCCTCTATGTGAAGAAAGCTTTCGGAAGGTAGCGTATATTTTTCTACTTCATGAATAGGAATGATAATTTCATCATTATTCCCCAATTTTGATGGTAAATATGGTTCGTAAGCATGAAATTCTGAATGTGTGATTGAATTGTCTATCGTCGACCTAATCTGTAAACTGCGTAACTCCACAATTCCCTGAAAATGAGTTATTACTGCCATCTTTGAGAGAATACTTTTACTTATCTTGTGGATAATGCGTATGTCCATGTTTTGACCGGAATGCGAAATATCACTTAATTCGTAAACTGCGTAACTCCCATGCCGCCATATTTAATATGAAAAATGCGCAACTCCGCATTTCCTAGTAGCAGTCCGACGTGGTTGTGTGTTGCTCATGTGTTTTTCCTGATAAATAGCAGTTTTGTAAGGATTTTGGACAAAAAATTGTGTGGTAAGTATTAACTTATTACCACTGATTACTTTGTTAAGTGTTTTTTAGTTATGTATTTATAAGGTATTATTATTTTACCTCGTTGTTTCCAAGTGTGGAGATACGCAGTATTCGAATTACTATTATTCGCAAATGAGTGGATTTACGAAGTTTTACTGAAACAAATATTAATAAAATTATACCCATGAATATTAATATGATTTTTTATTCCAATGTTTTTTTTGAATAATATTGAAGGGTTAAAAAAATTTGAAGGTGTAGATAACCATCATGTATTTTAGAAGCAAATATATATTTAATGTAGCTAATAAATAAAGTAAGGGAATTTTTTTATAAAAACTTTTAATCTAATATTTAAAATTTTCTATAAAAATGTTAATAAAAGATTTTAACAGGATTACTAAAAGATACAGATCATAATATATAAAATTATATTTTAAAAAACTCTCTAGTCAGTTTAAGAGTGGCGTGTCTTTACATCAGCGTTTTTTTTTTTTTTAGATTTAAGCAATGAATCCAAATTCAAGGGGAATGAAGTGTTTAGACATGGTTTTGAAATCTAACCCACTATATAAGCCAGTAAGTTTGCAATCCAATGAGCCTTCCATCAGCAATTCTACTAACGTTACAGAAAAATCCAATTTAAAAAATGACGAGCTTGATTTTGAAAATATTCCAATATTGTTTGTTCAGTCCGGTGAAGATTTACTTCCAAATGGAGACTTAATACAAAATTTAGACAGTACGGTTGAAAATCAAGGTTTAAATGCATTTTTGCCAGAAGCCAATAACTGTCAGCAAATTAAAGATACGAGCTTAGAAGATTCGTTTGAT
Source organism: Philopedon plagiatum (assembly GCA_963971165.1). NCBI lineage: Eukaryota > Metazoa > Arthropoda > Insecta > Coleoptera > Curculionidae > Philopedon > Philopedon plagiatum. The sequence continues at coordinate 62,273,971 of OZ020189.1, read as the reverse complement.
GTACAAACATACGAAATTCATTATTCGCCAAGAAATGTAGAGCTAGAAGAAGAAAACATTATTTCAGAGTCATCACACGACATTATTGCAGACGAGAATACTACCGAGAAAAATGCCAATGATAAAGAATTGAAGCAAACTAACTTTGAATTATCAGGAAGTGCATTATTTGTGCTTGATAATTGTGACAATCAGACTAAAGATCAGTCCGAGGAAGATCAGTTTGACGTGGATCAATCTGATGCAGAGCTCGAGGAACATAATGTGTATAAAAAAAGAAAGATAGTCAGAAGATGTCAAGATAATGAAGTAAAATACGAGAGTAAGACCAAAAAAAATGTCCATGATAATGAACTAAAACACAGTGATAGCGAGTCAACAGGAAGTGAGTATGTACCGGAAGATCGGGAAAATCTGGGTGAAGATCAGTCTGAAGCAGATCAGTCCGCGGACGAAGACCAGGATGTTAATAAAAAAAGAAAGAGAGTCAGAAGATGCCAAGTTAATGAACTGAACTGGAGTGATCGTATTAATCGTCAAAACAGGGAAAGTGGACAGAGATATTTAGGAAGAAAAATGGTTGAGAACAAATGGCGCTATGATCTTGAAAAACCTCCAAAAGAAATGAAAATAAGGTGTGATTGTAAACTGAGAAAAGCAAAAAGCAAAATAAACTGCACGTTATTAACACAACAAGATCGTGAAACTATATTTAAAAGATTTTGGAAACTTACATGGAAGGAAAAGAAAATGTTTGTAAAAAGCACATTAGAAGTTAAACCTACAAAAAGAAAGAGAGGTTTGAAAGAAAATTCTAGAAGACAATTAACAACGGATTTTTTTTTTTAAAACAGAAAGAGGAAGGATACGTATTTGTAAAAAAATGTTCCTTAATACATTGGCAGTAGGAGAATGGGTTATAAAAAATTGGGCAAAGACAGATCTTTCACATAACGTTGATGTAGTAACAAATAACAGGAAAAATGATCCATATGATACTCAAAAAGCATTTCTAAGTAAGTTTTTTGACGATCTTTTTAAGTTGGAATCTCATTATTGTCGTTCGAGTTCATCCAAATTGTATTTGGAGCCAGTGTGGGAATCTAAGTCACAGTTGTACATATTATTATTTTACAAAAACAATTTCTGCATTGACCATAAAATATCAGCTTTATCGTATTCAAGTTTTTCTAAAATGTTTGATACAAAAAATTTAGCATTATATAGCCCAAAGAAAGATCGCTGTGATGTATGTATAGGATATGAAAGTAATAATATAGAGCAAACTGAATTTGATTTGCATCAAACTCTAAAACGTGAAGCAAGAGATGAATTAGAAAAAGATAAGTTATCTGAACACGCCGTATTTTCAATGGATTTGCAATCTGTGCTCTTGTCACCGAAATCTAACGTATCTGCAATGTATTACAGAATGAAACTGGCAGTGCATAACTTCACTCTATTTAATAATAAAGAAAACAAAGGATTTTGTTTTTTGTGGAACGAATGTGAAGGTGGGTTGACAGCCAACGAGTTCTCAACACTAATTATTAATTTTATTTCCAACTTGTTAGAAAATTCTTCAGAACCACCCAAAACAATAATATTGTATAGCGATGGCTGCAACTACCAAAACCGTAATTGTGTTTTGGCAAATAGTTTGTTCAATTTAGCCTGCCAAAAGAATGTCGAAATAATTCAAAAATACTTGTTAAAAGGACATACACAAATGGAAGTGGATTCAGTCCATTCCACCATCGAAAGGAAAATAAAAAAGAAAAATATCAATGTACCGGCAGATTACATTAATATTTGCGAGACCGCTTGCAAAACACCTTACACTGTAAAATATCTACATCACACCTTCTTTAAACGAATGGATATTTTAAAATATTATAAGTCAATCAGACCAGGAATTACAGTTGGCGACCCACATGTAACGGATTTAAAACAAATAAGGTACACAAAAGATGGAATCTTTTACAAACTAAGACATTCGGAGCAAGATTGGACAATTTTAAATGTCAGAAGAAATAATAAGTTTGAAATGATACCATTTGAGCAATTACCACCCCTACATAGCGAAAGGATAAAAATTTCTGCCGAAAAGTATAATCACCTTCAAGCCTTAAAAAAAAGTTTATTGCCGGACTATCATTTATTTTATGACAATTTGCCCCATAAGTAGATAAAGACGTTGTGTATTACCATTTGAGTTTTAAGCATTACATTTATTATGAATTGTACTTTGACACTGTTTTTCAAATAAGAATTTCTTATTTTTGTTCACAATTTGAGACTGAGAATAAAAACTTTCACGTGTCATCATAGTATTTAATTATTATGTTAGTTAATTGAAAAATACGTAACTCCAACTTGTGACTGGGAAATGTGCGTATCTCCTCAAAAAAATGGAAAATAGGAGATTTGTACACATTTTGATCACCAAATATTGAAAAACCAAGCTACTAATTGCATAAAAAAGTTATCTCAAAAAATAACAATTTTAAACAGTTACAGGAAGTTTTTTGTACCTCCTGTAAAATTTACTGAAATGGAGATACGCAGTTTACAGATTAGGCCGACGCTATGTTAATATTTTGTGATACATTTAGGATATCCATGTTATACTAATATCTTTAAACCCAGGGATTTAAGAAAAATTTTGTTTTCACGTGTTATCCGTTGTGTGTTTGGCTTTCTACTAATCTTAAATTTTAAATGTTTGTTCTTCTTATACCTTTTAACATTATTGTTTTTGAATAATTTATAACATTCTAAGACATTCCTATTATATAGTATAACCATTATAGTTCTTTTATATGTAATCTAATTGTAACAATTTCGTTTCGAAAATTAACAAGTTTTAAGTTTTGATCTATTATTTTTACAGTAAGTTTATCTATTACGTTAACAGTAACAGGAAAATAAATAATATTTTGAGGACTTTCTATAATTTTAAAGCCCGGACTAACATTAGGAAAGAATTGATGAATAATGTGCACTGGCTTTCCGTTCAGATAGAATCCTTCAGCGATTCTGCAATCAATACATAAAGAATTGACTTTTATAATCTCTGCAGGATTTTCTGACATTCTTGGATTTCCATCACCAGGAAAAGTGCCCTCTTGAAACCCTAAAAGTGTACCTATTGTTCCCTCCTTGAAAATAATATCTGTAGTGGATTTAATCAATGATTTTAGTGTGTTGTTATTTGCATAAAGGTGAAATGAAATACCTTTCTTTTCAAACTGGTTTTGTAAATATTTATTAATATCATCTATTTCATAACTTCCTGGTGGAATTTGTAAAAACTCATTATTTTTTCCAAAATAAACTTTATTATTTGTTTCATCTATATTTGGTATGGCATTAAAAGTTTCAAAATTTGTGAGTCCGACAACATATGAGGAGTTAGAATCTAAGTAGATTGGAGGATGAAATACTGACTGTAATACAGCGGAATCACCAGAAAGAGTAATAGTAAACGACATGATGGTTTCGAGTGGAATAAAATATAAACATAATTACACATTATTATAAATAAATTGTAAACATAATTGGCCGCATGTAAAAGTGTCAAAAGACTGATATCTATTGTAGTTGTATTTTACGTTATTATGGCTACCATCGCTAAAAAAATAAGTTATAACTTCCTTTGGTGGTCTAAGGTTACCGAAACTATCAAAGTAATTTATATGATTAGTTCTTTTAATATAGGCTGTCCAATGTGTACCTTCTCCCCTATTGTCATCCAAATTAATGATACCCGTTTCACATTTTTTGATTTTGGTTGGTAAATTTGTTCTCATAAAAACTCCTCTAAAATTCGGCAGTTTTAGCAATTTTGCATATTTGATTAAATCAAAATTTGTTAAAGGTTTGCGAGGTAGCATTTTTAACAGTTTTTTGGATATGGTTTTAAATATAAACCACACCCTTTCTTATAAGGTTTTAAATAAAATCCTTGCCCTACCGATATTTTCTCCATAATCCTATTGTGTCTCTTTTCTTCTTCTAATTTTTTTTGCGCGTTTTTAGCTGAATTTACTGCTTGTGCAATACCGGCAGCGCCGCCACTCAAAGCTCCTAAAGCAGATAATCCAGCAAAAAGTGGTATTAATGGTAAAATTCCTCCAGTTTTTGGAATTGGAATGATTCTTTCCTTAGGTTCTATAACTTTTAATTTCCCCCTTTTAATGGATGACAAAGCTGCGCTAACAGCATTTTTTATATTATTAAACTTCTTACCGATGGTACCTTTACGCGCTTTTTTAACAGCATTATTAAAAGTTATCTGACCGCCTTTCTTACGCTTTTGTTTTCTTTTTCTCCTCAAACCCATACCCAATTTTGTTTTAGCTTTCATTATTCCAGTCACAACCAATGAAGATAACTTTTCACCTATACTAGAATTTTTGTCTTTGAATCGTTTAAAAGCTTTATTAGCTAAAGCCTGATCTGCTTTATGTCTTTGATCTAAATGAGAATATGTTGAATATGCTATATCGTGTTCTTTACAAGCTTCATCTAACTGATTAATACCTTTATCACCTCGAGCAAGCCTATTCTTTAATTTTGTACCAGGACCGCAAAACTTGTATGAAGGTAAATGAAGTTCTATGGGTAATTTATCTATCAAGGTGTTAACCACACCCCTACCTTTCTTCTTAACACTCTTAGCGCGACTGCTACTTAAAGTAATATGTTTAACCATTATATATAAAATGAGTAATATTTTGTAATGTTCTTATATAAATAGTGATGTTGAAAGGATGAAGATTAAAAAGCAAAATATCTCTTTACCAATAAAAAATTTTGAGTTTACTCAAGATACGTATAGAAAACATGGTGAATTATTTGGTGGAAGTTGTAAACGCTGTTTAATTGTAGGTCCCTCAGGCTGTGGAAAAACTAACGTAATAATTTCGCTTCTGACAGAAGTTAATGGTTTATGATTTGAAAATGTATATGTTTATTCGAAATCACTGTACCAACCCAAATATGAATATTTAAGGACCCTTTTAACTCCGCTAAAATTCATAGGTTATTTTGAGTCATCAAATGCTGAGGACATTGTACCACCTAATGACATAAAATCAAATTCTGTTATTGTATTTGATGATATTGTTTGTTGTGACCAAACACTTATGAGAGATTATTTTTGTTTTGGACGACATGAAAATACCGATTGTTTTTATTTATGTCAGGCATATTCTTCTATTCCTAAACAGTTAATAAGAGATAACGCTAATTTGCTTGTTATCTTTCAACAGGATGCCACCAACTTAAAACATATATATAACGACCATGTGAACAGTGATATGTCATTTCAAGAATTTAAAGATATGTGGGCTTTATGTTGGCAAAAGTATTATGATTTCATCGCAATTGATAAAGATTGTCCGTTAAATGATGGGCGTTATAGAAAAGGATTTGATAATTTTATTTTTCTTTAGAGTATATAACAGTTTACTAAAATTTTTGGTATTCAGTAAACATCATAACTTTCATAAAGATGGATGAAAGAACAATTAAAGAGTTAATAAAAACGAGAAAGGATGTTAAACAAAAATATAATGCTTTAAAATCAGATATTGCTGAGACTGAATTTCGTAAGGAAAAAGAATTCAAACCGATCACTCAACCTTTACGGGAATTAATTAAAACCATTAAAACGGAAGCGCACATAAAACCTGAAATTTCCTCAGTACCATTGTTTTCTACGCCACAAAAAAAGGAAATAACCAAAAGAAAATCTAATATTTACCAAAGATATCTGCCATATGATGTACCATCATTTTTACAAAATGAAGAAGTTTTTGAGACTAGTGATGATGCATTCTTAGATGATAACGGATCTTTGTTAAGACCGAGATTAAGCTCTACAGTTAGAGAAAATCAAGATGAATCAACCTTGCAACCTACACTAGAAGATACAAGACGCGAAATTTTAGAACTAACTAGATTGCCATCCTACAATGAATATCTTGAAGCATTTCACCCACTAGTAAGAGCTTTTGTTGATGCGTCAGTTAAAGGCGAGCGAGATCTGGATAACACACACGGTTTAAGACATGATGTCGATGCTGAAAAATGGCAAATTGGAGACAGTTTGCTTGATTTTGATAAAGAGAATATTAAAGTTAAAAATGTGGCATATAATGGTACCCCTGGACTATATGAACTTTTGTTTTTTCAAGATCCCAAAGGTTTCACCTCGAACGATCTTAAAAACTATATGGATATTTTGACACGAACTAATGCTTACAGGAGAAATTATGATGCTAATGACCAAATTCAAGGCACCACTGATCCAAAGTATCTTACAATTATTAAACCATACTTAATAGAAAACAAAATTATTAAACCGAGAAGTACTTCCAGCACTTCAAGTATCACTAGCGTCTCTAGCCTGGAGAGATTGCAACCCCCTCAAACGCGTCAAAGAACAACAAGACTTGGTTCAAAAAAGGGGGGAGCTATGTTAAATTTATCAAAAAAGAAATTAGATTCTGTATATTATGACGATCCAAACCAAATCATAGATAGATTGAAATTGTTGATGTCATCGCAAATGGCTGGACATACTGGTCATCAAAATGAAATAATATCGATTTTAGAAGAATTAAGGGAAGCAAAAATAATTGGATAAATACTTAACATAATTGAAGTATTGTTTATTGTACCGTTGACTGCTAAGATGTCTATTGATAAATTTGGCTCCCATATATTTGGGAGGGATAATATAAACAGTAACTTGTTGCCCAATTTTAGTAGGGAAAATGTTTTAAAAATTGTTGATATCAGTGATGTGAAATTATATTATAATTTGGTGTTACCTTTTATGGGAAATTACAATCTCTCAGATGGAGTTTACCAACTTTTACAAGACAAAAGAATTAATTATATTTTTCCTATAGAATCTGCTACAATAATTGGGGCAGAATATCCAAAAAAATATATGTTTCTTAAAATTAATGGAAAAAAAGTTATTAACCCTGTCGGATTAAAACTAAAGAAAGGGGATGTTCTTTCTTTTCATCGTCCTGAAAGTAGCCATTTAGAAGATTTTTATGGGGAATTGTTAATAAAATGCAGTGTAGAAATAGAAAAATAAACATTTAGAAGTCATGAGTAAACAAACTAACATCAAGGAAGAAGTTGTTAATGAATTGCATAAACCGGCTAGAAAAAATTTTAAGCGTCGACGTGTAATAATTAAAGGATTAAATGACTTATGGCAAGCTGATTTGGTGGAGATGCTACCCTATGCAAAATTTAATAAAGGATATCGATATATTTTAGTAGTAATAAACACTTTTTCAAAATATGTCTGGACTCAACCTGTTAAAAGAAAAACTGCGCAAGACGTAACTTCGGCCATGGCTAATATTTTAAAAGTAGTTAATAATATTCCAAAAAACCTTCAAACCGATATGGGAAAAGAATTTTTTAATAAGGATTTTAAAGAGTTGATGAATAGATATAAAATTAATCACTATAGCACATTCTCAAATTTAAAAGCAAGTATTGTGGAAAGAGTAAATAGAACATTAAAAAATCATATGTGGAAAAATTTTAGCTTACAGGGAAATTACAAATGGGTAGAGATTTTAAACGATATTGTGTTAAGGTATAATAATTCAAAGCATAAAACAATTGGGTTAGCACCTGATAAAGTTAATAAAAATAATGAAAAGGAGATTCTAAAACATATTTACACTTTTCCAAAAACCCTTGATCCCAGAAATCCAAAATATAAAAAAGGTGATCTTGTTCGAATAAGTAAATACAGAGAGGCATTTCGAAAAGGGTATACCCCAAATTGGTCTAATGAAGTTTTCCAAGTTAAAGAAATAAGATTAACTAACCCTAGAGTATATTTACTGAAAGATGAAAAAAATATTGATATTCAAGGAGGTTTTTATGAAGAGGAGTTGCAAAAAGTGAAACATCCTGATGTGTATCTAGTTGAAAAAGTATTAAGACGAAAAGGAGACAACGTTTATGTTAAATGGTTAGGAATGGATAAGTCACACAATTCTTGGATTCCGAAAACTGAAATACTAAAATAATATATACTTGTTATAGCTGTAATTCCTAAATATGAAATAAAACACACTACATTTATATAACTGTTTTTATTTTTATCTATTGGTTACATGTGAAACGTTTATAATAAATTTTATCTCGATGCTCCATAGTTAAAACTTTATTTAAAATTGCGGCAAGGCGTTCAATTCTTCTTTGAAAATGGAATCGATCCCTAGCCAATTGTTCATACATATTCTCTCTAGCTTGTCTATATGCGAAACTCCAAGCGATTATTGTATGAACCTCGTTTATCTTCTCATTGAACTGCACTTTCTTCATATCTTTAAAATTTTTTGATTTTGCGTTCAAGAATGGTTGGATGTGAAGTAGCTAATTCCAGAATTCCGCAAATATTTTCACTAGTGTTTTCCTGCGCAGCTAAAACTTCAAATATTTTATTTGCAATGTCACCTTCACAATTTGCATAATTGTTTTTAAAGACTGAAAAGTATTGATTAAATTGTTGATTTTTAAAAAGAGTTAATCTTTTTTCTATCATTGGAATTAACTGCCACAAATTGCAAACTGTTTCTCTCCCTAGATAGATGTAAAATCCATTTTTCGTAATTTTCAGGAGATTTTCGTCTCGAATTTTTTCAAAGTGTAATCCAATTTTTCCAATCTCTAAAGATTCACAATATGATTCTGATGAAAATAGGTTACTGGTTATTACACCTTGATAAAAGAGGATTCCCCTCCACTCATTTTCACTTAAAAGAATTGAAATTCCTTTATTTCCCGACAGCTTCATACACGGGTTAAAATCTTCGACACTTAAACCAATGCATATATATTTATTGATAGATTTATTTAAAGGATGAAACCACTGTTGAAAAACACTTGTGTTTTTAAAATCACTATCACTACTAGAATTGAAAATGTTGTTTGAAGTTAAACTTGGAGAAAATGCTTCACTATTATATGAATTTACTTTATTAGGGTGAATAGTGTTCGGAGTATTCAAGTTTATACTTCTAACTTTAACGTCGCAACTACTGTCCAGTTCAGATATATTTACTCTTTTATACCCTATTTCCCCCTCCATCCGGAGGGATCTCCCAATACATATCATTTACTTTTATTGTAATTGATTATTAGTGTAAAAATTTATATATTTTCCACAAGAAAAATGATGTAAATAAATACATTACAAAAATTAAGATGAAACATGAAAGGGTTACGTATAAAATGGTAAAATATTCACAAGTAAACTCACTTTGTTGTGACAGTACATTCCATTCTGAATTAATTATAGTTTTATTAGGATACAGGTATTTTATATTAAAATATCTTGTTGAAGATATATACTTATCATCGAGTTGGTGATACCACATGGTACTACCATTTATATTAGTTATTTTCATTACATAACAACATTCAGGTTTAATATCTGATTTATTTGTATTAATACAAATCTCAGCAACGTGAGTTTTCGGAACATAATTAACATATATTATATTCCCTATTAGAGCAGACAACACTAACACAGTATTAACAATCATTTTCTGCAACGAGTACCTAACAACTGACCTGAAACTATTATAGTTTTTTATTATATATAAAATAATTTTTTATAAATTACATTATTCATCTTTGTTAACAGTATCAATAGCTTTACACAATTCATGTAACGATATGTCATGGTGACCCCAAGCTAAAGTTTTACTACTCCCAGGAATTAAATATCGTTTATCATCATCAGCAGTCAAAGCCAATTTATGAATTAATTCAGTATATATAGTATGCGAATGTGATCTAAAGGCATACATTGTGCAATACACTTTACAATTTTGTTCAATTACGTTTATATAATCTGTAATTGTTAGTTGCTTTTGAATAGACGAACGACAAACACCTTTAGCTTTTTTAAGAATACTACTTTTTGTTTCAACACAATACGCTTTCGCACCAGTCCCATAAAAACTCTTGATGGGTTCACCAGCATATTCATCTTTAAATTTACCTACTTCAGAAATATTTGGAGGAATGCCATAAATATTATCTAAATCATAGTTAGATGTATCGAATTTATCCAAATTATGCTTCAAATCATTATAAAAATTTTCAGTTGAAACTTCAAATATGAGAGAATCGGTATCAGTATAGAAAAGGGAAACACTTTGTTTATATTTTTTCTTTAGATAGTCATAAAAGAAAGTATACATTACAGTTTTAGAAATATCCAATATTGAAAACCCTGCATAAATAGGTTTGTTATATTCAATTTTTGTTTTATTCATTTGTAAAGCTACTAAATTTTCTGAAAATATTTTGCAATCTTTATAATAAGGTTTTGCAATCAATGATTCTGCACAGTTAATTTTATGACCTATTCGTTCCCAATGTGATACCAGTTTCACATCCACCCTTCTATCCACATTTTCCATAGTTTTACCATATATGCTATTATTTTTAGTCTTATATAAGTTTTTTTCAAATTTATTTTTTGAAGAATTTCTCAAATTAGTATTCAAATCAATATATTTTTTAAGCCATGGGGATTGAGTGAATTTTATAGCTCTATGTATTTTTGTAAGTTTTAGACCAAAATTTAAACATTGTTTAAGGTATGTGTAATGGATTACATACTTTTCTTTATTTCTTAAATTTGGAATTAATTTAGAATATTTTGAGTTCGGGGGAATCAGATTTTCAGGACAGAAGGGAAGATCATTGTGTTCGTCGTGTAGTTCTTTAGGATACTCTAAATCAACTTCCAAAACATAACCTGTTTCTGCTGTATCAGATATATCATTTATATTTATTCTAATATTATCGATCTCTTCTTGGGTCAGCCAAACAAAATCTTTTTGAGGTAAATATTGACTCATAGCGAAACCATATAAATTAGTCGCATCCAAATAGATGATATATTTTGTATTTTCCTCAGGATTAAAGTTTTCAAGAAAATGAGGTATCCCGTTACTTGAGACCAAGAAGAAGAATGTATACATAACCTCACTTTCACTGTCAAATGGCACACTCTTGGGCGATAGCTACTTTGGCCTTAGCTTCTTGGGCATTAACTACCTGGGCATTAGCTACAGTAGCAATATCGGCCCCCTCACGACCTTACCCTCGGAGCCCTACGAACCAGGGCCCCACAAACAAGCGCCCCATATTTGGGATGAGCCGCCGTTTCGGGGAATCTTCGTATGAGATCATTGAAATTCGCTTAGAGGGAGATAGATGACGCGGTTGAGCGGTTGAGTGGTTGAGCGGTTGAGCGGTTGAGTGGTTGAGTGGTTGAGCGGTTGAGTGGTTGAGCGGTTGAGTGGTTGAGCGGTTGAGTGGTTGAGCGGTTGAGTGGTTGAGCGGTTGAGCGGTTGAGCGGTTGAGCGGTTGAGCGGTTGAGCGGTTGAGCGGTTGATTGGTTGAGCGGTTGAGTATAGCACTCGCTTGACAGGAACAGGGTGTTTACATAAACAAATTAATTCTATACTTGAAGTTTCTTTATTAATTACATTTACTTTACAATTTTATATATTTGTTATATCCGAGTTTATTATTTAATTACAGTCTGTTCTTTGCTTCTTATATCCATAGGGCTCAGAGGTACCATCAGGAAGAAACTTTCTCTTTACTGAATTCGGTCTATACCGCTTGGTTTCCGTATTTGTTGTTACAGTATGGTCTTTCGTTCGTCGAATGTTCTTTGATATAATAGGTACTGGGTCTGTCTTGTGGAGAACCATATTTTTTATTGTTTCAAAATTTATTAATTTTGATGCAGCATAATTTAAAGAGATGCCTTTTACTTTGCAAACTACTTCTTCTGTGTTGCATTTTGTTGAGTGGACTTTAAATGCGTAATTCTTAGGACCTCCAGAAACGAACTGAGTGATATAACTACCGGAACCATTGCACTCTAATTCATTAGTCAGATCTCCGATAAATTCACCTGTTGGTAAATCAATTTGACCCGGTCTGGACACATAAATTACAGAGTCTGTGTCGTAATAAAGGACCCTGTCTCCGAGTTGTTCAAGGTAGCTGTATAACTTCAATCTAGCCTGTGCCGTTACGAAAGCAGCAATAGACACATTAACAGTACATAGTGGATCAGATGATTCTTCTGTGTGCTCATAACTAACAATCAATGTTTTTTCATTAACGGGGAAAACGCCATTAACATAAATTCCGGGATTAGTAAACAAGGTAAAAAAATCTGATGGTGTGCTTATAATTTTTGTTTTAGGTAGATTTTCCCTCTGACCAAATTTTCCCCAAAAGGAGTTAAGTACTAACTTGGCCAAAGACCTAAGCCCAGGATTCTCGAGTATTTTGGAATACTCAAGTTTAACATCTTCTCTTTCGAAAAATTCTTCAATATATCGGTTTTTTTCTTTTTCCGTAGTACAAACATCCGGCCACCCTGATGCTTCCTGTTTTATCTTTATAAACTTGTTCATCATCGCTGTAAATAAGCCTTCCTCTCCTGCGTCTTTACTGAACCTTTGAATCTTATATCTCCAAATTTCAAAAATTTCTAATATCTGATATCCCTTCTCAACTGCTTTTAAGACTTCGTCTATTACCCAAGTACCTTCTAAGGACCTTTCTTTATCGGTGTGGGTACAAGAAGTATTTTGGTTCATTTCTTGTCCACATGTTTGACATAATACAAACATAAGTTTATTGTTCATTTTTAGAGGCAATACGGGATGATAAAGGTCCTTAGGTGGGAGTATACAGCATTTAATAAGTCCATCAGTAGAATTCAAATCCAAACGAATACAATCGGCACCCACAAAAACTTCAGGGTGACCAATGGGGAATTTGCCATATTTACAGACGTAAGGATACAAGCTGCAAACATCAGCGTATTTTATCTTTTCTCCTTCTGCTATTTCATAATATTCCCTAACATTACCAGTCCGGCCTCCAAAAAAGGCGTCTCTAGGGTTTAAAGGGATCGTAAGTAGAAGCGGATGTCTCTGAGTAAATTGTCTGATCTCTGGCTTTGATTCTAACTGCTGTCGAAATTCGCACTCCCACATTTCAGTTACTAAATAGCCAAACTCCTTTAATCTTTTAATTTTTATCTGTGTTGTCTCATAACGCAAACTCAAAGTTGTTGTTGGGTCGTCGTAAAGGGTTTCATCTCTGCCAAATTTGTAACACCTAGGACAGCCATGATAATAACATCCTTGAAACTCGAAAATTTCATTGGTTTCAAGACAGTAACCGTCAACCTTTATACCTCGTAGAACGGCTTCTTGACCTTTGGCTGCATGCACAATATTTATTTTTCTTTGGTTCTCTAACCACAATAACCACTCAATTGCAATACGACTCTGATTATCTCTCCAGCGATAGCCGTTTTTAGGAATAATTCCAATGGTGCCAGGCTTAAGAAAATTTCTTCTAAATACCTTATTACAGCAAGAAGCAATTGTAGTAGCCTCTGTAAAGGGGCATACGCTGGTGGTGTTAAGCATTTGATCTCTAAATTTCAGACATGCCTCAGTTAAAATTTTTACATCGGAAACACAGTAGTCAACAATATCTTTTTGCATCTCAAATACAGTATCTTTATGCTCTTCATACCATTTTAGAAATTTAGCTCGTTCGTCCTCTTTCATTGTATCTGGAGAATAATATTCGATTGGGGGAAGAGTTCCAACATAGTTTTCGTTAGCCTTGATATTAAACAGGTGAGGAAAATATCCTTTTTTAAAGGTGTCTGGAAGACCGAAAGCTTTGGGCAGTTTTGCTAAAGCCATGGGAAAATAATTTAGCGAGTCTATAAATTTGACATTTCCCACCAACATCATAATGATTTTGGTTCCTCTCATAATGAGTTCAGGTGTTAGATCAGTTTCAGTCAGAATGTAATTTAATATGAATTGGTGATCAAATGCTTGCCCATTGTGCGCAATAACAATTACTTCTTTAAAGTTCTTCCTGATCTGTAGCACGTGTTGCGTAAAGGCCTCTACCGCGTGTAAACCTTTAAGCTTTTGCAATCTGATGCCGCACCTCGTACAAATATCCATCGTCTGTGATTTTATGCACACGTCGCAACACTGTTGAAATACACAAAGATTGACACTATGACGGATCACACCGGGTTCCATCTCCTCTTCTTGCTGCGTCTCCAAATCATAAAACACAAATAAGGTATCTTTAGTTTTGGGTTTTCCTGTGTCAGGTTGAATGTGACAGAGATGATTGTCGGTAACGTGAGTACGACAGATCTTGCAAAATATCTCCCCACATATATGGTTTCTGGTACTTCGAATTATTTTAAAACATTGATTACAACTTCGAAGTTCCGCACAGACAGTAGTTTTTTCCCATGAGCCAACTTTTAGATGATTTTCATAACAGTCCTTTCCTTTAAAATACCGATGACAAGAATAACATTTAACTTTAATTTGATCATCAGGACAGAGGGAAGCTTGGAGACAGGATCGACATGTTTTACTACATCTATGTTCATGTTTATGATCATAAGGAATGAAACATTGCTCACAATAATAGCTACACACAAAGGCAGCTGTCAGGGATGTTATTACATTGTAATGATTATTATGGTGCAATAGATTAAGTCTCTTGTTGCTTTCTGATGTTCCCTCAAAGATAACATCTCTACCTTTTGATCCATAACTATAAACAACGATTGTATAGTCCGTGAGATATTGTTGAAATTTTTCCAGCTCTAACATTCCAGCACCCCCTTTCGGAATGGTAAGTTCAGCTTCCTCCATCAAAGTTTTAGTTCTCTCTGTCTGAATTTTTCCCACATCTCTCCTAATCTTGTTTAATGCAGGGTCTTTATTAGCACTAGCAATGGCCACTACGAGAGCACGTGGTAGGCATAAATTGTCCTTGTTTGGAATGGTTATAATTCCTCTTCTCATGCCACACTCCTCTTCAAAACTGTTGTATTTTTTGCCTCTCCCTCTACCTGATGGCAGACGTACGCTTGTTACCTTCAGGCAAAATGATTCCGTATTCAATCCGGAGGAATTAGATTGATAAACGTTGCTTATAACATTCCAAACGTCTTCGTAATTGATTTCTTCTGCAGGCCTAAATCGAATCCACCCTTCACCACGACTAAAGTCTTTTGAACAAAAACTAAAACTAACGTAATCCGTCGATTGAAGTCCTTCAGTGGTCTTATGAATAACCTGCTGTATAGCGTCTCTCACCCAGCCAACTGGTTCAGTTCCTTCTGGTACAGGCTTTAACTTAAATTCCACCGCACGACCAACTACATTGTATCTTCGCACCTTTTGAATAGAGTCCCTAATAACAATGAACTTTTCCATTTTAACTAGACACGTCTGTACACTTCAAGAGACTGATGCGAAATGACTAAACTGCTGTTTGCCACCTCAATTTATAACCTCGGTTTGGTAGAAAGAAGTGCGTTCGGAAAACAGGGGTGCGTTCCGAATACCAACTGAAGTTCTGCAAAAGAGTTTAAGGTTTAGTATGCAGTAAAATTAAATTATCGAGTACTTACTAGCAATTTTCATAAATACGAAAGCAAGACCCAGCGTTCGAGAAGAATGTTCTCTGTAATAACTATTTAGGCTTTTACTATGCAGCAGAATAATATTGAAATGTAATGATGTCGGTTCTCACATCTTCAAATATTTTAGTTACCAAGAAAAGGCTTAGTTACGGCAATGCATGTCTGTAACAATTAAACAATTTACCCACCCGTTTAAGAAAAAGGAAGAGAATATTACCCCCACCACTTATTTTGAGTATTAATCTATCTTATTACATTTAAACGTTCAGTCTTAGTTGATCAGTTGAAGCGAGCACAATGCCTAAAGAGTGCTTTTGGGGAAGGCCTTGCGATTGTAGCGAGTGTCGACCAGAGCTACAGGAAAAATGTGAAATATGTTTAGACAAGGAGGGATATAAGGTTGGTGGTATACGAAGAAAAGATCGCAAGAGGATCGCATACTACGACTTTAAAACTTATTGTTTTGAATGTTATCAGGAAGATATCGGACAATATGAACAAGCAAGATATGAATTATTAAAGGCAATAGTTGAGAATCCAGTTCAGCCAGAGCAAAAATATTTTAAATCGCAGACAGAGGAAGATATTCGCGCAACACTTTTAGACTGTTTTCAAGCCGAATTAAAACAGATAAAATTTGACCTAAGTGGTACACCTGATGTGACCAAGATAGAGTTTTCCGTTGGTTTTAATTCCGGAAAAGAACGAAAGCACTTTAAAACGCAGGAAATGGTGTTGCCTAAACGAGGAGATTTAGTGGAGTGGTTTACCAAAACTGTCATCGACGCGTTAATTACGCAAATTCAAACATTCCAAACACCTATTTGGTTCCTAAATCTTAATGCACACATTAATCTACCAAGTTCTCGATCTTATACGGAAACGTCTGCTGAGGCGCGAAGAAGGGAGTGGTGAAGACGAAATTTGTAGCTTAGGTAGAATGCCTTGGTAAGAAATGTTTAGTATACCGTCGGCTGTCACGCGATTAACATGGCGGAAATATTAAAAATTATTCTTGCCAACATTGAAGAAGTATTCAGTCGGAACCTGTATTGTGGGTCCTGTTTACCTGCAACTTTAATGGTTTGGGAACTTGCTAAAAAATATAATGTACATGTAGAACCAAAATGCGGAAAGATTTTCTATGGGGAAATAGGAGGCAACACTCATTTTTGGAACGTGTTTCAAGGAGAAATTTACGATCCCACCCGCAAAGTTATAAAACATATAATGCCATCGGTGGACCTTACGAAGTTTGTGTACAAAGAAGAAGAGCCGTGTATAAGCACAGATATGGAGACAGCAGTAATGTTGGATATTTTTAATCAGTTCCAGAGAACAAGCACAACACACCAATACTTTTCCAACGCTCCAGATATCCTTAAAACTCTTAGAAAAATTATCCATAGAAATGTATCTAGATATATTAAATAAAACGTTTGTGTTCTTGTTATTTATGTGTGTGATTTTATTAACCTCTTTGTGGAGAATCAGATCACCAATAAACAAAGCTGCTAGAAACAGGGTTTATTTATTAGCTATCTAGAAGATGGTAGTTGCGTCCTATTGGGGTCCGGACAGTGTCGGGATAGTGTCCGTATAGTGTCCGGATAGTGTCCGGATAGTGTCCGGATAGTGTCCGGATAGTGTCCGGATAGTGTCCGGATAGTGTCCGGATAGTGTCCGGATAGTGTCCGGATAGTGTCCGAATAGTGTCCGGATAGTGTCCGGATGGTGTCCGGATTGTGTCCGGATAATGGACTAAATACGGCCTAAAAACACCCTAAATAGCATCCTTCTGATGTTCTAGCGTATACTTAGGATATATTAAATGACATAGTTCCATTTTTATGTTTAGTTCGGATGTAAATATTATGGTGATAAGATGTATCTCATCAAGATAAAGTATCAGCTTCTTGAAACATCAACTGTTAAATATAGTGTAAGGAAAGAGGGAACTAAGTTGTTTCTTGGAAATATACCCCGTCGTTATAAAAGATAAAGTTCTCATAATAGATAATGATAAATTTCTGTTATCAGAAGGACTGTATAATTTATTAGCTACAAATCAACCACTAAAATTTAAAGTGAATCCAACCAAGCAAGCCGAAGCAAGCCCAACCAAACAAAACCTGGGAAAAACCCGAGCGTTTGTTTTCGCGTTTTTTAGCTGTTTTAATTGTTTTAGCTGTTTTTGCTGTTTTAGCTGTTTTTAGCTGTTTTCGCTGATTTTAGCTGTTTTAGCTGTTTTCGCTGTTTTTACTGCCTGCTGGAATTTGATTTATTTTTTAATACATGTAACTGAAATATTTCATTTCTACGCCACTGAGAGCGTCCGTGAACATTCAACAGACTCTAGAACACTTTTTCACCCTACACTCATTGAGTGACAACCTCAAATTGACTCAGCAACACTGTATTTTTTAATACATTCAACTGAAATATTTCATTTCTACGCCACTGAGAGCGGCCGTACGGGTCTACAATCAACTTTGACATCACAGAATCATTCCCTAGACTCCAGCCCATGCTTCTCACCTACACTCATTGAGTGACAACCTTGGATAGACTCAGCAGAACTTTATATGTTAATACATGTAACTGAAATATTTACTTTCTACGCCACTGAGAGCTTTCGTACGGGTCTACAATCAACTTTAGCATCACAGAGGTATTCTACAGGCTCTAGCCTACTTTTTCACCTTACACTCAATGAGAGACAACCTCGGATAGACTCAGCAGAACTTTATATGTTAATACATGTAACTGAAATATTTCATTTCTACGCCACTGAGAGCTTTCGTACGGGTCTACAATCAACTTTGGCATTACGTGGGCATTCTACAGACTCTTGCCCACTTTTTCACCCTACACTCAATGAGAGACAACCTCAGATTGACTCAGCAGAACTTTATATGTTAATACATGTAACTGAAATATTTACTTTCTACGCTACTGAGAGCTTCCGTACGGGTCTACAATCAACTTTGGCATTACGTGGGCATTCCCCAGGCTCTAGCCCACTTTTTCACCCTACACTCATTGAGTGACAACCTCGGATAGACTCAGCAGAACTTTATGTTTTAATACATGTAACTGACATATTTCATTTCTACGCCACTGAGAGCTTCCGTACGGGTCTACAATCAACTTTGGCATTACGTGAACATTCAACAGACTCTAGCTCATGCTTTTCACCTACACTCAATGAGAGACAACCTCGGATAGACTCTGCAGAACTTTATATGTTAATACATGTAACTGAAATATTTCATTTCTACGCCACTGAGAGCTTTCGTACGGGTCTACAATCAACTTTGGCATTACAGAGACATTCAACAGCCTCTAGCCTACTTTTTTACCCTACGCTCAATGAGAGACAACCTCGGATAGACTCAGCAACACTGTATTTCTCAATATATGTTACAGTAATATTTAATTTCTACGCCACTGAGAGCTTCCGTACGAGCCTACAATCATGATCGGGAATTTTTTGTTAATTTTTAATTTAAATTTATTAATTTTTGGCGTCTAAGACTGCTCCTCTTCCATTTGAAACCACCCGATCACCACCATTATCTAAGGTAAGCTAGTTAGCTAACCATTGATGAAACTGAAGAACCAACTTCATAGTCAGCGTATACTCATGCTCCTCTTCCATTTGCCACCACCCGATCACCACCGTTATCTACGGTAAGCTAGATAGCGAACCATTGATGAAACTGAAGAACCAACTTCATAGTCAGCTTATACTAATGCTCCTCTTCCATTTGACACCACCCGATCACCACCGTTATCTACGGTAAGCTAGATAGCGAACCATTGATGAAACTGAAGAACCAACTCCAGATTCAGCTTATACTAATGCTCCTCTTCCATTTAACACCACCCGATCACCACCGTTATCTACGGTAAGCTAGATAGCGAACCAATGATGGAACTGAAGAACCAACTTCAGATTCGACGTCTACAAATGATTTTCTTTCATTTGACACCACCCGTTCACCACCATTATCTACGGTAAGCTAGTTAGCGAACCCTTGATGGAACTGAGGAACCAACTTCAGATTCGACGTCTACAAATGCTCCTCCTTCATTTGACACCACCCGATCACCACCATTATCTACGGTAAGCTAGTTAGCTAACCATTGATGAAACTGATGAACCAACTTCATAGTTAGCGTCTGCTAATGCTCCTCTTTCATTTGGCACCACCCGCGTGCCACCATTATCTACGGTAAGCTAGTTAGAAATCCATTGATGAAACTGAAGAACCAACGTCATAGTCAGCGCATACTAATGCTCCTCTTCCATTTGCCACCACCCGATCACCACCATTATCTACGGTAAGCTAGTTAGCGAACCATTGATGAAACTGAAGAACCAACTTCATAGTCAGCGTATACTAATGCTCCTCTTCCATTTGCCATCACCCGATCACCACCATTATCTACGGTAAGCTAGTTAGCGAACCATTGATGGAACTGAAGAACCAACTACAGTTTCGACGTCTACAAATGCTCCTCTTTCATTTGACACCACCCACTTGCCGCCATTATCTACGGTAAGCTAGTTAGCGAACCCTTGGTGAAAGTGAAGAACCAACTCTATACTCAGCGTATACTATTGCTCCTCTTTCATTTGACGCCACCCACTTGCCGCCATTATCTACGGTAAGCTAGTTAGCGTAGTAGTGATAGATGGTTCCTTCTGCATCCACACTGTGTGTAAATCGCATAAGCAAACCCAAGCCGTCGATACCGAGTAAACCAGAGCAAACCCAGCCGATACCGAGCGAACCAGAGCAAACCCAACTCTCGGTATCGGACTTGGGTTTGCTCTGGTTTACTCGGTATCGACGGCTTGGGTTTGCTTATGCGATTTACACACAGGGTGGTGTGGATGGAACCATCTATCACTACTACGCTAACTAGCTTACCGTAGATAATGGCGGCAAGTGGGTGGCGTCAAATGAAAGAGGAGCAATAGTATACGCTGAGTATAGAGTTGGTTCTTCACTTTCACCAAGGGTTCGCTAACTAGCTTACCGTAGATAATGGCGGCAAGTGGGTGGTGTCAAATGAAAGAGGAGCATTTGTAGACGTCGAAACTGTAGTTGGTTCTTCAGTTCCATCAATGGTTCGCTAACTAGCTTACCGTAGATAATGGTGGTGATCGGGTGATGGCAAATGGAAGAGGAGCATTAGTATACGCTGACTATGAAGTTGGTTCTTCAGTTTCATCAATGGTTCGCTAACTAGCTTACCGTAGATAATGGTGGTGATCGGGTGGTGGCAAATGGAAGAGGAGCATTAGTATGCGCTGACTATGACGTTGGTTCTTCAGTTTCATCAATGGATTTCTAACTAGCTTACCGTAGATAATGGTGGCACGCGGGTGGTGCCAAATGAAAGAGGAGCATTAGCAGACGCTAACTATGAAGTTGGTTCATCAGTTTCATCAATGGTTAGCTAACTAGCTTACCGTAGATAATGGTGGTGATCGGGTGGTGTCAAATGAAGGAGGAGCATTTGTAGACGTCGAATCTGAAGTTGGTTCCTCAGTTCCATCAAGGGTTCGCTAACTAGCTTACCGTAGATAATGGTGGTGAACGGGTGGTGTCAAATGAAAGAAAATCATTTGTAGACGTCGAATCTGAAGTTGGTTCTTCAGTTCCATCATTGGTTCGCTATCTAGCTTACCGTAGATAACGGTGGTGATCGGGTGGTGTTAAATGGAAGAGGAGCATTAGTATAAGCTGAATCTGGAGTTGGTTCTTCAGTTTCATCAATGGTTCGCTATCTAGCTTACCGTAGATAACGGTGGTGATCGGGTGGTGTCAAATGGAAGAGGAGCATTAGTATAAGCTGACTATGAAGTTGGTTCTTCAGTTTCATCAATGGTTCGCTATCTAGCTTACCGTAGATAACGGTGGTGATCGGGTGGTGGCAAATGGAAGAGGAGCATGAGTATACGCTGACTATGAAGTTGGTTCTTCAGTTTCATCAATGGTTAGCTAACTAGCTTACCTTAGATAATGGTGGTGATCGGGTGGTTTCAAATGGAAGAGGAGCAGTCTTAGACGCCAAAAATTAATAAATTTAAATTAAAAATTAACAAAAAATTCCCGATCATGATTGTAGGCTCGTACGGAAGCTCTCAGTGGCGTAGAAATTAAATATTACTGTAACATATATTGAGAAATACAGTGTTGCTGAGTCTATCCGAGGTTGTCTCTCATTGAGCGTAGGGTAAAAAAGTAGGCTAGAGGCTGTTGAATGTCTCTGTAATGCCAAAGTTGATTGTAGACCCGTACGAAAGCTCTCAGTGGCGTAGAAATGAAATATTTCAGTTACATGTATTAACATATAAAGTTCTGCAGAGTCTATCCGAGGTTGTCTCTCATTGAGTGTAGGTGAAAAGCATGAGCTAGAGTCTGTTGAATGTTCACGTAATGCCAAAGTTGATTGTAGACCCGTACGGAAGCTCTCAGTGGCGTAGAAATGAAATATGTCAGTTACATGTATTAAAACATAAAGTTCTGCTGAGTCTATCCGAGGTTGTCACTCAATGAGTGTAGGGTGAAAAAGTGGGCTAGAGCCTGGGGAATGCCCACGTAATGCCAAAGTTGATTGTAGACCCGTACGGAAGCTCTCAGTAGCGTAGAAAGTAAATATTTCAGTTACATGTATTAACATATAAAGTTCTGCTGAGTCAATCTGAGGTTGTCTCTCATTGAGTGTAGGGTGAAAAAGTGGGCAAGAGTCTGTAGAATGCCCACGTAATGCCAAAGTTGATTGTAGACCCGTACGAAAGCTCTCAGTGGCGTAGAAATGAAATATTTCAGTTACATGTATTAACATATAAAGTTCTGCTGAGTCTATCCGAGGTTGTCTCTCATTGAGTGTAAGGTGAAAAAGTAGGCTAGAGCCTGTAGAATACCTCTGTGATGCTAAAGTTGATTGTAGACCCGTACGAAAGCTCTCAGTGGCGTAGAAAGTAAATATTTCAGTTACATGTATTAACATATAAAGTTCTGCTGAGTCTATCCAAGGTTGTCACTCAATGAGTGTAGGTGAGAAGCATGGGCTGGAGTCTAGGGAATGATTCTGTGATGTCAAAGTTGATTGTAGACCCGTACGGCCGCTCTCAGTGGCGTAGAAATGAAATATTTCAGTTGAATGTATTAAAAAATACAGTGTTGCTGAGTCAATTTGAGGTTGTCACTCAATGAGTGTAGGGTGAAAAAGTGTTCTAGAGTCTGTTGAATGTTCACGGACGCTCTCAGTGGCGTAGAAATGAAATATTTCAGTTACATGTATTAAAAAATAAATCAAATTCCAGCAGGCAGTAAAAACAGCGAAAACAGCTAAAACAGCTAAAATCAGCGAAAACAGCTAAAAACAGCTAAAACAGCAAAAACAGCTAAAACAATTAAAACAGCTAAAAAACGCGAAAACAAACGCTCGGGTTTTTCCCAGGTTTTGTTTGGTTGGGCTTGCTTCGGCTTGCTTGGTTGGATTCACTTTAAATTTTAGTGGTTGATTTGTAGCTAATAAATTATACAGTCCTTCTGATAACAGAAATTTATCATTATCTATTATGAGAACTTTATCTTTTATAACGACGGGGTATATTTCCAAGAAACAACTTAGTTCCCTCTTTCCTTACACTATATTTAACAGTTGATGTTTCAAGAAGCTGATACTTTATCTTGATGAGATACATCTTATCACCATAATATTTACATCCGAACTAAACATAAAAATGGAACTATGTCATTTAATATATCCTAAGTATACGCTAGAACATCAGAAGGATGCTATTTAGGGTGTTTTTAGGCCGTATTTAGTCCATTATCCGGACACAATCCGGACACCATCCGGACACTATCCGGACACTATTCGGACACTATCCGGACACTATCCGGACACTATCCGGACACTATCCGGACACTATCCGGACACTATCCGGACACTATCCGGACACTATCCGGACACTATCCGGACACTATCCCGACACTGTCCGGACCCCAATAGGACGCAACTACCATCTTCTAGATAGCTAATAAATAAACCCTGTTTCTAGCAGCTTTGTTTATTGGTGATCTGATTCTCCACAAAGAGGTTAATAAAATCACACACATAAATACCAAGAACACAAACGTTTTATTTAATATATCTAGATACATTTCTATGGATAATTTTTCTAAGAGTTTTAAGGATATCTGGAGCGTTGGAAAAGTATTGGTGTGTTGTGCTTGTTCTCTGGAACTGATTAAAAATATCCAACATTACTGCTGTCTCCATATCTGTGCTTATACACGGCTCTTCTTCTTTGTACACAAACTTCGTAAGGTCCACCGATGGCATTATATGTTTTATAACTTTGCGGGTGGGATCGTAAATTTCTCCTTGAAACACGTTCCAAAAATGAGTGTTGCCTCCTATTTCCCCATAGAAACTCTTTCCGCATTTTGGTTCTACATGTACATTATATTTTTTAGCAAGTTCCCAAACCATTAAAGTTGCAGGTAAACAGGACCCACAATACAGGTTCCGACTGAATACTTCTTCAATGTTGGCAAGAATAATTTTTAATATTTCCGCCATGTTAATCGCGTGACAGCCGACGGTATACTAAACATTTCTTACCAAGGCATTCTACCTAAGCTACAAATTTCGTCTTCACCACTCCCTTCTTCGCGCCTCAGCAGACGTTTCCGTATAAGATCGAGAACTTGGTAGATTAATGTGTGCATTAAGATTTAGGAACCAAATAGGTGTTTGGAATGTTTGAATTTGCGTAATTAACGCGTCGATGACAGTTTTGGTAAACCACTCCACTAAATCTCCTCGTTTAGGCCACCATTTCCTGCGTTATAAAGTGCTTTCGTTCTTTTCCGGAATTAAAACCAACGGAAAACTCTATCTTGGTCACATCAGGTGTACCACTTAGGTCAAATTTTATCTGTTTTAATTCGGCTTGAAAACAGTCTAAAAGTGTTGCGCGAATATCTTCCTCTGTCTGCGATTTAAAATATTTTTGCTCTGGCTGAACTGGATTCTCAACTATTGCCTTTAATAATTCATATCTTGCTTGTTCATATTGTCCGATATCTTCCTGATAACATTCAAAACAATAAGTTTTAAAGTCGTAGTATGCGATCCTCTTGCGATCTTTTCTTCGTATACCACCAACCTTATATCCCTCCTTGTCTAAACATATTTCACATTTTTCCTGTAGCTCTGGTCGACACTCGCTACAATCGCAAGGCCTTCCCCAAAAGCACTCTTTAGGCATTGTGCTCGCTTCAACTGATCAACTAAGACTGAACGTTTAAATGTAATAAGATAGATTAATACTCAAAATAAGTGGTGGGGGTAATATTCTCTTCCTTTTTCTTAAACGGGTGGGTAAATTGTTTAATTGTTACAGACATGCATTGCCGTAACTAAGCCTTTTCTTGGTAACTAAAATATTTGAAGATGTGAGAACCGACATCATTACATTTCAATATTATTCTGCTGCATAGTAAAAGCCTAAATAGTTATTACAGAGAACATTCTTCTCGAACGCTGGGTCTTGTTTTCGTATTTATGAAAATTGCTAGTAAGTACTCGATAATTTAATTTTACTGCATACTAAACCTTAAACTCTTTTGCAGAACTTCAGTTGGTATTCGGAACGCACCCCTGTTTTCCGAACGCACTTCTTTCTACCAAACCGAGGTTATAAATTGAGGTGGCAAACAGCAGTTTAGTCATTTCGCATCAGTCTCTTGAAGTGTACAGACGTGTCTAGTTAAAATGGAAAAGTTCATTGTTATTAGGGACTCTATTCAAAAGGTGCGAAGATACAATGTAGTTGGTCGTGCGGTGGAATTTAAGTTAAAGCCTGTACCAGAAGGAACTGAACCAGTTGGCTGGGTGAGAGACGCTATACAGCAGGTTATTCATAAGACCACTGAAGGACTTCAATCGACGGATTACGTTAGTTTTAGTTTTTGTTCAAAAGACTTTAGTCGTGGTGAAGGGTGGATTCGATTTAGGCCTGCAGAAGAAATCAATTACGAAGACGTTTGGAATGTTATAAGCAACGTTTATCAATCTAATTCCTCCGGATTGAATACGGAATCATTTTGCCTGAAGGTAACAAGCGTACGTCTGCCATCAGGTAGAGGGAGAGGCAAAAAATACAACAGTTTTGAAGAGGAGTGTGGCATGAGAAGAGGAATTATAACCATTCCAAACAAGGACAATTTATGCCTACCACGTGCTCTCGTAGTGGCCATTGCTAGTGCTAATAAAGACCCTGCATTAAACAAGATTAGGAGAGATGTGGGAAAAATTCAGACAGAGAGAACTAAAACTTTGATGGAGGAAGCTGAACTTACCATTCCGAAAGGGGGTGCTGGAATGTTAGAGCTGGAAAAATTTCAACAATATCTCACGGACTATACAATCGTTGTTTATAGTTATGGATCAAAAGGTAGAGATGTTATCTTTGAGGGAACATCAGAAAGCAACAAGAGACTTAATCTATTGCACCATAATAATCATTACAATGTAATAACATCCCTGACAGCTGCCTTTGTGTGTAGCTATTATTGTGAGCAATGTTTCATTCCTTATGATCATAAACATGAACATAGATGTAGTAAAACATGTCGATCCTGTCTCCAAGCTTCCCTCTGTCCTGATGATCAAATTAAAGTTAAATGTTATTCTTGTCATCGGTATTTTAAAGGAAAGGACTGTTATGAAAATCATCTAAAAGTTGGCTCATGGGAAAAAACTACTGTCTGTGCGGAACTTCGAAGTTGTAATCAATGTTTTAAAATAATTCGAAGTACCAGAAACCATATATGTGGGGAGATATTTTGCAAGATCTGTCGTACTCACGTTACCGACAATCATCTCTGTCACATTCAACCTGACACAGGAAAACCCAAAACTAAAGATACCTTATTTGTGTTTTATGATTTGGAGACGCAGCAAGAAGAGGAGATGGAACCCGGTGTGATCCGTCATAGTGTCAATCTTTGTGTATTTCAACAGTGTTGCGACGTGTGCATAAAATCACAGACGATGGATATTTGTACGAGGTGCGGCATCAGATTGCAAAAGCTTAAAGGTTTACACGCGGTAGAGGCCTTTACGCAACACGTGCTACAGATCAGGAAGAACTTTAAAGAAGTAATTGTTATTGCGCACAATGGGCAAGCATTTGATCACCAATTCATATTAAATTACATTCTGACTGAAACTGATCTAACACCTGAACTCATTATGAGAGGAACCAAAATCATTATGATGTTGGTGGGAAATGTCAAATTTATAGACTCGCTAAATTATTTTCCCATGGCTTTAGCAAAACTGCCCAAAGCTTTCGGTCTTCCAGACACCTTTAAAAAAGGATA
The DNA here is from genome assembly GCA_963971165.1 of Philopedon plagiatum. Taxonomy (NCBI): domain Eukaryota; kingdom Metazoa; phylum Arthropoda; class Insecta; order Coleoptera; family Curculionidae; genus Philopedon; species Philopedon plagiatum. The sequence continues at coordinate 62,246,962 of OZ020189.1, read as the reverse complement.
TTTTCCTCACCTGTTTAATATCAAGGCTAACGAAAACTATGTTGGAACTCTTCCCCCAATCGAATATTATTCTCCAGATACAATGAAAGAGGACGAACGAGCTAAATTTCTAAAATGGTATGAAGAGCATAAAGATACTGTATTTGAGATGCAAAAAGATATTGTTGACTACTGTGTTTCCGATGTAAAAATTTTAACTGAGGCATGTCTGAAATTTAGAGATCAAATGCTTAACACCACCAGCGTATGCCCCTTTACAGAGGCTACTACAATTGCTTCTTGCTGTAATAAGGTATTTAGAAGAAATTTTCTTAAGCCTGGCACCATTGGAATTATTCCTAAAAACGGCTATCGCTGGAGAGATAATCAGAGTCGTATTGCAATTGAGTGGTTATTGTGGTTAGAGAACCAAAGAAAAATAAATATTGTGCATGCAGCCAAAGGTCAAGAAGCCGTTCTACGAGGTATAAAGGTTGACGGTTACTGTCTTGAAACCAATGAAATTTTCGAGTTTCAAGGATGTTATTATCATGGCTGTCCTAGGTGTTACAAATTTGGCAGAGATGAAACCCTTTACGACGACCCAACAACAACTTTGAGTTTGCGTTATGAGACAACACAGATAAAAATTAAAAGATTAAAGGAGTTTGGCTATTTAGTAACTGAAATGTGGGAGTGCGAATTTCGACAGCAGTTAGAATCAAAGCCAGAGATCAGACAATTTACTCAGAGACATCCGCTTCTACTTACGATCCCTTTAAACCCTAGAGACGCCTTTTTTGGAGGCCGGACTGGTAATGTTAGGGAATATTATGAAATAGCAGAAGGAGAAAAGATAAAATACGCTGATGTTTGCAGCTTGTATCCTTACGTCTGTAAATATGGCAAATTCCCCATTGGTCACCCTGAAGTTTTTGTGGGTGCCGATTGTATTCGTTTGGATTTGAATTCTACTGATGGACTTATTAAATGCTGTATACTCCCACCTAAGGACCTTTATCATCCCGTATTGCCTCTAAAAATGAACAATAAACTTATGTTTGTATTATGTCAAACATGTGGACAAGAAATGAACCAAAATACTTCTTGTACCCACACCGATAAAGAAAGGTCCTTAGAAGGTACTTGGGTAATAGACGAAGTCTTAAAAGCAGTTGAGAAGGGATATCAGATATTAGAAATTTTTGAAATTTGGAGATATAAGATTCAAAGGTTCAGTAAAGACGCAGGAGAGGAAGGCTTATTTACAGCGATGATGAACAAGTTTATAAAGATAAAACAGGAAGCATCAGGGTGGCCGGATGTTTGTACTACGGAAAAAGAAAAAAACCGATATATTGAAGAATTTTTCGAAAGAGAAGATGTTAAACTTGAGTATTCCAAAATACTCGAGAATCCTGGGCTTAGGTCTTTGGCCAAGTTAGTACTTAACTCCTTTTGGGGAAAATTTGGTCAGAGGGAAAATCTACCTAAAACAAAAATTATAAGCACACCATCAGATTTTTTTACCTTGTTTACTAATCCCGGAATTTATGTTAATGGCGTTTTCCCCGTTAATGAAAAAACATTGATTGTTAGTTATGAGCACACAGAAGAATCATCTGATCCACTATGTACTGTTAATGTGTCTATTGCTGCTTTCGTAACGGCACAGGCTAGATTGAAGTTATACAGCTACCTTGAACAACTCGGAGACAGGGTCCTTTATTACGACACAGACTCTGTAATTTATGTGTCCAGACCGGGTCAAATTGATTTACCAACAGGTGAATTTATCGGAGATCTGACTAATGAATTAGAGTGCAATGGTTCCGGTAGTTATATCACTCAGTTCGTTTCTGGAGGTCCTAAGAATTACGCATTTAAAGTCCACTCAACAAAATGCAACACAGAAGAAGTAGTTTGCAAAGTAAAAGGCATCTCTTTAAATTATGCTGCATCAAAATTAATAAATTTTGAAACAATAAAAAATATGGTTCTCCACAAGACAGACCCAGTACCTATTATATCAAAGAACATTCGACGAACGAAAGACCATACTGTAACAACAAATACGGAAACCAAGCGGTATAGACCGAATTCAGTAAAGAGAAAGTTTCTTCCTGATGGTACCTCTGAGCCCTATGGATATAAGAAGCAAAGAACAGACTGTAATTAAATAATAAACTCGGATATAACAAATATATAAAATTGTAAAGTAAATGTAATTAATAAAGAAACTTCAAGTATAGAATTAATTTGTTTATGTAAACACCCTGTTCCTGTCAAGCGAGTGCTATACTCAACCGCTCAACCAATCAACCGCTCAACCGCTCAACCGCTCAACCGCTCAACCGCTCAACCGCTCAACCGCTCAACCACTCAACCGCTCAACCACTCAACCGCTCAACCACTCAACCGCTCAACCACTCAACCGCTCAACCACTCAACCACTCAACCGCTCAACCGCTCAACCACTCAACCGCTCAACCGCGTCATCTATCTCCCTCTAAGCGAATTTCAATGATCTCATACGAAGATTCCCCGAAACGGCGGCTCATCCCAAATATGGGGCGCTTGTTTGTGGGGCCCTGGTTCGTAGGGCTCCGAGGGTAAGGTCGTGAGGGGGCCGATATTGCTACTGTAGCTAATGCCCAGGTAGTTAATGCCCAAGAAGCTAAGGCCAAAGTAGCTATCGCCCAAGAGTGTGCCATTTGACAGTGAAAGTGAGGTTATGTATACATTCTTCTTCTTGGTCTCAAGTAACGGGATACCTACTAAAATGATTATTGGCAATTGACTTTCTTCCTGTACAAGTACTAACACCCCCTCTCACATCTTTTTTAAAGAAATGAAGCATATCGGGATCCGTTAGGAGTTCTAATTCTACTCCTGTATACAATAACATCGCATCCCATCTTAATCCTGGAGCAGTAAAATAATGCGCAGGATCGAGTTGATATGTTTCTAAACAAAGATTTCTATAATTTTCAAAAATGTCTGCTAGTAATAATACATCAGATTTTAAATAAATATCTGAATAATCACCAAGTGAGTGACATTGAAAAATTTTCCAAATTTCTCCAGCGCGTTGATACTCCTCATTTGAAATATTTTCCTCCTTTAATTTATTGTAAAATAATTCTGCAGCAGGTAAATCAGTTTCAGCAAATTTTGAAATATCATCAATGTATGAATAAGGAAAAATACCTTTCTTTCTTATATTTTTAAATTGTAAGTCATTTGGATATTGTTTTCTAATTTCAAAACATTGAGAATCATCCAAAATGCTTGATAAGTTATCCAAAGATGATGGTAAAAATTGATATGAATCAATAAACCTTAGTTTGATATATTTATCTCTTATTTTACCATTTTTGTATTTTATTTTATCCACATGGATAAACTTACTGAAAGAAATATATTTTTCTTTATTCATGGGGATAACTTCAATTTGCTCCTTATCTAAACACAATGATTTTATAAATAAATGGCTGTCATAATTTTTTAGATTGTGCATCACAATTGAAATATATGACGGAATTTTAAAATTTAAATTACATACTGAGTGTGCTGCCCCTCTGAATTTTCCAGTAATATGGCAATGATCTTTTACTTTATCCGAAATGTTTAGAAATCTTTTTTTACAAATATGACAATGAGTCGATTTGTCAAAAGTTTCCTTCTCAGGATCTGTTAGTCTAGACATGGGTGTAATATCTTTTAAATAATTTGAATACAGCATTCTAATATCTATTTCTAAATCTTTTACAAATTTTTCAATACAATCCCTCCCTCGGTATAAATGAAACTTTGTCATTAAATGAACATTTAATGTAGTAAGCAAAGGAATGCGGAATATGTTCAAATTTTTTCAGAGTGTAAGATTGAGAAGAATTTTCCAGATAATCATTTTCGACAGGTTTTAAAGCACACTCGAAGTCAGCATAAACGATAAACGGAACTTTCATTTGTTTTTCGATATTTTCAAATTTTAATATATTTTCAGGCACCATGTTACCAAATTTATCTAATATAAGCTCTTTTGAAGGAAAATCATTTCTAACAAAGTTGCAATCATTTTGCATGTGTTGCTTAAGAATATTCAAAGTAGTAAAAAATTGTAGACAACCATCACAAAAATATTTTCTATGTTCGTGATTAGTAACTTGACTGGAAACTAGCCGAGAAAGATCGCTTATATAGCAGTAATGATTTTTAGTATTACCTATATCATCTAGTTCCGATAATAGTAATAAATTTATATGGGTATTAGATCTAACCTTGCAAAAATGTAGAGGACCAATCACCTCATAAATGTTTTTCCCATTCTTATATGCGACTTCTAAACCGTAAACGTTTATTGATACATTATTTAACTCTTCAAATTTAGCAATGTCTTTAATAGATACTGGAAAGTCTATACCTTCAAAGTTGAATAACTCTCTAAACTGCGGATACGATGTTGGATTTCGAGGATCTCCATGGTAAAAAGCTGATACAACCGCATAACCAAAACAAAACTGATCACTATTTTGTACATTAACAACAGCCTTTTTCCATTGAATCTCTCTTGGAAGAGGTATGTATGATGAGCTCCTCAATGGATTATACTTGTTTACATTAACTTCAAGATGAAGTATTTGTTGCAGAACCCATCCTAAAATAAAACGGTTAAGCGTTAATATTTTTAATTTCATTGTTACTCTTTAGTTTTTGAAAAACTATTGAAAACGAAACATGTATAAACTTATACACACCTGAATCGCGTTCTGCAAATTCATCAAATTTTCCATGAATTATTCCCATTAATTTTTCATATACCATTATCAGATTTGTAGATTGTGTTACAACTTCGAAAATCGTATTGTGAGATTTAATTTCAGAAGTTCTAGAAGTTGGTAAATAGTACAATCCAAACAGCTCAAAATTAATTTTGACGACATTGTGTTTCTTCAATTCATATTGAATAACTTTAACTACATTATTCTGCACATTTTCTTGGAATTCTTTTAAATCAACAAAGTGCTTTGGGGAAGATATTTTATATGAAATAATTCGGCATTGAAATGCGCTGTTTAGTATCTCTATACCAGATTCACTAAACTTGCAGGCTTTTAATTTGTGAGCATTTGATTTTAAATGAGAAGTCCAACTTGCATTTGAGACGCTGACATCACAGTCCAGGCAGTGTCGAACTTTTTCTTGCGAGAAAATTTTTTTATTAACTAAAAATAATAATTTCCAATAAATAAAAAGAAAATGTTAAACAAAAAATAACTCACCATCAATTATGTAATCATCGGGATTTGAGACATACGTATTTGCTAAGCAAATTTCTTTAATATGTCGCACTAGACCTCGCTTTTGCTTAAACTCGCGTAAACACAGTGTGCACAAGAAGGACATGTTTAATACTGAGGAAATAAAATCTTGACTTTGGTTTAAACAGTGGAACCGCGGGAAGGTAGTCAATAACTCCACCAGGAGAGGATATAAATGGAGTAAGGGAAATGGGTAATAAAGGAGTGGGGAAAAGGGAAAAAAATATTTTATATATCTATTGATTCGAAGCATGGCTCGAAAAGCAGGATTCCGCATTTGGTTAGAAGATTTCCCTGTCTATTTAAAACTTCCCCGACAAAATTTAAATTTTTACAAGCCTCACCTAAAGAAAAGTAGTTGTGGAATAATGATTTCATTAGTCCACAACTACGTCGCATATCCTTGCTTGATATATTTTATTTAGGTTTAGCTCGTAAAAATGTATCAAGTTCACTCTTGTACGGAACATCGCCAGTTTTGTGGAATTTTGTGCAGGTTAGTTTCGGGTCTATTGTAATTTCTTTTAATAATTTGGGGGCAGTTGTAGTAAACTTTGACAATTTGGAAGAATCAACTTTTGATGTATTGCTAATATTTTTATCCGTGACTAATTTTTCTAGTAATAGGTTGAAGTGACCATCAGTTTCAGAAGTGGTTTGTTGCGCTTCGACATCGGAAATAGCATGACCTGAGTCATCATTACAATATTTCACTATTATATTATTAGACATGTTTTCTAGATCTCCCCCGCTATTGTTTAGCGTATAATCCTCTACTTTAATATCACAAAAGCTGTCACTCGCAATACTGATCGAGTCAAGCGCAACAATTTGTTCATCAGTCATTCCACAACTACTTTTGATTAACCTCTCTTTATCACCTGAATTAAAAATTATGTTGTGTGTAAATTGCAACTACAAACACAAAGTATGAATAAAAATAATTGTTAAACTTTATGCAGTAATAAATAAAATTTTATCTTTCATTACGTTTTTCATTTATCTATCGCATGAATATTAAGTTGGGTTAATGTTGAGGAAAATACAAACACAAAGTTCCGCTTAGAAATATTTATTAAACTAAAACTATTAACAATCCAAGTTGTATATTTATAATGGTTCAACATTTTTAAATGTATAGTTATACTGTTTAAACAATTTTGCATAGTTAAATCTTCAAAGAAATCCTTACACGCTTTCTTCTAAAGTTGTTTTGTCAATTCTATGGTTTGTGATTTTCTGTACATCTGGTTTGTTACACGTTACACAGATCTCTGGTAAAATAATCATATGTAGAACTTGCTCACACACTTTACATTTAATTTCATCTTTACAACAATCTATGGCACGCTTATAATGGGTGTTCACATGTATGTGCTTACCACGTTGTTGTTCTATGGCTAATAAAAAGTAACACTCGTGACACAGACTGTACATGCCACCCGCCATGGATGTGATTAATATGTATGATTGCATTACGCACACTTCACGTTTTAAATAGTTCTCTTTCAAAGCTTCTGAAGCGTTAATTTTTTTAATTTTCACTAGTCCTTCTTCTCCACAACCACTTCCCAGAACTTCTTCCTCGGTGCCGGAGTCATCTTCATCTTCATCCTCATCATCATCATCATCGTAATTGTAGCGGTCAACATCCACAAGAGTATTAAGTCTATCCTCGGTTAGACAACCAGTAGTTTTTTGAAAATAAATTTTTTCTTCCTTATGAATCCGATTCCATTTCTTCCCGTTGCCCATTTAATGGAGTACCATTATAAATATACAATTTGGATTGTAAATCCATTGTTTTATTTTATTGCTACTTTAGTAGAATACTTTATCACTTCACAACTAATATCGTTTAACTGAAATTATCAACCTTTTATGCTGCAATCCCTTCTCTCCTATCCCTCCTATGCATAGTTTGGAGTGGGGCTGACCGGTGAAGATTGACACCCCCACCACTTTTTTTATTGGTCGACCTACCACCTAAGCCCCGCCTCCCGGTGCTTGGAGGCGGGGCTTGGAGGCGGGGCTTGGGTGGGGGTCGACCAATCCGGTGCTTGGGGCGGGGCTAGAGGGCATTGGCCGGTGCAGATTGCACCCCCCACCACTTTTTTGATTGGTCGACCCCCCACCGGAGGCGGGGCTTGGGTTTGATTGGGTGGGGGGTCGACCAATCAAAAAAGTGGTGGGGGGTGCAATCTGCACCGGCCAAGTATACCTACTCGCCCATATCCTCTAGCAAATAAGTCGTAGGATTGGTAATCTTCACCTGAGATACTTTGAACAACTCAGTGGTCCAATTGGGTACATAACCCTTTTCAAACACGTGCTTAGCCTTACTTATGCGAACAATGTCGCAAACTTCGAATTTTTGCTTTCCCACAACCTTTAAACGGCTATAAACAGAGTCCAATATTTTCTTCTCATTACTCTTGCTAACATCCTTCGGCTTTATGTGAATCGTACGATGTTTCGTGTTATTGTAAGTAGTTGTAACTTGTTCCAACAAGTCAATCCATTTATGATTACCATTCAAGGTAAACAACTTAAACAGGTGTTCTTTGAGCGTTCGAATTACTCGCTCAGCAATAGAAGCCTTTAAAATACTAAAGGTGCTGTAATGATGTATCCCATGTTTCTTCATAAGACTTTGAAAGCTAGCGTTATAATACTCTTTCCCATTATCTGTCACCAGCTTTTTCGGAATCCTCCGAGACTGTTTGAGTATATGATCCATTGCATTAGTCACATCCTGAGCATTTTTTGACTTTAGAGGCCTGGTCCAGAGAAATTTGGAAAAACAATCAATAACAACCAAGATGTATTTAAATCCCTAGTTTTCACGAGCGTACTGATCGAGTTGAGCAAGATCGGAAGCAAACGTATCATCTAAACCATACTGGATAAATCTGCGACGTTTAAATTTGATTCTAGCTGGTTTATGTAGTTCCTTAACAACTTGTTCTCTCGCCTTCGTAATACCCTTAACCATTATTTCACAAAGAATGAGGTTCGGCAGCAAGATATCGAATTATATACGTTCTAAATTTTAGACAGTTGGTGGACGGGAAGATCCTTTCTTTAGCAAATCAACTGTTTGTAATAATTTTGAGAGTTCTTCACGAATCTTTCCCATATCCGTCCTGACTGGTCTGAGAGCATTTTGAATAGCCATATTGGTGTAAACTTTTAGGAGTTTTTCGAGATCCTTGAATTGGGTAGATTGGCGATCCAGGTGGGTATTCAAAACTAAAGTCTCGCTCTTTAAATTGTTGTCAAGCAGCTTAAGTTGGTCGGATACCGAGTCTACATAATCCTTATTAGTTTTTGTAAATGCCTCCATTTGCTTTACAATACTACCGATAGAGTTGTTTACTTTTTGTTCCAACCCCGTTACTTGTCTCAACATCTCCAAGTGGGATACTTGTATTTTATCATTCAGCGATCTATCAATGATAGTAGAAAGTGAAGTTAGCCTACTCTCTACAAACTTTTTATTTACGGCATCAGCGATATCTGCTGGTGATTTGACGTTACAAAGCCGATGATCTCGAATATCGTAATCACCATCTTTTGTAAGAGTGATCAAGTTAGGTGCTTGCAACACTCTCACTCGTTTTTGATTAGACGACGTAGGCAAGGAACGTCCAAACTTATTCATGAGTACTGCGGTACTGAGGCATAACAGCTTTAAACAAACTTATTTATAGAATTCAATTACTCCAAGGTGTTCCAATTCGTGCAAAATGCTCCAAATCTCGTTCATGTTATTATTGTTGCCAACCTGATTGGAAGCGTCTAGCTTTTTTAACCTGTCAACCAGCTCATTTAAGTCATCATAGTAGACATATTCTTTGGGTTTTTCGTTGTATTCCATTAAGGCAGATCCAGATTTCACAGATCCAGATTTCTCAGACTTCGATCTGGTCACTATTCTACCCCCGGGCGAAGGAATTTTACTCGTAGAACCTCTCGACATTAGTGGTTTTACAATGGTATTGTATTTGTGAGATCTATTACCTTTCAACTGACCATTGTCTTTCAAGTATAAATCTGTTCGCTTTAGAATATCCTTATATTGTTCGTCATCGGCAGCGGTATTAAATTGAGGAACCTTGAGAAACAATAAATCGTATAGTCCCAGAGTTCCTTTGTACGTAAGGGAACCAACTTGAATATCACCATTCTTTAAGAAATTAACCGGTTCTGAACCTAAGTTCCAATAATCAGTCACTAAATCATATTTCATACCGTTAGCATCTATTTCGCTAGACTTCGACCAATATAGTTTCAGATATTCTTGAGCAATCTTCGGATACTGCTCGATAAAAGTCTCAAACACATCAGATTTTCGAAGAGAATCTTCAAAATTCTTTCTTATGTGTTCCGCAGGACCCTGAGCTGGTTCTTCAAACACAGCATCATCATCATCATCATCATCAGCAGCAGCAGCATCCCCGTAGTGAGTTTCCTCGGTTAAAAATTTTACAGGTGGTTTCACTTCTCGAGTTACTATGGGTGGTTTAACTTTGGGTTTTACACCAAGGCTCTCTTCCAATTTAATCTTACGTTTCTTAGATTTTACAGTGGTGGTGGCGGAAGCACTCACAAGCTTATTCAGAGGATCGGTAATAGGCATTAAGAATTTATTAAGAGCTTCATCTTCTTCGCCTCGCTCCAACTTTAATGCTAAATACTTCTTTCTTATTGTGCGTGCAGCTTGGAGAATCCTACGTTTAACGTCTTTATCGAGCTGGCTAATGGGGGTAGACATGCTACAAACAGACCCTGTTCGGAGAAAAACAGCTAAAAAACAGACCCTGTTCGGGAAAAACAGCTAAAAAACAGCCCCTGTTCTGGAAAAACAGCTAATAAACAGACCCTGTTCGGGAAGAACAGCTAAAAAACAGACCCCTGTTTCTGGAAAAACAGCTAGATAACAGCTAAAACAACTACTAAACAGACCCTGTTTCTCGAGACTTAAAACATCTAACTTCTAGGACGTCAAGTGTTACACTGAACCTCGAGGGTTTAGGGTATGATATAAGTATCAAACTTGTTACGATATCGGCCTTTGGTAATATCATTGTCTTTTACCACTACTAGGAACCCGTACCTATCCTTCCAACATTCGGAACAAATATGTTTAAATGCATCGAATGTCATGTCTGTATTAACGTGGTCATCGTAGATATGTCTCAAGTTTAAGTCGTCCTGTTTAAATAAAATTAATACATTAGCATTGTCACGAACCAGCTGTTTAGGTATTTTCGAGTAAGTTTGCGATAAATAGAATGAATCAATTGCATGATGCCGGCCCATACAAAAGTAATTACGTATTTTATCCTGCTTCTCACATGCTACATCATCAAATATGAATACAGAGTGAGGCCGGGCACTGGCAGGATCTAAAACTTCATCATTATCACTGTAGCCGAAATAGCCTAAACGGGAATGTTTCATAGCCTGTTGAAGAAAGTCATACTTGTCTTGCTGCAGAGATTTGGAATACACGTACACATTCTCGAATTTTAAACCATTTTCATCAATCAAAAGACTAATCATTACATTGGTTTTGCCACAATTACTAGGACCACATATTAACGCTCGAATTGTAGGAGGTAGAAGTTGGCCATGTTTGCTACTGAGGGACTTGTCTTTTTTCATATCGCAGTTATAAACTTGGATTTTGAGTTTCTGCTTCTCTTGACGCATCTCTATAAATACTACTCTACACCCTCCCAGGACTTCATTACTAATGAAGACTCTGCAGGGTGCAGGCGTGTTAAATACAGCTATCAACAAGCTCCCGTTCGAGCTTCATTTGCCTGGTTATTCCTATTGCGGACCTGGAACCAAACTTCAAGAGCGACTGGCTCGAGGCGATCGACCAAAGGACAAATTGGATAGTGCTTGTCGCGATCACGATATCGAATACGCCAAGTCGACAGAGTTGGAACAAAGACATCGAGCCGATCGAGTGTTGGAGAACCGAGCTTGGGGACGAGTAAAGGCAAACGATTCCAGTTTTGGTGAAAAAGCTTCAGCGTGGTTAGTAACTAACGCTATGAAGGTAAAACGCAAGCTGGGTGCTGGCAAGAAGAAGAACATGAAAACCCTATCATCAGTGGTTACTCTGCTTAAGAAACAACTTCGACATACGGGTAGTGGTGATGTTAGTAAGAAAAGAACTCTCAGTAAAATACTTAAAGCTGCACGAGTAACGGTCAAGAAGGTGGGAGGACGTAAGAGGATCAACGTACCACGAATAATACCCTTACCGAAGCAGGGTGGGTTTCTACCACTTATTCCCATATTTGCAGGACTTAGTGCCCTGGGGGCACTAAGCGGAGGCGCCGCGGGGATAGCGAAGGCCGTTAATGATGCTCAAAGTGCCAAGGAGAAGTTAAAAGAATCTAAACGACACAACGAAACAATGGAAGCGATTGCCTTGGGAAAAAAGGGTAGCGGTCTGTATTTAAAGAAACACAAAACTGGCTATGGATTGTTTTTACGGAAAATGCCAAAAAACTACCAATAAAGCTACCTGAAAAGCCGTTATCCGATCACGATATTAATTCGTACGCCACTCGATTAAAAATACCGCATTTTAGAGGAGTATTTATGCGAGACACTTTACCGAACGCACCCCTCAAAACAGAGTGTGGTGTTATTAATTTGGATCGGAACACAGGATTCGGAACACATTGGGTAGCTTACAAGAAACACGGTAATCGAGTTGTTTATTTCGATAGTTTTGACAACTTGAAACCGCCCAAGGAATTTGTCAAGTACATGAAAAATGTTAAAATATATTTCAATTCCGAACAGTATCAAGATTATGGAATGATAAACTGTGCACATCTTGCTCTGGCATTTCTCTACAATAAAACTTTATAAATACAGGTATTGATGCTTATTGACATCAGTCATGTCACAGACATTCACGTTAAAAGGTCGTTCTCACCGACTTGAGGCATACTTTATACCTCCCATAGAGCTCGATTCCAGGTTTGATTACTCTTTAGCATTAATTTCGCTAAACACTTGGAACACAATCCCCAATATAGAAGAGCGACGAAACAAGTTTTATTACATTGTCAATAATCAGGTGGAGCTAGTATTGGAAATACCAACAGGGTCCTACGAGTTGGAAGATATCGAACAGTTTCTACAACGTAAGCTCCTAGATCCCAGAGCTTCTGCAGACGAGGGGAATCGCGTCTTGTCGCTTAAGCCCAATAACAATACGTTAAAGTGTGAGCTAACCAGCGTCTACGACATAAACTTTAAGCCAAAAGACAGTATTGCAAAGTTGTTGGGATTTTCACCTCAGCTGTTAAAGGCTGGCAAATTCTACGAATCTGATCAGCCTGTGGATATTATACAAGTTGTTACTATTAGAGTAGAGTGTAACATCATTTCCGGCTCATATTACACAAATAATCCCGCACATACACTTTACGAATTTTCACCAACTGTCGATCCCGGCTACAGTATAAATATCGAACCCAGGAATCTAATCTATTTGCCTGTGAACCAAAAAAGCATCTATAACATTACTCTCACGCTAGTAGACCAGGATTCTAGACCTCTTAATTTTCGAGGTGAAGAAGTAGTAGTTCGATTAGAACTTAGACGAAATGGTTCTAGTATTTAAAAGGTATTTAAACACTAATACCTCAGCCGGTAGATCATTCAGTGGTCAGAAGTCGAAGGGGTCACTCACGTTTTCCAATATAATATATTTGCAGTCGATAAGCAGTCCTTACGGCTACCATGTCAGAAAAACTTCAAATCTTCAATCAGATCAAGAGTGATGAGTCGGTCATTCGCGAAGAATGGCACACTTATCACCCCTTTACCAACTCCTTTAATAACAATGACGAAATCGAGATTGTTATCAATCAGCAAGATGTCTTTTTGGATATGAGTGAAGCTCAACTCTACATCGAGGGTACGTTTAAGGTGGAAGCAGATGCCACTGGTAAGACCGGCACTTGCGATCTAACCAATAATGCTGGAGCCTTTCTCTTTGACAACATTTCCTATGAAGTTAATGGTAAGGAGATTGAAAAGATTCGAGATCCTGGTATTGTTAGCACCGTTAAAAATATGCTATGTTTAAATGAGCAGGAAAGCCGCGCTCTAGACATAGCAGGATGGAATTGGCCTAGTGGAACAGTCAAGACCTTAGATGAAACTTCTAAAGACTTTAATTTTCGTATACCGCTTTCAATATTGTTTGGTGTGTTTGCCGATTACCACAATGTCTTAATGGGTAAGCAGAAAATTAAACTAGTTCGTGCTCGTCATGACGACAACTGCTACAAGTCCAATGGTACTAAGAACGCAACAATATCGTTAAAAACGGTTGAGTTGAAAGTGAGGCATATTTACCCGAGTGATGCAGTGAAATTAAGGCTTTTGGACGAAATTGCAAAAAACAAACCGATATATATTTCATTTAGAAACTGGGAACTACATGAACTGCCAGCTTTGAGAACGACAAAGCGTGATATTTGGACCGTCAAGACCATGTCTGAGAGAGCCCGATATGAAGAAGCGAAAAGATAACTTTGAAGCTGATTGTACCTACTTTGATAATTTAAACATCACCGACGTCAAATTACATTTAAATTCTGAAGTTTACCCCTATGAGTCGTTAAACCTAAACTTTGCCAATAGATAGTTTGCAGAAGCCTATCAGATGTATACGGACTTTCAAAAAACCTATTTGGGGAAACAGCGGTGTGAGCCGCTCTTGGATTTTCTCGCTTTCGCAGGCAGAACCCTCTTTGTTATTGACTGCTCTAAACAAAATGAATCCCTCAAGAGTAACACTATTGACGTTAAGTTGGAGTTTCAAAGTTCCGAAAACTTCTCGGCTGAGTCACGTGCCTTTTGTATAATTATTCATGATCGAGTGCTTGAGTATCAGGCTTTAACAGGTCAAGTACGTGATCTGTTGTAGGCAGTTACTATTCAACCCAGACACGATGAAGTTTGTTGTGGTTGACGTTCAAGGATTCAGCGTTCCAGAATTTCAAGCTAAAGAATTGGCTATTTACGATGGGAAGCAAATAAAAAACTATCTTTTTAAACCAGTTAAACCGTTTTATGAACTGTCCTATGCTTGCCAGAAACAAGCAATGTTTCTATATGGGAACCGACATGGTTTATACTACAATTCTGGTGAAACCGATTACAATGAACTTCATCGCATTAACTACAACGATCTATGGGATGTTGATGTCATCTATGTGAAGGGACATGTAAAGAAGACCTTTTTACTTGAAACTTTTTCCACGATGAAATATCTTAAGCATATGCCCGATATTATTAATTTAGAATTTACTAGGGACAGTGTTGCTGTACCGAAATTATCTCTAAGTAAAACCACCTGTACTTATCATGGTTTAGAATATTGTACATGTAGTGCTACGAATTCAAAAATCTTGTATGAATATATTTATGATTTTTTACCTAAATAAAGAAGTTAAATTGTATTACACGTTTCATTTTATCCTATATTACTAGAACCCCTTGAGAAATTTAGGCATTTAGTCTCGAGCACATGACAAAGACAGTCGCCTTGACAGTTAGATTAGACGAGCATTTGAAAAAAATACGCAAGTTGAAAAGAGACATTAAGTTTTACAAAGAAAAGAAATCTTTGGTTAGAATATTTTTTAAACTTACCATTTAAACTTACCAATGGCCACCTCCTCCGGCTGGGATAAGGCGTTTGAATCTCCTTCTAGATGTCCTGATGTTCCAGTTCTCAAGACTAGGCCTAACCGAGTTTACGAGATTGATGACTTTATAACTGTCATTTTTACTACGTCCAAAGAGAAGCGCAAACAAGTAATTTTGGATACTATTGGTTATGGCAAAATTTCTTTCTCTAGTGATGAATTTGAAGAGTTTTTAAGCACTTTTGATTGTTTCAATACCCATTGGGTAGATATATTTATGATAATTGGACAGTACACGCTAGTGTTTCATCGCAATGGCGATAAGAGAAGTCTAAAGTTTGAAGATGCGACAACCGACAAGTATCTTTTTCGATGGACGGAGAAGCTAATACGCCTATTTGCAAAGCATGTTTATGAATTGTATAAGCTGACTATTGAGTATTATACTGTTACTAAATAAATAGTTTAATATCAATTTGTTTTTTCTTTGTCTAAGGAAATAAAACGCCAATATATACACAAAAACAAGCATTTATTAACGTGTCAGAAATTTAAAAAGTAAACAAAGTAACCAAACAGTGGTCTGTAAAGAGTAAATAGAGTAAAATGCACAATATAAAAATAGGGTAAACTTGGGTAAAATATACATATAAAGTAAATAAGTAAATACATTAAATATGGTAGATTAGAATAAAATACAATAATTAACTAACTAAAAATAAATTATTAATATCACAGCCTCTAAAGTCATACAGCTACCAAAGACGATTGGCGTAAAGTTAGCTGCCGGTGATCAGTCTTAGCTCATGGAATTTCCGATGATTCCTTATACTTTTTAATATCTCGATGGCCCCAAGCAAGCGTGTTCTCCAAGTCTCCGGGAATAAGGTAGCGCTTATCGTCCGCGTGTGATAGTGCTACCTTATTTTTAAGTTCGACATACATATCATGTAAATGTGAGCGGAAAGTGTTCATCTGTCGATGAATGTGAGTTCCTTCTACGTCAACCGCTTCTCTGTAATCATCCAGAGTCAGTTCTTTCTGGGTGACGTAGTCAGGAACTCCCTTAGCTTTTTTGGTTAGTTTTCCCTCCACATTTACACAATATGCCTTCGCCCCAGTTCCATAGAATTCCCAAATGATTTTTCCTGCATACTCGTCTTTCATTTTACCCAAAATTGACTGGTTTACAGGAATATCATGTGGGTTATCTTGTGAGTAGTTGGACGTATCGAATCTGTCTAAATTTTCTATCATGTCATTATAAAAATTATCTGTTGTAACTTTTAGAATAAGGGAATCGGTATCAGTGTAGAGTAATACCGCGTTGTTGCCGTATTTTGGCTTAACATACCCGTACAAAAAGTCATACATAATAGTCTTGGATATTTCCAAGATGCTAAAACCTACGTAAATAGGTTTAGTATATGTGACTTTTTGTTTTTTCATCTGGATAGCTACCAGGTTCTCGTTGAAAATAGTGCTATTTTTAAAATGTGGTTTCGAGATTAACGCTTCGGCTCCCAACCTTCTACCAATATTTTCCCAATGAGAAACAAGTTTAACATCTACCCGTTTCTCCACATTTTCCATCGTTTTACCAAACACGGCGTTGTTCATAAGTTTAAAGAAATCTTTTTCAAATTTATTTTTCGCTTTATTGCGCATAGCTGTGTTCAGATCGATATATTTCTTTAACCATGGTGATTGGTTAAAAGATATAACGCGATGAATTTTTGTGAGCTTAAGCCCATATTCTAAAGCCTGACGCAAATTTTGATAATGAATTATATATTTACTTTTAGGTTTAAAATTTGGAATTAATTTTTTAATGTCTTGGAATTTTGATTCTGGTGGTGCTATGGATTGTGGACAAAAGGATAGTTCGTTGTGTAAATAATGTAACTGTTCGGGATATTCTAAATCTACCTCTAATATGTAGCCAGTTTTAGAATCATTCGCGACATTCATGTAATCTAAATTTTGAATTTCGGTCTCATCCAACCACTTAAAATTCCCCGTTGGTAAAAATTGTGACATGGCCGCACCATATAGGTTGGTGGCGTCCAAATACATGATGTAGGAAGTAGGTTTGGAAGCATCGTAATGAGGTACAAATTTATTGTTCGCAAAAGCTTTTCTAACGCTACACTGACTGACCCCACCGCGAATACCGTGTTTAAAGAAGTGTACCATGTCTAGATCTGTCAGTAATTCCAAGCTAATTGCCGTGGCCTTGAGTGCGGCGTCCATCGAAAGGGATGGCGCCGTGAAATACTGCGCAGGGTCTAGACTGTAAGTGTTAAGGCACACGTCTCTAAAACTTTCAAACACATCTGTTAATAATAAAACGTCGGACTTTAAATAAATATCTGAATATTCGCCTAAAGTTTTGCATTCAAATAAATTCCACACAGCCCAAGCACACTTGTAATCCTCTTTGCTAATGTCTTCTTTCCTTAGCTGGTTGTAAAAGTCTTTATGTGCTGGTAGCTTCGTGTCGTCCAATTTTTCGAAACTATCCACGTAATTATATGGGAAGACACCCTTCTGCCGAATAAGCTGAAACTTATTTTCATCCGCGAAATATTTTCTAACTTCTCGACATTGTTCCGGTTTTAAATTTTGACTAAGTTTATCTAGACCGCTAGCCATGAAACGAAAGCTGTCGAGAAAGCGTAATTTCAAAAATACCTGTCGTTTGCCATCCTTGTTCTCGATGTTATCCACCAAAGCATGTTTAGTAAATGAGATATACTTTTCCTTGTTTTGGGGGATAACATCCAGCTTTTCTTCGTTGGAAGCCAATTCCTTAACAAACAAGTGGGAATCAAAGTTGGACATATTATGGAAAAAGATGGGTATAAATTGCGGGATTTTGTAATTTAGGTTACATACAGAGTGCGCAGCCGCCCGATATAAGCCATTTACGTGATTATGGTCGTGCACGCGGTCGTTTAATGCTACATCAAATGGCTTTTCGCATATGAGGCATACCGTAGCATTTTGATGCTCAATCTCTTGTTCCGCAGAAATAGGAATCATGGGTACTACTTCCTTTATAAAGCGATTATAGATTGATTTACAATCAGTCTCTAAACGTTTTACGAATTCTTTGTGAGCATCCGGACCCCTATAACTTTGGTAAATCGAGTGAGCATCATCAAAGTCGCATTTGATGTAGTAACCGAAAGAGTACGGGACATGCTTGTGCGTTCTCAACGTGTATAACGTATCGGGATCCTGCACATTTTCCTCTGTATCGATGGGTTCAAGGATAGTTTCGAAATCGGCATAAACAACGAAAGGTACTTTTAATTTTTTTTCAAAGTTTGTAAATTTCAAAATATTCTCGGGAATCTCTTCGCCATATTTATTTTTTTTCAAATTTGTTGTTGGGACTTTAGCTAAAACGTGCCCGCAATCATGTTCTTGATGAGTCTTTAATTTTTGCTCTGAATAAAAATAGGATAAACAACCATCACATAAATACTTTGTACCGCAATGTGAAGATAGTTGTCTTGAGATCAGGCGAGATAAACTTCTTATTAAGCAGTAATGACTATTACCATAGTCATCACTGGTTACTAACAAATTTACATGTCGCTCCCTATTGCGAGACTTTGTAAAGTATATGGGACCCACGACTTCAATAATATTTTTACCATCTTCGAACAGTTTCTCCAGTCCGTATATGTTGATAGAAATATTATTGAGTCGTTCAAACTTAGTTACATCGGTAAGTTTAATCGGAAATTCCATACCTGTAAAGTCCAACTCGTTTTCAAAAGGCAAATAGTTCGCGACTCTATTTGCATTTTGAGTCCAATGAACTGGATGCAAGGCAGCTAGGACTGACCACATGAAACATTTTTGATCCGTGTTCTGGATGTTTAAGACAGCTTTCTTTGCCTCAATCTCCTTTGGCAGCGGGATGTAGGAAGATGCCTTCAGAGGCTGGATCTTGTTGATCCCTAATTCCAAGTGGAGGAGTTGTTGGAGCGCCCACCCTGCAACAATAGAAATATTTATTAGTAGGAAATATTAAACAGTTTTCAAATTTTTTGCAATAGTTTTACACTCACCACTATCCTTTTCCATAAATTCGGAATACTTTCGGTCCAGGATGGCGGCGAGCTGCTCAAACAGCTCCTCCAAATCTGTCCCTTCATTTACCAGCTGGCATCTGGTGTTAAAGGACTTGATCTCTTCGGCGTCGCTCGTCTGCAGGAGGAAGCGGCCGAAAAGTTCAACACCAACCTTGAGATGATTAAAGTTTTGCCGGGTTTACTCCACCAACTTGACAAATAATGCCCGCAGATGTTGGAGATAGTTCTTCACGTTGGTAGAGTCTTGGTCTGATGATAGTCGGTATGTCACAATTCGGCTTCTAAAAGATGTTTCAACAAGCTCCACACCTTCCTCCTGTACCACGCAGCACTGTTCTAGGTGGCGTTGGGTTCTTAAATGTCCAGCCCAGCGGTTGGTAGAGACGTCGATTCGACACGTTGAACAATACTTTGTGGCTGACGTAGATGGTTCTGGAAATAAGAACAGATTTGTTATAAATCAAGCCTGTAATAAAACACTGAAGAATTTAACTTACTATCTTGAAGGTCATGTCTAGCCCTTTTCACTTGGTGAGCCTGCAGGGTGGGTGTTTGTCTTTTTGGCGCTCTGTGCTTTTCTCGCTGATGCCGCTGTAACACACCCACTGACTGAAAAGTTTCCCCACAAGCTTCACATGTTTGGTCCACCCGCCGACAGTCCCCATGGCGCGTGAGGCTGCTCTTCCATGCAAACGAGCCACCACAATATTGGCAAGCAAGCATTTTCTATAAAAATAAAATATAGTTAGCAACGATTAATACTTTTTAATTCATAATGTTGCGCAATATTCTTTTTACCCGTATAGAACTATTGGCTTATGTGGCAGACAAACGAGCAAATTATTCTTTTGTAGAAATAATAAAATTGTTTTACATAGTTTAAAGGCAGCTATAATTTTTTACTAATGGATTGGTGTTGCATGCAGACAGACTTGTAATATTTTTTCTACCATAAACACACATTTCTTATTTTGTAGAAATAATAAATCGTTTTACACAGCTAAAAAGACAGCTATAATTTTTTACTAATAGATCTGTGTTGCATACAGACAGACTTGTAATATTTTAGCACTACTATAAATACAAATTACTAATTTTTGCTAAATCATAATACAACACATTAGATTTCCACCGCAGAATTCCTGCTATCACTAATTTTTATTTGTTTCTTGATATAATACATAGAAATAAATGTACTTACCAAATAATATTACACACACTTTACAACACAATAAAACAAAGCACGCGTCTATTTTTAACGAACTGGCTGTTCTCAAGGAAAGTTTTCGAGCGACTGCTGGATCACTCGACGGTTTCCCGATTAAGAACACGTCTAAAGCGCGGAAAACGCGTCGAAACGTATCTAAGCTAATAATAGAATATCTCCGCTTGGTTCGTGTAGTATGATTGCTGCTGTGTTTCGCTTGCCTTATTTGGCTCGCTTTGCCTAGCAATGCTGTTGCAAACTTTCTGGCGTATTGCCAATTATGCGGTGTGCGAGATTTAAAATATTAGAATATACGAGGTGAAGTATATATTACTACGCAAAGATCATTGACAATGGACACTGCATTGCAGTGTTTTGGGGCTTTAGCAGTATTCTAAGTGATGGTTAAAACAGTTTAACTAATAGAAAGATTGATTCTTTTCAGCCATTAAGGCGCTGGACTTAATAAGCGACCGCTTACAAACGAGTTGGCCGATTGACTTTGGGTTTTTTCCAAACGATTTGTTATGTCACGTTGAACACGTGATGTATGTCAAATATTAATTTTGGCGTTTAACAAGTGACAAATGGCGGTTGACATGTCTTAAATGACTGGCGTCAGTTGACATGCTTTTACGCATGCCTTATAAGGTCATTTTGAACACGTTACGTATATTAAATTTCTACTTGCAAACGTTGGTCCTTCTGGCTGCAAGTCTATATCCCATCAGCACAATATTTTATGTGAAGCCGATAGCCAGGTTGGTTAGAGCGCTGATATTCCAACATCTGTGTCCGGGTTCGAATCCTAGCATGTGCAAAAATGAAGAAAAAAGTTTTTGACGTCATATTCGTGAAATAATAATATTTTAAGGAATAGTACTACAGTCCGATGCAGTTAGGCCCCAAATAGAGAGTGCCCAAGTAGTTGATGTCCAAGTAGTTAAAGCCCCAAGTAGTTAAAGCCCCAAGTAGTTAAGGCCCAAAGTAGTTAACGCCCAAGAGTGTGACAGTTGACAGATGACGTATGACAGTTGACGTTTGACGTATGACAGTTGACAGATAACAGTTGACAGATGACGTATGACAGATGACAGATGACGTATGACAGTTGACAGATGACAGTTGACAGATGACGTATGACAGACGACAGTTGACAGATGACGTATGACAGATGACAGTTGACAGATGACGTATGACAGATGACAGGTGACAGATGGCAGTTGACAGATGACGTATGACAGATGACAGATGACATATGACAGGTGACAGATGACGTATGACAGGTGACAGTTGGCCAAGGTCATTTCTCAAGGTCAAGGTCAATGTCAAGGTCGGTTCGGTTGATGGTGAACATACCATCTCCCCCTACTTATCTGACAGAAAACAAGTGACAAAAATTGCAAACGAATACATTTGTGACATTTCAAATTCACTGCCTATTTCTAGAGGTGTTCCACAAGGATCAGTATTAGGCCCTTTATTGTTTATTATATACACTTTTGATTTTCATTTATCTATTAAACACGGTAATCTTTTAGCTTTTGCAGATGATACTCAAATATACCACTCAATCAAGTACACAGATTTAAAAAATAGTATTTCCTTAATCAATAAGGATATTTTAAATATTTCAAAAACTATAACTGATCACGGATTAAAAATAAATGAAAATAAAACTAACTTAATTTTAACTGGTCCTAAAACACTAATCACTAAAATAAAAAATAATTCTGATTTCAAAATTGTTCTTAACAATAGTTTTAAGATACCTTCAATCGAATTTGGCAAAAATCTTGGCGTAATTTTTGATCAGCATCTTAATTTTCATGAACATATAAAAAATATAATTAAAAAAGCATACTACAAACTAAGAATTTTATATAACTTTAAGGACTACTTAAATACCGATACTAAACTTAGACTGGTTGATTCAATTATTCTAAGTGGATTAGATTACTGTGATATCATTTATCACAAAAATATCAGTAACGAAGATAAACAGAAATTACAAATTCTTCAAAATAACTGTGTTCGTTTTTCAATAGGGCTAAAAAAGTATGATCACGTATCACCTAGTTTTGACCAACATAATTTAATTAAATTAGAAAAAAGACGCGAAATCCACATATCCTGTTTTATTTATAAAATAATTTTAACTCAGAAACCAAGATATTTATTTGAAAAAATTGAATTCAGGAATAATATTCATAATGTTAATACTAGAAATCAGAACGCAATAGAAATACCTAAACATCATACTGAAAAATATAAGTCTTCGTTTAAATATACCTCTTCTGTAATTTATAATAATATTCCTTCTAGTCTGAGGGGCTTAAGCTATATAACTTTCAAAAAAAATATAAAAAATTATTTAGTAAGGGTAGGATTGGAAGAATGATTTTTTATAAATCAAAACCCTACCTATTTATGCCAACTAGTATACTACTGTCATTTTTTGGTTTTCTTTTTTACGTTTATCATTTTTATATTTATATTTTTAATTGTTTTATTGGCATAAATAAACATCTTTATTATTATTATTATTATTATTAATAATAAAGAATTGTAATAACAAGTACAATAGCAATAACTGTAATAGCCAAAGGAATTAAAAATTACGGGAACATACTAGTTGGCACAAATGGTTAGAAATTTTGATTAAAATTAATCATTCTTCCAATCCTACCCCACGCAAATATTTTTTAAGTTTACATTTAAAATTTATATAACTTAATTAAAGGTGGCTGCCGTGCGCTGTTCCTGTTCACTCTGTTTGTGTTCACGCAGATCTCAGATATAAAATAATTATCAAATTGTAATATAATTTTTCTTACAAAATTGGCCTAACAATATCCTATACTATACCTGCACCATAATCGACAATTTTAGCATGATTTCAAATTTTTTAAATTTATTTCAATTTATTTTAAATAAAACCGCAAACTTTTACCGACTTATTATGAAAACAATTTATTGTTTTTTTTTGCAAAATAATTTGTTTTCATAAAATGTTTCGCAAAAATAAAATGTAGATAAATTTTATACATTCTTTTTGTTAAGCGATGTTCTGTTTTAGCAGGTATTCATTATTTTCTTTTTTAACTGATTCGAGTTTCTAATTTGCAATAATAATACGTTTGTACTATATACTATACATTATCTATGAATATATATTTTTTTAAATAATGTTTTTTTTTATATTTCTTTACAAAAAAACTAAAAAAACTAGACTACGTACTACTACGTTGCGTCCTTGGGGTCCAGAAAATCTGCCCTCCCGGTCACCTAATTCTGCCCTCCCCTGCTCAAAATCCTGGCTACGCCCTTGGCCAAGAGTGTTATATATGTGGAGCTTTATCTAAAGATATGAATAACTTGGAAAAGGTTCTAACGATGCAATGTAATGAAGAATATTATGAAGTCGGTTTATCATGCCTCCATGCCTATATCCGAACGTTTGAATTACTTTTACACATATCCTACAAATTACCTTTGAAAACGTGACAAGCTAGAGGATCCGAAGCGAAGAAAATGGTGAAGGATCATAAAGATGATAATTGTAAAAGGTTTTATAAAGAGATGGGGCTAGTGGTAGACATGCCAAAAGAAGGAGGAGGGAATTCTAATAACGGTAACACAGCCCGAAGATTTTTTGCAAACTCAGAGAAAGCAGCTAGCCTTACGGGATTAAATAGCAACCTCATTCAAAGATTTTCAGTTATCCTCAGCACATTTGCGAGTGGAACACATCTATATGTGTCAAAATTTAGAGATTACTGTATTGCAACTGCTAGACTTTATCTTGACTTATATAGCTGGTACCCTATGAGCGTAACTGTGCACAAAGTGCTGATACACAGCCCAAACATAGCTGAAAAAATTATACTTCCTATCGGACAGCTTTCCGAGGATGTGTAGGAATCTCGGCAAAAGGATTGGAAGAATATTCGGCTTCAACATACTCGGAAGACGTCCAGAGAAAACACAAACAGGGATATTATAAATTTTCTACTAATATCATCAGATCCTGTAGTTAGTTCCTGCAGAAGAAAAACTCGCAAATCCATGAAACCATTTCAACAGGAAGTTCTTACTTTACTAAGAGCCCCCAGCGAGCAATGCTACGATAATATTGACGAACCGTCAAGCAGTGACGAAGCATACATAGTGTGATTATATTTTTAATTGTTTAGGCTAATTTGCTATTTGTTCTGTAAATATAACCCCTCATGTATGTGAAAGTTAAAAATATGTTATTTTCATGATTGTGTTCAAATCGCAAATTTAATCAAAAACCTATTTCTTACACCTACAAGAACACTCTCGTAAAGTGATAATATTATGATTTTCCTGTCAGAACACACTAGACACGAAAAAAGTAAGAAATTATTTTTGTCCATCTAAAATATGGCAAATACCGTGTGTGTAGCGTGACGTAAATGGTCACGCCTACCTGTGCGGTATCATATTATTTGTATCATGAATACAACCCAGGATCAGTTGCGTTACACAGGGAAAACGTATGTTTTTGCAAAAATATTTGTTTATGTGCAAATACTGCATAATTAATAATTAATTATTTGGCAATGTTTTTCCAAAAGAAAATAAATTGTAGTAAACATGTGAACCAATAAACGTCACGGGGTAGCAGGCTAATGATTATTTATTATATCGGAGAAAATTGGTTACGGTTGCAGCGTTTGTAATGATAAAGAATTTTACTTTTAAAGTAAATTGTTTTACTGGCCTTACAACTTTTTAGCCAAGCTTATACATTAAATTTGGATCACTTAACACAAAACTATTAGTAAATTTACAAAAATGCAGGTAATAGTAGATTAAACAATAAAATAGTATGTACATAGTAAATACGAAATAAAAATTTGAAAAGGAATTTAACGTCTGTCGTCAAAGTACGTCAATGCAAGCCGTGTCGTCAACGGCATTTGATCTAACGGTGCAAAAACTGAGAAAAGATCGTAGCGGGTTTAAAAGTGTCACACAATAGGGAATATGCATATAACCCAAATAAATCTGAAATATTTTTTTTATTCTCTACATAAATTAAATGTTTATGGCGGTTGCTGTTATTCATTTATCTTGGTCTTTATTAACAAAAAAAAAAAGGATTTAAAACTGCAAATTTTCGCGCGAATTTCGAAACTTGTAAAACGTGATCCCATTGGCTGTGTCGTCAAAACTGAACTTATGACTCATCATCAGTACATGGCGAATTCCAGTGTTGTAGAGTCATCGATAAATCAATAAAAATGGTATTTAATGCGTAATTCATCCAATGAAATATCCCTGCACTTAAAGTAGAAGGTTCCTAAAATCTTATTCATGTATACTTCAAGCCGAAAGAGGTCCAGGAACCTTTCAATTTTGCACCAAAAATTGGCATTTCTGCGAAATTTTGACATATCATCTTAACAATTTCGAGTAAATAAACTGCAATTTTTTATTTTCATGGCAATCTTCGAAAATTCAAAAATGTTCAAATTTTACATGTCCCCGATGCAAATAAACCTATTTATTTATAACTTTACCGAAAAAATAAGCGATTTAAATCAGTGAGAGGTATTCCTAAATAACACCGGCACACAAAAAAAAAGTGGTCTGTACTTTTGACCAGACCCATCTATCTATATGTATTTTGATGCGCTGAATCCAAATCCGAAGTCCGTTTGGCCCGTACACCCTCAAATTTTGAGTAAATTGCAAAAAACGCTGAAAATGGCTAAAAATTGCGAAAAAGTGCAGTTATGAAAAAGAAGAAAATTTTAGTGAACTAGATCAAGTATGTTCCTCATGTATTTTGATGCGCTAAATCCAAATCCGACGTCCGTTTGGCCCGTACACCCCCAAAATTTTGGGTAAATTGCGAAAAAACGCTGAATTTGGCTACAAATTGCGAAAAGTTGCAGTTTTGAAGATGAAGAAAATTTTATTGAACTAGATCAAGTATGTTTCGTATGTATTTTGAATCCGAAGTTCGTTTGGCTCGTACACCCTCAAAATTTTGAGTAAATTGCGAAAAAACGCTGAAAATGGCTAAAAATTGCAGTTATGAAAATGAAGAAAATTTTATTGAACTAAATCAAGTATGTTTCGTATGTATTTTGAATCCAAAGTCCGTTTGGCCCGTATACTCTCAAAATTTTGAGTACATTGCGAAAAGCTTCGAAAAATAGCTAGAACTTGCAATTCAACTTCGGAGGACTGATGGCTTTTGCCTGTAACCAGGGCACCTGCAGGATACCACGTGGTAGCTGTGGGCAACAGAACCGTATGGCAGAGTCCTGGGTTAACGGCGTGTATGCCGTCATGGCAGGCACAGGCGATAAGTGCTTTACGATGCAGGGATTCGGAACCCCAATATCGGCGTCTGGTCAGGGTGAGAAAGCAGGCCCGCAGGCTTCGTCATCAAACGACTTCAACTCTACATTAATGGGTCACTTGGCTTCTGTAGAGTATAATATTACAAGAAATCAGTCCCACATACGTAATAAAAGTCCTCATTGGTACGTAAAAACAATACTATTTTGTGCTATTTTGTGCTACTTCATTGCTATTTTTTACGATGTTTGATATATGAACGATCGAGATTAACAGATTCTGAATTTGGATTCAGCGCATAAAAATACATAAGAACCGTACTTGATCTAGTTCAATAAAATTTTCTTCATTTTCATAACTGCAATTTTTAGCCATTTTCAGCGTTTTTTCGCAATTTACTCAAAGTTTTGAGGGTGTACGGGCCAAACGAACTTCGGATTCAAAATACATACGAAACATACTTGATCTAGTTCAATAAAATTTTCTTCATCTTCAAAACTGCAATTTTTCGCAATTTGTAGCCATATTCAACGTTTTTTCGCAATTTACTCAAAATTTTGAGGGTGTACGGCCAAACGGGCATCGGATTTGGATTTAGCGCATCAAAATACATAAGAAACATGCTTGATCTAGTTCACTAAAATTTTCGTCTTTTTCATAACTGCACTTTTTCGCAATTTTTAGCCATTTTCAGCGTTTTTTGCAATTTACTCAAAATTTGAGGGTGTACGGGCCAAACGGACTTCGGATTTGGATTCAGCGCATCAAAGTGCATATAGATAGATGGGTCTGGTCAAATGTACAGACCACTTTTTTTGTGTGTGCCGGTGTAATTAACGGATAAAATAATCCCAAAAAGAATCACTAAATAGGGTAAATAGTGTGGAATAATGACGGTTAAAAATAGGATTTGTCGAAAAAAAATCAAAAAAATCCTAATTTTACCCCTTAAATACGCTCCTCGATGACCCATTCGGTATTCATTTTACAGTGTGATTATCCCTTTATAAGATAGTGTTGAAAAATTGGGGAAAAAATAGATAGGAAAAAATACAGAGTGATTCAAACGTACCGATGCACTATAGTCCAAATACCCACATTTCTTGGCCAAAATTAAAGGACGTGGTAATTAAAGTTTTTTTTGTTACGGCATTATTAACTTCATAAAATTATATAAACACTAAGGCAAATTTTACCATTTTATTGACATACTAATTAGAAAAACCAAAATAAAAAAATGTAAAAAAACGTAAACGAACAAAAAAAGTAGGAAAATGAAACTAAGTTCAAATTTACTCTGGTTCTAATTCTAAATTATTAAGTTCCTCAAAATCATAAGAAATACTTTCGGATTCTTCATACTCATTTTCGGAATCCTCTAAAACAGTTTCCGCAGCCGTTGACGTCGATGGTCGAGGCTCCGGTTGTGGTGTACTTAATAAATTGATAACTTCTGCGGGTAGTTTTGGTTGTTTTCTATTCCTTAATCTTTTGTGAAGATTAGTAGTGGATATAATAGGATCGGAGGTGTCCGTTGCACGACTAAAAACACTTTGTATGGCTTTGGCTCCATTGTATGGCTTACCCATACACCAAACAGATCTGCCGTGTGAAAACGCTGCGTTCCTAAAAAAAATACAATAACTAAGCAAGTTGCAGATATTCCCAATATGCTCCTCTAATCAGAAGGGTTGGTCGAACTACTAAAAACACAAATGAATGCTAGCAGTTGCTAGCATTTTTTTAAAACTTTAAAACAAGTGTTTCATCCAAAAATGTGTAGCAAAATATCCGCTCACATTTTTGTATTCCATCATATTTATATAAGTTACTGTATTTCACAATTAAGACCAAAATTAGACATACATACCTTCGTTGTTATTATCCATTACAAGCAATCGAAAATAATTATTAACTTGTTGCAAACATAATACTGAAAACTTATATGCACTTGCAGAACTCAAGATGCAATATCAAGAGTGCTGATAACAGAAGAACAGCGCACCTTTTAAAACCGTGCCGCGTTGCCAAATCGAAAAACTTTACTTATTCTATAGTCTTAAACTTTATTTATTTCTCCATATTTAATGAGATAAATATTCAGTAAAAATTTAAAAGTGTGAAAATAGGTTTTTGGCCAAAAAAATGTGGGTCTTTGGACTATAGTGCGATGTCGAGGGCAAAAAAGTAAAAAAAAATCGAAATTTAATCGGCGATTTCTCTCTTCCTATAGAGAATGAAGAAACTAAAAATTATGGATAACACATATGTTCCAGTGATTTTAGGTTTAGGTAAATGTATTGCAAAAAAAGTATTTGAGATTTTAAAGTTTCACTTATGAGTGCGTTTTTCGATCTGACGTTTTGTTTTCGAGCTACTAGGTATCAAAGAGTGGTCTGGAAATGGCATTTTTCGACCTAAAAAAATTCAACAGAATTACTTGCGATTTTCTTATCCTCGCCAGTTTCAGTGGAGATCTGAAGCTCCGGGTCCCGTACAATCTCCGAAAATTTACATCGATTTAATTCACATTTGCGACCTATACCCGATTTCAACGGAAATCTCGACTTTGACGTTTCATAGCTCCGAAACGAAACATCCTGTATAACTGGATTTTTTACCGAAGCTAGTTGAACTATTCCTCTATCAACCCAAAAAGTCGATTTCTCTTCCTGTGACTGTTTCCGAGAAAATCAAACCTGTTCGACTTTAAGTTAAGCTTTACGTTAACATGTAGATTTTTGCTAATCTCGTGACGTCACTTTTCACGAAGGACAAATGGCTGCTTTTTAAATTGTAATAAATTATACCGAAAAGTAAACATTTTTTGTAGCTAAATTATCCTAGTAATTTTCTTCAAAATATTTCTTTGGGTTTGTAATGACTTCCAAACGATTTATGCAATAAAAAAAATATGTGCATATTCCTTATTGTTAAATTCGTTTGGTGTGTCGTGAGATAAAGATCTCCCGTGGGATGCCGTTAAGTTCGTGTGTAGACTGACTTTAGTGTTTGTTTCAATTTGTAAAAAAGTAAAGAAAGTAATAAAATGAGTGCGAAAAAAAGCTGAAGTTAGAACGGTTAATACCTCATTCTGATGTTTTATTTCAAAGTAATACTGAGTAAAGAACTGAATTTTGTTTTTTCCATTAGCAAATAACTTTAAGTAAACATCTAGCTAGACCAAGAGTCGGCAACTCATTTCTATACGGTATCCATTTGGTTTTGAGAATGATGACAGAACCCCATTTTACAATGGACAAATAAAGTATATCTATCTCACCTTTTTTTCTTTATCATACTCACATACTGTGAAATTTTGACAACTAGAAAAAGTTAGGTTAAGTTGAGATAAACATCAAAGATGACATATTTTGAGCATGTCCCATAAGTTTTTTCTGTAGTGATAATAAACGAATAAACCTTTATTTTTCTGTGTAGAAAATGTTTGTACAAAGTGTTGGCCGCTTAAATTTATTTATTCTATAAATCTGTTACTGGCTAACAACTGCCGAAAAAGTACGCAGTTACGTTACTTACTAAGGCCGGGCATTGTGGAGATGATTAACCAGGAACCTCGATTCCAAATAAAGTTCGATAAAGAAGTCAGAGAGGAGGAAAGATTGAAAATTACCCTACCCCTAATCATACAAAAATTTTGGTTTTCAGTTACAGTAAAAGTACCAGTGCAAAGTGTGTTTATCCTTCTAGAGCTAAAACTTTCAACATTTAATTGAGAAACTGTCACATTGAGTTAAACAGTTATAATTTTTATTTCGACAAGTACTTTAAGTTAAGAATTTCACTGTTCGCAGGTAGGTTTTGTAGAATTTATCAGAGAATAGGGAATATTTCTTTAAACTCTTGTTATGATTTATTTTAATAAAAAATCTTTACTCAATTTTGCCTATTTTTCTTTATTTATTAAAAAAATGCCCGTGCATATTAGGTATACAGAAATTAAGACAGAATTAAATTATCATTCATAAGCATATGGTTATTGGGCAGTAGCTATCTTCAAATAGTAAAATTTTTACGTTTATTATCTGTTAGCAGTACCCGAGGCAGTACCTATGCTAACAGAGTTATGTTTAAAAAAAATTAGTTGAAACCCAATCAAACTCCTCTAGGTTCACATTGTTGTGAATGAGGTTTGTGTGTGTCCACACAGAGCAAGAAAGACACTACTGTTACGAAAGAATAAACATCTGTCTATTAACATTATGATAGTGGATATTTTGAAATGAAATTAACAAAATTCTAAGTCTGCAGTAACAAACAAATGTAGCAAAAGGTGGAATTGGCAAGGCACTGATTATTGTTCATATCAACTGTAGGTTTAGAACACTAATATAAAGAATCTTATAGACTGATAGAGTTGCGATAAAACACTCAGGTGCCTGAGGATAAAGGATTGCATGGAGAAGCAGTGTATAGTATTTTGACAAAGTTTGTGTCACCCTCCAATGGAGGTTTTTTTTTCAGTTACTTAGTTACTCTCACTCCTAGTAAAGTTATTATTAACATAATTAACATACAAAAACTTTAAGTTGTTGTATGTTCGTGTCACAAACAGTGACGTCAGGTACAAATACAAATAGTTTATTGCTGTTAGATACAAAAGTATTTACAGACGTCAGTAATACAAAACGCATATTATATAAATTATTAAAGATTTAAAATACAGTTTTATAGTAGACACATTAAAACAAGAGAAATAAAATGTTATAAAATACAAATGTGAACAAACAGTACAACACTACAGAGTATCAAATCATCACACAACTTCAGACTCAAAGAACTCCGCAACACTGAAAAATGCATTCCTCGCCAATAATACTGATGGTAGTGTTAATATTTCATACTGAACAAAAGCATTCCGGCACAGATAGGCAGATATCATATCGGAAAAGTAAGCAATTAAAACCATACAGACATAAGTGAAGCCGCAAGAACCGTCACATTGGAAGTTTTAATTGTCGTTTTGCTTCAAATACATACTTACCCCACTACTTTAGCCTATCAGAATAATTGAGAGTTAAATGCTGTAAGCCTCAAAAAGGTCCATTTACGAAAGAATACAAAAACTTACACCGAATTAGGAGTTTTATTTTAAAAAGGAGCCCGTTTTGTAGTTTTGCAAAAAAAACTGTTTAATGCTTGTGCAATGGACTTGCGGACTTACTTATGGTTCATAATAAAGTTTAAATTACAGGCAATCATCCTCAAAGAAAGACGCGGGTTATTTCATATTTCTTTATTTTAATTTTTGCCCAATTTGTTGTTTATGACCTATTGGGTATAATTTAACTTTAAACTGTCTATTCCAAACCAACTATACATAGTTTGTTACATGGAATATGACAGAATAAATATAATATTAAATAAAAAAGTAATCAAATTAACGGCAATGTTTTTCAGATTAATCATAGAATATAAAAAATTTATATTTTTTTAGAAGGAATTTTTTCAGTTTTCTTGTAAACATTGTCAATGTTTTTATATTTTTTATTTTTGGAAGACAACGCATTTTAATACCAGATTAAAGAATATACTTTTTTAAGAGTATTATTAAAACAAACGACTCTAATAGGTAAAGTGTAGGTACAGAGTTTAAAAAGAAAAAAAACAATTCAATTTATATTTCAAAATTTATTTAAAGAAACAATTTGAAAATATCAAAACATATAGGGTATAACCGAGGGTAAAACATACAGTTGTTGGCACCTATATAGTGACTGGCACCTAACTGATATTTTTGTCGGTTCTAAGGAGTTCAATAAATATGAAGTAAAACCAACCCTGTATTATTGTGCGCAGATTATTTTTTCATCACGTGACATAATATCCAAGCAAAGTTATGGGTGCCTTCTTTGTCAGGGCATGCTTTATGTCGCCAAAAAAAAGTTAAAAATAGTGAATGTTAGGCTAAGCAGACTATGTTTTATTAAGCCGTTCTGCCGGAATTTTAAAAGAAATTTAATACTGGTAAGTTCTGTAGACTTACACTAAACTACAAAATCATATAAAAATCTGACAAAAAAATGCGCGAAATATTATTTTTGATTATGCCAATCACTGTACGGATATTAATTCATTGAAAACACTGATTGGCAGATATCTATCTATAAGGCCCGTTCACTTTTATTTGGATATCCCTGTACAAAGAACAATAAAAGGCAATATAATTCCAAAAAAAGTACTTATAATTTTAGTGTTTTATTACATTAAATGGAGAATAAGTTAGTACCTTCATTTATTTTTTTTGAGTTGTGCATTACTTAATATTTTAACAATAAATCAGTTTTTTGAAATCAAACTTAAGAAAAAATAAAAAAAAAACTATAACAACCTTTCGTTAATCTAAAAAAATATCGAAACTTATATAAACCAAAATTAGTTTTTGAATTGTATGTAATAATTATGTTGAAGATGTTCAGAAAAAAAAAATAGAATTCAGTAGAATGGAGAGTTCGATGGAAATTGTTAAATCTAAAAGTAACCGAAACCTGACCTAAAAAACTCGAAAATAGTTTTCATTAAAGTTTTTTAAAATCCTTTATACCCGTTCGTTCGTTCATATAAGAACTTTTTAATTAATTTAATAAGTCCCCAGCTCAAATAGCCCTGGCGTTTTTTTTCTCATTTTAAGGAAGTCCCAAAACATAACTCGAGTGCACGTAAACATTTGAAGAAAAATATTTCATTTTTCAACTTGCCTATAAGTTTAAAAGAACTTATAGTTAAACAGTTGTTTTTGCTAAATTTAGCGCACTTCCTTTTAACAAAATTAGTGGTTCTGAAAAGAACCTATTTTAAAAATTATGTCTGTGAAGTTGACCCCCCAAATGCAAAATTTATTAAAACTTAATGGAGTTCTGAGTTTCCTGTGAATAGTTGAAAAAATTTAACAAGAAAATGTCATTATCCTTATGCAGAACTGTAGAACTATTGCAGCACTAACGGGAACTCATGAGATTCAAAGCAGATCTCTTGTTAAAAAATATTTCATTGGGGGCCAACTTCACACTTTTTCAACGGTCAAAAACTTAAGTTGTAAACAAAAAAAATATCATTCCAGTTCTACAGAACTGTAGAACCATTGCAGCACTATCGGGAACGCATGAGTTTTAAAGCAGAACTCTTGTTAAAAAATATTTCATGGGGGGCCAACTTCACACTTTTTCAACGGTCAAAAATTTAAGTTCTAAACAAGAAAATACCATTCTAATTCTACAGAACTGTAGAACTATTAAACCACTAACGGAACTCATGAGTTTTAAAACAGAACTCTATTTAAAAAATATTTCATGGGGGGCCACCTTTACACTTTTTTAACAATCAAGAATTTAAGTTGTAAACAAAAAAATATCATTCCAATTCTACAGAACTGTAGAGCTATTGCAGCACTAAAGGGAACTCATGAGTTTTAAACCAGATCTCTTCTTAAAAAATATTTCATGAGGGACCAACTTCACACTTTTTAACTCTCAAAAATTTAAGTTGTAAACAAGAGTCCTGGTTTAAAACTCACGAGTTCCCGTTAGTGCTGCAATAGTTCTACAGTTTTGTAGAATTAGAATGGTATTTTTTTGTTTACAACTTAAATTATTGACAGTTAAAAAAGTGTGAAGTTGGCCCCCCCATGAAAATTTTTTAAAGAGGAGTTCTACTTAGTTTAAAACTCATGAGTTCCCGTTAGTGCTGCAATAGTTCTACAGTTCTGCATAAAGATGACATTTTGCTGTTAAATTTTTTCCTTCTCAAAAAGCAGAAAACATGTATTACAATTTTTATGGTAAGAGTTCTGGCCTCGAAAATCATAAAGAACTGTAGAACTCCTTTAGAACTATTAAGCACTGAGGCGAAACTTTTGTTTTTGCAATAATGGGGGGCTGCGTGAAGTTAGCACCCCATTTTTAAAATAGTGTTTTTACTTTTGTTTTAACAGAACTATTAAAAAATATAAAAAGAACTCTAGAACTATTCACTGGAAACTGAGAACTCCATTAATTTTGAATAAATTTTACATTTGGGGGGCCAACTTCACAGACATTAAAAATTTCAGCAAGATTAAAATCGCTATCTTAACTCCAACGGCTCCTTCTCACTAGACTCCACAGGTGTTTCCAATTGGTTTTTGAGGAGTAACATCTTTTTCAACCTCTCCAAAATACCACGATGCCTCCGTAATGGGAACAACGTATGACATATCATTTATCCTGGGTCTTGAAATGTAAATGTAATTAAATGTATTGTAATGTAAATTAATTTGCCAGTTTCATTGTGTTCCTGCAAGTTTATTATTTTCTCTTCATTTTACTAAAAACAAAAAAAATTTCTAGATAAGAAAATCAAACCACGAAATATTAATTTTAATATTAAATCTAATTAATTAAGATATAAATTTAAATGTAAACTTTAATTGTAAACCGTTTTTTCCCTTTTTGGAGTACCTGTAAAGTTAAAAGTACTTAGGTACTTTGGTTTTAGCCTTTTTTACATTCTTACAGATTTTAAACATTTTGTGTATAATTTTTATAAATTAACATACACCGAAAATACAAAAGTTTTCCTCTAGGGTATTTACAGTATTGTAGGTACTATAAAAATAACCGTTTCTAAAAGAAGTGGCAGAAAGTTCAGGGTTTTAAGGCAGGCAGTAATACAACACATAATTTAAAAGACATGCCCTAAATGTAGGTATACACTTATTTATTTGTGATAATTCTTGGTGGTTTATTTGGTATCAAAAATCAACTGCAATACACTAATGTATGGATAATCCGAACTCCTTATAATCCTAACAACCTTATTGTGTAAAATGATACTAATAATTTGAGCTATCCTAACTCCTGTCTTGGGTAGTCCAAACTACCAATCGCGCTTTGATTTAGCAATCTATATATCATGGTCAGTATCATGTATGCATTCAGCTGAACTCATTCATTCAAAGAACAAGAGTCGTATCTCGATTGATGGCTCCGAAATGGAAGCATGTAATATGGTTTTCCCTTCAGAAGTTTATTTTTTATTTTTTTGTATTATATAAATAACATTATGAAATTAAAATTTAAGAATTTATTTTATGTTTTTATTCTCATAAACAATTTTGTACAACCATTGGGTATCTATAATTCATCCATGTTTTGGATTATTATTATGAAGTCCAATGTCCATAGTCCATAGTAGAATGTGTAGGTAATCCTAATGGGGTCTGATAATTTTCTGGTCGGATAATCCAGACATTACTGTATAACAGACAAAAAATGTAAACAAAATGCTGGATAAAATACCTATTACGTATGCATTAAAACATATCTACTAAGAAAATGATAGTAAAATCGTTCAAAATGTTAATTTGGGAAAAAAATTATGTGCAGTTACTTACGTATATGCACGACTATTGCCAACAGCTACTTGGGATTAATTAAAAGCCAGATCGAACAAAGAATCTATCTTAACAATGCAGTACATACATTTTTTTAAAGCAGTCCACAGTGTTTTACATGTTAAATTTTTAAGCCCATGTTGGGTTCTATTGTCATATAGGATAGGGTTAAACTTAGACATTTTTCAGAGTTTTAAGACAATGTTAATTATTTGCCAATATTATGGCCAAAAAAGCTTCAAAAATAGCTAAAAATGCTTTTACTTTTTGAAAAACTTTTAAAAATTTTTCACATCCCTTGTATTATTGTTTTTTACCTTTTCATACCAAGTACCTACCTAAAGGTTGATTGATAATAATTTTCTGACATTAAAAACTTTATTGACACAATTTTAAATGCATTTTTTAGCCTATTTGGCAAATTAACATAACCTTAAGACTCTGAAATTTATATAATATTATGTCAACTTTTATCTCTATACTTCTAATATAACAGGGCCTAACTTGGGGTTAAAAATTTAACATGGAAACTATGCATAAATAAACTGTTTACAGACCACAGGAATATTTTGAAATTGCTTTGATACCTACTTACTTATGTATTATTACTAAGATTCTTATAAATAGGTACCATTATAACATAATGTAAATGCTTACAAAGAAGCACTCAAGAAAAAAGGTTTAATGCTACCATAAAAATTATATAAAAAATACTTTAAAGTTTCTGACAGTTTATTTTTTTAAGTACTATGTATATCTATGGTCACGTACGTGTGATTTTAGCTGCTTGCCTTATAAACATAAAAAAGGCAGGAAGGTGTCGAAAAAATTCCGTTTTTACTCACAGGTTTCCTTCATACTGGAAATAATTTGTGAGCATTCTGAAATAGTCTTTTTTGGTACTTACCTTTTCGATGAGCAACTATACATACTCAACCGAAGGAACAGCAGTTTATGTGTATATAAAACGACGTATAATGTATAAATTAGAACGTTTAGTATTTACCACCACATTCAGTTGCAAACTCTGCATGCTGGGTCCTGGAAAAGGTAGAGTTCTTTTGTAATGAAACTTTATTTGTTTTGTAATGACATTACATTTAAGTTTTTTTGTCGTTTTCTTGGCGGGGATAAGGCCCTTTCGGTGGAAGTTGCTGAGATATCGTAGATTCCATTCCAGTTAGCCATTGGGAACACAAAATGGGCACAAATAACGCGAAAAACAAAAAACCAAAATACGAGTCTGGCATTTTAGCAACAACACAACAAAGAATTTTTAGAGGTTATGTTATGTCATATCCTCTGTCGCCAGGTTGTCTCAGATACCAGACCAATTTATGGTTGTATCAGAATTTGTGAACGTGGATTTAAATCGTAGTGCTTTATAATTTTATTCTTAATTTAATTTCTGAATTAGTTTAAAACAAATAATTATTATTAAGTAATAGACACATTTTATTCCAAAAATTTGGCAACCTTGCCAGAGGTCCCCGGCCGGGGAACGTAGGCTACAGTTCATCCTCCGATTGACAACATCTCTTTATCTGATACATTAAGTTAACAAAAGACGACGATATAATGCAATAGTCGATTCTAGTTTCGTAATTCGGCAAGGTGTGTTAGGAACTCACGTATACGTGAGATCCCTAACACAGCTTTGAGCTATAGCTCAATCGTTTAATGTCAAATTTAATACCGATGAGCACCAGTCGCTCCTATTGACGTTTTTTTAACAATATTGTAGGGATTTATTTGATTTTACAGTGATCTTATGTTATAAAGGTGTTCTAGGAAATGCAGCAAAATCAGGCAATTTCTCAAGAATAAAACATATACACGCATATACATGCGTAAGTAGACAAGTTAAACTAAACGAACTTGAACCTCAAAACATCTAGACTGCCATGTGTATAGTTTTTCCCTGTGTAAGCTGCCCATAGAATTGGCCAATGAGATGAATTTTTGTTCATTTGTTTTTTCTGTCATCATTCTCAGAACCAAATGGATACCGTATAGTAGTGTTCGAAACCACGTATAGACATTTTATTGTTACCAGTATTTTTAAAACCATAGTTACAGAGAACGTGTCAAGTGTGACACAGAGAAAAGTTTGTCATATTTTTCATGTAAAATTAAACCCATTTTAAGTGTAGAAGCAAAAAAAATACAGTCCTAAGAAAAATTGAAGTTTGCTTCAAATATTTACATGGTCCCTCTTTCGTCGGATGGGTAAAGTTTTCGTCAAAAACGTGGACGATTAGTTACATGACAACCGAACATAGACGTACGTCCTGCCAGTGACATATTGCATCAGCAAAATTGAACAAAAATGCACGAATAAACACGTAGTGTACGTAGACATTGTCAAGAAGAAAAAATAGTGGCTTTTCCACAAGAAGAAGCGTACAGAGTGAGTCGTTCCTATTTTATCGCTATTGCTTGATCCTTATCCTAAAATATTTTCCTAGCTCCTTAGTTCTGGCTTTGCATGTACAGGATAGGGTGACATTTTGTACAATAATTAAGTGGTAAAATAAGGAAAGTAGTACCCAAAAATAAATTGAACATAAATTCTTTCAAACTGAACATTTCAGTACAGACTTTCTGTGGAATGTCTTATATAATTTGTTAAAACTACATTATTTGAAAGATTTATTTTGTACAAGGAAGTCGAATCAATTTTAGCAAAAATTTGTTTATGATAGTGTACGCTAATAATTTGATAAGGCTTACTTAATATTTCTCCAAAATGGCAAAACAGGAACATATTCGTAAAAGAGCTGCACTTAAAGCTAAATTAACATTTTTTAGTAACTATTTACAAAGTTTTGAAGCCAAGTTGCAAAACAATAGTGTCACAAATATAGATTATCAACAACTTCAAACCCGGAAAAATGCTCTAGAGGGTGTTCTTTTAGTAGAGTTTGAAGATATTCAAACACAAATTGAAAATGAGTTAGGAGGTATAGATATTGATGTAGAAGAACGTATGTTATTTGATACACAATATTACGGTTTAATAGCAAAAGCTGAACAACATGTTGCTAGAATAACTGCATTCTGTGCTAATGTATTCTGTGGTGTTGGAAATCTGTCAAACCTGTCATTAGTTTTTTTAAGAAGAAGCAAGAGCATGCTGTTTTCATTTTTAATGTAAAAGTATTTTTCTTTTTTAAATCATTCAATAAAACTGATAAAGCACAATATAAAATTCCGTGTTTTAATCTAACAATGGTTATCGGACCAGGTCGACAAATGAAAAGTATGTTTTAAAATCTGTGTGAAGAATCGAGTTCAAGGTCATTAAGGGATATCAGGCTAGTAAAGGCAAAAATATATAATAAATATTAAAATGGATGTATCTGTAGAAAATAAACACGGGATAGTGCCCTTTAAAGGCAATTGTTTTGATAATTGGAAATTCCGACTATATGCAGTTTTGAGAGCAATAGATTGCAGTGAAGTGCTGAAAGAAGTGCCATCTAATCAAAGAAATGACGAGTGGAAAAAGAAAAATAATAAAGCATGTATGGTTATTATTCAAAGTGTGGCGGATTCGCATTTGGAATATATGTTAAAGAAATAGAAAATGCCTATGAAATGATAAATAAATTGGAAGGAATATTTAGCAAGAAAGGTACCTGTTCAAAATTTTACTTGTTAAAGGAGCTTATAAGTTTGAAATATTTGTGTAAAGAGGATATACAAAATCATTTTGCTAAGTGCGATAGAATATTCAGAGAGCTTAAAAATTTGGGTAATAACTTTGACGAGTCTGATATTTCCTGTTTTCTACTACTAACCATGCCTGCAGAATTTGAGAATGTGGTAACAGCGATAAGAACCCTGTCTGAAAGTGATCTTAAACTAGAATTTGTAAAGAGTAGACTACTGGAATTTAATATTAACAGAAATCCAAATCAAGTGACAAAGGGAGATGTGGAATCATCTTTTGGGGCTGTACAAAAATCACAAATCAAGTGCTTTAAATGTGGAAAACTTGGACATGTAAAAAGTGTTTGCGGTATAAAATGTTATACTTGTAAAAAGTATGGCCATAAGTCAACAAATCGTAATTTAAATAAAACAAATGAGTACAGAGGTGGTAATAACAATAAGGTGAACTATGCTGATGGTAAAAATGATGTAGGAGGTTCTGTTGTCTTTTGTGCCATGTCAGGAATTGAGTGTCCGTCAAATGAAAATATATGGTATGCTGATTCAGGTGCTACACATCATTATATAAATAGTGAAAAAGTTTTGGTAAATAAGCATGTCTTTTCACAACCAAAGGTAATTCAGTTTGCAGAAGAAGGCAAGGTTATGGAAGCAATATGTGAGGGTGATGTAGAGGTAGTGAGTCAAATAGGAAATAGACAGGTAACAGTTACTTTGAAAAATGTGTTGTGTGTGCCGGGATTAAGAGTAAATTTGTTATCTATTTCTACAATAGAAAAAGCGGGTTTTGATGTAATTTTTTCAAATTGTAAAATGATTGTAAAAAGGGGTAACAATATTTATGTTGAAGGAATGCGTATTGGTAGTCTTTATAAAATATGTTTCCAAAATAAATGTGAAGTTGCTAATTTAGCAACAAATGATGATATAGAATTATGGCATAAAAGATATGGTCATTTAAATTATATGTGTCTGTCAAAAATGAAAAATATGAATTTAGTTTATGGTCTGAATATTATGAACAAACCAAGGGATAAAATTTGTGAGGTTTGTGTTCAGAGTAAACAAAAATGTTTTCCTTACTACTCAAAAATGTCTAGATCAAGTAGAGCTTTAGAATTAATTCATACAGATGTTTGTGGTCCTATAACACCAGTATCACGTAATGAAAATAAGTATTTTGTAACATTTGTGGATGATTTTTCCAGATTTGTAATGGTATATGTAATTAAAAATAAAAATGAGGTTTTTGACTGTTTTAGGGATTATGTAGCAAAAGTGGCATCACTGTTTTGTGATAAAAAAGGTATCTAAAATTAGGTGCGATAATGGTGGTGAGTATTGCTCAAATGTTTTAGCAGATTTTTGTTCAGATATAGGTATTCAAGTTACATATACCCCACCATATACTCCTCAACTAAATGGTGTTGCAGAGAGGATGAATCAAACATTAATGGACAAGGCGAGGTCAATGATAATGCAAGCAGGAATTGATAAAAGTTTTTGGGAAGATGCTGTGCTTATGGCTGCCTATATAACAAATAGGACTCAATCATACTTGGAAAAAGGTAAAACACCGTATGGGTTATGGTCAGGAAATAAGCCAAATGTTTCTAATATGCGTGTTTTTGGTTGCATAGCTTATGCTAGAGTGCCAGATTCTTTAAGAACAAAACTAGATAATAAAGGATTAAAATGTAGATTTATTGGTTACACCGAAAATGGTTACAGATTATGGCTTGAAGAAGAAAACAAACTTATACACTGTAGAAATGTTGTATTTGATGAAAATAACTTTAATAACAGAAACAAAAATGAAAAAGTAGTAAGTGTTCAACAGCATAATACGGATGAAGAAATTCTAAATGAAGAAGAGGATGTAGAAGAAAACAGAGAGAGTGCAGATGAAAAAGATGAGAGTGAAACAAATGAAAATATAAATTTAAGGCCTAGAAGAGAAATAAAATTACCTAAAAGATTTGATGAATATGATGTTGAAATAAGTTGTTTAGCATTATTGAGTGAATTTTCTGATACTCCAAGGTCTTATTTAGAAGCAAAGAAAAGTGTGAAGTGGGATATGTGGAAGAAATCAATTGAAGAAGAATTAAATGCATTAAAAGATAGTAAAACATGGGAGCTTGTAAAGAAAACAGATGATCAAGAAATACTAAGTAACAGGTGGGTGTTTAGAGTCAAGAAAAATGATAAATGTGAGTGTGTTTATAAAGCTAGATTAGTAGCAAAAGGCTATGAACAAAATGATTTCGGTGACTATTCACAAATACATGCTCCAGTTGCTCGTCTTTCAACATTGAGAGTTTTATTGTCAATTTGTAATAATTATGACATGATTTTAGAACAATTTGATGTAAAAAATGCATTTCTAAATAGTAATTTAGATGAAGAAGTTTTTATGAAAATACCTGAAGGACTTAATATTTGAAGTAATGATAAGGGTAAGGTTTGCCTATTAAAACGAGCAATATATGAACTCAAGCAAGCACCAAAAGCCTGGAATAACAGATTTAATGATTTTATGTTGAGTTTAGAGTTTAAACGTTCAAAGTCTGATTATTGTTTATATTTCTTTCTTGATCAAAATGTGAGATGCTACTTACTGCTATATGTTGATGATATATTAATAGCTTGTAATGATAAGAAGTTTTTAGATTATCTAAAATTAAAGTTAAATGAAAATTTTAAAATTAGAAAGTTGAGTGATCAGTGCAATTTTCTAGGAATTAGAATTTCTAGAAACAATGATACAAAAACTATTACTATGGATCAGATATCTGCAATTGAAAATTTGGTTAAAAAATTTAATGTAGAAAATTGTAAAGTTTTTAAAACACCCATTGAAAAGAATTTAAACTTGAAAGGAAATTGCGATATCAATCTAAAGACTAACTTACCATATAAAGAATTGTTAGGTAGCTTAATGTACATAATGCTGGGTACAAGGCCTGATATTTGCTTTAGTGTAAGTTATTTTGGTAAATTTCAGGATTGTGCTACAGATGAACATTTTAAACATCTTTTGAGAGTTTTAAAATATCTTAAATTTACTATTAACCATAAGTTATATTTTTATTGTTCTGATGATAATCTTGTGGGATATGCTGATGCAGATTTTGCAAATGATTCTTTAGATAGAAAATCTGTCAGCGGTTTTTGTTTTAAACTGTTTAATAATTTAATATCTTGGAGCTCTAAAAAACAAAGTGTTGTAACGTTGTCAAGTACCGAATCTGAATTTGTTGCAATGTGTGCAGCTTCATGTGAGTTACTGTATTTTAAAAATTTACTAAGAGATTTAGATATTAAAATTACTTTGCCAGTGTGTTTATTCGAGGATAATCAGAGTACTATTAAATTACTTCAAAATTTTGAAAATAATCGAAGATGTAAACACATTGATGTAAAGTTGCATTTTGTCTTAGATTTAGTAAATCAGAGAATTATAAAAATTAAGTATGTGTGTACAAATGAACAATTAGCAGATATTTTTACTAAATCTTTAGGACCTGAAAAATTTTGTAAATTTGTAGAAATGTTAAAAGTAAAGGAGTAGATTTTAGAGTTAAGTAAATTCGTTTTGAGAAGACAGGTTTGAGGGAGGGTGTTAGAATAACTGCATTCTGTGCTAATGTATTCTGTGGTGTTGGAAATCTGTCAAACCTGTCATTAGTTTTTTTAAGAAGAAGCAAGAGCATGCTGTTTTCATTTTTAATGTAAAAGTATTTTTCTTTTTTTAAATCATTCAATAAAACTGATAAAGCACAATATAAAATTCAGTGTTTTAATCTAACACATGTGACAATTGAATTTCGGCCCCAGTATCAGAGTTTGTTTTAAGGGTTAGTTTTGTTCACGAAGGCCTGTTTAGTTTTATTTTATAGTTTACCTTAATGAAATAGTTGTGTCCCCACACGTACACGTTGGACCTGCCATGTTCTCAGGCTAGTTTCTAGATTTTCTGGTCTGGCTAATTGTTTTTTTTTTCCTGTCCAAATCAGCTTGACATCAGCTGTCCTTCGAAGCTTGTAGTCTGCTTTAACATCTTTCTCTCTTGTTTGGGACCTGAATTTTCGCCTTGCTTAAAGCCTTCCTGTGTGTATAGACAATCGCTCTTAGTCTTTTATATTAACATGTTTTAGATAATACATCATTGGATGGGATTTAATCCTAGTGTCTTCCCACATGCATGGTGCTCTTTAACAGTCGGCCTTCGTGTTCACAGATCTCGTGTTAGAATTTAATTTTCTTGTTATATTTCAGTATGGGGTCCAAGACTTGTGCGATTATGCAATCGGGGTCATTTGAAGGAGCAGCTTCTAATCCATGCTTGGGATTGGTTTTAATTTAGTAATTCTTGTCGATGTGCCGTGGCGCCATCTTGAGACTCTATTAATTACTGTCATGAGTTTCCACTCAAGGTCACCGCTTTTTCTTCCCCCGGGTCATTGGATGTTCTATGCAGCCTTTCGGGCTTGCGCAGATATCAACCCTTTTGGTTCAGTGGCAAAGAACGAAGAAAGTCTGGCATTTTCCATCTTGATTTGCGACGAGATTGTCTGCGGTCTTGGGGGTCGGCCGTTTTGGGGGCCCAAGTGTTTGGATCAAAATTTCTGAGAAAGCTGTTAAATCCCTTTTGGTGGATTTGCGCTTGCTAGAGCAAGGTTTTGAAGACAATCTCGATCGTTACCATCATATCAGGTGAGCTAGTTTTTATTTGGATGGTTTTTTGCTAGTCTGCCTCGTGATGCCACGTGCCTAGTAGATTTTTCAAGTACTAAGGGTTTCTTTCTCTTATTTCCCTCAAGCCATCAACAACGGCATGAATAATCCTGGCCCAAGCCATCGATAGCTGCCCCTTTTGATGTTTCTGTCTCAGGAAGTTGGAATAGCGAGTCCTCCTTGTTTAAGGGGATCTTTGGTAGGGGCTACGAACCATCCCTACTTCTTCCATAGGGGCTACAAAGCGTCCCTCTTAATTGTTTTGGTAGAGGATACGAACCATCCCT
The DNA here is from genome assembly GCA_963971165.1 of Philopedon plagiatum. Taxonomy (NCBI): domain Eukaryota; kingdom Metazoa; phylum Arthropoda; class Insecta; order Coleoptera; family Curculionidae; genus Philopedon; species Philopedon plagiatum. The sequence goes on along the minus strand of OZ020189.1, from coordinate 62,202,204 downwards.
ACTTCTACCTTCAGGGGTCACCCCAGGATTTTTGTGCATGAGGATAGTCTTCCTCACGAAGTATTTAAGTTATTTTATTTAATTTGCGGGGAAAAATCGCCCAATTTTTTTTTGATTTTGTGTATAAACACTATTTTGCGGGGGCAAAATCGCCCAAAATTTCCAATTTATTGGTGTAAACACCTGTAACACTTTATTTTGTGTAAATATATGTATAGGGTTAGATGTACTCTAGTTTTATTCAGCTCACTGCGCCCTATGTTTTTCTGAATTTTAAATTATGAATAGCAGGATTGTTGCGTGTTGAAGCAGGTTCCTAGACCACCTAGGCGACTTCCAGTTTGTGTCGGTGTAAAAAACTGGTGGCGTCCAATCGAACCTATCTGGCGGAGCTGAGGGCTAATTTGCACGCGCTCTACTACAGCTTGCTTCACACAGAACACCCTGCTGTTCCTGTTTCTCTCTTAGAGTATCTTCCTGACTTTTTCTAGTTTAAGCGGTAAGTACTTGGTCAATGATACTCCTCATAGTATCTTTGACGATTTTTAATCAAACACTTTTTATTGAATAAAGTGCGTCGCAAATTTTTGGCGCCCAACGTGGGCATATTTAAAAAAATTACCGCTTTTATTTCTAATTTTACTCTTGTGCGTCTAGTGAGCTGGATGGAACTTTGAAAATTTCCATCAATTTTAATTCTAACTGTACTAGCCCTGTATTACTGCATTTGATTTTGGCGATTTATTATCGATTTTATTCTACTTATTACGTAACTTTGATTATCTTTGACTTGGCGATTTATTACCGATTTTAATTGACTTGTTTACGTAACTTTGATTGTCTTTGAATTTGTGGTTTATTACCGCTTTTATTTTACGCCTTACGTAACTTTGATTGTCTTTGATATTGCGATTTATTACCGATTTTATTTTATTTATTTACGTGACCTTGATTATCTTTGCGTATTGTATTTTTGCTGATTTAATTACCTTTGTTTGCTATATTTGACTACACTATTGGTGTAGTTTTGGTAAATTTATTCGAGTTACGCGTTTATATCTAGATTGACCTTTTTTTACTTTGACTTTTGAGTTGCTATTGTTTTTGTTCACTCCAAAATGGATTATAATATGCAAGTTCATTGTCTTCGGAAAGAAATGCTTATTTATGAGCTCACGATTCGTGGCATTCCGGCTAGTAATGCTAATACCGCAAAAGAACTTGCAGCATCGTTACGTCCTATTTTAAAAATGGAAAGAAAAGGCAAAATTTTTACTCGTCCGGCCTATAACTTTGTTTTTGAGGACGAATGTGACTACATAACCAAGACTTTACACGATATCGAAAACGCGATCAAGAATATTTCTTCTGACTCAGCCAGAGCGAAGTTCGTGCGTTTGCAGTCGCAACTTGTCCATTTATTCACTCGTGTTGATCGAATTCCGGTTGAGAACCTCAGTGCCGAGGAATTGCAAACTCGGTCTAATTTGCTACTTCAAACTTTGAGCAAATTAAACAGTTTGGATGATCTCCTAAAACAAGATCCGAATTTAAGCGCCTTACTTGATCAAACTCATCTCAACGATTCGGATTCGGATTCGTCTGGAGTTAGCAATGCGTCCAACAGTCGACCGCGTCACACGCGCTCGTCGCCCAAAGTCACTCCAACCGTGGTTAGTCACAATGTAACAGCCGCTGCCACCTCCGTTAGCCATCCTTCGTGTAGCAAGGCGCAGCGTGTCGAAAAATGGGGAATTAGATTTACCGGCGAAGCTAAACAGATGTGCATAATTTCTTGGAGCGAGTATCGGAACTACGCGAAGCTCGCGGTATTTCAGAACGCGAGTTGTTTGAATCTGCTATCGACCTATTTACTGGTAGAGCGCTAAATTGGTTTCGCGCAAATCGCCATCGATTTTCGGACTGGTCTAGTTTGTCTGACCTTCTGTGCAAACATTTCGAGCCGCCAGACTATCGTCATCGGTTATTTAAGGAAATTCTGGACCGGACTCAAGATTCGACTGAAAGCATAGTCGATTACCTCTCTAGCATGAGCGCGCTATTTAGACGACATGGCTCCCTCTCAGAGGATGTTCAGCTGGATATTATTACTAGGAATTTATCTCCTTTTTATACTACCCAACTTCCGGTAGTTAACAAGTTGGAAGATCTAGAAGAAGAATGTCTCAAATTGGAGGCAAAGAAATATCGTGCTGAAACCTATGTCCAACCTTCCAGGAAAAGGCATAATTTTGTCGAACCAGACTTTGCTTTTATAGCATCTGAAGCATCAGGTTCAAGAAACGGTGGACAGTTACCAATCGACGTAGTGAGAGAATCTCGTCCGATAACTTCAACCTCTAGAGACGATGGACCGTCAACAAGAGAGCCACGTCCAACAACACACCGGAACTCTGGACCATTCTTAAGCCAGGTCATCGAAATAGCCAGTGCACTGAACAGCGCAGAATCCACTGTTTCCGCTGTGGTGCGCCAAATGTGACCAGTAAAAACTGCCCTAAATGTTCTTCGGGAAACGATTCTCGGGAAAGTCGATAGGTCGTAGGACTGCTCCCCTCCCTTTTACTTCACCGACCAACAACTTTCCTCCCAACAATAATATTTTGCCCACCAACAATTCTCTTCCCCACAAAAATCATTCATCCCCTAACCATTCTCTGTCCAAGGAAAACGTTTTGCCGACCAACCACTTTCTTACCAATGAAAATCTTTCGTCGACCAACGGCTTTCTTCCCGATGAAAACTCCTTGCCAACCAATAACTCTCTTTTCATCAAAAATCATTCACCCCCTAACAAGTCTGTTCACTATAAAAACCTATTGTCGACCAACAACTTATCTTCTGATGAAAGCCTTTCACCAACCAATAGCTCCCTTCCCAACCAGAATCATTCACACGCCAACAGTTCTTTTCCCAATAAAAACCTTTTAGATTTTATCATAGCTCATGCGCATGGCGACCAGCGCCCCTATTTAGAAATTTCGATTTTAGGTTATAAGATTTTAGGTTTATTAGATTCTGGAGCGTCACGCACTATTGTAGGTCAACCGGGTTTCCGAATTTTAGAAAGTCTGGGATTAAAACTTATTAGGCAACAAACTGATTGTACCGTTGCGAACGGCCAAACTTGCTCTAGTTTGGGCTATTTTCAGGTTCCTGTAACTTTATTAAATAGAACTCGGGTGATCGATATTTTAGTTCTCCCAGAACTGTCCCACCAACTGATTTTAGGAATCGACTTTTGGAGATCCATGGAAGTGATCCCCGACTTGAAGCAGGACGTCTGGCATTTTTCCACTGATGATCAACCCACGGAAATTTGCAGCATTATAGATGGCGACTCTTTATCTGAAACCGACCGAGCGACTTTAAATGCACTGGTTAAGGAGAAAATAGCAGAAATGGGTACTGGTCTTGGCTGCTGCAAGGTAGCAGAACACGTTATTGAGCTTGAACCCGGCACTAGGCCAATTAAACAGCGTTACTACCCAGTTTCTCCATACAAGCAAAGGATTATGGACGAGGAAATCGACGAGATGTTGAAACTTGGCGTGATTGAACCTTCTAAAAGTCCTTGGTCCAGCCCAGTGTGTTTGGTACGCAAGAAAGATGACAGCTATAGGTTTTGCATAGATTTTAGAAAGCTTAATACAAAAACTAAGAAAGACGCATATCCTATACCTTATATCTCCGCCATTTTGGATCGCCTCAGAGACGCCCGCTACATTAGCTCTATCGACATAAAATCAGCGTTCTGGCAGGTGCCTCTTAGTAAGTCCTCACGTGAATTAACTGCTTTCACTGTTCCAGGTAGGAATCTTTATCATTTTCTGCGCATGCCCTTCGGCTTGACCAATGCGCCAGCTACCTGGCAACGTATAGTGGACCGTGTATTAGGCGTTGATTTGGAAAATCACGTGATGGTGTATCTTGATGATATAATTATCATCTCCAGAACCTTTCCTGAACACCTCAGAATTCTGGGCCTAGTTTTTGACCGTTTGAAAGATGCAGGACTCATAGTTTCCGAGGAGAAATGTCACTTTTGTAAGCCTGAATTACGATACCTTGGCTACATCCTAGACGCCCAAGGTTTAAGACCTGATCCTGAGAAAGTGCAGGCCATTGTGAATATAGCACCTCCGCGAAATATCACCGAAATTCGACGTTTTATTGGCACCGCTTCTTGGTACCGGCGTTTTGTGTCGAACTTTTCAGCTATCATAGCCCCAATTACTCGGCTTACCAGGAAGAATATCAAATGGGAATGGACTTCCGAGTGCCATCAGTTATTCAACTTGATTACAGAAGCTCTTATCACAGCTCCCGTGCTTACCTGTCCAGATTTCAATAGCACATTTACCTTACAGACTGATGCATCATTTTATGGCCTAGGAGCAGTTCTGACTCAGCAATTTGATGACGGGGAAAAAGTTATTTCCTATCTTTCACGTTCTCTCACCAAACAAGAGATGAAATTAACCGTCACCGAAAAAGAGTGCCTTGCCGTAATTTGGAGTGTAGAAAAGCTTCGTCACTATCTGGAGGGTGTACACTTTAAAGTCATAACCGATCACCATTCTTTGTTATGGCTTGCTTCATAATCTAAAAGATCCACAAGGACGTCTCGCTCGATGGGCTCTTCGTTTGCAACCTTACGACCTTGAACTGATCCTTCGTAAAGGCCGGGATCATGTCGTGCCAGATTTTCTTTCCAGGTCAGTGCCAGTGACTTCTGATTCTATCGCAGCTGTTGACGAACCACCGTCGCAATCATTTTCTGACACCTCAGACAAATGGTACAAAGGCATGATACAGAAGCTAGAAGAACGTCCTGATAAATATCCCTGTTGGAGAGTCGAGAATGGCAATCTCTTTAAATATGTGAAGACAAACAATCCTAATTTTCCAGATCATTCTACCTACTGGAAAATAGTAGTGCCGAAGGATAAACGAAAAGCGATATTGCTTCGTTGCCATGATAATCCTGCAGCAGGGCACGTGGGTGTTTTCAAAACATTTTGGAAGGTCGCCGAGAGATATTATTGGCCGAAAATGAGATCCGACGTTGCTAGTTATGTCCGAGCTTGTAGACCTTGTGCTCAGAATAAAGTAGAGCAGAAACGACCAGCTGGTTTAATGGGTAATCGCCCAGACATAAAGGAACCTTGGCAAGCCATCAGCCTAGACTACATAGGACCTTTACCTCGTTCTAAGCAAGGTAACACTCATATTTTAGTGGTCACCGATTATTTTAGCAAATACGTCGTCTTATTCCCGTGTCGATCGGCAACAGCAAAATCGTTGGTTAAGTGTGTCGAAGATGGCATTTTCTTAGTTTACGGAGCTCCTCAATTCTTAACGTGCGACAACGGAACACAAATGAAATCCAAAGAATTTCAAGCTCTTTGCGATAAATATAAAGTTAGAATATTTTACACTGCTAATTACTATCCTAGAGCAGATCATACTGAACGCGTTAATAGAGTTATAAAAACGATGTTGCGCTCTTACGTTCAACAAAATAACCATCGAACTTGGGAAGATAATTTAACTGCTATCGGTTGCGCCATTCGCACTTCGCGACATGAAACTACGGGCTTCACCCCTTACTGCGTTAATTTTGGCAGGGAACACAAGCTATTTGGTTCGGACTATGCTGAGGGTGTTCCTCAAGTAGAAACTGAGCGTCAAAATTACATTCGAGAACGATAGAAGCTTTTAAACAATTATTTAGATGAGTCCACACTAAAATCGAAGCTTCTCGTATTAAAAATCGTCATAACTACAATTTGCGCCGACGCCCAGTAAGCTTTGTTCCTGGTCAAGAAGTCTGGCGTAAGAATAAAAGTATATCCGATGCAGCGAAGTATTATAGCGCAAAGTTGGCTCCGGAATTTGTAGGTCCGTTTAAGATCGTAGAAAAGACCGGCACGTGTACTTACGAACTGGAGGATGAACACGGTGTTAGTAAGGGCATTTGGCATATACAAGACCTTAAGCCGGTATATGCCGAAACTGCGTGTGATGGTCCGTAGGAGTGAATAAATTGTTAGGCATCTCAAAGTCTTATTTACTTTATTACCTTCCGTTAATTTTACTGTCATTAATTTAAAATTACGTTTACTTGTCATTTTGCTTCAATTTACTTATCAATCTATTGATTTCTGAATTTATTAACTTTCGAGTCCATAGCTTCAATTTGGTTAATTACATTTAATTTTTTTTTCTTCTTTCGGTGATAATGTCTTTAGTGAGTTTTCCTTTATCGTTGCGTTAATTTTGACATTTGGCCCAGTTTAAATTCTTTTTTTTTTACTTTCCTTGCTCAGTCGTGGGCAATTTTTATGCTCTGCAGTGTGGGCGTGATGGTGTTTGGATCCATCTGGGAGCGAGACTTGATGGATTTGGACACTGTCACTTAGAATAGCGCTGCACTGGGTTCACTAGGTGGGGTAGGAGTCCCCAGAAAGCCGAGGCAAGGTAAGCCTTCAGCTGCCTTGCTTCTATTGTTTGTAGTAGGTAAGCCCTCAGCTGCCTTACTACTTTCACTTGCCATCGCCGCCTTACGCCTCGTTATCTTTTATCTGTCATTACCTGATTTATCTTTACCTTATCGTCACTTGGTTTATTGTATAGTAACGTATAGTAGCTTACCTTTTTGCGTTTATCAGTCTCACGCAGACACCCATCTCGGCGCGAGACGAGATGGGGGTCGGTGTGTCACATGGTAATTTAAGTTTGATTACTTGGTTAGAAGGCGGTGATTAATTAATTTTGGACCTAATTTTCTTTATCGTTTTTTTTTAATCTGCATTCACTATTAATCGTGATTTTTTTACTATAGACTAGGGCCAAAAGTCTTTATTTATTATCTTGATTGGGCCTTTTTTTTATTACCTTGATTTGACGTATTTACCTTGATGTGACCTTTTACTTTGATTTGGCTTAATTTTCTCTACCTTGACTCGATTTATTTATTATTCCCTACTTGTGTCTGGAAATTTCGGTTACTTGAACTAGTATGTGTTTTTGCTCGAGTACGACTTTGTCTTTCCTTTGGGGATTTAGAGTAGAAACACAATTTTCTTTCTCTTCTTTTGCTGATTTTGTGAAGTTGAGAATATCACTTATGGTGGGATTCACTGCTAGTTGTTGGCAAGTAACCCAATTTTCTTTATCTCGATTTGCGAACCTTTAGTTTGATTTACTTGTTTCATTTCCTTTTGGTTGATTACCTTTTTTTATATATTTGCGTTAATTTACTTGTCTTTGCGATAATTTACTTACCTTTGCGATAATTTGCTCTCCTTTGCGATAAGTTGCTTACCTTTGCGATAATTTCTTACATTTGCGATAATTTGCTTACCTTTGCGATAATTTACTTTCCTTTGCGTTTATTTGCTTACCTTTGCGTAATTTCGATTACCTTTGCGTTCATTCCGTTACTGTTTTTTCCTCCTTGATTTACTTACCTTATCGTGATTGGCCTTTGATTGGCTTTAATTTACTTTGATACCTTTGGTATTTTCTCTATTACTTGGATTTGTCTTAGGTCTAGGTCCTGGCAGGACTATATGGTAGTCTCCGGCCATTTCAGTATTTACTGGTTTTGCGCCTAGATCGTTACTGATATATTTTGTCTATTCACCATTTAGACAAGATAAAACTATCCCGATTGCGACTTTACCTTATTTTGACTTTGTATCGATTTAGACATTTGTCCCTATCTCGTTTTACAGGCTGCACGGTGTTGGGTGCTACCGGATGTCGCTTCGACGCTCTTTGTTAGATCATGGATCCTTCGGAGAGCAGACCGACTGGAAGGGCTGTTCAGGGGGGGCGGAAGTCTGACCCCTGGGGTAACAGTTTGCCCATCGAACTTGTTCGGCGGGCCAGGGGAGGACCAAGCTACTTTGTTCGGCCTGAGCTCAAGTCGGCCTATTAGGTTGCGACAGGCCGGTGGCAGTGCCACCGCTCAGAACACCCTGATTAATTTTTTTTTGTTTTGTACAGGGACCGATGTGCTTCCCATTTGGTACATCTTTTAGCTTGGTGGGTGCTACAATCCACTCCCTTTTGTATGGTGGATCATCTGGGCTATCCCTCTTTTCTTCTCATTTTACTTATGTTGTATTATATTTATCTTTTCCTTTTTGGTTGTCCACCCTTTGGTTGCTTTGACGCATGTCTCTTGGTGATTTAATTCGGGACGATTCTACAGTGTGAGGCTAGTAAACGAGGTTCCCCACAATATTTTTGGGTGTTACGCAATGCTAGCTCCCTTGCCAACCTAGGGTTTACGTTCCACACTGAATCTTCCTGGAGGAGGTCGCTGGGTGACTAGTGGCAAAGGAACCAAGGATTGCTTCGAGTATTTAGTTATTTTAAGATTAAGTTATCAGTCTTGTTGGTTAGTATTAGTTATATGGTACTACCTTGGGTTCCCACTTATCTTCACTTATGTTTTTTTATTGGCGCCAGCATAGCGCAGGTAATTTATTTTCTTTTTCAATTTTCTTGTATCTACAGAGAGCCTCTGATCCTTATCGTCGGTTAATTTTCATTGAAAAATTTCCCTCCTTTCGTAGGAGAGGGGGAGTTGTGACCATTTAATTTCGGCCCCAGTATCAGAGTTTGTTTTAAGGGTTGGTTTTGTTCACGAAGGCCTGTTTAGTTTTATTTGATAGTTTACCTTAATGAAATAGTTGTGTCCCCACACGTACACGTTGGACCTGCCATGTTCTCAGGCTAGTTTCTAGATTTTCTGGTCTGGCTAATTGTTTTTTTTTCCTGTCCAAATCAGCTTGACATCAGCTGTCCTTCGAAGCTTGTAGTCTGCTTTAACATCTTTCTCTCTTGTTTGGGCCCTGAATTTTCACCTTGCTTAAAGCCTTCCTGTGTGTATAGACAATCGCTCTTAGTCTTTTATATTAACATGTTTTAGATAATATATTATAAGGGGATACCTACATATTTTCATATTCCAGCTGTTAGCATTTTCTCTCGTCATTGGATGGGATTTAATCCTAGTGTCTTCCCACATGCATGGTGCTCTTTAACAGTCGGTCTTCGTGTGCACAGATCTCGTGTTAGAATTTAATTTTCTTGTTATTTTTATTATTAGTTTAACAGAAATTAGCTGTCATGTGAAGGTTAGGCAGGGTTGTGTGTATGTTCCCGCCTGCCGGAGCTGTAAGGCAGGACAATATCAAGTTTAAGTACAACAATATCTAAGTTCGGGCCGCGAGGTCGATTCACGCAGCGCTTTTGGGAGCCGTCGATTTATGAACGCGGCTGCTGCAGTGGCACTTTCGAGTGCGGGAAGGTTGGAATTTTGTAGCACTACGTCATCGTTTTCCTTTCTGTAGTTTCGACATTCGGGGTTTCAGCTGTTAGTATTTGGATGCATCGTACTGAAATAGTGCGTCTCGATCAGTACCGGCGTAGGTACCTATAACGGTCTGTATTTCCGCGACTTTATTGTTTCCCGCCAGGGGCCTCTGTACGATTGTGGTGTCTTTGTTTGGTGGCGTGGCGACAAATGGGAGTTCTAAGTTTCGGTGCTTTTTGCGTTTGTTTCTCAGTATGGGGTCCAAGACTTGTGCGATTATGCAATCGGGGTCATTTGAAGGAGCAGCTTCTAGTCCATGCTTGGGATTGGTTTTAATTTAGTAATTCTTGTCGATGTGCCGTGGCGCCATCTTGAGACTCTATTAATTACTGTCATGAGTTTCCACTCAAAGTCACCGCTTTTTCTTCCCCCGGGTCATTGGATGTTCTATGCAGCCTTTTGGGCTTGCGCAGATATCAACGCTTTTGGTTCAGTGGCAAAGAACGAAGAACGTCTGGCATTTTCCATCTTGATTTGCGACGAGATTGTCTGCGGTCTTGGGGGTCGGCCATTTTGGGGGCCCAAGTGTTTGGATCAAAATTTCTGAGACCGCTGCTAAATCCTTTTTGGTGGATTTGCGCTTGCTAGAGCAAGGTTTTGAAGACAATCTCGATCGTTACCATCATATCAGGTGAGCTAGTTTTTATATGGATGGTTTTTTGCTAGTCTGCCTCGTGATGCCACGTGCCTAGTAGATTTTTCAAGTACTAAGGGTTTCTTTCTCTTATTTCCCTCAAGCCATTAACAACGGCATGAATAATCCTGGCCCAAGCCATCGATAGCTGCCCCTTTTGGTGTTTCTGTCTCAGGAAGTTGGAATATCGAGTCCTCCTTGTTTAGGGGGTAAGTTAAACCTTGATTTTTTTTTGCCGCGTGTTTTTTTCAACTGCGTATGGTCTGCCTAAATTTTAATTAAGGTTTTAGAGAACCGTAATTATCGAAGTTCTGTTTTAAAATGTGTTGTACTAAGACTAATTTTTGTAGCTCGGTGTACTACCTCATATTTTGACTGATAATAACCACTCACCACTCAATTTGTTAATAGGAATATTACTTTACCTGATTTGCATTCTGTTAAAAGCTTGAATAATTGTTGAGCCGTGTACCGTAAAACTCATACAATCTGTAAGCTATGTTTAGGGCCTCTTTATACCGGCTTATGGGCCAGCGGGAACAGCTAAGCTTGGATTTAAGTAGTCAGTCACTCGCGTAGTAAATGTAGATTGTTTTATCAGGTTTTTATCGACTTTATGCTACTGAATCATATGCAGGGGCTACTATCTATAATTATAATTTCAATATTCATATAAAGGAATTTGTGGTACTATTTAGTTCTGACACTATAATTTGTTATCGTAAACGCCAAGTTGACAAGCCTGTCACATACCCCAGACTGAAAAATTAAAGTGTGAAGTATAGTCAGTGTTTTTTTTTAAATTTATTAATTTGTGTAAATGTACTTAAATAGTATTCCAGATAGGTACCACAAAATCTTTATTCCCTTTCTTGTATAAGTTAAAAAAGGTGTATGAGCTTAAAGTGTCGGGCTTTATGTTTATGAAGTTGGGAAGTGTAGATTTATTTTAGCTTTTATTTATATCGATTGGTTAAGTAATTTTTTTAGGTGTTCAGAGGGGTTAACTTACTATTTAATTTTCAAATTTGTCACTATTGTTTTGGGGAAATAAACTTATTAGGCTCATACACATTTTACACGTTTTACACTTTTTATTTTATCATACCATTTGCTTGGTTGGAATTTAAGGTATGCTATATAAGTTGTTAAACCTGCTTTTGGGAACCTAGAGTAGTAAGTAGTTTTATGGTAGCAATTTATTTGCTTGTGATTTAAGCTTTGTGTTTTTATTTATTTATTTATTTATTCATTTACGGTCATAAACACAAAAGTTACACACTAATTAAATCTAAATTTGTGATAGATGCACATTAGCGGTATATTTTGCTTGTAATTTAACATTGTGTTCTTATAAATGTACATAAGCGGTGTATTTTTGATTATTTCTATTTAAACGGTTTCTTCATATATGCCGTGGTTTTCTTATGTTATCTTACATTGACTCGGATTTACTGAATAAGTGCTGAGGGCTTAGCTTTTAGGTCAAGCTACAGTAGGGGTTTAAAGTTTTAATTATGTGCTTTTTCTTTTGGCTTCGCTTAACCTTTTCTTTTCCTTTAAATCTTGCTTGAACATTTAGATCTTAAGTCAAGCTAAATGGGGCTTCACCTCTTAGTTATTTTACAGGCTACGCTTAAGCCTTATTCTTTGTTTATACTTGTAATCTTGCGTAAACTCCTAATTTAGTTATCAATTATTTTGCTTTTGTTGTACTTCGATTTATTTTTATTGTTAATGTAAGATAACATAATGCCGCATTAATTAGTGATCCTGGAGTTTTTTGTAAATATTAACGTTCATCATTAAAGTATCAAGGAACTGTACAATTTTACTTAGTTATCAATATCCTTGAGTAATGATTTCTTTTGTTTATTAAAGTAACTTTTTAATATTATCCTAAGCTTGTTTAAATCTTGCAGTCTGGTTTACTTCTTTCAGTGGTAACTTTTTTTTTACTCAAAGTAACTTCATATTTTGGTTTTTGTAACTCAACTTAAATTTTGCGATTGATTTCAAGCCGCTGGCTTTCTCATTTATTATTAGCCTTTTATTTAATATTCTTAAATTTTGCGGATTAGTTCCAGTAAATTATTTCCCCAAATATTAACCTTTTTTTTATTAACGTAACTTTTTAATCATATCTTAAGCTCGTTTAAATTTTGCAAATAATTACTTTCTCTTTTATTAGTGGTTTTTTATATTGACGTAGCTTCTTATTTTTAAATATTTTTCTACTTATCTAAATTTTTCGATTCTGTTCAAGCCAATGACTCTCTTTTAATATTAAATTAATTAATTGATAAAGAATTAATTACATTTCGGCGCTTTAGTTCCAGTAAATTGTTTCTTTCCAAATTTTACCTTTTTCTATTAACGTAACTTCTGATTTTTATTTTTAATTATTAACGTAACTTTTAACATATTTTTTTTTTATTTAAATTACTGTAACTAGTAGGAATTCTTTTGTTCCTAGGGTCTTTGGTAGGGGCTACGAACCATCCCTACTTCCATAGGGGCTACAAAGCGTCCCTCTTAATTGTTTTGGTAGAGGATACGAACCATCCCTACTTCTACCTTCAGGGGTCACCCCAGGATTTTTGTGCATGAGGATAGTCTTCCTCACGAAGTATTTAAGTTATTTTATTTAATTTGCGGGGCAAAATCGCCCAATTTTTTTTTTTGATTTTGTGTATAAACACTATTTTGCAGGGGCAAAATCGCCCAAAATTTCCAATTTAGAGATTGTTTTAAGGGTTAGTTTTGTTCACGAAGGCCTGTTTAGTTCTATTTTATAGTTTACCTTAATGAAATAGTTGTGTCCCCACACGTACACGTTGGACCTGCCATGTTCTCAGGCTAGTTTCTAGATTTTCTGGTCTGGCTAATTGTTTTTTTTCCTGTCCAAATCAGCTTGACATCAGCTGTCCTTCGAAGCTTGTAGTCTGCTTTAACATCTTTCTCTCTTGTTTGGGCCCTGAATTTTCGCCTTGCTTAAAGCCTTCCTGTGTGTATAGACAATCGCTCTTAGTCTTTTATATTAACATGTTTTAGATAATATATTATAAGGGGATACCTACATATTTTCATATTCCAGCTGTTAGCATTTTCTCTCGTCATTGGATGGGATTTAATCCTAGTGTCTTCCCACATGCATGGTGCTCTTTAACAGTCGGTCTTCGTGTTCACAGATCTCGTGTTAGAATTTAATTTTCTTGTTATTTTTATTATTAGTTTAACAGAAATTAGCTGTCATGTGAAGGTTAGGCAGGGTTGTGTGTATGTTCCCGCCTGCCGGAGCTGTAAGGCAGGACAATATCAAGTTTAAGTACAACAATATCTAAGTTCGGGCCGCGAGGTCGATTCACGCAGCGCTTTTGGGAGCCGTCGATTTATGAACGCGGCTGCTGCAGTGGCACTTTCGAGTGCGGGAAGGTTGGAATTTTGTAGCACTACGTCATCGTTTTCCTTTCTGTAGTTTCGACATTCGGGGTTTCAGCTGTTAGTATTTGGATGCATCGTACTGAAATAGTGCGTCTCGATCAGTACCGGCGTAGGTACCTATAACGGTCTGTATTTCCGTGACTTTATTGTTTCCCGCCAGGGGCCTCTGTACGATTGTGGTGTCTTTGTTTGGTGGCGTGGCGGCAAATGGGAGTTCTAAGTTTCGGTGTTTTTTGCGTTTGTTTCTCAGTATGGGGTCCAAGACTTGTGCGATTATGCAATCGGGGTCATTTGAAGGAGCAGCTTCTAATCCATGCTTGGGATTGGTTTTAATTTAGTAATTCTTGTCGATGTGCCGTGGCGTCATCTTGAGACTCTATTAATTACTGTCATGAGTTTCCACTCAAGGTCACCGCTTTTTCTTCCCCCGGGTCATTGGATATTCTATGCAGCCTTTTGGGCTTGCGCAGATATTAACGCTTTTGGTTCAGTGGCAAAGAACGAAGAACGTCTGGCATTTTCCATCTTGATTTGCGACGAGATTGTCTGCGGTCTTGGGGGTCGGCCATTTTGGGGGCCCAAGTGTTTGGATTAAAATTTCTGAGACCGCTGTTAAATTCTTTTTGGTGGATTTGCGCTTGCTAGAGCAAGGTTTTGAAGACAATCTCGATCGTTACCATCATATCAGGTGAGCTAGTTTTTATATGGATGGTTTTTTGCTAGTCTGCCTCGTGATGCCACGTGCCTAGTAGATTTTTCAAGTACTAAGGGTTTCTTTCTCTTATTTCCCTCAAGCCATTAACAACGGCATGAATAATCCTGGCCCAAGCCATCGATAGCTGCCCCTTTTGGTGTTTCTGTCTCAGGAAGTTGGAATATCGAGTCCTCCTTGTTTAAGGGGTAAGTTAAACCTTAATTTTTTTTTGCCGCGTGTTTTTTTCAACTGCGTATGGTCTGCCTATTTTTTTTATGCCCCTAAATTTTAATTAAGGTTTTAGAGAACCGTAATTATCGAAGTTCTGTTTTAAAATGTGTGGTACTAAGACTAGTTTTTGTAGCTCGGTGTACTACCTCATATTTTGACTGATAATAACCACTCACCACTCAATTTGTTAATAGGAATATTACTTTACCTGATTTGCATTCTGTTAAAAGCTTGAATAATTGTTGAGTCGTGTACCGTAAAGCTCATACAATCTGTAGGCTATGTTTAGGGCCTCTTTATACCGGCTTATGGGCCAACGGGAACAGCTAAGCTTGGATTTAAGTAGTCAGTCACTCGCGTAGTAAATGTAGATTGTTTTATCAGGTTTTTATCGACTTTATGCTACTGAATCATATGCAGGGGCTACTATCTATAATTATAATTTCAATATTCATATAAAGGAATTTGTGGTACTATTTAGTTCTGACACTATAACTTGTTATCGTAAACGCCAAGTTGACAAGCCTGTCACATACCCCAGACTGAAAAATTAAAGTGTGAAGTATAGTCAGTGTTTTTTTTTAAATTTATTAATTTGTGTAAATGTACTTAAATAGTATTCCAGATAGGTACCACAAAATCTTTATTCCCTTTCTTGTATAAGTTAAAAAAGGTGTATGAGCTTAAAGTGTCGGGCTTTATGTTTATGAAGTTGGGAAGTGTAGATTTATTTTAGCTTTTATTTATATCGATTGGTTAAGTAATTTTTTTATGTGTTCAGAGGGGTTAACTTACTATTTAATTTTCAAATTTGTCACTATTGTTTTGGGGAAATAAACTTATTAGGCTCATACACATTTTACACGTTTTACACTTTTTATTTTATCATACCATTTGCTTGGTTGGAATTTAAGGTATGCTATATAAGTTGTTAAACCTGCTTTTGGGAACCTAGAGTAGTAAGTAGTTTTATGGTAGCAATTTATTTGCTTGTGATTTAAGCTTTGGGTTTTTATTTATTTATTTATTTATTCATTTACGGTCATAAACACAAAAGTTACACACTTATTAAATCTAAATTTGTGATAGATGCACATTAGCGGTATATTTTGCTTGTAATTTAACATTTGTGTTCTTATAAATGTACATAAGCGGTGTATTTTTGATTATTTCTATTTAAACGGTTTCTCCATATATGCCGTGGTTTTCTTATGTTATCTTACATTGACTCGGATTTACTGAATTAGTGCTGAGGGCTTAGCTTTTAGGTCAAGCTACAGTAGGGGTTTAAAGTTTTTATTATGTGCTTTTTCTTTTGGCTTCGCTTAACCTTTTCTTTTCCTTTTAATCTTGCTTGAACATTTAGATCTTAAGTCAAGCTAAATGGGGCTTCACCTGTGAGTTATTTTACAGGCTACGCTTAAGCCTTATTCTTTGTTTATACTTGTAATCTTGCGTAAACTCCTAATTTAGTTATCAATTATTTTGCTTTTGTTGTACTTCTATTATTTTTATTGTTAATGTAATATAACATAATGCCGCATTAGTTAGTGATCCTGGAGTTTTTTGTAAATATTAACGTTCATCATTAAAGTATCAAGGAATTGTACAATTTTACTTAGTTATCAATGTCCTTGAGTAATGATTTCTTTTGTTTATTAAAGTAACTTTTTAATATTATCCTAAGCTTGTTTAAATCTTGCAGGGTGGTTTACTTCTTTCAGTGGTAACTTTTTTTTTACTCAAAGTAACTTCATATTTTGGTTTTTGTAACTCAACTTAAATTTTGCGATTGATTTCAAGCCGCTGGCTTTCTTATTTATTATTAGCATTTTATTTAATATTCTTAAATTTTGCGGATTAGTTCCAGTAAATTATTTCCCCAAATATTAACCTTTTTTTTATTAACGTAACTTTTTAATCATATCTTAAGCTCGTTTAAATTTTGCAAATAATTACTTTCTCTTTTATTAGTGGTTTTTTATATTGACGTAGCTTCTTATTTTTAAATATTTTTCTACTTATCTAAATTTTTCGATTCTGTTCAAGTCAATGACTCTCTTTTAATATTAAATTAATTAATTGATAAAGAATTAATTACATTTCGGCGCTTTAGTTCCAGTAAATTGTTTCTTTCCAAATTTTACCTTTTTCTATTAACGTAACTTCTGATTTTTATTTTTAATTATTAACGTAACTTTTAACATATTTTTTTTTTATTTAAATTACTGTAACTAGTAGGAATTCTTTTGTTCCTAGGGTCTTTGGTAGGGGCTACGAACCATCCCTACTTCTTCCATAGGGGCTACAAAGCGTCCCTCTTAATTGTTTTGGTAGATACGAACCATCCCTACTTCTACCTTCAGGGGTCACCCCAGGATTTTTGTGCATGAGGATAGTCTTCCTCACGAAGTATTTAAGTTATTTTATTTAATTTGCGGGGCAAAATCGCCCAATTTTTTTTTGATTTTGTGTATAAACACTATTTTGCAGGGGCCAAATCGCCCAAAATTTCCAATTTATTGGTGTAAACACCTGTAACACTTTATTTTGTGTAAATATATGTATAGGGTTAGATGTACTCTAGTTGTTTTATTCAGCTCACTGCGCCCTATGTTTTTCTGAATTTTAAATTATGAATAGCAGGATTGTTGCGTGTTGAAGCAGGTTCCTAGACCACCTAGGCGACTTACAGTTTGTGTCGGTGTAAAAAACTGGTGGCGTCCAATCGAACCTATCTGGCGGAGCTGAGGGCCAATTTGCACGCGCTCTACTACAGCTTGCTTCACACACAACATCCTGCTGTTCCTGTTTCTCTCTTAGAGTATCTTCCTGACTTTTTCTAGTTTAAGCGGTAAGTACTTGGTCAATGATACTCCTCATAGTATCTTTGACGGTTTTTAATAAAACGCTTTTTATTGAACAAAGTGCGTCGCAAACATTTAATAAATTTTCAAAAAACGGAAAATAACAATAGTAGCTCATCATCAGTATCTATGCAGTCTGTAAGAAATCATTCTCAAATTGATCATGATGATAACTCTCAAAGATTTTTTGGTCTTAGACTTCCTCCCATAGATGTACCTAAATTTGATGGAAACTTTCAAACCTGGTTAGAATATCGCGACACATTTGAATCTATGATTCATTCTAACACGGTTTTGTCAAAAATACAAAAATTTCATTACTTAAGAGGCAGTCTGACTGAGGCGGCTGCACTGGTTGTACAATCTTTGGAATTTTCTGCTGAAAATTACGAGGTAGCATGGAACCTTTTGCTAGAAAGATATAACAATCCACGTATTTTAATTCAAAACCATGTTAAATCCCTTTTTAATGTAGAGTCTATTCCTAAATAGTCGTCGGATCGCATAAGATCTTTGATAGATAACGTATCTAAACATATGAGGTGTCTTGAACAAGTCAATGAGCCTACCGTAGATACTTTAATTATTTATTTAATAAGTACAAAACTTGATTTTAACACGTCCCGTGAATGGGAAAAGTACAAAAACAGTAATGATTTAAGTAAAAAATCACCAACTCTGAGTGATTTAAAAACGTTTTTAAATAACAAAGCTGATTTATTAGAAACTTTAAAAATCAATCATATAAACACCAAGGAAACCAGAAAACAGTTTTCTAATACAAGAAGCTTGTTTGCAGCGGTGAAAAAGTGTGCAATTTGTAAACAATTACACCAGATTTCTAACTGCGAAACATTTTTAGGTTTAAATGTACAGGATCGTATAAAAAAGATTCAAGAGTTAAAACTATGTGTAAACTGCTTAAAATTTGGACATCACAGTAAAGTTTGTAGATCATATCCTTGTAAAATTTGTTCTTTGAAACACCATAAGTTGTTACACATAGATAGACGTCAAAGTCAAAATAATAATTACCAAAATCTAGCACGGTCAAATAATTTAAACAGTACGGAGACATCGGTGAGTTCTCCAAGTAATAACACTAGTACAATCGAAAATTTATCAACAGATACACAAGCTTTTCAGATTTCTCAGACGGTACAAGAAAAAAGTACAGTATGCGGAATGTCGTACAGTCCGACCCAAGTTCTTGTTAGTACAGCATTAGTACGGGTTCTGGACAAAAATAATAAGCCGCATACTATTCGAGTATTGTTAGACTCAGGATCACAATCGAGCTTCATTAGAACGGACATAGTTAATAAATTAAAATTAAATAAACAAGAAATAAATATGAACGTTGCCGGTTTAAATCAAACGATGTCAAAAATTCAGTACAAATGTGACATTACAGTACATTCTTTGCAGAATTCGTTTAATACAAAAATTTCTTGTTCAGTACTTCCTAACATCACAGGGAATTTGCCAAGTGTACGTGTTAATACGCAAGATATAATTATTCCTACGCACATAAAGTTGGCAGATCCTTCTTATAACGACCCCTGTCAAATTGACATGTTAATAGGGGCGGATATATTTTGGTCATTAATTTGTATAGGACAAATATCTCTTGGAATCAATAAACCCTTATTGCAGAAAACAAAATTAGGTTGGGTAATTTCGGGACCCAGTGGCGTACTTTCAAATAATACTTCAGAAGGTAAAACATTTTGTAATTTTGTACAGAACGCAGAAATACGAGATCAATTAAGTCGGTTTTGGGAAATAGAGGAAGCGTATCTTTCTAAGGTACCTCAATCGGAAGAAGAAATAGCGTGCGAAAAACTGTTCGTTGATAAGACAATTCGGTGTTCGGATGGTAGATTTATGTTACAAATTCCGCTTAGATCCTCTCCTGACGGTCTTGGTGAGTCATTCAGTCAAGCAAAGAAACAATTCTTATCGCTAGAACGAAAGCTGGAATTAAATCCGGACTTAAAATCGCAGTACGTAAATTTTATGACAGAATACGCAGAACTAGAACACATGAAAAAGGTTAAGGGTGAAACTCAGTTTGAGCACTTATATTATATGCCACATCATAGTGGCGTTCGTGAAGATTCATTAACTACTAAACTTCGCGTAGTATTTAATTGTTCAATGAAAGCTTCCAAGGGTGTAAGTTTTAATGAAATTCAAATGGTTGCACCGACCGTACAAAAAGATTTAATTTCGGTTCTGCTATGTTTCCGGCAACATACGTACATAGTTGCGGCAGATATTGCCAAAATGTACAGGCAAATTTTAGTTATGCCTGACCAAAGACCGCTTCAAAGAATTTTGTGGCGGGAAAGTCCAGATGAACCCTTAGATACGTACGAATTACAAACGGTTACATTCGTTGTTTAATGCAACTTGCATTCGACCATGCGACAATAGATCCTGAAATATCAAAAATCATAAAAGAAGAGTTCTATGTAGACGATCTTCTAACGGGCGCAGACACGGTCGAAAGGGGTGCGAAAATTGCAAGTGACGTTGCACAAGTATTAGGTACGGGATGTTTTGAGTTACGCAAGTTTTATTCAAACGACCCAAGAGTTTTAAAGTACGTGGACACGTCTACATCCACAAACAGTGTCGTTAATTTTGGCGAGAATGAGAATGCAAAAACATTAGGTTTAATTTGGCATTGTCACACTCATAGTTTAACTTACGATATAAATATATTATCAAGGAAACTTCCTGTTACAAAACGTACCATTTTAGCAGGTATTGCGCAAGTTTTTGATCCGCTCGGTCTACTCGCAGTTTGTATAATAAAGGCAAAAATTTTACGGCAACGATTGTGGCTGGAAAAATTAACGTGGGATGAAGCAGTGCCTTTGCAACTTTATACAGCCTGGGTAGAATTTCGTGATCAGCTC
Source organism: Philopedon plagiatum (assembly GCA_963971165.1). NCBI lineage: Eukaryota > Metazoa > Arthropoda > Insecta > Coleoptera > Curculionidae > Philopedon > Philopedon plagiatum. Next base: position 62,181,992 of record OZ020189.1, on the reverse strand, counting down.
TCCGTTTTAAACCAGTTGCGCATACCTAGACATGTCATATGTGAAGATTCAGTTAACGTACAGTTACACGGGTTTTCAGATAGTTCAGAAACCGCGTACGGCGGATGTATTTATATCCGATCAGTAAACAAAAATAATGAGGTACACGTGAGATTGCCTTGCGCAAAGGCCAAAGTGGCTCCGCTCAAATCGATTACGCTTCCTAGACTGGAGCTTTGTGGGGCATTAGTTTTGTCACGACTTTTACAAAAAGTTCTTTCATCACTTACAATTAGATTTAACGAATGTATTTTGTGGTGCGACTCAACGGTGGTTCTTGGGTGGCTAAAAATACCACCAAATTTATTAAAAACTTTTGTAAATACTCGTGTAGCGGAAATTCAGTCAATTACTGGTAACTTGGACATGGCGGCATGTGCCATCTAAGGACAACCCAGCTGATCTATTATCTGGAGGCCTAAATCCTCAACAGGTTATTAAGTCGAAGATGTGGTTTCATGGGCCGGACTGGCTTAAAGGGAATAGTTCAGACTGGCCTTCTAAAACGATAAAAAGTGAAACTTTACCAGAAGTGAAAAATATTCCGCAAACCTTACACATAGTAATAAAATCTAAATTTCCCTTTGAAAGATTTTCGTGTTTACAACGTCTTAAACGGGTAGTAGCTTATTTATTTCGATTTAAAAATAACTGCAGTTTACGAGGTCTGAATAAGAATCAACGAACTATTGGCGTTTTGACTGTACAAGAGATTTCACATGCTCAGATTGTTTTAATTAAAATAGCACAAGAACATTCTTTTTCTCAAGATATCGCATCCCTTAAACAAAAGGGTGAAATTAATCAAAAAAGCAAAATTTTAAACCTAAAACCATTTTTAGACGATACTTTAATTTTAAGAGTAGGTGGGAGGTTAACTGATTCCGACATGGAGTATAATAAAAAACATCCCATTCTTTTGGATTCTAAGCACAGGTTGACTAAATTGATATTTGAATTCGAACATAAACGATTGTTTCACGCTGGACCACAGCATTTATTGGCCTCAATCAGAGACGAATTCTGGCCAATCAGTGGTCGTAACTTAGCAAAGATTACATACCGGAAATGTGTCGTATGCTTCAGACATAATCCGAAGGTTATACAACCAATAATGGGCAATCTGCCTAAAGAACGCCTACAGTCAGGTATTCCTTTCAATGTAGCAGGAGTTGACTACGCGGGTCCGTACCTACTAAAAGATACAAAGGGCCGTGGCGGAAAAACTTCGAAATGTTGGCTTGCTTTATTTATTTGTTTTGCGACAAGGGCCATACATTTAGAACTGGTCACAGATTTAAGCAAAGACTCGTTTATGTTGGCATTAAAAAGGTTTATGTCACGTCGTGGAAAACCGTCGTTAATTTATTCTGACAACGGTACTAATTTTAAAGCTGCCAGCTCTGACCTGTCAAAACTAGGTACTTTCCTTCAAGAAAATCAAACTGCAATAATTGACGCACTTTTAGTTGACAGTATTGAGTGGAAATTTATACCACCTAACTCTCCCCATTTTGGAGGATATGGGAAGCCGGTGTAAAATCAAGCAAATATCATTTAAAGCGTATTTTGGGTAACACTTTACTTGCGTACGAAGAAATGTACACCCTTCTTGTGCAGGTGGAGGCAGTTTTAAACTCCCGTTCACTCTCCCCTCTCTCCTCTGATCCTGGAGACCTAAATCCATTAACCCCGGCTCACTTTCTAATTGGTCGTCCAGTAACTTCATTACCAGAACCAATATTAAGCATTATTCCCGAAAATAGGCTGAACAGATATCAGTTATTGGAACAGATGCGTCATCATTTTTGGAACAGATGGCACCAGGAGTTTGTTTCGGAATTACAACAAAGAGTACGCTGGAAAATTAACCAACCACAGTTAAAAGTCGGGACTTTGGTGATTATTAAGGAAGACAATACTCCTGTTATGAACTGGAGACTTGGAAGAGTAGTTAGTGTTAATCCCGGTAAAGATGGTGTAGCAAGAGTAGCAACTGTAGAGACTTCTCGAGGTGAAGTAAATCGAAGTTTGGCGAAAATGTGCCCCTTACCCCTCAATGACTAAAACTTTTAAAAATATTTGTGTTGAAAGTTAGTACTTTCAAGGTGGGGAGTATGTTCGAAACCACGTATAGACATTTTATTGTTACCAGTATTTTTAAAACCATAGTTACAGAGAACGTGTCAAGTGTGACACAGAGAAAAGTTTGTCATATTTTTTATGTAAAATTAAACCCATTTTAAGTGTAGAAGCAATTAAAATACAGTCCAAAGAAAAATCGAAGTTTGCTTCAAATATTTACAAGTAGGGTTCGGATACCTTAAAAAATTGTATCGAGGTCCGGGGAAAAAAAGAAAAACTTTAAATGAACCGCAGGTAATTGTTGTTTCTCAAAAAGGAGCGTAGATCATAAAAAGTCATATTATTTGTTTTAAACTTGTATTTTTACTCATAACAATAATATAAGATAGATAAGTATTTGTTCTTACAAATTACTTAAGTTTTTTTGCCGGTCCAGTTTTCTACCTTCCGCGGTCCGAATCAGGACCGCGGTCCGCCACTCCGCCAGTTGCCGACCCCTGATCCAGACCCATGGTCGTCTCACTTAGTGGGAAAATTAGTTATTAATATTACATTGTAGGAAAAAGTATTTTGCGGTTATTTGCATACATATGGCAGTTCTATCCCCTACATGCCCTCAGGGCATACCAACTATGTTTTGTGTGGAAATCTTTTTACTGACAAATTTTTTTTATATTTTTTTTAGTTTTACACAATATCGGCACAAGTTAACTTGAGAACATGAGAATGTTGTTCTAATACACCCACCTTGACAGGTGTACATAAATTATCAACATTTGTATGTTGACAGAATATATGAAAATGTGTCCTCAGTCCTCTCCGAAAATTTCTTTGTCGAGGTTATCCTCACGCGGCTAGAATGTTTGCACGTAGATTAAATAATTTTTCGAACATACCTATCATTAACTAAGTATAAGGAAAGATACGCCATTATGGTATTTGAAATGAAAATATACTTAACACAGCACAACCACAGTTCTCGCAAATTAGGTCACTATACCTGTTGGTAATCTCTTAATTATGTAGTATCTACTTGTGGGCCCAAAAGGCTGATCCTATACAATAGCTAAGGAAAAAGGAGGTGTGTTTTGCACAGGTACAAGGTTGCCTACAAATTTTGGCATGAGGGTCAATAAATAATAAATGCCTAATTGACATTCACATACAATTATTCTTTATTACTCTGAAGCGGAGTTAATTGCTTGTAAATTTAATTAGTTTTTGAGATATAAAATAGAGATATCACTTATTTTTGTGTTCAGTTTCAGTGTAAACAAGTTAGTGGTGTGCTGAATTATTTTGTTCCATATTATCTGTGGCCATTTACAATAGCCGCAATGAGTACTACAGTAAAAAACTTAAGGTGGAGTGGCTGCTTCCATATTCCACTATCTTATTTGAAGAGGAACAAGGTGTTTGGTGTACAGTGTGTAACTCTGAATTTATTTGAACACAACGAAATCACATCGAGCGACATATCAAAGGTCCAAAGCACTTAGAGAAGATGCAATCTCATCCGGGGCCATCCGCATCTAGAGAACCTGATGTAATACACGCAGAGTTTTGCATGGATTTGTGTGAAGCCTTTGTTGCAGCTGACATTCCTCTCCATAAAATAAATAATCTATCTGTGAAGAAATTTTTGCAAAAATACTGCCACCACAGAGTACCAGACGAATCTACTCTTCATAAAAGTTATGTGGATAAGGTATAGGTACTCAAAAACTATTGACAAAATACGTCAAAATATTGAAGGAAAAAGTTTTGGTTTAGCATCGATGAAACCACCGACATCAAGGGCCGATACGTTGCTAATATTATAGTTGGGCCTTTCAATCATATAGAAGCGGAAAGCTCATATGTAGTCAACAGTAAATTTCTGGCTAAAACCGACAGTGAGACAATAACTCAAGTGGTAGTAGAAAGTATCAAGTCGCTCTTTCCAGATACGAATATTACTGAAAACGGTGTTTTTCTGCTTTCGGATAGTGCGGCATATATGCTAAAAGCAGGAAGACAGTTAAAAGAACATTTTCCAAATTTGATTCACTTTACATGTCTAGCTCATGCCTTGCATAGAATATGTGAACTAATACGGGACTTATATCCAGTTATTGATACTTTGGTTAGTGAGGTAAAAAAAGTTTTTCTTAAATCACCAGGGCGAATAAACAAATTTAAAGAAAATGACTTAAAGTTTATTTCTAAAAATTTTGGATATCTTCCAGGTGTACGTGAACAGTTGGAGACACAAAACCTTCCTCTTTTGACTTCTTTTAATTTATTTCAGACAACCATAAACAAGCCCAAAGCATGAATGAAGTAATTAGAAAGCTGGTAAACAGAAAGTTCCTATGTGACGACAGAAGCCATTAGGAAGATAACGACCATTCCCTTCCCCGACCTTCGATATGTTTATTTAGATAAGAAATAGGTTATAAATACTAAAAAGGTTGTAAGAAAAGACAGTCTCGAAATAAACTTGCTTATATTAACATCTAGTACCTTAGTTGTTTTTTTAAAAAGCGGTTTTCGAACTCAAAAATCATAATTGGCGCTGCGAACAGGATTGTTTCATTGGTCCTTTATCTGTTCATCGTGAACGGTTGCGATCAAGTTGGTTTCTACCATTAAGAAACAAAAACAAGAAGCATTCCGACGACTCTCTAGTGGTTCATTGCGAAGCATTGCAGTCCAGGAAGCAATTTACACGTCCAGTTGGTAGACATTGCTGAAACTGCCCTTGGTATTGGTCAACGACGTCTCCAAGAAGTAGTCATCAAGCTATGTTATTACTGTAAGTCCATTTTTCCATATTTCCTTTATACTTTTCAATACGAAAATTTTTCATGAATAGATATAGGTCGCCCATAAAAGATTCTGATTTAAGTACCTAGCTCTGACGAAGAAATTAATTTAGAAAATATAATAAATAAAACAAGCGAAATGACGACCCCAACTCTTTCATATACTGATATTCAAGTTAGATTTAATTTTGCAAAAAATATGGTCCCTGAATATTCAGGCGGCTCTAAAGATTTATATTATTTTATTAAAAATGCAGAGAAATTTATTAGTAATTTTACGTTTACGGATACAGTTTTAAATGAATATTTTTTCCAATATGTAGTATCACAAATTAAAGGAGAAGCTAGAGATTTAGTAATTCTAAATAACCCGTCCAATTGGAAAGATTTAAAAAATTTACTTTTAATTAAATATAAAGATCCGCGAAGTGAACAGCTCTTATTAACTCCTCTTACAACGTGTTACCAATTATATAATCAAAATTATGAATCATACGCTAATGAAATTAAATTAAGATTACAAAGGTTGAAAGAAAATGTCCAATTAAATACTCCTGATGAAAAAACACTAGAAATAAAAAATAAAATGTTTGATGAACAGGCTCGTTGTACTTTTATCGCTGGCTTAAAGGAACCTCATTACGGTTATATTTTGCATTTAAATCCTTCTAGTTTAGATGATTGCATAAACCAATGCAGAATATTTGATAATTTACAACAACAAAATAGTTATTTAAATTTTATGAGAAATAATTCACATAAAAAAGATAATTTTAATAAGCCACAAAATAATTTTGCTTTTAGTAAACGACATTTTTCTCATCCTTCAAACGTACAAAACACGTATACGCAAAGACAAGAAATTTCTCAATTTCCCCGTGGTCCCATGCAAATGCCAACACCTAGGCCTGTACAAAGAAACTTCCCGACTAATAGACAAGTATTTGGTATACCAACAAATGTTTTTAAACCTCGCTATAATAACGCAAACTTTCCTAGGCCGACCCCTATGACTATTTCGACGCGTAATACATTCACACCAAAAAATCAAAATCAAAATTATTCTAATAATAATCATTTTCAAAACTTCGGAAATAACAGACCTGATAAAGTAATTGAAGAAATTTATAATGTAGAACAATCAGAGGAAAATCCTTCGGATGAAAATTTTTCAGGAATAGCCTCCCACGAAAATTTAACCTAGATTTAAACAATTTAAATGAAATGCCCCGTTTACCTTTTATTTTTAGTAAACAATATAACATGAAAATTCTTATAGATACTGGCGCATCTGCTAGTGTAATTAATCCCGATATTGCATTTAAGTATTTTTCAGAACTAATATATCCCTATAATTTTGAAATCACTACGTGTAATACAACTTTTCGAGGATATTATGCACTAAAATTACCAATATTTACTGAATTTAATAACAGTTCATTAATAGAATTTCTAATACTGCCCTGGCACAATAAGTACGATTGTTTAATTGGCTTTAAAGATTTATCTGTATTAGGTTGTACAATTGATTTGCAAAATAAATGCTTAAAGACTAATAACTGTCGCATAAATTATCAAGAAGATTTAAATAATTTAACTATTAAAGTAAACATAAAAGAAGGTGAAGTTTTAGTTCCTAACCTTTATATTGATGGCGAAGCCATACCTGAAACTATTTGTATTGCAAAAAACTATGAAATACAATAATTACCTTATCAATTAAACAATATTAATATTAATACCCCCCTTGAAGTAACACCTTTTAACGATTATTTAGAAGCCGAACAAACCCATGAATTAAACGCGGAGTACCGGCGTTTAAAAATAGATAAAGTCATAAGAACGGAACATATTATGAACACTGAAGAAAAAAATAAAATAATAAAGTTATGCAAAGAACATTGTACGGTTTTTCATAACCCTGACGAACCATTAACTTCTAGTAATGTGACCTCACATACAATAAGAACAAAAGACGACGACCCTACATATTTAAAAAATTTTAGATATCCTCATCATTTAAAAAAAGAAATACAAAATCAAGTTAACAAGCTTTTAGAAAACAAAATTATTAGGCCTTCAATTTCCCCTTATTCCAGTCCTGTATGGATCGTCCCGAAAAAATTAGATGCCTCTAGGCAAAAGAAATGGCGCATGGTAATTGACTTTAGAAAATTAAATGAAAAAACGATAGAAGATAAATATCCCCTTCCCCGTACCGAGGAAATTCTCGAAAATCTCGGAAAAAGTCAATATTTTTTTACTCTCGACTTAGCGCAAGGTTTTCATCAAATTCCCATGGACGAAAAGTCTATTGAAAAAACAGCTTTCACGGTAGAAAATGGACATTGGGAATACGTCCGTATGCCTTTTGGTTTAAAAAACGCCCCGGCTACTTTTCAACGTATGATGGATCATGTGCTTAGAGAATATCTTCATAAATTTTGCTTTGTATACATGGATGACGTAGTAATATATTCTAAATCATTAGACGAACACATTTTGCATATAAAATTAATATTTAATAAATTAAAACAGAATAATTTAAAAATACAATTAGACAAATCAGAATTTTTACGAAAGGAAGTCCCATTCTTAGGACATGTTATAACGCCTGACGGCATAAAACCAAACGAAAATAAAATCAAAAGTATTGTAGATTTTCCTTTGCCGAAAACTCAAAAAGAAATTAAATCTTTCCTAGGTCTTATAGGATACTATCGAAAATTTATAAAAAAATTTGCACACATCACAAAACCCTTTACAAAATGTCTAAAAAAAGGAGAAAAAATCGTAACAAATAATCCGGAATATTTAGAAGCATTTCAATTATGTAAACAAATTATCTGTAATGCCCCTGTATTAGCATATCCGGACTTCTCTAAAACATTTCATTTAACCACCGATGCTAGTAACGTAGCTATTATCTCAAGAAGGACATCCTATATCATTTTATTCACGAACACTAAATACAGCTGAGAGAAATTACTCTATGATCGAAAAAGAATTACTTTCCATAGTAGATTCTTGCAAACATTTTAGACCGTATCTTTTTGGACAAAAATTTGTAATAGAAACAGATCATAAACCGTTAGTATGGTTATTCTCTCTTAAAGAACCAAACCAACGTCTTATTAGATGGAAATTAAAATTTGAAGAATATAATTTCGAAATTAAACATAAAAAAGGTAAAGAAAATTTAGTAGCTGATGCATTAAGTCGTATAGAACTCAACGCCCTTATACGTAACCAATCTAAAACATTAGTAGACAACAATGAAGACTTGGACTTATTATCCATATTCCCAGAAATTGACTCAGACGAGGAGTTATCCCCTGAGGACGCTGACGATATTTTAGATAGCATGCCCCTGAACGAAAGAATACAACAAACAAACAAACAAAAGTCACAGGTCAGTGATGACAACGAAACAATACATACGTCACACGAAAATCCCATTTGTGGTTTACCAATCTCCAGTAAAAATATACATTGTTTTAAATGTTATATTATTTTTAAATCGGGTGATCCATTTAAAATAGATAAGTTAAATAAAAATAAATATAATGTAACTTTAAGGAAAGGAGAAGAAGCAACACAAATAATGAATTTTCTAAAAGAATACGTTAGACCTGACCTTACTTATGGCATATATTTTTATGATAACGAAATTGAAAATACTTTCACTAATATTATTCAATCTCATTTTAATAATACCCTTAAAATTGTAAAAACGAATTACGCACCACCTAAAATATCAAATTTCGAATTTAAAGAAAAATTAAAAGAATATCACGATAAAACCCACACGGGAATAAAAGAAACATATGAGCATTTTAAGACAGTCTGTTGGACCGACAAAATACTACCTATTATCACTAATTACATTAATAAATGCGATATTTGTCTTAGAATTAAATATGAAAGACGCCCATATAATCCTCCATTTTTAGGTCCTTTAGTTGCAAAAAGACCGTTCGAGCATATTTTTATAGATCTTTTTTCAGTTGAAAAACAAACATTTTTGACAATTATTGATTTATTTAGTAAATATGCACAAGCCTATGCAATTGATTCAAAAAATTCTGTCACCATAATTAATAAACTTAGGCATTATTTTTCGCATCATAATATTCCCTCTAAGATAACTTGCGATTCCGGAAATGAGTTTAACAATGAAACGTTTAAAGAATTTTGCTCCTTATTCAAAATTAATTTACATTGTACGACGGTAAAAAACCCAAATTCATTATCACCACTAGAACGTCTACATAGTACCCTTAAAGAAAGATTAAGTACCCTGCGTTTAGTACATAAAAATGATTCTATTAAAGATATGATGATCACTGCATTATTAATTTATAATCAAAGCGTACACTCCGCCACTGGCTTTACCCCATTTTCATTGCTATACGGTCCCTATGACAATTTGAATATTCATGAACTCGATTTAAATTTAAATATTTACCAAGAATATAATCTACACCAAAAAAGAGAATTACTACCATTTTACGATTTAATACATCAAAAAACTCTTAATAAAGAAAATGCTGTGTTAGAAAAACGAAACGAAAACAAAGATAAAGAAATTCCCCAGCTAACAGGTAAACAAGTATACATCCCCAATAACAACCGAAGCTCCAAACTAAGACCGAAATACAGACCCATACATGTTACATCACAAGAACATTCAAAATTAAAAACGATCGACAAAACAATACCTAAATCATTTAATGTCCGTAATATTAAAAATGTACGTAAAGAAACCTCTTTACAGGATTACGACAATGCTCCTGACCCTATTGATGGCCAACAACCAGGCCCTTCAAATGAAAAACTTTGAAGAAAACACGCCATACGTACAAGAAAACTTAGGTATAGCTAAATTAATTAATTTTTATCATAAAAGTTACTTTCATATCAATATTACTAATATTAGATTAAGCTTTCAAAAATTAGTTAGTAATGCTTATTTTCTGTCGTTAAAAATAAATAATACTAGTAACAATTTTAATATTTTTAAACAATTAGAAAGTAGAATCGAATCTATCGAAAATAAATTAAAGCTCATTATGCATAATAATAAAAACAAAAGATCATTAGTTGACGGATTAGGAACGGTAATTAGATACGTCACTGGAAACTTAGACCAGAATGATCTAAACAACATTATGATAAATATGAACAAATTAAGAAATAATGAAGAACAATTAACCTTACGTAACACTCGCTCTCTCTCAATCTTATCTAAATTAGAAGAGAAATTCGCAAACAATTCAATAATAATTTCAGAAAACTTTAAGAAACTTACATTAAAATTGAATGAACTTGATACAGAAATAAAAATACAACAAGCCATTCTAACTGAATTATTGTACATATAAACATTTGAACAATTTCTTTCTACCTTGATAACTACAATAACGCTCAGCGTGCGCGAAGAAATAAATATCTCAATTATTAATTACCAAGAATTATCGCAATTATACGATCTATTAAATACTTTATTTTCTAAAGAAGAGCTAATACCATTTTCTGAACTATATTATTTCGAAATCCTCAGTATTTGTAAACTTAATACAATAATCTCAAATAATGAAATAATTTTCGTACTGAAAATTCCTATCCTATATATTCCTACCTATAATTACCAAAGAATTCACCCTTTAATATTTAAGAAAAATCATTATGTAATTTTACCCACACAAAATGTTATAGAAAATAGATGTATAAACTTTTTAGCAGAACCTTGTATACAAATAAGAAATTTTGCAGTATGTAATAAAATACAAAGAGATGAATGTGATCTTAAAACACTAAAAAACTGCACTGTAGTTCAAATAAATGATCTCTTAGAAATTAAAACATTAAGTAACAATTCATTATTAATAAATACTAATAAAGAGTTAAAAATGTTCGACAATTGTATTAAAAACAAGAAATTGTTGTCAGTAAACCAACCTTAGTATTAGAAGCTTGTGACTTAGAAATAGGAAAAGAACATTATATATCTATTAATAGTAGCACAAATGTAAAAGTACCAAACTTTAACATTACAACAATTGTAAATAACCCTGTTATGCAAATTGACTCGCTAAAATCATTTACCGATGTAAAGCAATTAATTAAAAATAATGAAATTGTAACACAATTACAAAATCTTGAATGGAAGCACCACGCTTCATGGTTCTCAATAACAGTTTGTATCTTTGCAATTATTATATTTTGCATTGTATTTAAGTATAGAGCTACTATAGGTCGAAACTTTCTAAGGAAGACAAAAGAAGAACCAAGAAATGAAGGACAAAATGTACCTCTGCAACAAGTTTCCGATGTACGAATTTATCCTTGTTTGAACCAGGAGTTTCAAACCTACGAAGGGAGGAATTAAGTAATTAGAAAGCTGGTAAACAGAAAGTTCCTATGTGACGACAGAAGCCATTAGGAAGATAACGACCATTCCCTTCCCCGACCTTCGATATGTTTATTTAGATAAGAAATAGGTTATAAATACTAAAAAGGTTGTAAGAAAAGACAGTCTCGAAATAAACTTGCTTATATTAACATCTAGTACTTTAGTTGTTTTTTTAAAAAGCGGTTTTCGATCTCAAAAATCATAATTCATGTCCTACCGAAATTGGTGAAAAATTAAAAGTGTAGAAACTAAAAATCTTAGAAAGAAATCCAGGATTTTCCGAAATAACAATTATTTTTGAAACATTGAAAACTGAAAATACTGACTTGTATAATCATTTCCGGTTCGCTCCTGATACAAGTTGTGATGTCGAAAGAAGCTTTTCTAGACTTAGAGATATTCTAATTATAAACGAACGTATTTTACTGAAACGAAAAAATGTTAATTATATCATGTATGTCAATAAATTGCAATAAAGTCTAGATTTGTTTTCATTTTACATTTATTACACAAAAATATTTTCACGCCGCCCATGACGCTCATACGAGCTCGTATGATTTTTCCGTTCTTTAGATAAATAAACCTGAATAACTGGCAGTCAACTCGGCAGCGACGAACTCGGGCGACATCGCTACGACACGGTGTGCTTGAAGAAGCGATAGGTATAGACGAAATGACACCAAAAACGGGGTGCGAGACTTAAAAGATAAATATCAGTAGTTTCAAAATCCGTTTTAACTGAAATCCTACTGGTTCATATAGTCGAAATATCGTCAATCAAATTTTTGCACAGAAAAACGTGATAAAACTATGTATAATGCTTTCTTTTTAATTTCTGTGAAAATGTTTTTCTTTCTAGAAAATTATACTTATTTATTATGATAATTCAAAAAAGAAAAACATTCTAATCTTACTTGAATTCGGCGAAGGAAGCGTGTTATGGTTGGCAACGCGTTAATCAAGGTACTGTTTCGCATTTGGTTTCAATTGAACCCTAGATCTTCCAGTTTAACATAGAAAACAGTTGTTACGTATCTACACTGACTGAGTATTCAATATGGCGCCGAGTGATATGGTCCGAAATGACGGTCCAGCAAAATGTTGTAAAAGGTGCAAAGCTACAGCTCAATCAAGGTATAAGTGTGTTAATTGTGGTACAGTGTCCCATTTTGGATGTGTTCCATATCTCAAATGGATCAAAGTAATTGATAGTGAATGGATTAACTGCTGTGAAAAGCAAAACATGGACCTAGCTGACAATGACCATGAGCAGACGTTGACTGCATTTAAGTCAGCGAAAACATCATTTTCAAGTGCAACTGATGATGTAAGTAACTTGGAGACGTTCTATTTAAAAGAAATTATTAGACAAAAGGATATTTTAATTCAAAATCTGCTAATAACAATCAGTTCTCTGCGAGGTCAAATTAAATTAATCCGCCATATTGATGGGTTGTCAGCCTCATCACAAAAACTCGATTTAGAACCCAGCGATTCCTGTAGTACCGACCACGTCGGAAACATTAAACCGCCAAATTCAAAACTTCAGCAACAAAACAAAAATCTACGTGGAAACGATCATTCTTCCAGTCAGACGCAATGTCGTATTCCATCCAATGCGTAAAATCAACATAAGTTTACGCTAAGTCAGGTGAACCATGCAGTCAAATCGGCTTCAATTGCCGATAGAGGAAGCAATGCGGTTCATGTAGGATCAGCAGCAGATATTTCCGTTCAGCCAAACAGTCCTGAGAAGCCAATGCCTGTCTATCGTCAGAGTAGGCATGGGCGTGCGGCGAGAAGAAGGCCCATTGTCGGTGCCAGCCAAAAAAATACTGGAATAAAAACAATTGAAAAGCGTGGTTATTTGCATGTTTATAGGCTTCATGCGGACACGACGTCGGATGACCTTGAGAAGTTTTTAAAAGCTACTGCACCCTCCATTAAATTTGAGTGTAAGGATCTCAGAAAATCCGAAAAGGGAAACTCCTTTATGGTATCATTTCCAATTCAAGATGTTAAACATGTCTATGAAGCATCTATATGGCCTCTTGGAGCCTGCATTAACAGATTTAGATTTCCTAGAAGTGACAAAAAAGAATCTCCTGTTGAAAATAGTTTACCATCAAATTTAAACTTGCAAGCCTCTTTGGGAGGAATGCCTTAGTTGATGAAGTATTATCTGACGATGCAGTTTTACCTGAAAATGCAGTGCCGAAGAAGTTTCGTATATGCCACTTGAATGTCAGAAGCCTAAGAAATAAATCTGGTGAGGTCGAGCTACTCCTTCATTCAATGGATCTTCCTGACGTCATTTGCATTACAGAGTCCTGGTGTAGGTATGATGATTAATAAAAATACAGCCCCATAGGTTAGCCGGCGCCTATTCGGCGTTGCAATTTTTGTTCTAAACAGTTTAAAATTTAAAACAATCACTAAATTTTCTAATTGTAATCTTGAACAACACTTTGAATTTGCTACATGTGAAATATTATTAGAAGGTATAAATCTGTTAATTTGCTCTCTATACCGTTCCCCGTCGGGTGATTTTGACCTATTCTTTAATTCTTTAACTGATTTACTTTCAGAATTCCTGAAACCAGACTCGATTGTTTCTTTCTGTGGAGATTTTAATGTAAAATTTAACAATGATACATGCAAAAATTCGGTTATAACTGAAAATTTGTTTCTTTTATTTGGGCTACATAAGACTATATTTGATTGTACACGTGTTCATAATGACAGCCGATCAACCCTTGACGACATATTTACAAATATAGCTATGAGTTCGCTTGATTCTCGAGTTGTATATTGTGACGTTTCGGATCACTTTATGCAAGAAATCTCTTTTTCCCTGATACAGACAAATATAAGTAAAGAACCAATACTTAAGCAATTTTTTTATAGAGAAAAAAATATAAACAGTTTTAGGCTTGAAATGTCCAAAATGGATTGGTCTTTTTTGTGGAATACAGGTAACTTGGATGATAAATTTGCGGTATTTTTCGGAGTTATTACTGAGAATATCGGTTTTTGCTTTCCTTTTGAGAAAGTTAAGCCATCTAACTCCGTTACTAAAAAGCCATGGTTGACTACTGAGATAATTGAAGAGGGTAAATTTCTTAGGGAAATGCATAAAATGTGTAGGTCTTCTGATGATCCGCCACTGCGACTTCAATACAATGTTCTAAAAAATCAGCATACTAAAAGAATATCTTTAGCTAAAAAAACTTATCACAACAATCTATTTATAAATTCTGAAAATCGATCTCGTACAGCATGGAAAATAATAAAAAATGAAATAAACATAAACAAGGGCACTGACCTGCCTGAGTACTTTGTTGACACTGAGAACAAAAAAATTTCTGACCCAAATTTGGTTGATGAAACTTTTAATAAATACTTGATTGATTCCATTAAAAAATTGACTTCTAAAATAGATAGTGCAAGGTGCGGGACAAGCTTACCCAGTAAAAACTGTAACTCTTTGTTTTTAGAGCCCTATTCTGAACATGATATGTATGAAATTATTATTTCCGTAAGAAAAAAAATTCATCAGGGTTTGACGGGATTCCCTGTTCCTTTTTAAGGAGTATTGCGGACTGCGTCATTGAACCTATTACGCACCTCATAAACGAGTCTTTTGTGGAGGGGTGTTTTCCTAGTGTGCTTAAAAATACTGTTATTCAGCCAATTTTTAAAAAGGGTGATAAACAAGACATTTCTAATTATCGTGGCATAGCACTTTTGTCTATTTTTCAAAGATCTTTGAAAAGGCTTTTTATAGACGACTGATTGCGTTTCTTGGACACGAAAAGTTCTTTTCATCGCGACAGTTTGGATTTCGTAAAGGCCTGTCTACTCAGCATGCAATCGTCGCCCTTTATAACAGGATCTTGGAAAATCTTGATAAGAACAACCAGGCAGCTTGTCTGTTTTTTGACCTTAAACGAGCGTTTGATATAATTAATACATGTAGATCTTTTGCTTGATAAACTTAATAATTATGGTATACGCGGTAACGCACTAAGTTGGTTAAGGGATTTTCTAACACAAAAGTCTCAAAGGGTTGTATTGAAGCAGCACCATAAATCATATTCCTCCACTGCCAAAATGGTAACTAGTGGAGTGCCGCAAGGCAGTTTACTGGGGCCATTATTATTTATAATCTTCATCAATGACATTGACTCGGATGGCTTTAGAGATCATTATATTTCCTTATTTGCCGATTATACTGCGGTGGCTTGCGCAGGACCTACGACTGAGGACCTAAGTGGGAGTGCCTATGTTGCAGTTTCCCTAGTGCAGGGATATTGCGAGAGAAATGGCTTGATTCTGAATGAAGGTAAGACCGAGTTGATTTACTTTTGTCTTAAAGATTTGAATAAGAGCTTATTAGTTAAATTGAATAATCAAACCATTGAGCAGTCGTGTGTCGCCAAATTTCTGGGAGTCTTCATTGATTCAAAATTGTCATGGAACCAACAGGTGGATTTTGTTCTGAAGAAGCTTGCTGTCTACTGTTTTGTCATTTCGCAATTGCGCAATAAAATTGAATTAAAACTTCTAAAATTATATTATTTTTCGTACGTCCACTCTTGCCTGAGCTACGGAGTTTTGGCTTGGGGAAACAGCACTAGGGTAAATGAAATTTTTATTCAACAAAAAAGAATTATAAGAACCATGATGTTTAAAAAACGTACTTTCTCATGTCGGGAACTCTTCCCGCAACTTGGCATTCTGACTTTCCATTCTTTGTTTATATTGAACTGTTTAATGTACGAAAAAACTAATTTGGAGACATTTACGCGGACGCGGGAATCAAGTGAACAATATTACTTCAGACGAAATTTGAATATTGATGTGCCTCGTCACAGATTGTCGACTGTAGCCAACAGTCCTTTGGTCTTACCAATTAAACTATTTAATAAATTACCAATGGAGATTAAACGGTTGAGTCACCAAGAAAAATTTAGCTTGACTGTGAGGGGTATTTTAATGAGAAATGCTTTTTATTCTGTCACTGAGTACCTAAACCATAAATTTTAAACAACTGGAATGTTTTAACAAAAAATTATTTTTGTTTGATAAAAAATAAACTGATAGGACTACATTTCTATGACTGTACATAATGTGTGTCTTAGAATAGTGATGTTTGTCCTACTATTTTTATTGTCTATTTTATAAATGTATTATTGTCCGTATTATTGTAATTGTAATGACAATATCCCACACTTACTGTGTGAGTCCCAGGGGAAATAAACGTTTTTTATTTTATTTTATTTATTTTACACTCCATTAGCTCTTGTTCCAGCAGATAAAACTATAGCTATATGCTTCAAGTAAAACAAAACGCAAGAAACCAAAACACGGTGATTAATTACTTATTTAAATTTTAGTACGCCGTTTCCTGCTCTTGACGATACGCGTGCAAGTTATCGTTCATTTTAACTGTCTAGCAATTTGTATACTACGTTTTTATTATTACAAATTAATATTTAATGAAAGTTCGATAAGTAATTTTCATAGTTTATTGTTATATACGCGCATAATTAGCAACTTCATAATATTGCTGTTCGTGAGTACTCACGAAATCTAGAATGAAAGAGAACGCTGCTTGTTCGTCGCTGCTTGTACACATGCGGTATTTGCCGAATGCCAAGTAACAAATGTGCATCATTCGGCAAACATGTGTGGATGGAGAGTTTGAGGCGAACTTTCGGCACATAAAACCCTAGCACACCCTTTTATTTTCTTTGGTTCGGCACTCGCCGAGCACCCACACATTTTTCATTGATTGTCGGTAAATTGATACGAATCAAAGAAAACACTCAGAGGAGATTAGTAGTAATAGTTAACCCTGTCGAGTTCTCCGGATGCGCAGTAGAGTCGACAGCAGCTGTGCTATTGCTATTTGACCTTGATATGCGCAGATGTTATTCCAAGGTCATGGCCAAGAACTTGGCCTTGAGCGCGAGCAGATGTTTCTTTGTTTGGTGATGGCCAGATGTTCGACGCTTACTTCAAGGTTACATTTGTGGTGTATTTTTTCGAGGTCGCCGGATGTATTCCTCCCACCCTAAATAAATACTTGACCTTGGATTATTTCCTAATAAATATGGCTCAATTCGGAAATAGCATTCATAGCCACACATACATCGTATGCGTTAACTGTTGCTTTGACATATAAGGTGTTGTGTTTGTGGTGTGTTCTACAAGTGTTTATTAAAGGTACTTGACAGTAATTGTTTTTATCACATTTTAAATCATGAGCATTTCAAACCAGACGTTAGCCGAAATTAACAATATGGTAAACCAAGATGTTCAATTTCTGGAACGTAGAAAATTCTCTACATTAACGGTGGGCAAAATTTATATGATAAAAAAATTAATTTATTGACCGCACGTAGTGGAAAAGTTATTGTCGTTACGTTGTTTGATCCAACACATAAAGTAACATTTGAAACATTTTTACCATCACGTGTAGCTGAAATTCTGACAGAGGATACTATTGAAATGATGAATAGGTCTGGTGATCAGTACACCTTAACTTATTTGGGGCAAAGTTCACATGTTTTCTCTGGCGGTAATACTAGAGCATTATTAAATTTTGGTTGTTTGTAATATATTGTTGGTTAGGCTATTTTAATGTTGACTAAAAATGTAATAAAATAGTTCTTGTTATGTATATATCGAAAAGCACACACGCACCACACACTCACATTCCAATAATTTTATATTTAAGATGTGTGACTGCCCCACTGTCATTGAAAATCGAGATATGTACGTTAATTGATTATCATGTAAATTAAGAGAGCTGGCTGAATATATACCTACTACACTTTGCAAATTATGGTAAATCCGATGTGGATTTTAGTGAAAGTCAGTATAGGAAGTATATGAAAGATGCTGTAAATTTCACGGCCGGAGCACATGTGTGTGAGAAATACCTATATGGGACCGTTGATCTGGACGAATTTTGTGCTGGAATGATAAATGAAGAATTGGGAAGCTATCTAATCGATATACCTCATTTACCCGATGAATTAGCTACAAAATATGGTTTGGCTCCCGCAAGTGATACCACCCTTCTTGATGACCTTGGAAATAAAGCAGTCAACACCAATGAAGTTAATAGTAAAGCGTGGGCTACTGTTAGCGATGATAAAATGGAGTGTGTTGACGAAAATGAAGAAAATCTTTAATTCATTGTATAATGTAATAACATGAGATGTTAAATAAATGATTATGTACCTAAATTATTGTTTTATTTTTTATAAATAGGCAACCATTACAAAAATCACATTAGTTTAAGTTAAAAATGGGTCGTGTTAACAACACAATTGATAAATTTGGGCGCCAAAAATTTAGTGGGCAAAATCAAATTATTGTTCTTCGTGGACAACCAGGAGTTGGATTTAGATTGACCGATCATGGTCAGTATGATATACAAGGGAAATCTCTAACTAATGTAGCGCTTCCAAAGAATCCTGGGGATGCAGCTAATCTGGGATATGTTCTTGAACAAAGGCGTGAAATAAGTAAACAATTTAGTGAAATAGCGAACAATGATGTTTTACAATTTGTTAAAAGAGAACTTAAAGAAATGAATAAAAAGCTTGCTGAAAAGATGAAGGAAGATTTTTTGCAATTTGTTACAAAAAATCTTAAGGGAATTGATTAAAAATTGTTTATTCAAGAAAAAGCTATTCCGCGTCTGAATAATGGACGTATTACGCGCATCTAGAGAAAGAAAAAAGTCTATTCTGTGTATGGTGACCTCGATTTTACATCGAACATGAGAATGGAGGGGATTTGAAGGTCACCTAACAGATACAAATACAGGCGCAAAAATTTCTTGTTTTAGTCTGTATACAGTACTTCCAGAACACTACATAGTAATTTATTTCCTCAAAATGCAGTCACCAAAAAGTGAACGTCAAATTGTAGTTGTATATCTGTTCTCTGTAATTGCGAAAATTGGGAATTTATTAGTGGGTTTCTGTGAATGGTGTCAAAATGAGTACCATAAGAAACATGGGATGAAATCACCGCAACAAATATCCCGTGAAAATTCTAGTCAATCTCTTCAAAGTCTCGCTGTCTCAGGGGGAGGTTCATCAGAACATAATAATCATGATACGCCGGAATTCAGTCAAGAAGGGCAGCGCTGGACTTCTTCATGTAATTTCCAAGAAATAGAAACAATTAACGAATCACCGCAAAGTCCTGTTTTCTTAGAAGGAGGAGGAGGAGGAGGAGGAGGTTCATCAGAACGTAATAATAGTGAGACCATGGAATTCAGTCAAGAAGGGCACCGCTGGTAATTTCGAAAAAATAGAGACAATTTAGATATAGTGTAAAAGTTTCTTATGGTAATCATGTAATTTTAAAATTATGTGAATATGTGCATTTTTCTAATGATAGTGTGGATGAATTATTTAAATCTTAATAAAAATCTTTTTGTACTAAATATGTTTATTATTCACCATACATTTGAATTAACAAATCGCTCTTGATATATATTTTTTGTGTGGTTCCGTTCTAAAAACCTTGCTAGCATTACATCCATTTTTACAATTCTCCTTTGAAAACGGTATCTATCAAGTATTAGTTGTTGAAAATTACTTTGTCGGGCTTGTCTATATGCAAAACACCAGACAGACATACGGTGGATAATATTTCTTTCTTCATCAAATCTTACTTGCTTCATGGTTATTGTATAAATGAATTTTTATTAGTTATGTTATTTATATATAGGCTGAACATAAAGAAAGTAAATTAATTTTACTTTAAAATGGGTCGTGTTAATAACACAATTGATAAAGTTGGTCGACACAAAACTCTTGTTTGTAACTAAGTATCGCGAGGGTTGCCCGGAATCGGATTTAAACTTACTTCAGATGGACATTTTGATAAAAATGGGAAAATTATTAAGGAAGGTTGCCCAACCGATAAATGATAATGATGCTGCTACCAAAGAATATGTCCTTATGGAAGTTCATCAACTTGGTTCGCAGATAAATACCATACTTAGTAATGTGCTAGTACCAGTTTTTCAAAAAATGTTTGCCGACTGTTACATGTAATAAATTAAAAAATAAAACTCATAATTATGAAAAGCAATGTTTATTATTATTTATAATGTCGCATACATACGTAATGTAAGAGTTCCTTCTTAGCATCGAACGTGAGCGGGTGTTCTCGAACGAAGTGTGATCGAAGTGTAACGAGTGAGAAATATCTCGAGTTTTCGCAAAACAAATTAATATGAACGTTGACCTGGGGGGGTTTCCCCCCGACCCAAATAGACAAATGGACGTAGAGAATGGAGAATTTTCTGGGTTTAGTACTGAGAAAATGGCTGATTCGGCGGAAAAAATATCCCAAATTGGGATATTAGCAGGTGGTATAAATCCAATTAGCAATCTAAAAATCAACTCTTTAATTAATCAAAATTTAAATCATTTAACTAACTCGAACACCAGGAATGCTAATCCCGGAAAAAAAATAGACGAACAAACAAAAAAACATGAAATAATTCTATACAATGAAAGGAATGTTGCTCCTTATCAGGTATACGTCGAACCTTTAGACCCAAATTTTACAGGTAAGATAAATGCAATAAAAATAAATATGATAATATTTTCTTGTCATCCCGAAATGGACGGAAATATTAAAGAAATTGAATCCATCGGTAAAAAAAGAATACGTGTCGTATTTAAAGATTACAAAGCTGCTAATATACTAATAAAATCGACCCAACTTAAAAATCAACATAGTTTAAATATACAGGGTGACGCGGATCTAAATGTACATACGATACCCAAAGATAGAGACCACCTTGGGGGTTCTAAATCACCCACATTTAGTAGTCCAATCTCTAACCTTTACCGAGATACAGGGTGTTTTATAAGTTTCGCCTAAAATTTATTTTTGTAATATTTCTGTAAGCACTTGAACTAAAAAATTCATAATGGGTAAGAAAATTTTGTACAATTTGTGGGTTTAAAATGCCATATGCAAAAGTTCTAAAATCCAGGTCCGTACTTAAAATAAAATTAGTTTTAATTTTTTTTTAAATTCAACACCCTGTATATCGGATTTTTGAAACTTGTAATTTCTACTCCAAACAAGCATAAACATATGATTCTATTGACATGGTTTTCAAAGTTGCCGCACTTACCACGAAGTCATAAAAAATAGGCGTTTTTAAGAAATCAATGAGAAAGTACATTTCAAATAAACAAAATCAGCTAAAAAATAGTTGGTAGCCTGATAAAAGTGTCCATATTGACTAGAAATATTATGCACTACTTGTCGGATTAAAATGGCATACGAAAGTGATAGAATCCAGGTCCTCACTTAAATAATAGGCCCATTTGTAATTTTCGAAATGTGACACCCTGTACATCAAATTTTGAAAAAAAAAATGCATTTGGAACGAGCATAAAAACTGAAATTATTGACATGATGTTCGAAGTTGCCACACTTATTACTTTATCGTAGAAAATAGGACTTTTGCAAATCTACATTTAGGTAAATTGTTTTATTAACAGTATTAATGGTTAAAAACAATAAGAATTGAATTCGAAAAATTTGGAATAAATATTAATACCTAGAACAACTTAAAATAAACCTAAATCAACAACAATGAATTAAAATATCACAAAGATAATCATACATAGTACAAGGCATACTGTTCCTCAAAAACACATAATTTAATAATTAAATAAATTATTTTAGAAGATTTTCAAAATGACCGCCATTGACTTCTTCACACTTCTAGGTATTAATATTTATTCCCAATTTTTTGAATTCAATCCTTATTGTTTTTAACCATTAATACTGTTAATAAAACAATTTACTTAATGTAGATTTTCCAAAGTACTATTTTCTACGATAAAGTAATAAGTGTGGCAACTTTGAATATCATGTCAATAATTTCAGTTTTTATGGTCGTTCCAAATGCATTTGTTTTTCAAAATTTGATGTACAGGGTGTCAAATTTCGAAAATTACAAATGGGCCTATTATTTAAGTGAGGACCTGGATACTATCACTTTCGTATGTCATTTTAATCCGACAAGTGGTGCATAATATTTCTAGTCAATATGGACACTTTTCTAAGGCTACCAACTATTTTTTAGCAGATTTTGTTTATTTGAAATGTACTTTCTCATTGATTTCTTAAAAACGCCTATTTTTTATGACTTCGTGGTAAGTGCGGCAACTTTGAAAACCATGTCAATAGAATCATATGTTTATGCTTGTTTGGAGTAGGAATTACAAGTTTCAAAAATCCGATATACAGGGTGTTGAATTTAAAAAAAACTAAAAACTAATTTTATTTTAAATACGGACCTGGATTTTAGAACTTTTGCATATGGCATTTTAAACCCACAAATTGTACAAAATATTCTTACCCATTATGAATTTTTTATTTCAAGTGCTTACAGAAATATTACAAAAATAAATTTTAGGCAAAACTTATAAAACACCCTGTATCTCGGTAAAGGTTAGAGATTGGACTACTAAATGTGGGTGATTTAGAACCCCCAAGGTGGTCTCTATCTTATGATATCGTATGTACATTTAGATCCGCGTCACCCTGTATACGTACCAAATTTTCTTGTATTGCGCAAGGGAGTTATAAAAAAAATTGACCCAGAATTTTCAGAGGAATTTTTAAAATCTCAGATAAAACCTTTAGATATGCATTCCCTTTTCTCTGTAAAAGAAGTTAAAAGAATATCCTTTAAAGAGTTAGACAATAACAAAAAACCAGTAATTGATGAAAACGGAAAAAATAAATGGACACCATCTCGTACTATTATAGTTTCATTTCAGTCGCAAAATTTACCTAAATACGTAGCTATAGGCCATGTTAGATTCGAAGTAGAGACTTATATTCAAAAAGTAATTCTATGTTACAACTGTAATAGATATGGCCATCAAGCAAAACAATGTAAAAGTGCTCCAAGATGCGAAAAATGCACAGAGGCCCATAAAACTAAAGATTGTCCCAATTTGGAAGCAATTGTCAAGTGTTTTGGTTGCTCTGAACACCACCAGACATCTAATTTCGCAAACTGTGCCGAATTCAAAAGACAAAAACTTATAAAAGAAATTATGGCATTCGAGAACATATCCTACCGCGAGGCATGTGAAAAAGTCCCTAAAAAGTCTTATTCGGATGCCCTAATTTCGAATCTTGTTGGATTTAATAACTCAGAGCGAAATAAAGAAGACTATATTAATAGTAAACAACAATCATATAACCCTATTAGTTTATCTACTAGTGATGTAAGGATACGTATCCAAAAATCCGTTGGATACGGATATTAAAAGAATCCGGATTATCCGGAACCGGCCGAGAACTTGAATACGGAATCGGAATCAAAATAAATTCGCATCGGCTGTATACTAATGCAAAGTGCAAAGAGAAAACGGAATCGGAATCGAGTGTAAGCGAACAACACGGTCTGCGATGTGGCATATTTGATCTTATGCTTTCTCTTTCTAATGACCTTTCCTAAAAAAAGATAGCATAGTTATCGGGGTAACGGGTATCATATGGGATGAGACCCATTGGTTAAACTAGGCCCGCCTCACCCGAACCGAATTCAAACGAGAACGAACGACGCCGACGGTGCCTTCCTATCCCTAACCTTCGACTTCGAATGATACCGATACCGCATCGACCTACCTAGCCGTGTATCCGGATAGAAACTGTTTTAGTATTGCATGCATACGTATACATGATCTGTGGCGCGGGTCAAGAAATGGATTCGTATTCGGATAATGGATACGGATATTAGCTGATTCCGATTCCGTATTATCCGGATATCTAAAGAATACGGATATTTACAACACTATTATCTACCCCTTTTAATATACTCCTCACCGAGCACTTCTAGCTCAAATAAATTTGTGTCCAATAGCAACGGACGATTTACATTTGTTTCTAAATCAGCCAATAAAAGACCTAGACCATCAGAACCAGACAAAACAAGACTAGAACATAATCAATTAATAAAGCAATATTCTCTTCATAATCAAAAAGGGGGAATTTTAGATGACCCTTCATACCAGTCAGGACTACAAATACGCTCTAGTGAGGAGGATATTACCTCTAAAATATTTGATATTGTCATGCTTGTGATTAACTCTTTAAAATTAAAAAATAGTTACGACATTCAAAAAACAGATTTATTAAAAGTTATTAAAGAAAGGTTTGATCTGGATTCGTCTTATCTTGATGGATAACTTGATCATCGGTCAGTGGAATTGCAGATCGGCCTTTTCAAATAAGGGTAACCTTGAACATTTATTAAGTACTCAAAATATTGATCTAGCCCTTTTATCTGAAACGTGGCTTAAGCCACAAAAACTTATTCATTTTTCCGGTTACAACATTGAACGTTGTGATCGGCCCGACGGCTGGGGAGGAACAGCTATATTAATTAAATCAAATATTATATACGAGGTTGTTAACCTGCCACCAATAGGCATAGGAATAGAGGTAGTGGGTGTTAGATTAGTAAAAGCGTTAAGTGTAGTTTCTATATATGTCAAACCCAACACAAAAGTAACGTTAAACCAGTGGGTAAGGTTCTTCGACAATATTACTAAACCTTTTGTATTGGGTGGAGATTTTAATGCTCATAATTTAGCATGGGGATGTGATAACAATGACACGTACGGGAAAAATCTCCTGGAAGCATTACACCAAGCAAACTTGATCTTCTTAAATAACGGTAATCCTACCTGCATCGGTAACTTCAATAGAAAAGATACAGCTATCGATATTACAATATCTACTCCAGATATAGCCAACAGTATACAGTGGGATACTTTGTTGGATCCTCATGGATCCAATCACCTTCCGGTGCTTATAAAATGCAATCTTAAGCTACAATGTTTTACAAAAAATACAGGAAGGAAATGGAACCTAAGGAAAGCTAATTGGACTACTTTCACCCAGGAAACTGAAAAAATTCCGTCAGATCAAACATCAGAAAACTACGAAACATTTATCACAGAATTGAAACTAATCATAGAGCAAAATATACCAAAATACAATACAAAAAACAACAAAACAAAGTCCAAACCCTGGTGGAATGATCAATGCCAAGTGGCAGTTGGCAAAAGAAAAGTGGACTACATAACATATAGGTCTAATCCTAATTTAGAGAACTTACTAAAATACAAAAAATCAGATGCAGAGGCTAAGTTAATCATCAAAAGGGAAAAGACAAAAAGTTGGAGAGATTACTGTTCATCTTTGAACAAAAATACTAACATAAAAGAAATCTGGGATAAAGTCAATCGGTTCAAAAACAGGAAACAAAACAACAGGATCCCAATAGATACTAATAACAGTGAATGGATAGATATCTTTCACCAAAATATAGCAGCATGTTGGGCGGCCCCACCTAAACCTAGAAGACAGGCTTCACGTACATTAATACACGCTTACCTAGCAAAGTCATTTTCTAGGACTGAACTGGAAAGAGTCCTTAAAAATACTAACAACACGGCCCCAGGAATGGACAATATTCACTATGTTATGCTCTCAAATATGTCAAATAAAGCTAAAGTCATCCTTCTTAATCTAATCAATAACATTTGGAAAAATAAAATAGAAATCCCAGAAGATTGGAAAAAATACTATATTATACCAGTATTAAAGCCAAATAAAACTCCCAACTCAGCGGAATCTTATAGGCCCATAGCCTTAGCCTCGTGCGTATTAAAAACATATGAAAGACTCATAAAAAACAGATTAGAACACTGGCTAGAAAAAAATGGGAAATTACCAACTACTCAATTTGGCTTTCGCAAAGGCTCATCCACACAAGAAAGTATAGCCCACTTTGTCGCTGACATCCAATTAGCATTTACTAAGAAACAGACTACTACAGCTGCGTTTTTGGATATTAAGGGCGCCTACGACCAGGTTAACCTAAACATACTGTCAGAAAAAATGGAAAAAATGGGAGTCCCCAATATTATAATTTACAATTTATATAATCTGTACTGCCAAAGGAAAACATATATTAAAATCCAAGATCGGACCTTTGGTCCAAGAATAGCAAGTCAAGGATTGCCACAGGGAAGTATATTAAGCCCCCTGCTTTTCTTAATATACTCAGCGGACTTTGAGTCGATTTTTGATCAAAGGGTTTCTGTATTACAATTTGCGGATGATATATGTTTATACGCTTCAACAAAATCAATAGTAAGTAGTCAAGTAATTCTCGAAGGGGCCATCTCCAAAGCTCAGGAATGGACTAGAAATAATGGACTGGAAATAGCAGAAAATAAATCAGTGATTGTCAACTTTACTAGACAACGTTACAGACCCCCAACAGAATTCATAAACCTAGCGGGATTTCAATTTCCCCTAAAGACTTCAACAAAATTTCTAGGAATAATTCTTGATCAAAAATTGAATTGGAAAGAACATATATTTTACATCCTTAAAAGAACAGAAAATTCTATTAACATACTAAAGACGTTCTGTGGGAATAGCTGGGGAGCCGACCCAAATATAGGCCTTCTATTTTACAAAAGCCTCGTTAAATCCATCCTAGACTACGGAAGCATTTTCTATGGATCAGCGGCCAAGACCCATCTTGACAAAATAGAAAGGATTAAAAACAAATGCATCAGAATCTGCATAGGTTACCTACCTAGTACTCCGATTATAGTCCTAGAATCAGAAGCTTGTGAACCACCATTAGCACTGCGCAGACAATATATAGCCAACAAATTTATTATTAAATTACATTCCAAGAATAGCCCTCTGTTGAACAAAATAAGCCAACTCTCTACCTTATGCTTAACTCACAGATATTGGAGGGTTAAAAATAATCCCCTTCTCGTGGAAGCGTTTTTATATACATCAGACTTCTGTAGAGAAATTTTCGCTGACAGTAAACTTCCCAACTTCCTAACCCATTATGAATACTTCTCATACAAAATAGACACCGATTCTACAGACGACTATAGAAATCAGCCAGAGTCCTGGCGAAATAACATATTCAGAGAAGAAATAAATGCCAGATGGCCCCAGTATGAAACATTATTTACAGACGAGTCAAAAATAAATAGCAAAGTGGGAAGTGCAGTCTATTACCCTGCTAGAAATATCAGATTTAAAAGCCAGATTTCTAAATACTCATCAAACTTTTCTGCAGAACTAAACGCAATAAAAGAAGCTTATAAAATATGTCTGGATCATAATTTTCTACACTACATCATATTTACTGATTGCCTAAGTGCCATTCAAAAACTTAAATCAGTTTCTCCATCAAAGGAAATCAACCATATTATAGCTGAAATTACTAAATTAAATTACGAGGCTGTAGTACAAGGAAAAACTGTTAAACTTGTATGGGTTAAAGCCCATATAGGGATCAAGGAAAATGAAATTGTCGACAAAATGGCAAAAGAGGCAGCAAATAATGGCCCGGTCGATACAAATTTTAAAACGCCAAAAACTGACTTCTATAGGGTAATCAAAGAAAAAATGACAGGAGATTGGCAGGCTTGTTATCAAACTGCAACAAAGGGTAAATACTTCCGCAACATTAAAACTAAAGTAACTAATAAACCCTGGTTCATAAACACACATAACAAAAAAATCATCCAATGTATATCAAGGTTAAGGTCAGGTCATATGTTATGCCCTAGCTATAAATGTAAAGTAGGTTTTTCGGACAACCCAAATTGCCCCACTTGTAATGAAATAGCCGATCCTCAACATATATTATTTAACTGCTCCTTGAATACAATTAATATAAATCATTTCTTCACTCAGTTATATAATTCAAACAGTGTATCTCCTTTTAACCTCGCAAATCTACTGACTGATGAAAATTTTTTTTATATTTTATATAATCATTGTGTTAAGTCTCGACCTCTGTTGGGTTAAATAGGGACTAGGTATAGGTTAGATATAGGGCTCCTTTGTAACATTGTGTCACCTTCCCCAAAATTTGGCCTCTTGTTAGTCTCTCCTTCCGGGACAGCCAACCGGAACCAAAATAATCCTTTCTTATATCCCAGTCTTACCGCCAAATAAAAAAAAATAATAAAAAAAATTAAAAAAAAATTTAAAAATAAAATAAAAAAAAAATTACTTAATAAATCAAAATAAATTAAAGAAAAAAATATAACATAAATTGTAAAAACAGTAAAGAAAAGTTAATACAGGTAGAATTGATCAAGAGTAGTTTAATCCTAATATACAGGAGGAATCCAGATGAAACATAACTGACAATAATCAAAATGACAATATCATGAATAACTAATGTCACGCATACTTCCCACAGTTTGCAAACTAGTCTGGCCTGTTGGAAGCTTCCAGAGCCATTGAAACTTACACACACACACATACGTAATGTAAGAACTATTTGATAATATTTATACAATATCTGATTTGTCTATCCAAGAATTAAATTGATTTGGAAAACCTAACCATTTTACAAACAATTGATCGTTTTGATTTTCCTTGCGTTTTCCAAGAATTTTCTCAACTAAATAAACACCTGGGCTAGCTGTCTTTTGCAGTTCTGCTTCGTAAAAACATCCTTTAATAGGTTGACCTTCTAATGATTGCAGCAAGTATGTAAGTGGATTTGTAATATTAACTTTTGCTATTTCAAACGGTTCCTTTGACCAGGAAGGCGTATATCGTTTGTCAAATACACCTTTGTACTTGCTAATGCGAACAATGTCAGATAAATGATTTTTTTTTTCTTCGGGACAATTTTCAAATAGTCATATGCTTTAATGGGGGGTATCCTCTTTCACACTGTTGGGCTTCATTCCAATGGTGCGGTGTTTAGTGTTATTATAGGCCTTCCTTACAGCTGGTAATATTTGTAACCATCTGTATGAACCTCTAGCTGAAAATTGTTTATATAACTTATTTTTCAAAGTTCTAATTACACGCTCAACAATTGCCGCTTTTTTCGTGCTATATGAGGAATAATGGCTTATATTCTATTTTTTCATGAGTGCTTGAAAGGTGCTGTTATAAAATTCCTTTCCTTGATCACTCTGCAAATTGTTTGGTGCATATGATGCTTCTTCAATGATGCTTTTCATCGCATTCGCAACACCAGTCTTATTCTTAACTGCTTTGGTGTACACGAATTTGGAGTAACAGTTTATACATACAACAATGTAACGGTAACCATCATTGTCAGTAGCATATTGCTGCATTTCCGCCAGATCAATTTGCCACAAATCTCTATATCATTTTATGACTGTACGTCTTCTAACAAAATTTTTACTTGCTGTCCTATGTAATTCATTTACGACTTTAATTTTTTCTTGGCTAGAATCCATATTATAAGGTTGCACGTCTTATCAGGCACTGAGGATGACAACTACGTGCAAAACTTAATATATTATTCCGTCCTCTCGAAGCTCTTCCATAATTGACATAATCTCATTATCATGTCGGGTATCTCCAGCTACTTTTGACCCCCACAATAATCGTAATCTATCCACTAACTCCTTAGGTTTATTCCAATAAGCATATTCAGATGATTTCGAAGATAGATGCTTATTTACTGGTAGTTGGATTTTATTGTTGACTTTTTTTCTTCCTACACCACCACCACCTAGTTTAGTTCCCATAATTAGCGGTTTTATGATTTGTAAATATTTTCTCCATCGGGTTTCCCTTAAACCGCGTTTCTTGTCATAACCATCGCATGCCGCATCTGTCAATTTCAAAATGGTTTTGTATTTTTGAAGTACATCTAGACTAATTTCATCTTCTTTATCTAGGATTGGTGGATTTTTTAGGAAAATCAAATCGTAAAGCTCAGCTGTTTCATCGAATTCAGCAATGCCTATTTTGTTCTTGTATAACACCATCTTTCCATTTGTTAGAAAGCGAACTACCAAGTTGCCAATATATTTTGTTGATTTATTTTCTTTTCTACCAAAGCGTACACCATACACGGCATCATAATGGGATGGCTCCAATTTTAATCCACTTAAATAATCTTGAATATTTTTGCGGTTGAACTACTACCACTTGATGTGTGTGATGATGTGTGAGATGATGTTAGCATTGATGGGGAAGAGGTTTCTAACAGTGACTCACGATGTCCATATTTTGGTGTAGGAATTTGTGTTTTTTGCGAAATCGGTGTAGATGTTTCAAAATCCGTGTCTGTTGGATACGTTGATTCTTCAAACATTTTCGCTGTTCCCACCGAGCTGCTGCTACTCCAACTTTGTGGTTTAGTCGTAGTACTTGATCTTTTAGTTATGTACTGCTGCTGCCGCTGCTTTACGGCATTAGATATAGATGCTAATGGTTTAGAAACTGGTTCATAAAACTTTTCCAAATCATGTTCATTCTGCACCTTAGCTGCTTTAATTTGTTTAAATTTTTTTCTAACCGCATTTGTAGTTCCCAGTAGATTTCGTTTTAATTCGATTTCTTCATTCATGATGCTTTCAAAGCACAATTCAACGATGAAATGATTATCCAAGTTATTATTATAGGAATATATAGCTATCGAATCCCTTGCGATATCTGCCTGAATTTACATCACTATCCTTGTCAATAACTAAAAAGCCATATTTATTATCCCAACATTTAGCACACATCTCTTGAAATTGTGTAAACGTAAGGTCGGGCGAAACGTGATCGGAAAATATATGTTTCATATTCATCTCATCTTGTTTAAACATAATAATGAAGTTGGCATTATCCCGGACAAGCTGCTTAGGAACACGAGAATACGTTTGCGCCAAGAAAAAGGCATCCACATTTTTGTGACGTCCCATGCTAAAATACGATCTTATAACGTCCTGTTTCTCACACATAACTTTATCAAAAATAAATATTGAATTAGGTTTAGCATCTGACGGTTCCACAATGATTTGCGTCGCTAAAAGCGTAGTAGCCAAGACCTTTGATTGGTGATAAAATTTTCTTTAAATATTCATATTTTGGTTGATAGAGCGACTTTGAATAGATATAAACACTTTCGAAACGCAGTCCCGAGGGGTGAGTAAGCAGCGAAATCATAACATTTGTTTTTCCACAGTTGGAAGGTCCTATTAATAATGCACGAATAGATGATGGTAGCAAAGGACCATGTCTCTTAAATAGCTTCTGTTCCTGTCCAGATCCAACCTTTACATCGAGGTTATCGACGGGAAGTTTTTGTTTATGATTGACGATACGCATCTTAACAAAATCTATATTTTATACTGAACTTCCACGTAAACTATCATTCAGATGTCGCTCGTCAGACGAAGTAGACGGTCTCGTTTATCAAATAAGACTGGAAGCGGTATTGTTAATTCAGTAATTAATAGGCTACCGTTCGAGTTACACATTCCAAGCTATCAGTATTGTGGGCCTGGGACGAAAGTAGTAAAACGCGTGGCAAGAGGTGATCAAGGAATTAATTCTTTGGATGTCGCATGCAAAAAACACGATTTAGCTTATTTGCGTAATAGTGAAAATTTAAGTGCTCGCCACCAAGCCGATCACGAGCTTGAGCAAAGCGCGTGGAAAAGAGTAAAGTCAAACGACTCTAGCGCTAGTGAAAAAGCTGCAGTTCTGTTGGTAACCAACATTATGAAAGCGAAACAACGTTTTGGTATGGGAGTATCATCATCATCAAAATCGAGAAAAGCATCCATTAGAGGTAAGCGTCGCTTCCAGCGCCGCTGCCGCCACACTAAACTTTCCAAAGGTAAAGGCGTGGGTAAACACAAGCGCGTACACAAAGTAGCTTTTGGATCATCTATTAGACAACCCGTTCGATCAGAATTGTTAAAAGCTGGTGGGAAAAAACTCATCGAGAAAAATATCATGAAAGCATCGAAAATAGCTGCAGTAGCTGCACGTATATCCCTAAGAATAGCTGGCGGCAAACAAAAAATTCGCACGCCTAGAATCATTCCATTGCAAAGACTGGGGGAATATTACCGTTAATACCAATATTTGCAGCACTATCGGCTTTAGGTTCATCAGCTGGTAGTGCAGCTGGCATTGTGCGTGCCGTAAAAGCAGTAAAAAAGTTGACTGCAGAAGAAAATAGGTACTGGCTTACATCTAAGTTCGAGAGGAAATGGATTATATTTGAAACCATGTCGCATAGGTTTGGGATTATTCATTAACATCGGCAAAAATAAGAAATCAAAAAACTTATAGAATCTCTACCTCAATGACCACTATCCAATACTGATATAGAAAAGTATGCCTTAAAAATGAAAATACCACACTTTCGAGGCGTATATATGAGAGATTCATTACCTGTACGCGGTCCCAAACGTTATGAGGCCGCTATTATAAATTTGTATAGTATGTCGGGTGTAGGGACTCATTGGGTAGCATATAGAAAAAGCAATTCTGATGTAACATAGTATGATAGTTTCGGTGATTTACCCCCACCTATGGAATTGGTACGATATTTGCAGATGGGTTCCGAAGCGACGAAGAATATTTACTATACGTACGACCGTCAACAAGAATTTGGAACAGTCTGGTGTGGTGTTTGAAGTTTCTGTTACAATCATAAAAAGTATGTCTTTGACACCCCAAATGGAACGTGACAACTACGTCAAAATGTTGTTATCACTTAAAGCCTATCGTCATGTCGGAGGATTACAAGAAATGACAGTTAGAAAATATGTCCAAAGAAGTGTTGATTGCATTAGCTCCAAATGAAATAGCACTAGTTTGGGATAGGTTGGCTAATCACCTAAAAAGTGACGTCGATACATTGAAGTATCAATTTCAGTTCGAACATTATAATAGCAATAATTCAGATTCGGATGAAGGCGATGGACCGGCGCCAAAAAATATTTTGTTGTTATTGCAAAATTAATGATGTGAATATAAAGGCAGAAAACAGTTTAAAACTTCAAAAGGAATAAAGCAACGCTTCAGCTTAAATCCATTTAACTGTCATGTCTTACACATTCACTCTAACAGGACATTCAAGTGTCTTAAGTGCGGAGTTTTATCCACCCATTGAGTTAAATACAACATGCAAATAATTACTTGCACTGCTTGGATTTTACACATATAATTCAATATTTAATGTAGACGAAAGGAACAATTCATTCGCATACATAAAAAAATGGTGGCACAGAACCTAGGCATTTAAGGACCGAACCTGGAGCTCATGAAGTTAATGAAATTGGTAAAGCTATGCTTGCAGCTTTAAAAAAATGAAGTAATAAGGAAGGCGATGACATATTTATATTAACAGCCAATAATAATACATTAAAATGTGGTCTAAAATCAGAATTCGACATTGATTTTAGAGGAGCTAACACTATTGGTAAAATGCTGGGATTTGACTCTTTAGTATTAAAAAGTGGGGAAAAACACGAGTCAAGTAGTATCGTAGGCATAATGAAAGTGAGCATTGTACGTGTGGATTGTAATATAATTTCCGGGGCATACTTGAACTCTTTGGAAAGTCATACATTATTTGAATTTGATATTGATGTGGAACCTGGTTACAAAATCTCCAAAGAACCACAAAATAATATTTATATGCCGATAATGCCAGATGGTGGTCAGTTTGTCGAGAACATTACATCTTGGATGATAGAGGCGATTTGATTAATTTCCGAGGTGAGAAAATTATTGTTAAACTAGAGTTGAAAAAATCACATAATTATGGGTTTTTTGCTTTAATCGCCAACTGCATATGCTGTCAACCATTCAATATTCGGTTAAATGACATAAAAGTAAACAGACAACACAGCCAAGGTTCATTCATAAGTAGTTCACCAGTAGTGACAAAATCGAAGTTTTTACCGAACCCATTTTTGATAACTCCATTATTAGCGTTCAAGAACACACATATAAACCTTATGGTTCTCCAACATTCCGCAATTCTGATGAAATTCGTATACCTGTACACTTTCAATATATCATTTTGGATATATCGGATAGTTACATTTACATTGAAGGAACATTTAAACCCAAAGATCATACCAAAAAATGTTATCTATCAAATAATGCCATCGCCTTTCTATTCGACGAATATCGTTATGAAATGGGAGGGGAGCAAGTTGCTGTTGTTCGAAAACCCGGAATTACCACAACACTGAAAACTATTGTGTCATTGGGTGCTGCACAAAATAGATCTCTCATGGCATGTGGGGAGGGTCTAGATGAAGCAAATATTAATTATTAATATAGCCGTATATTAGATTCCACAAGTAACGTGTTCTCCGGCAAGCGTCCTCTAAAATATCTCATGGGTTTTGCTGAGGATTATTCAAAGGGTATTTTTAATGTCAAACAAGAGTTGATTTTAATTATTGCCCGCACTTTCAACAATTGCTATATTGGTGAAGTGGATGCAGACATTTCTATTGAAAAAATTGAATGGAAAATTCGTCACATTATTCCAAATGATCGACAGAAGTTAAAGATATTGTCTCGCATGAATAAAGGTGGAAGTAATGCAAATGGTCCAATGGCTTACCGTAAATGGGATCTTTATGAGCTACCTGCTTTGAGACAAACATCGTCAGACGTATGGGCCTTAAGAACTAGCACGAGTCTCGAAAAACCGAGATATTTGATTATTGGTTTTCAAGCAAGTACCTTTTCCGACAACAGAGAAAAGGATAGCACACAATTTACAACGGCCGAAATAAGTGATATTAGGCTCTATCTTAACTCTGCCGTATTCCCCTATGAAAGATGGAATTTGGATTTTTCAAAGAAACTGTATGCCGTAGCCTATTAAAATTATGGAATTTTCAAGCTAGCTACTACCAGCGAGAACTTAGTGATCATATGATGAGTTTTGCCGACTCTCTGAAAAATCCGTTATTCGTAATCGATTGTAGTCATCAGCCAGAAGCCGTTAAATTGTCCACGGTGGACGTGAAATTGGAGTTTGAAACACGCAAAAGTAAATTTCCTAAAGACATTAAAGTGTACGCGTTAGTTATTCACGATGCATTTTTTAGCAATAATATACTTAATGGTTCTGTTACTAACAAATCAATACATTAGTTTTAAGTTATGTAATTATCCAAATTATGTATTTTACATTTTGAAAATAAACTTATAAACGACATATTTGCGTTTTATTTTTACTATTGGCTTATTTTAATACTTCAAATGTCGGGCTTTGGTAAAAAAGGTTAAGAGACGAAGAATAGACAGAAATTTAGGAGAGGGGTGGGGAAAAGAATGTATATAAGACGTGATTTAGAAACTTAAATTCACTCGAAGTCAAGATGTCATCAAGTTCGGATAACTGCTGCACCAAATGTGCAACATAGACTTGTACGCAGACCGCGTAGGTTGAGACCTAGGTACTGCATCGTGGAATCCTACGTATCATGGGGATCTAGAGATTTGTGTATGTTTGCTACACAAGAGGATTTCGGGCTGTGATGGATGTTAATTTCATCACATCCTATTTTACAGTGAGTTCACGAGGTGACCAAATGCGGAATCACTCGAGGTGTGGTTTGTGTCGGGAGAGACTGTTTACAATCTTTCATCAGCACTCTTGCCTATTTGCAATAGAATGTAAATTCTATTACAAATAAAGCTCCTCATACGACAACCCTGCCTGTCCCCCGACAAACCTGTCCTGTTTAGGACACAAAAAAGAGTAGTTTTGTAGTTAAACACAATGTTTCCTAAAGAAAAAATTTCTGTAAAAATTGTATTACTTTGGGTGAGAGACGCATTATGTGTTTAAATCATACATAGATAGCGAGAGAAAGAGCATTTGCACGATTTAGCTTGTAGTTTTTACATATGATAAGAACGCATATGCGTCTATTTATTCAGAGTGACATGACTCTATCAAGAAACATATTTTTGAAAATAAAGTCACTCTGGGTTGTTACGCTCAAAAAAATACATTGGTCTTCATGTCGTTTCGCATAGAACGTTGGCTAATATTAAATCGGCTCTAACGTATGACAAGAACACACGTATCCTTTCATAGTAAGAAAATATTTCGACCAAGAAATCTATTGTTGAGGAAATATTTTGCTAGATATGTTAGAACTGCTTACCCCCACTCTCACCCCCACCAGCCAAAAAATCTTTTAAAAGCGGGTGCACCCATCACATTTTTCATTTCTCAACCAACCATGAAGTGTGACAGACTAAGTTAAGGAGTACAAGGAGGCGAAAATTAGTACGTATTGGGAGGCTTGGCGTTTGGAAAATGCAAACAAGCCAACGGCCACTGTACAGGCGGTACCAAGACCGCTGCCAGCACCTGCACCTGTAGAAGTGGAAGTGGTTAATGAGCCGCCAGGGGTCCTCTCAGCAGAGGAGATGGCAGCTCTAGCGCTGCAGATGGCCGCGCACCGTGCGGCCCGAGCTCAGCGACGGGCTGTACAGGTGGAACCGGCGGACTCCACCACGTAAACCGCCACCATGCCCCCCTGACCCACCCCGACAAAATCAACCCTTTTCAGGGCTACAAAATATTTGATCGTAGTTTAGATCTTCTTTGTCACTTTGTGTTTGATTCTAAAAAAATCGATATTTGTCGACCCACCAAGATTTTAATTTTGGTATATTTTTAACTACAAATTGTATTGAGGTTATTTGCTGGGTATATATTTGTAAAAAAAATTGTGAAAGCTAGTGGGATGTAGAGTTGTCATAATGTTAAAAATATGTAAAAATTATCGTTGTGGGCTGTCGTCATGAAGTAAAAATACATACAATTATTGGTGTGCGCTGTAGGCATATTGAATAAAATCCTAGTTTCTTCAAGAAAAATTTACCCCCGCCACGACCGCGAACGCATTAAAAGCGAGGACCGGTCGTAAGTTCTTCATTCTGTTCGCAATCATGGAAGGACAACAACAACAAGAACCCGACTCCTCATCAGACTGCCAGTATCCTGGGCTAGGATATAACGGCTTTCATGGACCGGCGGATTCCACAAGTTGGAATTATCACGTCGTTGGAGGTGTCAACTTGGATGTCCAAGTCGATGCCGATGAATCGGATCCAGTGGATTCAACGACGGTTGAAATAACGCTGTCAGATATCGACAGCGGGGATTCCGATTTATCGGAAAGCGACAGCGACAACGCAGAGAGGTTATGGCTTAGGTGGGAGCACGCAATGCTCGGTATAGAGCTCGAGCGACAGATAGAGCGTCGCCTGCGGGAACAACAAGATCCGCAACAATAACACGGCCGCCGACCCATCCATCCCCCGACAAAATCAGCCCTTTTCAGGCCTACAAAATATTTGATCGTAGTTTAGATATTCGTTGTCACTTTGTGTTTGACACTGTATTAGTGAAAAAATGCAAAGATGACCAAGGATGACATATTGTGGACGTGG
This sequence comes from Philopedon plagiatum, assembly GCA_963971165.1. Classification (NCBI taxonomy): domain Eukaryota; kingdom Metazoa; phylum Arthropoda; class Insecta; order Coleoptera; family Curculionidae; genus Philopedon; species Philopedon plagiatum. Next base: position 62,144,288 of record OZ020189.1, on the reverse strand, counting down.
AAAAATAGACGTTCCGATCAACATTTTTCTATTACATTTTCGATAATTTCCCTAGAAGTGTCAAAAACTAATTTTAAGTTAAAGATTGAAGATCGGTTAAAATTGTTATTTTTCGGTTAAAATTGTTATTTTTCTAACTTCAAAATTGTATCCATTTAGTTATTTCCGAGACCTATATTTTTGGATCTAAAAAATCGATATTTGTCGACCCACTAAGGTTTTTATTTTTGTATATTTTTAACCAAAAAATCAACCATATCAACCAGTATATAACAAAAATATTTTTATTTCAGATCAAAGCAATGACAACAAGCACATAACTTTCTTGCCATTTCATAGCCAATACAAATAATAAGAATTTTGTTATTAATATTATTATTTGATAGTTCTTTAAGATACTATAACTTCGTAACGGTTGGTAGGGGAAAAACGCCGGGGTTCGGTGGCGAGGCCCCCAAACCCTGGGGGCCGGGGGTGCCCCCGGGGTTTTTCGAGGTTTTTGGGGGTCTTTGGTGCAATTTTAGACCTTCGAAAAACTGAATTTTATATATTTGTTTTTCTTATATCTTTGCACGTAAAACACCCTTCAGCGTTCAAGTTTGTCATCTCCTAAGGGTTCTATCACATCTTGGCAGTAGTCACAGAATCCCACCATCATCCCCTCCACTACTTTTTAGCAAGGGTGGAGGAAGCTGAGGTCTTTAAAAGCAGCTCGACTTTTAGCATTACTTCATTACATTCGTTCACCTCAAAATGGCAACTTCAGATGATGGATACTCAAGCGACGAAGGACGTAATGTTCCTATGAATATAGGGGGAGAACAAATTAGACGGAAAAATGTTTTTACCGTCAGATGTACCCGGGTGTGTAGGATACTAAACCTGGTACGTGTGGGTGACGATGACTTCTGCATTGGGTGCTATGCAGACTTTGAAAATAAGTTGCCTAGTGACCAATTCATTAGTTACCACGTCACCCAGGATTTCGGTAGTAACATGCACATACCGAAATGTAAAGCGTGTGGAGTGCAGCTTGGGTTGATTCAACACAAGAGTGCATATCTTATTTGTAATTAAATCTGATTACAAATAAGATATACCCACCACCACCGCTGAGCTGACCCTGATAAAAATCCGTCCTTTTCAGGGCGACAGAGTATTTTGATCGTAGTTGTAGTTACCTAATGCCACGGCATCTGTGACATTAGATAGAAATTATAATATAAGTCCAGAGGGATCGAGTATAATTTTCTTTGTCGGTCACATTTTCAGAATACACTTACATTTTTGTATTTTTAGAACTTAAAGCAGTTTTCGACAGTGAAGTACGTCGGTTGCATTTTGGATGGAGTGCATTTGTATAATTAACTCTAGTTTGTTAGAGGTGAAAAGGTGGGGATGAAGTGGTGGAGGGGGTAGATTATTTCTAGTTAAACGAGTGCGAGCGAGTCACAGAATCACTTCATTTTTAAATCTGATAGTAACCAGATCTAACAATGAATCCTGAAAGACCTGCAAGTCGAGGTTCATCGATTTGGAGCGATGAGACGGTCGATCTTAATGGAGACAATTTTGATGAACAAGTATTTGTTGACTTCGACAACTTCCAGGAGGCCATATTTGATGCTATAGGATGGGATGAGGATGATGAGCGGCCGTTCGAAGAATCCGAGTTCGATGGGGGCGTCGAACTGCCAAACGATGATGCTGAGTTGCCGGTTGACGAGGTGCAGCCGGACTCCAGCACTGATTGGGTGCCACCGCCACCGCCGGAAGATCATGACGGTTCGGCTGATTCGTCCACTTGGTGGATCACGGGCCATCATCAGCCCTTTTTAGGGCTACAAAAAATTTGATCGTAGTTTGTAGTTGATTCATGTCACATTCCAAATAACATGATATTTCTCAAGAATTAATTTCTTTTTGAAAATATTGTGTTACTTTGTAAAGACATGTACGTTAGAACTAGCTAAGTTTCTAGTAAGTTCTCTTCGAAAATGCTGGGAACTCGGACTCCTCATACAGAGTAAAGCAATTTCTCATTAAAGAAATTCATTCTTAAATAAATACTGATAAAAGGCGGATTTTCTATCAGGGCGTTTTATCTTACTTGTAGTGAAATTCACATTTTATTACAAATAAGATGCATATCCTCAGGCATTGTAACGGATAGCCTCTCTTCACAGACATAACGCTTTATCGCATACTTAAGTTGTGTGTATTTCTTAAGCGTACGTATTAATACACTACACAATGTATGTGCATCTAACGATTACTCGCCTAAAATTACAGCTGTACATTTTTTCGTCTATTCTTTTTTCTATTTTGCACTTTTACATTATTTTTTGTGTAACTTCCGCATACTTATTTTAGAAATAAAAAAATATTGTTTCATTTAACTTCTTTTTTATTATCATATATACAAAAAACATTTTCTTATATATTTATATATGTACCTTACTATTACAAAAATAACTTAACTCTCTCTCTCTCTCTCTCTCTATATATATATATATATATATATATATATATATATATATATATATATATATATATATATATATATATATATATATATATACAAACAAATTCTAAAATTAATTATATGTAAAATTGTCCAGTAACTTGAGTCTTTTTCTACACACTTCCCCTTTACTTTTACACTCTTCTACTTTCACCTGCAGTTCCTTAATCTGTCTCTCATATTGCGCCACATCACTATCGTACGCCACGGAGAAGGCACACTTCTGATTTGGAGAAAACTCTTCCAACCAGTCCGGTCCGGGCACGTCTGTAGAAGCAGCAGCAGCAGCAGCAGACTGACTCGGTTGACTAACAGCCTCGAATAGCCGCTTGCACCGCTTCTTCAATGGTTTGCGGCACATTCCACGCCCAACTGTTGGCGATATCGGCGCCTCCGCTTGATTTAATGGCGATTTTTCGAAAGTGTCGGCCACCAACACAATCGGCGGCATGAACTTCGGCGACTCGAGCGTTATCGTGTTTGGGCCATCATTAATTATGATGACCGGTGACAGAGGCTTCGGTGGCTGTGACATCTCCAATCCAAATCTCTATATTCCACTGGCACTGATAAGCGTTTGAACTGGAATTTCTTCTTCTTCTTTTCACCCTTCAGAGCTGCATACAATGTATTTTTATTACCGCTGACTTTCTTCGGTAATGTCAGCAGCTTTTATAGCTTGGTACTGGGTTGCCGCCTCGCCTTCGTGACCACCACATCACTCATTATATTGATACGGCCTCCATCCTTCTCCGTCCAGTTGTTAACGTAGTCAACCGCTGAATTAACTATTTTTTTCTCCTCCTTTTTCGTGTCTTTTTCTTCCACAAACGCCGTGTTTAGCACTTCAGCATCGTGCCAATCTTAAAACACACCCGGGGTCCGCAGGTCAATAACTTCCCGCCCCATCAACTCTACGTGGGTACTACCATCCAAATTGAACATATTTAACAACGACGACTCACTACCGGAATTCATTTTTTTCTAACTAACTCACTGCACTAAACTGACAAATGTATTTACTTGACGAACTGTTCTAGCAAACTATGAAATGCTCTGCCTGGCAAACCAAATTTATACTTATCACCCCACCATAAACTCCCCCACCCTATCTGAAGGTTGATGCTTTGGAGACCAAACAAGTTTTCAGTTCAACTTAGAAGGTTGCGTTCTACGACTAAACAGCGATTCAAGGACATAGTTTCAAGTAATCGTGTATCCTTACTTCTGTTATTGTTTGTGCTTTCAAGGTTATCTGATCAAGACAACCCATATTTAGACACTCTCTTTCCTTCGATGACTATTATCAGATACTATAATGTTGCCTGCAGATCAAGATACTAGTCTTTCGGCCGATATATTTCTAGGAGCACAAATAATCATTTCTGCATTTTGCTTTAATTGTAAAAGACGAATATATAAACTGCTGGCCAATTCAAGCGGGACAAACTAAATTTTTGATAAAATTTAGAGTGGAATATTTTCGAAACGAAAAAAAATTTTGATTTAACTTTTTCAGTATGTAATTGAATAGTTCTTCTAGTTTTTATACTTTAAGGCACTATTGCTAGCAGTCGCTGCAACTCTATTTTACAGGGTGTTAAGTGAAACCCTGACTTTTTTGGAAAAGTTTTCCAGTTCCGAGAATCTAGGAAGAATTTTTTTTGAATTTTCTTTTCATACTAAAATGATCCATGGTCAAATACAAAAAAACAATTTCTCCGGATTTTCTCTATTTTCATTTGTTTTCCGTATACAGGGGTTAGTCGAAATTATCGACTTCTTCTTACAAAGGAACCCCTAATTTGGCCGTTTATTCACAAAAAGCGAAAGACCAAGTAAATTTGTAGTTTGAAGTAGTCCAGCTAACAAAATTAATACAAATTTTTGTACAGGGTGTAGCAAGTTTGGATCACGGGCTAGTAAATTATTATTTTTTAATTTCTACTACTTTTTCCTAAGTTAACTATTAATTATCACGTGCTACGTTAAAGGGTTAAAATTTGTTAGGTCCGATAACAGTACTGGATAGAAAGATCCTTTTTGCCCAAACGGGTTTTTCATTTTTTGTCTAGTCCCATTTTTAGTGATTAAACGGCTCGCATTTTGAACCTAACTTTTTGCAATTGCATCCATGAACGATTGAAGTGAGAGTGCTTTTTTGGTGGTACATAATGAATGTTTTATCCAACCAAAAAACATGTAGTGGCCAAACAGCTAATGATGCTTATTCGAAGAATTTTTTAGCATTATACAGGGTTGCAAAAAATATACCACCTATACTTTGCAGGTGGATTTCTGTTAATTTAGCGGCGTTTCTATTTCTTAGTCAAAAGATCTAGTAGGCCAAAAAATAAAACATTTTCTTTGCTATTGACAGTTACCAAGGCAACAAAGTATTCTTCTTTGAATTGGTGCGTTATTATCCTTTATAATGGCTCGATTAAGTGCAAAAGAACAAGCTAATTGTTTGCGTTTACTACAAGATGGGGTAAAAATTAGTATTATTGCGGATATGTACGGGGTTGGGCGAAGTACAATATCTCGACTGCGTCAACGCTTCCACGAAACGGGAAGTGCAAACTATCGTTATGGGGGAGGTCGCCAAAAGAAAGTCGGCATTGCAGATGAAAGATGGTTGGTTAGAGAGGCTCGTCGAAGGCGAAAAATTCCATCAGAGAAAATTAACCAGGAGTTCAGAGCAAGAACACACATTCGTGTGAGCAATAGGACCATTAGAAGAACTTTAAACAATAATAACTTAAGGTGAGTTACTTCAAATGAGATCTTATTTTTTGTACCAATATTTTTAGTGTTTCATTTTAGTAAGTCGGCTATTATAATATCGACGTCAGCTGAGGCGTGAATCTTGGATTTTGCGCACCGATATTATAAATGTAAACTTGAACTAAGTTGTTCATAAATTAAAGTTTTGATAGGCGACCCTAAACACATTATTTGTGCTTGCAGCGTAATGTTCCTTAGTTCTTCCCTAGAACTAACGTTATGAAAATTGACCTAATTTTGCATTTTAGTATAATAAAAGCTACTGTTGGCTTATTTATTGGTTCATTCCCTACACCTATACTACAGATTTTTAAGCCAAAATTTTAATTTTAGAGCTCGGTGACGTGCTAAATGTGTGCGACTTCTACCACAGCATAGGCGAAGACGTCTCCAGTGGGCATATGAACATCGCAATTGGCCATTAGATAACTGGGAAAACTGCATGTTTGTAGACGAGTCAAGATTTAATTTAATTCACTCGGACGGCAGAATATTAGTTTGGCGTGAACGTGGCGAACGGTATATGGAGGAGAATATGGCTCCTCAGGAACCTTTTGGTGGTGGAGGCGTTACTGTTTGGGGTGGTGTAATGTTTAATGGCAAAACGGAACTTTTTTTAACATTGGAGCCCATTAACGGTCAGGTATATAGGGACGAAATTTTAAGCAATATCGTTCTACCATTTGCAAACAATTTTGGGAACGATTTTGTGCTAATTGACGATAACGCCAGACCTCATAGAGCACGCATTGTGCAAGAGTTTTTGGAAGCTAATAATATTACCAGGATGGTCTGGCCTGCAAAATCACCAGACATGAATATTATCGAACACGTCTGGTCTAAATTGAAATTATTGGTAAGTTCTAGGGAAGATCCTCCTCAGACTCTAGAACAACTTGCAGACGCCATTGTTCAGGAGTGGGAAAATATTCAGCAAGAATTTGTCAATAATTTGGTAATAAGCATGCCTCGAAGATGCCAAGAGATAATAAATGTAAGGGGAGGTCCTACTAGGTATTAAGATTTGTTTTGTTTTCGTTAGTTGCAAGTTTTTATAATACCTTCAAGTAAAAAAAATGTTCTATAATTTAAAACGTTTTCTGTTTACCTATAAAAGTAAGAACCAAAATTTACATTTTGGATCTCCTAAAGTAATGCCGGGAAAAATAACTACTAAATTTGAAAATTACGTATCTTTTCGAGTACTTTCAAAAGTAATTAAATCTTCTGAAATTTCTATACCTTCTAAAAACTACGCTATACAGAATTTTATAACTTGTTCAGTTGAATTCACTATCCATCTCCAATTTTTGACGAGAAAAATGTACTCCGTGACTATTAATTTAAGACACTTCTTATTAATTAAAATTTCTCAATGCCATGTACTGACTTTTTAGAGCAGTGGTAAAATATTTTTCTTTTATAATGAATAATCGAAGTTTACGAAAATCCAAAGATATCGAGAAACACGTGGCTTCTATTATAAGTAGTAACTTCTGCACAATCCTGTATAATGTGAAAAAGTTCCGAATGAATATTATTCTTTTTATCTGTATCGTTACTAGATTTTATTAATAATAAGTAGGACATTTTCTTTAATAATTATTAATATAGCAAAAAGGAACTTTATGAATACCTAAAGGACTCTAAAATCACATGATTTTCATATAAAATGTAGGTGATATGTTTTGGGCAAACGCGGACAAAAGCAGCGAATAAGCATCTTTAGCTCTATGGCCACGACACTTTTTTATTGGTTGGTTAAACCAATAAACGATGTCCACTTCAATAGTTCATGAATGCAATCGCAAAAAGTTAAGTTTTAAACGCAAGCCATTTGTATCACTAAAAATGGGACCAGACAAAAAAATTCAAAAACAGTTTCGGCAAAAAGTTCCAAGAAAATTGGGACTATATTCAATTAATTTGAAAATCACATGACTTCCATATAAAGTATAGGTGGTATATTTTTTGCAACCCTGTATAATGCTAAAAAATTCTTCGAATAAGCATCATTAGCTGTTTGGCCACTACATGTTTTTTGGTTGGATAAAACATTCATTATGTACCACCAAAAAAGCACTCTCACTTCAATCGTTCATGGATGCAACCTTAAGAAAAGGGAAAAAAAATATATTTAACGAGGACCACAAACAGGAGCCAGGGTTAAGGCCTTAAGGTTACACCCGTAACTGCGTATGTGACGTTGTGCATCTCGACTTATGTTGAGAGGCACAGTCACATACGTGGGCCTGATGAAGCCAATGAGCAGAAACACGTGTCGTACGGGTTACCATTCTAACTTTTCATTTTACTGTTCATTGCTAGCGGACATGCCCACAATAATTCTCCTCTCTTTTTTTTATGTATCGATCCGCGCTAGTTTCTAGCATTTGTTTTTCTTCTCTTGGGCTTATAGGATACCACGACAGTTGGCTATAGTTGCCTCCGTCGGCGACGCTAATTGTTGCCCCCAAAAAAAGGGGTCTTTTGGCTGAAGCCACAAATTGGTGCACTGGCTCCTGTTTGTGGTCCTCGTTAAATATATTTTTTTTCCCTTTTCTTAAGGTTACACCCGTAACTGCGTATGTGACGTTGTGCATCTCGACTTATGTTGAGAGGCACAGTCACATACGTGGGCCTGATGAAGCCAATGAGCAGAAACACGTGTCGTACGGGTTACCATTCTAACTTTTCATTTTACTGTTCATTGCTAGCGGACATGCCCACAATAATTCTCCTCTCTTTTTTTTTATGTATCGATCCGCGCTAGTTTCTAGCATTTGTTTTTCTTCTCTTGGGCTTATAGGATACCACGACAGTTGGCTATAGTTGCCTCCGTCGGCGACGCTAATTGTTGCCCCCAAAAAAGGGGTCTTTTGGCTGAAGCCACAAATTGGTGCACTGGCTCCTGTTTGTGGTCCTCGTTAAATATATTTTTTTTCCCTTTTCTTAAGGTTACACCCGTAACTGCGTATGTGACGTTGTGCATCTCGACTTATGTTGAGAGGCACGGTCACATACGTGGGCCTGATGAAGCCAATGAGCAGAAACACGTGTCGTACGGGTTACCATTCTAACTTTTCATTTTACTGTTCATTGCTAGCGGACATGCCCACAATAATTCTCCTCTCTTTTTTTTATGTATCGATCCGCGCTAGTTTCTAGCATTTGTTTTTCTTCTCTTGGGCTTATAGGATACCACGACAGTTGGCTATAGTTGCCTCCGTCGGCGACGCTAATTGTTGCCCCCAAAAAAGGGGTCTTTTGGCTGAAGCCACAAATTGGTGCACTGGCTCCTGTTTGTGGTCCTCGTTAAATATATTTTTTTTCCCTTTTCTTAAGGTTACACCCGTAACTGCGTATGTGACGTTGTGCATCTCGACTTATGTTGAGAGGCACAGTCACATACGTGGGCCTGATGAAGCCAATGAGCAGAAACACGTGTCGTACGGGTTACCATTCTAACTTTTCATTTTACTGTTCATTGCTAGCGGACATGCCCACAATAATTCTCCTCTCTTTTTTTTTATGTATCGATCCGCGCTAGTTTCTAGCATTTATATATATATATATATGTATATATATATATATATATATATATATATATATATATATATATATATATATATATATATATATATATGTATATATATATATATATATATATATATGTATATATATATACATATATATATATATATATATATATATATATATATATATATATATATATATATATATATATATATATATATATATATATATATATATATATGTACGGAGGCTAACCAGACCTTTGCACGAAACCTTAATATACAGGGAGTATATTCGTGTATATAGGGTGGACGCTAACTTGTGGTATTTTTGGGCAGATGCCATTTTGACCGTCAGATATATATATATATATATATATATATATATATATATATATATATATATATATATATATATATATATATATATATATATATATATATGTATATATATATACATATATATATATATATATATATATATATATATATATATATATATATATATATATATATATATCTGACGGTCAAAATGGCATCTGCCCAAAAATACCACAAGTTAGCGTCCACCCTATATACACGAATATACTCCCTGTATATTAAGGTTTCGTGCAAAGGTCTGGTTAGCCTCCGTACAACAGACGGTAAGGTTGGCATCCATCCGTATACTCTACATAATTATTCATAATTTGGCATACTTTGGCTTCTGTATATACCATTTTTTGGTAAAGTGGGATCCGTACAGTGTTGTCAGACTGTAAAAAGCAAAGCACATCATTTATTTTAGATTAATGTTACTTTGTTATATCTGAAGACCGACAGAACCGGTTATTAATAATGAAATTTGGTATACAGGTACGAGTAATATAGAAGATCCAAAAATAAAGGACATAGATTTTTTAACTACTAATATTTGTTATCTAAGAAGTAGAAATTGCCCTCTCTTTCACCAACAAGAGTTGTAAACATAGGTGAGTCCAGGGGCCATGTGCGCCCGCAGAGGAGGGCCAGGGGGACCGTGACAGCCCCTGAGATTGTCGGATTGTCATACTTCGTACTTTTTGTTGGACGAATTGCCAGATATCTATTATTTTTAAAATAAATACCTCTTTTTATGATAAATGTTGTCTAATTTTCTAATGATTGAACACCTTTATAATGCCACGTACAAAAAAATTCAATTAGAATTAGGAATATTATTTAAACCCAGTCTTAACTCAATGCAGCTGGCAGCCAAATTACTATGCATTTTCTGCAGGCGGCATGTTTATTTTATGAAGAAGTTTTTAACATGTTTTTTTAGTGTTCCGTGCTAAAATTAGCAAAATGGAATCACTTCGGTGTCCGTCTGTCACAGGCGATTTTCTCTGAAACCATTCGCCGTAAAAATTTGAAATTTAGCACAGACATAGAGTGTGGTGGCCCAATCATAGATGTGAAGTATAAAAAGTTGAATTTTGAACCCAGGGGAGATTGGGATATGAAAAAAAGGGCATCGTGTGGAGTGTCAAATGAAAGCTTATTGAAGCACGAATTCAACGATATATATGATGTCTTTTTTATGCATTTTTTTAACAATTTTCAGGAGAAACGCGTAAAAATTGCTGTCCCCCACCCTCATGACCAAAAGAATCGCTCAGAAAAATCTGAAAAAAATCTTGAACATTAAGAATCAGGTGTAGATTGAGCAAAAATTATCAGGTTTGAAAAATTCTTGCGCGAACAATTGTTATAAACAATTAAATTGTTTATTTTCTTATAACAGCTGAACCATTGGTTCTAGAGAAAAAGTTTTTCGACAAAAAATATTTCTCACGATGTAAGGAACAACTTTTGTTGTTACACGTTGTTTAAAATTTTTAATTTGGCTCACTCGACACGCTCCCCCACTTAGCTCCGTGCATACGCGATGTGATACGGCGTTGGTGCCGTCGGCAGCGGGTAGCCCGGCAGATGGACGGAGAACGGGCGGTCAAGATTTGCTCAGGTTAAGTGGGGGGCTGATGGCACGGAATACTAATTGTGCAAGTATAGCTTGCACTTGACCGAATTTTGTCTGTTTGTAATTATTAGTGTATTTGTATAAATCACTACAAATAAAATCTTTAAAAATATATAGGTATTATTTTTTTATTTTGCCCCCCCCCCATGAGAAAAAAGTCTGCGGGCGCCCATGCCAGGGGTGTCTCTACACTATTTGTAAATAAAATTTTGGTCCGATTTGAAACTAAAATACAAATATATATTTACCTAAGTACATTGTGTAATTTGAAAATACGAAAGACGAAAAGCCTTCGGTTAAAGTAATATAATATACAGGGTGTCTAAGAAGTCTTAGAATGGACAAATATCTTTTCTATTAGTAAATATAGAGGTATCAAATTTTAGGTGTATCTTACTGGTTAATAAATCTACTTTTTAGTGTTTCGTGAAACGGAACACTTATGGAATCACTTCGGTGTCCGTCCGTCTGTCACAGGCGATTTTCTCTAAAACTATTCAACGTCAAAAATTTTAAATGCAACCCTATGCTGTGTGGTACCTCATTTTAAAGGTCTTCAAAAAAGAAACATTTTACCGCGAACCCGAGGTCTGTATCTTAATTTGTTCTTAAATGGCAAACCTTTACAAATTAAAAATCGTGAAAAAAATTTAAAATTTAACGTCCAGATTCACTAAGAAAGTTTAAGATTTAGTACTGGTTTAAATTAAGATCTTCTAGTTGATCAGTTGTGTTTTGACAAGTTTTTGTCCTGTCGTAGTTAATAAGACGTCATTGAAAATTTATGAATTATTCGGATATTTCAGCGATTGGTTTGGTCTTCAAATGATTTTCATCTTGGAACGGGTTGCTAGAGTGAATTTAGTTCTATTATTGTCGAAAGTGCATACTAAAATTGCCCTTTTCTTTATCAATTTGCGAAAAAGCTCCGAAATAAATTCATAGTATAAAATTTAGTTGTCTTATTCTTACAGTTGTCAGTTTAAAACTTTTGGTTGTCAAATTAGACCGGACTAGCGTTGGAGAATCCGGCCGTAAATATCTTTATAACTCTTGTAACTGTTGTTCAAAATGACCACCATAAACTTCTTGGCAGTAGTGAAGTCGATTTTGGAACTCATTTTTGAGAATGGCAGGTGTTATTTCTTGGCAGAGTTCCAAAATCGACTTTATTACTGCCAAGAAGTTCATGGTGGTCATTTTGAACAACTTTTAAATTTTTAATCTTTTTTTCACGATTTTTAATTTCTATAGGCTTGCCATTTAAAAAAATTAAGATACGGACTTAGGGTTTGCGCCGCGGTAAAATATTTCTTTTTTGAAGGCCTTTAAAATGAGGTACCACGTGGCATAAGATTGCATTTAAAATTTTAGTTTTCTTTGCTGTGTAATACAGAGGGGGAATTTAAAAAAAAATATCTCTTGCTGGTCAGTCTCGCGGTCTAAATAAAAAACCGTTAATTTATGATTATAGGATAAATTTGATGGCTAGTCATTGTCAAGATAATGACAACAATCATTGTTATCGGCTATCTTTCATTTTATAATCATATTAGAAAAGTTAAACATATTTACCCAGTTGCTCAGACAATAATTTCTCCAGACCAACGTCGAAATCGTGTTATCATTGATGACTGTCCGCTTTTTTCACGTGACAAAATGTCACAATAAATGCCAAATAAACATATTAGTGTCTGTGTAGTGTTTTTTTATATGTATATCAAACTGTGACGTGTCGAGTACCTACTTGCAAACGTACGATTTTTGATCCTCGGAGGCAATGTGCCAAAAATAAGAAATAGAAAATCTTAATAATCAACATTTTAGAAACATAGAAATTGAATCGTATACAACTGAAAGTCAATAAATCTTAGAAGTTCTTGTTCTAGGAGATACAGCATTTAAATAAACTTAATAATTGTTAATTAATTTTTGTTTTACTAACTTTACTTTCAGCGAATAAGTTTCTTTTTTTTTCAAAAATTCACTTTGTAATAAAATTATCGTATTTTTTTGGTTCACTGTATACATTTCAGTTTAGTTATAAGTATAGTCAAATCGCCCTTAAGAGTTATCATCTCTACTTTTTTGTTTTTCTATTTACATTGCTGCTGCTTAGTCATTTGCTATCAAAAACCAATTACTTTCGCCCATAAACATACAAAAGAGACAAAATTCATCAAAAGAAATTAAAATTTTGTTTTGTACTTTCCCTTTTTGTACCGTGTCCCGCAAAAATTCTATAAGTAAGTAAGTAATGGAAAATTACCAAATAAAACTTTAATTTCTTTAATTAATTATGTTAGGTCATGTCTCTTTTGAATGTTTATGCTGAAAAGATTTTTTTCCAGAACAGCAACGCTAAAAGAAACAAAATAATAGGAATGGAAACTCTTAGGCCGGCCGCACATCAAAGAAACTTGAAACGCGAAACAGGAAACTTGAAACTCTCCTGTTTTCATGTGCGGCCGGCGCCGGCCTAAAGTCACTAGAAATTAAAAAATGTTTGCGAAGAAAAATAACGATTTTAAAGCATTTTATTTATCAAAGAATGTAGTATCTGAAAATATGTTAAAAAATAAAGTTAATCGAATGCATCAGACAAAATTATTATTTTTTTTAATTTTAATAAATTAAATATTTAATAATTTTTTCTGGTCTTGTGGTTAATATATGTAGGTTTCTAGATAACAGAAAATTCATTATGTAGACTGCCAAATAAATCTCTAGTAACGGATAAATTCCCCTTCTCAGGATATTATGTTATGCGGGAGGGGATATTTTACTGTACAAGGTGATATTAAATATGTAGAGAATATTTCAGAATGTGATTCCTAGGCTGATTGTAAGTTAAAGAAGGCCATATGTGTGTCCTAAAATGCTTCGTTTTCGGAATACAGGCTGATCAAGACCCTTTGACTAACCAAAACTATTTTTTTGGAACAGACCTGAATTACCTTGATACTCGGCTATATTCTGCGCTTTATTTAAAAACAATTTTTCTTGCTTTTTGTTTAATAGGGCATCGCCTTTTATATATAAGTATTTAGCCAAATATCCGTTGGTATTTGCCGTTTTAAAACTTTTTAAAAAGGATAAACGACTGACTACTTTATTACATAATTTCAAAACGATGCAAGATATGGAATTTACCGAACAATAAATTTAAGAACTAAATAGGCGTCCTAATTTGTTAATTAAAAGTAATTAGTGGTACAGTAAAAAAAGCTTGCCATAACCAGCTTTCTCCCGCGACTTCGTCCGCGTGGTATAGGTGATAATAGTGTAATTTTGATGTCATGATTATGAATATATGAAACATGAGTTAGGTTAGGTTAGGTTAGGTTAGTTATACTCGTATCTAGAGGAATTTCAATATAACATGACGCAAAATCGGGGTCGAACACAGGGAACTGATATAAAAGGTAGGTAAATGCAGTGGCGGCACCTGAAATTTTAGATGTGTCGTATCTCAGTTCCTACGCATGGGACTTACTCTAAATTATAGGATGTTACTATTGGGTACCCTATAAACATTTTCGTAAAAAATATTTAGATTTAAAATTTGCGAAAAAAAGTTAATTTTTTGGGCCGCTTCACCTGAGAGCTGAGAAAGTTCTGAAGAAAACTTTACTTACCATATTTTTTCATAAAGTATATCAAATTTTATCGACAAATTCCAAATTTGGTGAAAATATTCTAATTTTCCTTAAAGAAATGACATTTTAAGTTATTTCTTAGACAAAATATTTTAGGGTCAAAATTTTAAAACCTAATTAATCAGGATTTTAGAGGTAATTCAATGAAATTTGAATTCTACCGATAAAATCTGATTAAAGTTATGAAAAAAAACATGAGAGTAAATTTTTCTTCAGATCTTTCTCAGATCTCAGGTGAAGCGGCCCAAAAAACTAACTTTTTTTCGCAAATTTTAAAATTAAATATTTTTTTCACGAAAATGATTGTAGAGTACCCAGCAGTAACATCTTATAATTTGGTGTGGGTCCCATGCATAGGAACTGAGATAAGACAATCTGAAATTCCAGGAGCCGCCACTGGACCGTAAATGAAATGAAATTAATATTAGATTTTGCCACGTTGTATTTATGAATTATTGCTCCTAAAAATATTTCTATTTTTTCACAAAATGAACCAACTTCACCAAAGGGAAAGCACTGAAAAGTATGAAAATATTCGTCAACTTAATTTTGTTCATTTTTATAAAATATTTATTTTCTCTTTTTAGTGCACCCATTCTTCCCCTCTCCCTTCATCTTATCTCCCTCTCTTTGAATTTGTAATAGTCATGTTATATTAGCTTTTTTGACCTCAATAACCCCAAAAATGACATATCAGTTAACATTTTAGACGAAATTCCAAACCCCCGCCCCCGCAGTTAATTTTTATAACATCTGTTACACAAAATTAGCTTTTCTGATCTAATAACCCCGAAAATGTTACACTGGTTAACATTGTTGAATAAATTGCCAATCGCCCCCCCCCCATTAATTTTTCTTAACATTTTTCTTAACACATAATTATATTTTTTGACCTTAATCTCCTCAAAAATTATAACATTTTTGGAAAAAATGTTAATCGCTACCCTCCCCACCCCC
Source organism: Philopedon plagiatum (assembly GCA_963971165.1). NCBI lineage: Eukaryota > Metazoa > Arthropoda > Insecta > Coleoptera > Curculionidae > Philopedon > Philopedon plagiatum. The sequence goes on along the minus strand of OZ020189.1, from coordinate 62,128,823 downwards.
CCCCGTTAATTTGTTAAATAAAATTAGATTTTATGACCCCAATAATCCCAAGAATGACACGTTTAACAATTTTGAAAAAAATTCCAGCTGCTCTATTTTATTCCCCCCCCCCGTTAATTTTTTTAACAGACACTAAGCAAAATTACATTTTATGACCTCAATAATCAAGAAATTGATATTTATCACTTTTGTAGAAATTTTCACTCGTTCCCGATACCTTTTTAACATCTGTTAGACAAAATTGGATTTTTTACATCTATAACACCGAAAATTACACATAAGTTAACGTTTTTGATAAAATTGCCAGTCGCTTCTTATTCCCCCCCACGTTGTCTTTCTTAACATCTATTACACAAAATTAGATTTTCAGACCTTAATAACGCCGAAAATGGCATATTTTTGGTAAATTGTCAATCGCTCTCTTTTTATCCACCGCTTTCCGTTATTTTTTTTTTACCATCTGTTAGAAAGAATTAGATTTTCGGACCTTAATAACCCCAAAAATGATACATCTAACATTTTTGGCGAAATTCCCAGCAGCGCCTTTTTATAAACCACCCCCCCCCCCCCCCCCGTTATATTTTTAACAACCGTTAGACAAGCTCAATAACCCCGAAAATCACATTATCTTGGAAAAATTTCCAGCCGCTTCTTTTTATTTATACCCTCCCCCCCACGTTAATTTTCTTAACATTTATTACACAAAATTAGATATTCCAAAATTTTATAAAAGATGTGTTTATTTTTCAGAGTATTTTACGTAGTTAAAGTAGTAAACTATTCTTAAAAACAGATCTTATTCCCTGCAAAAAAATATTTGACAAATTATAGGAACAAACAAAATTTTTATTTATAACATGTTTTTCGGCAGACTCTGTGTATAATATGCCTCCAAATAACAATTATTATCTTAATTAAGCATAATTTTATTTCATAAAATTATCATTTGCATTTTATTTTCACTTAAATAAATAGAAAGCAATTGTTAGAAAATTTACCAATCTCTATTTTAAATGAATTTATCTCTTTATTTACATGATTATTTTAAATCATATCGATACTTTAAAATTTGTATTATAAGTAGAAGGCAAAGTATAGTGCCGAATAAAATTTATATAAAACCTCCTATAACTAACGTAACTCTAATTCGTCAAAGCACCATAATCTTTATAAGATCTCCCGAAAGTGGAAATAACAAGAATAGCACATTTGTCTTCAATTTATCGGCAATGTTGCCACGATTCTTGGAGGCCAGGTTAGCCGCTATCTAGATTGCTCATGTATATTGGTGACCGATGACAGAGCCACCAGACGGTAGACACACCGGACTACGATGTATAGTTTTATACAGATTTGGCCTAAATTGGGCTCCGGGCAATTCCACCATTTTCTTGTTACTTGTAATCTTTTATAGGCAATTATGAGTTTTCAGGTCAATGTCAAATTGGCCTCCGTCTAACGGAGGCCAGTCTTACCGCGATTTTTACATGGAAAGCGTCACCTTGCTTGCTAGATATATCTATATATATATATATATATATATATATATATATATATATATATATATATATATATATATATATATATATATATATATATCTATATATATATATATCTATATATATATATATATATATATATATATATATATATATATATATATATATATATATATATATATATATATATAAACAAATGCTAGAAACTAGCGCGGATCGATACATAAAAAAAAAAAAGAGAGGAGACTTATTGTGGGCATGTCCGCTAGCAATGAACAGTAAAATGAAAAGTTAGAATGGTAACCCGTACGACACGTGTTTCTGCTCATTGGCTTCATCAGGCCCACGTATGTGACTGTGCCTCTCAACATAAGTCGAGATGCACAACGTCACATACGCAGTTACGGGTGTAACCTTAAGAAAAGGGGAACAAAAAATATATTTAACGAGGACCACAAACAGGAGCCAGTGCACCAATTTGTGGCTTCAGCCAAAAGACCCCTTTTTTGGGGGCAACAATTAGCGTCGCCGACGGAGGCAACTATAGCCAACTGTCGTGGTATCCTATAAGCCCAAGAGAAGAAAAACAAATGCTAGAAACTAGCGCGGATCGATACATAAAAAAAAGAGAGGAGAATTATTGTGGGCATGTCCGCTAGCAATGAACAGTAAAATGAAAAGTTAGAATGGTAACCCGTACGACACGTGTTTCTGCTCATTGGCTTCATCAGGCCCACGTATGTGACTGTGCCTCTCAACATAAGTCGAGATGCACAACGTCACATACGCAGTTACGGGTGTAACCTTAAGAAAAGGGGAAAAAAATATATTTAACGAGGACCACAAACAGGAGCCAGTGCACCAATTTGTGGCTTCAGCCAAAAGACCCCTTTTTTGGGGGCAACAATTAGCGTCGCCGACGGAGGCAACTATAGCCAACTGTCGTGGTATCCTATAAGCCCAAGAGAAGAAAAACAAATGCTAGAAACTAGCGCGGATCGATACATAAAAAAAAGAGAGGAGAATTATTGTGGGCATGTCCGCTAGCAATGAACAGTAAAATGAAAAGTTAGAATGGTAACCCGTACGACACGTGTTTCTGCTCATTGGCTTCATCAGGCCCACGTATGTGACTGTGCCTCTCAACATAAGTCGAGATGCACAACGTCACATACGCAGTTACGGGTGTAACCTTAAGAAAAGGGGAAAAAAATATATTTAACGAGGACCACAAACAGGAGCCAGTGCACCAATTTGTGGCTTCAGCCAAAAGACCCCTTTTTTGGGGGCAACAATTAGCGTCGCCGACGGAGGCAACTATAGCCAACTGTCGTGGTATCCTATAAGCCCAAGAGAAGAAAAACAAATGCTAGAAACTAGCGCGGATCGATACATAAAAAAAAGAGAGGGCATGTCCGCTAGCAATGAACAGTAAAATGAAAAGTTAGAATGGTAACCAGTACGACACGTGTTTCTGCTCATTGGCTTCATCAGGCCCACGTATGTGACTGTGCCTCTCAACATAAGTCGAGATGCACAACGTCACATACGCAGTTACGGGTGTAACCTTAAGAAAAGGAAAAAAAAATATATTTAACGAGGACCACAAACAGGAGCCAGTGCACCAATTTGTGGCTTCAGCCAAAAGACCCCTTTTTTGGGGGCAACAATTAGCGTCGCCGACGGAGGCAACTATACCAACTATCGTGGTATCCTATAAGCCCAAGAGAAGAAAAACAAATGCTAGAAACTAGCGCGGATCGATACATAAAAAAAAGAGAGGAGAATTCTCCTCTCTTTTTTTTATGTATCGGAGAATTCTCCTCTCTTTTTTTATGTATCGATCCGCGCTAGTTTCTAGCATTTGTTTTTCTTCTCTTGGGCTTATAGGATACCACGACAGTTGGCTATAGTTGCCTCCGTCGGCGACGCTAATTGTTGCCCCCAAAAAAGGGGTCTTTTGGCTGAAGCCACAAATTGGTGCACTGGCTCCTGTTTGTGGTCCTCGTTAAATATATTTTTTTCCCCTTTTCTTAAGGTTACACCCGTAACTGCGTATGTGACGTTGTGCATCTCGACTTATGTTGAGAGGCACAGTCACATACGTGGGCCTGATGAAGCCAATGAGCAGAAACACGTGTCGTACGGGTTACCATTCTAACTTTTCATTTTACTGTTCATTGCTAGCGGACATGCCCACAATAATTCTCCTCTCTTTTTTTATGTATCGATCCGCGCTAGTTTCTAGCATTTGTTTTTCTTCTCTTGGGCTTATAGGATACCACGACAGTTGGCTATAGTTGCCTCCCTCGGCGACGCTAATTGTTGCCCCCAAAAAAGGGGTCTTTTGGCTGAAGCCACAAATTGGTGCACTGGCCCCTGTTTGTGGTCCTCGTTAAATATATTTTTTTTTTCCCCTTTTCTTAAGGTTACACCCGTAACTGCGTATGTGACGTTGTGCATCTCGACTTATGTTGAGAGGCACAGTCACATACGTGGGCCTGATGAAGCCAATGAGCAGAAACACGTGTCGTACGGGTTACCATTCTAACTTTTCATTTTACTGTTCATTGCTAGCGGACATGCCCTCAATAATTCTCCTCTCTTTTTTTTATGTATCGATCCGCGCTAGTTTCTAGCATTTGTTTTTCTTCTCTTGGGCTTATAGGATACCACGACAGTTGGCTATAGTTGCCTCCGTCGGCGACGCTAATTGTTGCCCCCAAAAAAAGGGGTCTTTTGGCTGAAGCCACAAATTGGTGCACTGGCTCCTGTTTGGGGTCCTCGTTAAATATATTTTTTTTCCCCTTTTCTTAAGGTTACACCCGTAACTGCGTATGTGACGTTGTGCATCTCGACTTATGTTGAGAGGCACAGTCACATACGTGGGCCTGATGAAGCCAATGAGCAGAAACACGTGTCGTACGGGTTACCATTCTAACTTTTCATTTTACTGTTCATTGCTAGCGGACATGCCCACAATAATTCTCCTCTCTTTTTTATATATATATATATATATATATATATATATATATATATATATATATATATATATATATATATATATATATATACATATATATATATATATATATATATATATATATATATATATATATATGTATATATATATATATATATATATATATATATATATATATATATATATATATATATATATATATATATATAAGAGAGAAGGAAGAATCTTGGCTTTGCGGACTGTGGAAGTGTGTTCTCCTTTTGCATCAAAGTACGGGGAGTCCAAGAAAATGGACAACCCCGGGCCGGGTAGACCATGACAGCTGTTTCGTCCTTGTTAGGACTCATTCAGGCAGCCATAACCCAGTCGCACCGTGGCAAACGATGTTACAGCATCTTACATCCTTTTTGCAAAACACAAGCAGGAAATAACATACCATAACGCCACCTAGCGGGTGCTGGCTCTAATGCAAAAGCAGAACACACCGAAAAGGTAAAATTCAGGGCGAACGCGGCATCTCTAGCTTATGAGAAACGCACTTTCGCAATTTCGCCCAACTCGTCCGCACATTCGCGCAGTACGAGGAGTGAGTCACGACGTCCTCACCAGAAAGACGCGTAAACCCTTAACAAAAGGCCAGGTAAAAATAAAAATTGAAATTTCTTGTCCGTACCATATATAAAAGAGAAAGAAGAATCTTGGCTTTGCGGACTGTGGAAGTGTGTTCTCCTTTTGCATCAAAGTACGGGGAGTCCAAGAAAATGGACAACCCCGGGCCGGGTAGACCATGACAGCTGTTTCGTCCTTGTTAGGACTCATTCAGACAGCCATAACTCAGTCGCACCGTGGCAAACGATGTTACAGCATCTTACATCCTTTTTGCAAAACACAAGCAGGAAATAGCATACCATAACGCCACCTAGCGGGTGCTGGCTCTAATGCAAAAGCAGAACACACCGAAAAGGTAAAATCTAAGGGCGAACGCGGCATCTCTAGCTTATGAGAAACGCATTTTCGCAATTTCGCCCAACTCGTCCGCACATTCGCGCAGTACGAGGAGGGAGTCACGACGTCCTCACCAGAAAGACGCGTAAACCCTTTACAAAAGGCCAGGTAAAAATAAAAATTGAAATTTCTTGTCCGTACTATATATAAAAGAGAAAGAAGAATCTTGGCTTTGCGGACTGTGGAAGTGTGTTCTCCTTTTGCATCAAAGTACGGGGAGTCCAAGAAAATGGACAACCCCGGGCCGGGTAGACCATGACAGCTGTTTCGTCCTTGTTAGGACTCATTCAGACAGCCATAACCCAGTCGCACCGTGGCAAACGATGTTACAGCATCTTACATCCTTTTTGCAAAACACAAGCAGGAAATAACATACCATAACGCCACCTAGCGGGTGCTGGCTCTAATGCAAAAGCAGAACACACCGAAAAGGTAAAATCTAAGGGCGAACGCGGCATCTCTAGCTTATGAGAAACGCATTTTCGCAATTTCGCCCAACTCGTCCGCACATTCGCGCAGTACGAGGAGGGAGTCACGACGTCCTCACCAGAAAGACGCGTAAACCCTTTACAAAAGGCCAGGTAAAAATAAAAATTGAAATTTCTTGTCCGTACCATATATAAAAGAGAAAGAAGAATCTTGGCTTTGCGGACTGTGGAAGTGTGTTCTCCTTTTGCATCAAAGTACGGGGAGTCCAAGAAAATGGACAACCCCGGGCCGGGTAGACCATGACAGCTGTTTCGTCCTTGTTAGGACTCATTCAGACAGCCATAACCCAGTCGCACCGTGGCAAACGATGTTACAGCATCTTACATAATTTTTGCAAATCACAAGCAGGAAATACCATACCATAACGCCACCTAGCGGGTGCTGGCTCTAATGCAAAAGCAGAACACACCGAAAAGGTAAAATCTAAGGGCGAACGCGGCATCTCTAGCTTATGACAAAAGCATTTTCGCAATTTCGCCCAACTCGTCCGCACATTCGCGCAGTACGAGGAGGGAGTCACGACATCCTCACCAGAAAGACGCGTAAACCCTTAACAAAAGGCCAGGTAAAAATAAAAATTGAAATTTCTTGTCCGTACCATATATAAAAGAGAAAGAAGAATCTTGGCTTTGCGGACTGTGGAAGTGTGTTCTCCTTTTGCATCAAAGTACGGGGAGTCCAAGAAAATGGACAACCCCGGGCCGGGTAGACCATGACAGCTGTTTCGTCCTTGTTAAGACTCATTCAGACAGCCATAACCCAGTCGCACCGTGGCAAACGATGTTACAGCATCTTACATCCTTTTTGCAGAACACAAGCAGGAAATAACATACCATAACGCCACCTAGCGGGTGCTGGCTCTAATGCAAAAGCAGAACACACCGAAAAGGTAAAATCTAAGGGCGAGCGCGGCATCTCTAGCTTATGAGAAACGCATTTTCGCAATTTCGCACAACTCGTCCGCACATTCGCGCAGTACGAGGAGGGAGTCACGACGTCCTCACCAGAAAGACGCGTAAACCCTTTACAAAAGGCCAGGTAAAAATAAAAATTGAAATTTCTTGTCCGTACCATATATAAAAGAGAAAGAAGAATCTTGGCTTTGCGGACTGTGGAAGTGTGTTCTCCTTTTGCATCAAAGTACGGGGAGTCCAAGAAAATGGACAACCCCGGGCCGGGTAGACCATGACAGCTGTTTCGTCCTTGTTAGGACTCATTCAGACAGCCATAACCCAGTCGCACCGTGGCAAACGATATTACAGCATCTTACATCCTTTTTGCAAAACACAAGCAGGAAATAACATACCATAACGCCACCTAGCGGGTGCTGGCTCTAATGCAGAACACACCGAAAAGGTAAAATCTAAGGGCGAGCGCGGCATCTCTAGCTTATGAGAAACGCATTTTCGCAATTTCGCACAACTCGTCCGCACATTCGCGCAGTACGAGGAGGGAGTCACGACGTCCTCACCAGAAAGACGCGTAAACCCTTTACAAAAGGCCAGGTAAAAATAAAAATTGAAATTTCTTGTCCGTACCATATATAAAAGAGAAAGAAGAATCTTGGCTTTGCGGACTGTGGAGTGTGTTCTCCTTTTGCATCAAAGTACGGGGAGTGCAAGAAAATGGACAACCCCTGGCCGGGTAGACCATGACAGCTGTTTCGTCCTTGTTAGGACTCATTCAGACAGCCATAACCCAGTCGCACGGTGGCAAACGATGTTACAGCATCTTACATCCTTTTTGCAAAACACAAGCAGGAAATAACATACCATAACGCCACCTAGCGGGTGCTGGCTCTAATGCAAAAGCAGAACACACCGAAAAGGTAAAATCTAAGGGCGAACGCGGCATCTCTAGCTTATGAGAAACGCATTTTCGCAATTTCGCCCAACTCGTCCGCACATTCGCGCAGTACGAGGAGGGAGTCACGACGTCCTCATCAGAAAGACGCGTAAACCCTTAACAAAAGGCCAGGTAAAAATAAAAATTGAAATTTCTTGACCGTACCATATATAAAAGAGAAAGAAGAATCTTGGCTTTGCGGACTGTGGAAGTGTGTTCTCCTTTTGCATCAAATTACGGGGAGTCCAAGAAAATGGACAACCCCGGGCCGGGTAGACCATGACAGCTGTTTCGTCCTTGTTAGGACTCATTCAGACAGCCATAACCCAGTCGCACCGTGGCAAACGATGTTACAGCATCTTACATCCTTTTTGCAAAACACAAGCAGGAAATAACATACCATAACGCCACCTAGCGGGTGCTGGCTCTAATGCAAAAGCAGAACACACCGAAAAGGTAAAATCTAAGGGCGAGCGCGGCATCTCTAGCTTATGAGAAACGCATTTTCGCAATTTCGCACAACTCGTCCGCACATTCGCGCAGTACGAGGAGGGAGTCACGACGTCCTCACCAGAAAGACGCGTAAACCCTTTACAAAAGGCCAGGTAAAAATAAAAATTGAAATTTCTTGTCCGTACCATATATAAAAGAGAAAGAAGAATCTTGGCTTTGCGGACTGTGGAAGTGTGTTCTCCTTTTGCATCAAAGTACGGGGAGTCCAAGAAAATGGACAACCCCGGGCCGGGTAGACCATGACAGCTGTTTCGTCCTTGTTAGGACTCATTCAGACAGCCATAACCCAGTCGCACCGTGGCAAACGATATTACAGCATCTTACATCCTTTTTGCAAAACACAAGCAGGAAATAACATACCATAACGCCACCTAGCGGGTGCTGGCTCTAATGCAAAAGCAGAACACACCGAAAAGGTAAAATCTAAGGGCGAGCGCGGCATCTCTAGCTTATGAGAAACGCATTTTCGCAATTTCGCACAACTCGTCCGCACATTCGCGCAGTACGAGGAGGGAGTCACGACGTCCTCACCAGAAAGACGCGTAAACCCTTTACAAAAGGCCAGGTAAAAATTAAAATTGAAATTTCTTGTCCGTACCATATATAAAAGAGAAAGAAGAATCTTGGCTTTGCGGACTGTGGAGTGTGTTCTCCTTTTGCATCAAAGTACGGGGAGTGCAAGAAAATGGACAACCCCCGGCCGGGTAGACCATGACAGCTGTTTCGTCCTTGTTAGGACTCATTCAGACAGCCATAACCCAGTCGCACGGTGGCAAACGATGTTACAGCATCTTACATCCTTTTTGCAAAACACAAGCAGGAAATAACATACCATAACGCCACCTAGCGGGTGCTGGGTCTAATGCAAAAGCAGAACACACCGAAAAGGTAAAATCTAAGGGCGAACGCGGCATCTCTAGCTTATGAGAAACGCATTTTCGCAATTTCGCCCAACTCGTCCGCACATTCGCGCAGTACGAGGAGGGAGTCACGACGTCCTCATCAGAAAGACGCGTAAACCCTTAACAAAAGGCCAGGTAAAAATAAGAATTGAAATTTCTTGACCGTACCATATATAAAAGAGAAAGAAGAATCTTGGCTTTGCGGACTGTGGAAGTGTGTTCTCCTTTTGCATCAAATTACGGGGAGTCCAAGAAAATGGACAACCCCGGGCCGGGTAGACCATGACAGCTGTTTCGTCCTTGTTAGGACTCATTCAGACAGCCATAACCCAGTCGCACCGTGGCAAACGATGTTACAGCATCTTACATCCTTTTTGCAAAACACAAGCAGGAAATAACATACCATAACGCCACCTAGGGGGTGCTGGCTCTAACGCAAAAGCAGAACACACCGAAAAGGTAAAATCTAAAGGCGAACGCGGCATCTCTACCTTATGAGAAACTCATTTTCGCAATTTCGCCCAACTCGTCCGCACATTCGCGCAGTACGAGGAGGGAGTCACGACGTCCTCACCAGAAAGACGCGTAAACCCTTAACAAAAGGCCAGGTAAAAATAAAAATTGAAATTTCTTGTCCGTACCATATATAAAAGAGAAAGAAGAATCTTGGCTTTGCGGACTGTGGAAGTGTGTTCTCCTTTTGCATCAAAGTACGGGGAGTCCAAGAAAATGGACAACCCCGGGCCGGGTAGACCATGACAGCTGTTTCGTCCTTGTTAGGACTCATTCAGACAGCCATAATCCAGTCGCACCGTGGCAAACGATGTTACAGCATCTTACATCCTTTTTGCAAAACACAAGCAGGAAATAACATACCATAACTCCACCTAGCGGGTGCTGGCTCTAATGCAAAAGCAGAACACACCGAAAAGGTAAAATCTAAGGGCGAACGCGGCATCTCTAGCTTATGAGAAACGCATTTTCGCAATTTCGCCCAACTCGTCCGCACATTCGCGCAGTACGAGGAGGGAGTCACGACGTCCTCACCAGAAAGACGCGTAAACCCTTAACTTGGTTTAAATATATTAAGGGTTTACGCGTCTTTCTGGTGAGGACATCGTGACTCCCTCCTCGGACTGCGCGAATGTGCGGACGAGTTGGGCGAAATTGCGAAAATGCGTTTCTCATAAGCTAGAGATGCCGCGTTCGCCCTTAGATTTTACCTTTTCGGTGTGTTCTGCTTTTGCATTAGAGCCAGCACCCGCTAGGTGGCGTTATGGTATGTTATTTCCTGCTTGTGTTTTGCAAAAAGGATGTAAGATGCTGTAACATCGTTTGCCACGGTGCGACTGGGTTATGGCTGTCTGAATGAGTCCTAACAAGGACGAAACAGCTGTCATGGTCTACCCGGCCCGGGGTTGTCCATTTTCTTGGACTCCCCGTACTTTGATGCAAAAGGAGAACACACTTCCACAGTCCGCAAAGCCAAGATTCTTCTTTCTCTTTTATATATGGTACGGACAAGAAATTTCAATTTTTATTTTTACCTGGCCTTTTGTTAAGGGTTTACGCGTCTTTCTGGTGAGGATGTCGTGACTCCCTCCTCGTACTGCGCGAATGTGCGGACGAGTTGGGCGAAATTGCGAAAATGCGTTTCTCATAAGCTAGAGATGCCGCGTTCGCCCTTAGATTTTACCTTTTCGGTGTGTTCTGCTTTTGCATTAGAGCCAGCACCCGCTAGGTGGCGTTATGGTATGTTATTTCCTGCTTGTGTTTTGCAAAAAGGATGTAAGATGCTGTAACATCGTTTGCCACGGTGCGACTGGGTTATGGCTGTCTGAATGAGTCCTAACAAAGACGAAACAGCTGCCATGGTCTACCCGTACCGGGGTTGTCCATTTTCTTGGACTCCCCGTACTTTGATGCAAAAGGAGAACACACTTCCACAGTCCGCAAAGCCAAGATTCTTCTTTCTCTTTTATATACGGTACGGACAAGAAATTTCAATTTATATATATATATAAATATATATATATATATATATATATATATATATATATATATATATATATATATATATATATATATATATATATATATATGTATATATACATCACCCTATCATTTTTGCTTCCGAAAGGGGTCTAATCCCTATCATTTCTGCTACCGCTGCAAACTTGCTGCCGTATATCGGACGCAAGATTAACTTAGGCGTTTTTCTCGAACATGGCTATAAATTTTAAGTCCCACATTGTCGCAATGGCTGGTCCACAGTACCATACCTTAGGTAAAGAAATTGTTCTTTGACAGTTTAAAGCATAAACTATTGGCGGGGAATAATAGCGGTACGAAATGGAAGTAAAAATGATCGAAAAATAAATGAAGAGGTATAAATTTTAGTTGTAAAAATTTCCGATAGAGGCGCAAAATTATACATGCGTATATTAAAAGTTTTACTGGTCGGTGGATTTTGCTACCAGAAACTTGGCAACGCTAAAGTATGATAAAATTGTATTTAAATATTAGTTCTATAATTATGAAGTGTCCGTGACGCAGTGAACAGCATTTTCGCTAAGTGGTGTGCTTTTTAACCGTCTTCTCAAGAGGAGGTTATCAATTATTCGGCCCGCATGTGAGATTCTTTATATGTTCACGCATAATTCTTCAACGGACTTCTTCAACTTGGTTTGTCGATGAGTTTTTCCGAATGGTCTCGTTTTAAGTTTTTTTTTAGCTGAAGTTATGTGTTTTTTTTTTCATTAAAAAAATATACAGCATGTCTTCGAAATGGAAAAAAATTTATTATTGATTTTACGAAAAAAGTGCCTGTTTATAAAAAGTTCCGCATCGTGAGATAATAGCATTGCTATTCAAAAATTTGATCTAGTACATACAGGGTGGCTCAAAAATAAAAAAGTCCTGATCTACGTGAATCTAAGAAGACAAAATCGTTATTTCAAGGTAAACTGCCACTGCAAATGTACAATTCAATAATATGTTTTTTCATTAAAAAAATATACAGTATGTCTTCAAAATGGAAAAATTTTGTTATTGATTTTACGAAAAAAGTGTCTCTTTATAAAAAATTCTGCATTAGAAAATAGCATTGCTATTCAAAAATTTGATCTCGTATAAACAGGGTGACCCAAAAATAAAAAGTCCTAATCCATGTGAAGTTAAGAAGACAAAATCGTTATTTAAAGGTAAACTGCCACTGCAAATGTACAATTCAATAATATGTATTTTTCATTCAAAAAATATACAGCATGTCTACGAAAAGGACAAATTTTTATTATTGATTTTACGAAAAAAGTGTCTGATTATAAAAAGTTCTGCATCGTAAAAAAATAGCATTGCCATTCAAAAATTTGATCTAGTACGTACAGGGTGGCTCAACAATGAAATATTCATAATCCAAGTGAAGCTAAAAAGACAAAATCGTGATTTAAAGGAAAACTGCCACTGCAAATTTACAATTCAATAATATTTTTTTTCATTAAAAAATATACAGCATGTCTTCTGCATCGTGAGGAAATAGCATTGCTATTCAAAAATTTGATCTTGTATAAACAGGGTGGCTCAAAAATAAAAAAAGTCCTAATCCACGTGAAGCTAAGAAGACAAAATCGTTATTTAAAGGGAAACTGCCACTGTAAATGTAAATTCAATAATATGTTTTCTTCATTAAAAAATATACAACATATCTTCGAAATGGAAAATTTTTTATTATTGATTTAACGAAAAAAGTGTATCTTTATAAAAAGTTCTGCATCGTGAGAAAATAGTATTGCTATTCAAAAATTTGATCTTATACTCACCGGGTGGCTCAAAAATGAAAATGTCATAATCCACGTGAAACGATTTAGCTTTAAAAAATAATAAAGGGGAGGAGGTGAGAGGGGATAAAACCGGAGCGACTGAGAATTTTTTAAAAATGTTGACTAATATGTCATTTTCGGGGTTATTGAGGTCAGAATTTTTTTTTCTAGCAGGTGTTAAAAATTACCGTAGAGAGGGGGGGGGCGAATAAAAAGGGGCGGCTGGGAATTTGTCCAAAAATGTTAACTAATGGGCCATTTTCGGGATTACTGAGGTCAGAAAATCTGACTTTGTGTAACAGATGCTAAATAAAATTTACGGAGAAGGGAGGGGAGAGGGGATAGAAGGGCGGCTGAGAATTTCTCCAAAAATGTTAGCTTAGTATTTTCAGAGTTATTGAGGTCAGAAAATCTAATTTTGTTGGAACTGATTTTTAAAAAAATTCACGGGAGGGGGAGATATAAAGGAGCGAATGGGAATTTACCTAAAAATGTTAAGTAATATGTAAGGCTGCCCACTTGAATGCCACACCAGGGGCGCCCTTGGAAAAAATATGCGTCCGGTGCGTCTAGGGAGCGGAAGACCTAAGGAATAACACGCGTCGGGGGAGGGAACGACCTTGAGGGAAATAAGCTTCTTTAAAACGGACGACCTTAGAAAGGAAAATACGCATCTAGGGAGCGGATGGCCATGGAAAGAATTACGCGTTTGGTTACCGGAGGACCTTAGAGAAATGCGCGCCTGGGAAACGGACGACCTTGGGAAAATACGCGTCTGGGGAGCGGACGCCCTTTAAGAAAATACGCATCTAGGTTCCGGACGACCTTGGAAAAAGTACGCGTCTGGGGAACGGACGACTTTGGGGAAAAGGAGCTGGTGGCAATTTCTTCAAAAATGTTAACTAATATGTTATTTTCGAGGTTATTGAGGTCAGAAAATCTAATTTTGTGTAATGAATGTTAAGAATAACGTGGGGGGTGGGGTGATATTAGGGCGCAACTGGGAACTTCTCCAAAAATGTTAACTAATCTGTCATTTACGGAGATATTTAGGTCAGAAATCTAATTTTGTTGAAACCTATATTTAAAAAATTAACGGCGGGGGGATAAAAAGGAGCGACTGAAAAAAATGTTAACTAATTTGTCATTTTCGGGGTTATTACGGTCAAAAAATGTACTTTGGTCTAACATATTTAAAAAAATATAACGAGGGAGAATAAAAACAGGCAACTGATCATTTTTCAAAAAAAGTTATCTGATATATCATTTTCAAGGTTATTGAGGTCAGCAAATCTAATTTTGTTTAACGAATGTAAACAAAATTAACGGTGGGGCAGAGGGAATAAAAAGGCGCGGGGTTTGGAATTTCTCCAAAAATGTTAACTAATTTTGGGGGTTACTGAGAACAGAAAATCTAATTTTGTTGAAACTCATTTTTAAAAAATTAACGCGGGGTGGGGGGGTAAAAAGGAGCAACTGGGAAATTATCTAAAAATGTTAATGTTGTTTTCGGGGTTATTGGGGTCAAAATATTTAATTTTGTCTAACATTTAAAAAAACTAACGGGGGGGGGGGGATAAAAACGAGCGAATGGCAATTTCCCCAAAAATGTTAACTAATAAGTATGTCAATTGAGGTCAGAAAATCTAATTTTGTCTAACGAATGTGAAGAAAATGAACGGCACGGAACCGAATATTTCATAAGTTTGTAATGAAGATTTATTAACTATGACAGGAAAAAACCTGTCAAAACATACCTGATTAACTAGAAGATCCTAATTTAAACCATGCAGTACTACATCTTAAACCTTCTTAGTGTATCTGAGCGTTAATGTTTAAACACCTGATTTTTTTTCAGTTTTTAATAAATCAACCCCTAAGGGGGTATTACAATGGTATTTAAAGTTTGTAATGGAGTAAAATTGTTATACCGTGGAAGAAGTTGCGGGCGAAAGCTAGTTATTAAATAAAACAGCGATGCATGCCTGCATATCTTATTTGAATAGGTATACTGCAATTGCTGCAATACAAAATTACCGTTAAAGTGTCAAAAATCAATGGTGTTGTAAGTGGAGTGTAAAGTAGAAATAGAACAGTTGTACTGTACAGGGTGTAAGTTAGGAACAATGAAATTTTATTTTCTATTAGATACAACAGCCGCGTAAAATTTTCTTTTCTTGTTGGAGCTTTAAAAGTTTTAGTACTTTTAATTTTAAGGCTTTTTTATTACAAAAAAACTATACCATTTTATATTTGTTTCTAAAATATAACAAGTAATCGATTTGGGATATAGTTTGTACTAGCCCATTTTAAAGGAATAATATCAAGAAATAATCGCACTTTCTTATGGAAATTACCACTTCATTATAACTGGAGGTTATTAATTTTAATTTGACATTTCTACACATCCTAAATTTATCTTTTCACGGAATATTTTTGCATTTTTAAAAATCATTTCTAATTTTAGTAATTTCAACTTTTTACTTCTCTCGCTAGAAAAAAATCACTTCCCGGGATTTTTTCAGATCTTTACGTGTTGAGGTCCCTATATCAGATGGTCTCCCATTTCCGTCGGTTTGTCTGTCCGTCTGTCTGTCGGATTGTCTGTTGGAGCGAACGCTTAAAACTGCTTGACCAAAAAGAAAAGGAAAAATTTTGCATATGGACTACTTTTCAACCTGGCTTGGAACAGGCTGTATTTCCGGTGAAATATATACAGAGCACCTTCAAAATTAGTTTCTATTTTTTGTTGCTCAAACTCGAAAACGATTTATGTTACAGAAACTGTATTTTGTACATATAGTTGACATATAAATTGCAAAACTTTTTGAAGCTTAAGTTTAACAAAATGATTAAGTTTTATAGACGTTTTAGATACGTTTCCTGTGTAACATTTTCACCTATTTCGATTGATGCGGTTTTTCGAAAAAATAAAACTTAAAAAGTTATTTAACAAAAACTACATTTTGGAATTTATTTGTTAAATAAAAAAACTAGCTCGCCAGTTACTGTGGTCGACATTTTACATTATCTTTGTAGTGTATTAAAAAGGTTTATTTCGGTTGGTAAATTTAACTGTACTTAACTGTTATTTAAATCGCTCTTTTCTTTATAAGTTGGCGAGAAAAATTAAAAAGAAACTAACAGTATAAAATTTGGTTGT
Source organism: Philopedon plagiatum (assembly GCA_963971165.1). Taxonomy (NCBI): domain Eukaryota; kingdom Metazoa; phylum Arthropoda; class Insecta; order Coleoptera; family Curculionidae; genus Philopedon; species Philopedon plagiatum. The sequence continues at coordinate 62,112,606 of OZ020189.1, read as the reverse complement.
CTTATCTTAACACTTGCCAATTTAAACCCTTAATTATATAAACCTGAGCACTGAGCAATGAGCAAGACCTTAATTGCCAAATTACACCTGTCTTATCAATAGTGATTCCAGCCAAAAAGCATTAAGAAGAAACTTGCTTGTGTCTGTCGACATTAAATATATCTGTTTTAGTTTTATTAGGTGGATAATTTTTGTTGGACGCCTTGTCATATTTTGAGCTAATCTGGTGACTTAACCCAAATAAAATAAACGAAAGATATAATAAAAATAGGTTTTTATTATAATTCGCAATTTTATTTCCAGGTTCCAGCAAAACAACTCAAAATAAACTTAAATCATGGAATGAGGTAAGGAGAGTCCATGGCTCAAAACTCCTTTTTATAGCGATCTCATATGTAAAGAATGCGGAGAACTCTTGGTAAAAAAGCGCCATTCTGTGATAGCAATGTGTACATGTCAGTGCCATGTCAGTAAATTAAAATAAAAATTGTCAGCCTTGATCTATCACCTATATATTAATTATCACTTTTACCAAAAGGAGGGCAAATGTCTGACACCGTTACTGTTATGAATAATTGAAATTTGTCGACGGCTAAGCATTCCTAATTTCACATAAAAATAAACTAAAAATAATATTATATTATATAAGCATGGAAAATACTTACAATATTGTTATTCATATTACTATTGTTATCAATCTTTTTACCCTTCAATAAATTTTACAAATTAAGAAATAAGCAGTAAAAATGTTTATAATATTAATATTATTTAAACTTATATTTTCAACTTGCATTTTAGGTTAAAAAAATAAATTATAATTTAAAAATCTAAAAAAACCGTAAAGTGTTTTTAGTTTTTTAAACTATACCTAATTTATTTTTAACTTTTTAGTGCGCTACTCATAAAAACGTGTTTTTGGTATTTTAAACTATAATTTATCTTTAACTTTTTAGTGCGCTACTCATAAAAGCGTGTTCTTTTAGTTTTTTAGTGAATTAGTTTTGGAACATACACGAGGTCTCAAAAATAAAATTAATTTTTTTATTACCGATTTTACAAAAAAGTACCTATATCTTTATAAAAAGTTCTACATTGTAAAAGAAGCATGGTTATTCAAAAACTTGATGAAGGACAATACAGGGTGGCTCATAAAGCTGAAAGTCCCAATTTTAATTTAAATTTTTAGCCACCCTCTATGCCCTATAAAAATATTTAAACCATGCTCTTTTTTCACAATGTAGAATTTTTTATGAAGATATACTTTTTTTGTAACGGCGATTTTAAGAAATTAATTTTACTTTTGGGACCTCCTGTGTGTTCCAAACATATAATAAAAATAACTCTTGTATGTTCATTTGCAGTGGCAGTTTACCTTTAAATAACGATTTTGCCTTTTTAGCTTCACGTGGATTATGACTTTTTCATTTTTGAACCACCCTGTACGTACTGGATCAAATTTCTGAATGGCAATGCTATTTTTTCACGATGCAGAACTTTTTATAAAAATACACTTTTGTCGTAAAATCAATAATACATTTTTTTCCATTTCGAAGACATGCTGTATATTTTTTTAATGAAAAAACATATTATTAAATTGTACATTTGCAGTGGCAGTGTACCTTTAAATAAAGATTTTGTCTTTTTTGCTTCACGTGGATTATGACTTTTTCATTTTTGAGCCACCCTGTACGTACTGGATCAAATTTCTGAATGGCAATGCTATTTTTTCACGATGCAGAACTTTTTATAAAAATACACAATTTCGTAAAATCAATAATACATTTTTTCCATTTCGAAGACATGCTGTATATTTTTTAATGAAAAAAACATAATATTATTAAATTGTACATTTGCAGTGGCAGTGTAATTTCAAATAAAGATTTTGTCTTTTTAGCTTCACGTGGATTATGACTTTTTCATTTTTGAGCCACTCTGTACGTACCTACTGGATCAAATTTCTGAATGGCAATGCTATTTTTTCACGATGTAGAACTTTTTATAAAAATACACTTTTTTCGTAAAATCAATAACAAAAATTTTTCCATTTCGAATACATACTGTATATATCTTTTAATGAAATGTCCTATTACAATGTTATAAGTCAAGCTAATAAAAGCATGTTAATAAAAGATCGATGGTTTTGTAATAGACTCATAGCACCTTGGTTATCTCATCCTGCTCTTGGCGTAAAGATTTACATGTCTTCATCATATTATGAGGAAACAATTAATTATACCTTTAAGTTATAAACAGCCCAGTCCCTCAAGCTGTTTCTGGTGACAGATTAGTCATACCTATCATTGGTTCAAAAGCGCTGTGTAATCTTTCCCACCTTTCGGACTTTTCAAAATTCTGGCAACAGGGCAGTAGTAAAAATGATAGAGAAGTGTCCAAATATTATACGGCTCGGAAGCAAAATGCGTCGACAAATGTACAAAATTATACGCCGGACGCAAATTTGATTATAATATGAAAGGAGTTGAAAATGCTGCATTATAAAATAAAAGGTATATTTTAGTTTTAAGAGATATTTAAAAGAAAAATTAGGAGCAATACAAAAAAAGGAAAAAAATCGATATACACTTGAAATACAAAGCCTAAAGCCTCTATTTCTAGGGGACGCAAAAATGATGGATTATGAAAGGACGCAGAAATGATGAAAGATGTATATATATATATATATATATATATATATATATATATATATATATATATATATATATATATATATATATATATATATATATATATATATATGTATATATGTATATATATATATATATATATGTATATATATATATATATATATATATATATATATATATATATATATATATGTATATATATATATATATATATATATATATATATATATATATATATATATATATATATATATATATATTGTTGACAACATGCGTCCTTTCCGAACACTGTCTTATACTACCTCGAATACCTTTTTTAAAAAAATGGACCTTGTCGATATCAGTCAAGAGCTCTAACTCTACCTTAGAAATACGCAACATAAAATCAAATGAAAAACTTGGAAGGGTGTAGTACTGTGCAGGATCCAATTTATACGTTTCTAAACAAGTATCACGAAATTGTTCAAAAACATCGGTTAATATAAAACATCAGATTTCAAATATAAATCCGAATAGTCCCCCAAATTCTTACAATTAAATGTGTGCCACTTCTTTTTAGCTCTATCGTAATCTTCGTCGCTAATGTGCTCCTCTGACAAACTATCATAAAACTGATTTTTTGTGGGTAGAGTTGGATGATCCATTTTCTCCATTGAATCGACAAAACTGTAGGGAAAAACACCCTTTTTGCGCATTAAATGAAATTGTTCATTTTCAGAAAAATATTTTAGTATTTCCCTAAAACTACTCAAAGCTAATCCGTTACCCAAATTTTCGAGCGAAGTTGATAGAAATTTAAAACTATCGATGAACCGCAATTTTAAATATTTTTTCTTTATTGCCTCACTTTTATTATCGACATAATCGTGAACGTAAATACTTTTCGTAAACGAAATGTACTTTTCCTTGCTTTGAGCTAAAACATCGATCTTGTCTCCGTGATGACACAACTCTTTAATAAACATGTGACAATCGTACCCACTCAAGTTATGAAATATAATTGGGATAAAATTGGGTAACTTATAATTTAAATTGCAAATCGAATGAGCAGTACCAGGTCTTTTTTCCCAGGTATGTGACAGTGGTCCTTTACTTTACAATTATTATTTTCAAAAGGTCGTTCACATTACCACATTGTGTGGCATTATTAAACTCCACTATGTGGTCAACCGTTAAAGTTTCCATTGCTTTTATGTCGTTCAACCATGTATTGTAAAGAGATCTTAAATCACTTTCAAGTCGAGAAACGAAAACCTGGGCCGCATCGTTTCCCCGATAGAGCTCAAATTTAGAAATCGAATTGTCAAAGGAGCACTTTATTAAATATGCAAAAGAATAGGGTTCATGTTTGATGCTTTTTACTAAGTAAGAATTTGTTGGATTTGATTCCACTATATCCAATGGTTTAAGCACCGATTCAAAATCCGCATAAACAACAAACTGTACGCTCATTTGCTTTTCTATGTTTTCAAATTTTAATATACTTTCTCCTACACTCTTTCCAAATTTGTCTATTTTTAAATTTACCGAGGGTGTCACTGAATATTTATGGTTACAGTCATTTTTCTGATGCATTATCAAAGATGATGGTGAACTAAAATGTATCAAACAACCATCACAAAAATATAACTTTTCTCCACTTGATGTAACTTGACTAGCACATAATCGCGATAAATCTTTTATCCAACAGTAATGGCTTTTCGAACATGGGGTATCATAAATATGTTCATCATCATCTCTAATACTACAATCCTTTGTTATTAATAACAAGTTTACATGTGTATTAAGTCTCTTACCCGAATACCTTAATGGACAGACAACTTCATATTGTAATTTATTATTTTCGAATATTTTCTGCAAACCGTAAATGTTAATAGAATTATTATTCATTTCCTCAAATTTTGATATATCACGCAATTTTACTGGAAAGTCCATATCTGTTAAATTCGATACTTTTGAATAGTGTGGATAAGATTGAATCTGTGATGCCATACTGGTAGCAGGAAACAAAGCAGACACGACTGCCCACGCAAAACAACACTCATCTTGGTTAATTACATTGATTATGGCTTGTTTCCTTTGATGAAAAGTGGCAATTTTATATATGAAGACCCACTAAAAGGTTTGTACTCGTTGATGCTAACTTCTAGGTATAGAATTTTTTCCAAAGCCCCACCTACAACAGCAAAAACAAACAGTCAATCAATGTGAATATTATTTTTAATTTTTAACTTGTAACTTACCCGAGTCTTTCTCCTGAAACTCACTCGATTGAGTCTTCATGGCTTCCACTAATGATTGGTATATATCTTCCAAATCGCTTCCTTCAGTAACAATTTTATCAAAAAATAATGAATAGTCAATATGTTCATTATCACTTGATATACGGTATATGGCAATCCTATTTCTAAAAGCACTGGACACGAGGTCAACACCTGCTGATATTGGTGAACATGCATTACTTTTATGGTGTATTGTTCTTTGGTGAGCTACCATTCGATTTGCTGGCATGGTTATATTGCAGCAAGTGCAAGTACGCACCTCAGATGTTGATGCCCCATCGTCATCTTGACGTTGTTTTCCACCATGTATGTTTGCAAATCGTGCTACACACGATTCTCTTTTATGTCCTAACATATTATAACTCCGAGTAAATAATTTACCACAATCTTCGCACACGTACGCCATGACTTTTAAGTTAACTTGCTTGAACCGTTTTACTCAGTACAATGTTCTATACTAAAATTTAATTTTCCTACTCTCACACATACGGAACCACATCCGACGACCTCGAAAACATGCACCACAAATGTAACCTTGAAATCAGCGTCGTACACCTGGTCATCACCAAACAAAGAAACATCTGCTCGCGTTCAAGGCCAAGTTGATGGCCATGACCTTGGAATAACACCTGCGCATATCAAGGCCAAATATCAATAGCACACCTGCGCGACCAAGGTCGACTCTACTGCGCATGCGGAGAACTCGACAGGGTTAACTATTACTACTGAGATTGGTGTAGTTATCCACAAATAACTACAATAACTACTGTGAGGCGCCGGCTATCGGAAATTTGAGTATAGTTTGGAAAATAGTTAGTCAAATAGCAAACATTCGGGATTTGGTGAATGCCGGCTTTTTATATTATGAACTTGCTAATTATGCGCGTGAGTACTTACGAAACCTAGAATGAAAGAAAACGCTGCTTATTCGTCGATCGTGAATTGATGTATTCGTAAGACGTTTTAGCCGACGCGACGGCGACGCCTCACATGCTGTATTTACCGTATGCAGAGCAACGAATGTGCGTCACTCGACAAACACCTACTAGTGTGGATTAAGGCGAACGTTCGGCACTCACCGATCACCCATCGATTGTCGATAAATTGGCAAAATTAGAAAAAAAACACACAAAGCGGAGATTGGTATAGTCGTCCACAAATACCGCACGTGAGGCGCCGGCTATCGGATATTTGCGTATATTTTGTCAAACAGTTCGCCAAATAGCAAATATTCGGGATTCGGCGAATGCCGCATGTGTGGTGCAGGCTTTTTATATTATGAACTTGCTAATTATGCGCGTGAGTTGAGTACTTACGAAATCTAGAATGAAAGAAAACGCTGCTTTTTCGTCGATCGTGAATTGATGTATTCGTAAGATGTTTATATTATGAACTTGCTAATTATGCGCGCATATAACAATAAACTATGAAATTACTTATCGAACTTTCATAAAATAAATATTAATTTGTAACAATAAAAACGTAGTGTACAAATTGCGACACAGTTAATATGAACAACCAATTGTACGCGTATCCTCAGGAGAAGAAAAGTACGTACTAAAATGTAAACATTTAATCGCCGTGTTTTGGTGTTTTGCGTTTTGTTGTACTTGCCGCATATACAGATTTACCTGCTGGAAGAAGAGTTAATAGAGTGGAGATACGTGCAACTGTTTTCTATGCTAAACTGGAGGATCTAGGATTCAATTGAAACCAAATGCGAAACACTACCTTGATTAACGCGTTGTCAACCATAACACGCTTCCTTCGCGGAATTTAAGTTATATTCGAATGGTTTTTCTTCTATGAATTATAATAATAAATAATTATAACTTTTTAGAATGAAAAACATTTTCATACAAATTAAAAAAAAAGCATTACGCAGCTCCACAAAAAAAAATTCGATAAATTACCCCTGGAATATGACTATATCTACCATATGTTTTTGGGGTCGCTGAATACAAATTCGGGGTCCATTTAACCCCATCACGTCAGGATTTTTCATAACCTCAAAAGCAAAACCCGAATCCTCAAACAATCCTCTATCCATTGATCACTTAATCCCAATAACCCCATATCCTCTGTATTCCTTCATCCCTTAAAATCTTAATTCCTGAAACACATAACCCCCGAAACCCATAAACCCCAAAACCCATAAACCTCAAAACTCTATAACCCCGAAACCCCAAAACCCAGCAAGATAGAAACTTATGCGCGTTGAAACACAATATGTTCGAGCCATGCATGCTTGTTGAGCCTTAAACTCATATTCTTGAATATCTTTACAAGCCCATATCCCCTTAATTCCTTTAACCCATAACCCTTTAACCTCATAGACTCCCAATGCTATACCCCTAAAACCCTAAGAAAAAGACTTTGGTGCGTTAAAGCACTGAAACACAGTATGTTCAAGCCATTCATGCTTCTTGAGCCTTAACCCCATATTCTGTAATAACCACACAACTCAATAACCCAGCAAAGGATAGCTTCATGCACGAAATCTTATAAGTTAAATCTTTGGACATCACTGCTACTTGTACTACTTATTCGGTTTTGGGGTTTATGGGTTTTGGGGTTATGGGGTTTATGGGTGTTGAGGGCGAATTAATGCGGAGGATATATATATATATTATCTGAGTAATGTGGAAGAAGAATTTGGATTGGATTATTTGTTACCTCTAGATATGGGAGTTCTACGCTGATGAAATATTACTACTTTTTGATTAAATGTTGTTTTATTTTTAACTTTTGTAACATATCTTTAACAGAGCTGCTCACCATTTTGTCATCTCTTTTATTCTAAATTATTTATCCTTATCTTTTGTTTTTCTAAAACTACTTCGTTTTTATATTACCAAAAGGTATTTCTACCAAACATTAACTGGTACATATAACAATTTGTGGGATCGTGTACTGAGCAAGTGGTACGCCACAAATACTTCCCTGTCTAAAAAAAAAAATAAATAATAAAAAGAATTTCATCAAATTTTTAAACGTTAACAGAATTCAATGCGAAAGAAATTTTTTTACGTTTTTATTTGGAATAACAGATTCATCATGCTCCGCCAACAGGAAAGCAGGTTTAATTCTGTCTATACTAACAACTACATCTTTATTATCTTTAAAAATAACAAATGATTTTGGATATTTTTTGATTACTTTAAAAGGACCCTCGTATGACGGCGAAAGAGATGACTTTTTGCCTTCTACTTTAATGAACACGTAATTTGAATTTTTTAAATCGTGACACACAAACGGTTTCTCCAGGTTATGCCTATTAATTGCTTCTGGCTTTAAATTAGCAAAACATTCGCGTAAACTGATCAAGATAGGAAAAGTGTCAATGATTTCGTGAGAAGTTGTAAAAAATTCTCCGGGCAATCGTAAAGGTTGACCATACATTAGTTCTGCAGGTGAACATTGAAGGTCTTCCTTTATTGCCGATCTTAGACCTAAGAGAATTAATGGTAGTTCATCTTTCCACCTATTTCTATTTCCTCTAGCTGTTAGAGCCGCTTTTAAAGTTCTGTGAAATCTTTCAATCATTCCATTGCTCTGCGGATGATATGTTGTTGTGTGTATTCTATGAATACCAAGAAGTTTACTAAATTCTGAGAACAATGTGACTCGAATTGAGTTCCCTGGTCATGAGTTACTGTATGTGCTACGCCAAAACGTGAAAAATAGTGTGTATAGAGAGTTTTTGCCACAGTTTGTGCTGATATGTTAGATAGAGGATAGGCTTCTGTCCACCTAGTGACTCTTTCAATAACTGTAAGAATATACGTGCATCCTCCTGAAGGAACTAGAGGACCGACTAAATCGATGTGAATATGTTCAAAACGACCTTTTGGAATGTCAAATTTACCTATAGGAGATTTTGTATGTTTATTGATTTTAGAAGTCTGACAACCTAGACAACATTTAACCCACTGATGAATATCTGAATTCATCTTAGGCCAAAAATATCGTGAACCTACTAATGTTTTTGAAGCGCGAATGCCAGGCTGAGATATGCCATGCAAGTTTTGAAAAATCGTAAATCTAAGTTCTTTTGGTATATAAATTCTTTTATTCGTCGAAGAAACTTCGCACCAAACTTTAATTTTGGTGAAAGAAACTTCTTCCTCTTTTAATATAAATTTGCAGTTTTTGTTTAAATTTTGACTTTGAATTAATGTTTTAAGTTCTTTGTCCGCATCTTGTGCTTGTTTTAAAGAACAGATATCTATGTCAAATATATCTAAAGATCCCATGTTGTCATGTATGCGTGAGAGAGTATCAGCAATGACGTTTGATTTTCCTTTGATATATCGAATATCAGTTGTAAACTGAGCAATGTATTCTAAATAACGAAATTGACGTGGACTTCTGTCTGCTTTGGACTGAAAAATTGTAGTTAAAGGTTTATGGTCACAAAAAGTCAAGAATTCATTACCTTCTAAAAAATGTTGAAAATGTCTGATTGCTGCATAAATGGCTAACAATTCGCGATCAAAAGTAGAGTATTTTTGCTGAGAAGGGCTAAGTTTTTTTGAAAAATACGCAATAGGTTGCGAAAAATTATCATAAGTTTGTTCTAGTACAGCAGCGATGCCCGTACTAGAAGCGTCTGTTGTCAACGAAAGTTTGGCGCTAGGTCTAGGATGTGCTAGAATTGTTGCTTCAGCAAGTAGAGTTTTCGCTTTGTTAAAACTATTCTCACACTCCTCTGGCCAATCGCTTATATTTTTATTTTCATTATTTTGCAAGTCAACTGAGAGTTTATGCAAAGGAATTAATATTTCTGACATTTTCGGTACAAAGCGATGGTAGAAATTGATCATTCCTATGAATCGTTGCAATTGTTTCAGTGTCTTTGGTGTCGGAAAATTTTTAATTACATTTATGCGTTCTTCTGAAGGTGAAATACCTTTTTCAGAGATGGAATGTCCCAAAAAATTTAAATTTGCTACTCCAAATTCACACTTTGAAGGTTTGAGACTTATTCCAAATTGATCGAGTCGCTCAAATAAAATATTTAAATGTTGAAAATGTTCGTCCTCATTTTTACTTGCTACTAAAATATCGTCAATGTAAACAAAAATAAAATCGAGTCCTTGAGTTACCTCATTAATAAATCTTTGGAAAGTCTGGGCAGCGTTTCGTAAACCAAAAGGCATTCGTTGAAACTCGAAAAGACCAAAAGGTGTAGTGATAGCTGTTTTGAAAATATCTTCCTCCGCTACCGGTATTTGATGATAAGCTCTCACTAAGTCAATTTTTGAGAAAATGGTACTGCCATGGACATGCAAGTTAAAATCTTGAATATGTGGTAATGGATACCTGTCTGGTGTCGTGACTCCATTTAAAAAACGATAATCCCCGCATGGTCGCCAATCAGAAGAATCTTTTTTAGGCACCATATGTAAAGGGGAAGCTACTGAAGAAGAGGATGGTCGGCAAATGCCTTGTGCAACCATCTGTTCAAACTCAGCTTTGGCAATTTTAAATTTAATGGAGTCGAGACGACGTGGACGACAAAAAGGTAAATGTCCATTAGTGACAATATGATGTTTAATTGAATGTTTGGCAGGTAGCACAAAATCTGGTGAAGAAATAAGTTTAGGGTATTTTCTAAGAAGTTGGGTATATTTTGTTTCGACAGCAAATAGTTTGGGAGTTGGAACATCTGAATTAACTAAAGAAGCTTTTGAAATCAAAGTAGTTTCAGAGTCAATGAGACATTTGTTTTTAACATCTACTAGCAAATCAAAATGGGCCAGAAAATCTGCGCCAATGATGGGACGATTAATATCAGCTACAGTAAAAATAAATGGGAAGTTGCGTCTGAGCCTAAGATTTACTTTTATAAACTTTTTGCCATAAGTTGTAATGGGAGTACCATTAGCGGCAGTTAAAAAAAAATCTTTATCTTTTTTCAGATCTGAAAATACATCCCGAGGAATAACAGATACATCTGCACCGGTATCTATCAAAAACTGTAGTTTGTTAGAATCGTCAAACACGAAGAGGCGGCGATTTTTATATTTTACTATCCCACTGTCTGCTGTCGAAACTTTTACATGTTTTTTGAATTTTCTTTAGACTGAAAAGTTTCGTATAGCATACACCAAGGTCCTTGACATTTTAATGCTCTTTTTCCAAACTTGTTATGATAAAAACATACGCGATTTTTTGAGGATGACCGAGAACGACTGTTAGAGCGACTTCTACAGGAAACACATTGATTATTTTGATTTCTGTTAGGTGTGTTAGAAAAATTTTGAAAGTGTGACAATTGATTTTGAAGTGAATTAATTTGTTGTTCCATAGATTGTTGTTTTTGAGACATGGAATGAAGAAGATTTTGACAATTAATTGAAAAATCAGAAAAAGCTTTCATTAATTCGTTTGGAATGGTAGATGAATTACCTATATAGGGAACTGATCGATCGACAAGGTGCTGTGTTTCAACTTCAGAAACTTTTTTAAAAATAGAAGTTGGTCGATAAGTTTCCCATATATTGTCGGCTATTTCTAAAAGTTCATTGACAACTTTCCTACCAGATGCAGTCAATGCTACCAAAATTGTTTTTGGTAAGCGTCTTTTCCACAATTTAAGCAGCAATTCCTGGCTAACCATCTGTGAACCACCAGCTGTATTAAGCATTTCTCTATAAAAATCTGAAGGCTTGCGGTCACCCATTTCGGAGCCAGAAAGAAGGTCATCAAGTCTTTTTTCTTCACTTGAAGTTAACCTGTTGATTAGAATTTCTTTTAGTTTATTGTACATATCAGATTGTGGAGGGTTCGAAATAATGTCATAAATATTTGACACTATCTCTAAAGGTAAGTTAGCTATAACCAGGAAATATTTTGTTTTGGTAATTATTGATATTACTGGAAACAGCGAATTTTTTCATGAAATTTTGCACATACCCTAATTTTGGGTCGTAGAACACGAATCCGAAGTCAGCTTTTGGCGGTCTCGTATGGTTTTTCCAAAAAAAAATTGTTTTTGGAAAACTTTTAGGTTAACTTTTAGGTTACCTTTTTGTTATAGATTCCTTTAAGTTTCGACACTTTCACTTCAACATATCTGTAAACTTATAATTTTTATTAGTTTTCGTCACACAAAACACCACATTTAGGCAAAAATAGCTAAGAAAATTGCTTTTTTCTATAGAAAATTCCATTTTATCGCTACTAGACGTCATTATTTTGCCAGCTGTCAATTTTCCGGCGTTGCCACGTTTACAAAGCATTTTTCTCGCAAATTTTAACAATTTCCGGCCATAAATAAATCCAAAAAAAGAGATGGCAATATGAGAGTAAAATAAGACAGATAGCATTTTATTTTCCCTAAAAGGGCAAAAAGATGACCCCAACCAACACCCTGGGGCACCGATCCCTCTTCGCCTGCGAGGAAAGAGACTGGTCAGGGCCCCTAACCAGGTGCTAACCCTGCTCCGACCTTAGGGTGCCCTCCGATCCACCGTTATACCACCGTTATATCGAAAATATTAGATCTGTCACCTAATTCACCGACTTAGAAAAGTTTTTGATACGAACGGTGGATCGGAGGGCCCCCTAAGGTCGGAACAGGGTTAGCACCTGGTTAGGGGCCCTGACCAGTCTCTTTCCTCGCAGGCGAAGAGGGATCGGTGCCCCAGGGTGTTGGTTGGGGTCATCTTTTTGCCCTTTTAGGGAAAATAAAATGCTATCTGTCTTATTTTACTCTCATATTGCCATCTCTTTTTTTGGATTTATTTATGGCCGGAAATTGTTAAAATTTGCGAGAAAAATGCTTTGTAAACGTGGCAACGCCGGAAAATTGACAGCTGGCAAAATAATGACATCTAGTAGCGATAAAATGGAATTTTCTATAGAAAAAAGCAATTTTCTTAGCTATTTTTGCCTAAATGTGGTGTTTTGTGTGACGAAAACTAATAAAAATTATAAGTTTACAGATATGTTGAAGTGAAAGTGTCGAAACTTAAAGGAATCTATAAAAAAAAGGTAACCTAAAATTTAACCTAAAAGTTTTGCAAAAAAAAATTTTTTTTGGAAAAACCATACGAGACCGCCAAAAGCTGACTTCGGATTCGTGTTCTACGACCCAAAATTAGGGTCTGTGCAAAATTTCATGAAAAAATTCGCTGTTTCCAGTAATATCAATAATTACCTTTGTTTTGTCTGCAGTGATACGAGAAACTGCAAATTGTGCCTCAATTTGACTAAACCAAATTTCTGGTTTTGTGATCCAGAAAGGAGGTAATTTAATTGATGAAATGTTTTCATTGTTAGCATTGACAGAACCGTTACTTTGATTAGTACTGACATGTTTGTCAATGAGAGGGTTGTCACCAATGTTTTCTTCTGTCATTTCGATGAAATATAAAAGAAAGAAGCAAAAATAATATTATTATTATCAAAGTGAATTATTCAGAGAGGTAAGTAAAAGGGGCGCAAACCACTTACCCAGCAGCCGACTCTGATTTCTATAATAAATTTAAGTCTTTTCTAATGTTCTTTGTTCTTTTTACTTCTTCCACGACTGGTTTCTAGAAGGATTTTTCTGGGCTGCTTTCTCAAACAAAGTCAATAAATTTTTCTAATCTTCTTTTTTTTTCTTTGTAGATCTTCTACGGCTCCAAGACAGAGATCAAAGAATTACCATCACCTCGGAATCTACTCCCAATAGATTGAATCCCGATCCATTGGAATCCGTGTTCGCCAATAAACGTGAAGAAAACACTCACGTCGAGGGGTCACCAATTATGTTGAGGGCGAATTAATGCGGAGGATATATATATATTATCTGAGTAATGTGGAAGAAGAATTTGGATTGGATTATTTGTTACCTCTAGATATGGGAGTTCCACGCTGATGAAATATTACTACTTTTTGATTAAATGTTGTTTTATTTTTAACTTTTGTAACATATCTTTAACAGAGCTGCTCACCATTTTGTCATCTCTTTTATTCTAAATTATTTATCCTTATCTTTTGTTTTTCTAAAACTACTTCGTTTTTATATTACCAAAAGGTATTTCTACCAAACATTAACTGGTACATATAACAATTTGTGGGATCGTGTACTGAGCAAGTGGTACGCCACAATGGGTTTTGGGGGTTATGGGTTTCAGGAATTAAGAGTTTAAGGGATGAAGGAATAAAGAGGTTATGGGAATATTGGGATTAAGTGATCAATGGATAGAGGATTTTTTGAGGATCCGGGTTTTTCTTTTGAGGTTATGAAAAATCCTGACGTGATGGGGTTAAATGGACCCCGAATTTGGATTCAGATACCCCAAAAACATATGGTAGATATAGTCATATTCCAGGGGTAATTTATCGAATTTTTTTTGTGGAGCTGTGTTATACACAGTTTTATCACATTTTCTGTGCAAAAATTTGATTTTGCGATATTTCGACTAAATGAACGAGTAGGATTTCAATTAAAACGGATTTTGTAACTACTGATACTTCTCTATCAAGTCTCACAGCCCGTTTTTGGTGTCATTTTGTCTATACCTATCGCTGCTTCAAGCAAAAATTTCTTCAGTCCAGGATCGATGAAGGTTCCAATTACGTTTAGTATTGCGTCGTAGTACTGGAGATAAATCGCCTACTGTTTGCTTGTGGCGTTGATAAGATTATTTCCCATTTCTCAGATTTAACTTATGACGGTATAAAGATATATTGCGGTATATGTCAGCTCAGCTTAATTGGGTGATCATCACTGATCATCACGCTACCACCATTGATTATTACGTTATCACAATTTTAGCTCGGAAGGAGGCAAACTGTAATAACTTAAAATTGGTACCGAGGGGTGGATGCACACATGAATTAGCACCCTTATTCCTCTTGCATCACCACACTGACGTAAATTGATAACTTGGTTAGAAAAATAAAGTAGAGGTTTTGTTAACAAGGGCTAGCGACCTACACACCTCCTAATGTAGTCTCGGTCGCGGGCTCCGATACGCGGTCCTTAGTCACACGGGTAACCCACACCACCACCTTCAAAAAACCCCTCAATCAGGGCCGGATTTAAGCATGTGCAACAAGCGCTATAGCACAAGGAACTCCAGCACTTAGGGGCCTCCACCAAAACGCAAACAAACAAAAAAAAAATACAAACAAAATTTCAAAAATATCAAAAAACCCTATAAGATTATTAATAAAATTAATCGTGTTGGATTTCTAAGCGATCGAACTGTCGGATTTGTCGGATGTACAGATCAAAGCGCGTGCTGAAAATTTAAGGGCATATTCAAACAATCTTGATGAATATTTCTGCTCAGAATTGCAACAATTTGTTGAAATTGTAAAGAATCACATTGGCGACTGTGACGAAAGCTGTTCCAAAGAATTGTTTTTTACCAGTTTGTGATGGAAAACAACCTTCAGTGCACTTTTTCAAATACAGAAATTGCACTATGAATGTATACTTAGTCCACCTGGTAACCAATTGTTCAAAGGAAATGTCATTTTCAAAGCTAAAAGTTACTAAAGATCGCTTCAGTAGATCTATCTGGAGAGTCGAAATAAGCAAAAAAATTATGAAATGGATGAAACCAATTGAAATGGGTCCCTAAAGGTGTCCAGATGCATGTATGAAACTCTTTATAAAATATATTGTTGCTAATTTTTTTTTATTAACAATTTATTGCAAAAAAGTCGTTTTTTTCATGTCTTTTTTCGTTTTTTTCGTCATACCTCTTATTTATTAAAATAGCGGAACGGGGTTGGCTAGTTGAGGAAATTATACACAATTTTGCTACTGAGCACTTTTGTCTACGACCAATAGATTCGTCAGTATTTAATAAATAAGAAACCGCTCAAAAAGTAGGCGCGCGAGCGCGCAGCAGAGGCAGCGCAGTATACTCATAAGCGTCGCGCGCTATAAACAAATGCTTATAATTTTTGGTCAATTAAAGATATTTGAATGAAATAAAATTGTATGTATACAGGGTGATTCAAAAGTAAGCGGCATCCTTTCGGGGGCGTAATCCTTGCATAAAAATAAGGCAAAAAGTTCCTATTAATATGGGCCCGAAAATGCTTCCTAAGGGAGCTACGCCCCTTTGAATAGGACACCTTAAAGACGATTTTTTCTGTGTAACTTTAAAACCCTTTACAATTAAATTTTGAAAATTGGTGTACGGTATAAACATTTGATGGTAAATAAGATTCTAAATTCAAAATTTTAAAATCTTATTCAGGGGCGTCACATGCGGGGGAGGGTGAGGGTAAAAACATCCCTTTTACTTTTACTCTTTAGGATATTGTGATTTTGTTTGGAAATTATAAAATTCTAGAGTTTTTTACGTGAAAAAGGTCCTCTTAGTTCAATTCGATAGAGCGTACCATTTACGAGAAAATCGACTTTGAAAACTTTCTGGTAGTACGTTTATTCATAATAAAATTACTAGATACGCATTCAAAACGAAGTTCAGTGCCTAATTTAGCTTGTCGTGACGCTAATGGTAATAATTTTGAACATTTTCTCTAAATTGTTAAATAAAATGTTAGTAAAAAAGTGTGTTTTTTTTTCTATGGTAATGCAGATTAATTTTCATCAATAAACATATGCAAATCAGAAAATTTTCAAAGTCGATTTTCTCGTAAATGGTACGCTCTATCGAACTGAACTAAGAGTACCTTTTTTACGTAAAAAACTCTAGAATTTTATAATTTCCAAACAAAAGCATAATAACCTAAAGAGTAAAAGAAAAAGGGATGTTTTACCCTCACCCTGCCCCGCATGTGATGCCCCTGAATAAAATTTTAAAATTTTGAATTTAGAATCTTATTTACCATCAAATGTTTATACCGTACACCAATTTTCAAAATTTAATTGTAAATGGTTTTAAAGCTATAGAGAAAAAATCGTCTTTAAGGTGTCCTATTCAAAGGGGCGTAGCTCCCTTGGGAAGCATTTTCGGACCCATATTAATAGGAACTTTTTGCCTTATTTTTATGCAGGGATTACGCCCCAGAAAGGATGCCGCTTACTTTTGAATCACCCTGTATAATCGCCAAGACAATCAATTAAACATATTTTGAAAGTACTTCGAATGTTTGAATTTCCGGTATTTTTGTTTAAGTGTGAAATTTTCCACTTTTTTAATTCAAGCTCTTATTTATCAACAAATTTTAAAAAATTAAAAAGTAAGTATCGTAATCTCTTCCTGAAACCACTAGCTACGAATTCTGTGAGGGGTGTATCTATAAGATTCTTATATTTTTTGTTACGGCAAATTTTGTCTGTTTTACGAAAAATGCATTTTCACTTGTTCGCCGCTTAGGAAAACCAATCATTATTTTTTGTAATTTTTCAATTTTAAAAATAATACAGCAGTTATCAGTGAAGTAAAACATTTACTTTTAGATGGTGTTATTGGTTTTACGAACACTTTAATTTTTCAGTGAGTTTTATTGACATTTTGAAATTATCTGGAAAAAATTGAAAATATCGCTATAAATTGTTACAAAAAGATAATGAAAAAAGATAATTATCTGAAACTTGCTAAAGCTGTAGACAAATATGTCTTATATTGACATCTGACCATAGATAAGATCGTTTTTGCATACATTTTCATGTATTTGATTTTTTCCCAAAAAAAAAAACATGGTTTTTCATATGTCACACTTAACCAAGAATGCTGCAAACCCAAACATTCGAAATTATTTTAAAACATGATGATTGTCGTGGCGATAATTTACACGTGCTATTTTGCTTGATCCAAATATCTTAAATTGATCAAAAGTTATGAGCATTATTTATAGCGCGCGGCGCTTATGCGTATATACGGCTTACTTTTTGATCTGTTTTTTATTTATTAAATACTAACGAATCTATAGGTCGTAGAAAAAAAGTGGCTAGTGGCAAAATTGTGTAGAACTTTCTCACATTTCCGGTGGTGCCAGCGGCGGTTCCGTTATGTTAATAAATAACTGAGACATGACAAAAACCGAAAAAAGACATGAAAAAAAAACACTTTTTTGCTTAAATTGTAAATAAAAAAATTTAGCAACAAAATATTTCTATAAAGAGTTTCATACGTTCATCTGGACACCTTTAGGGACCCATTCCAATTAGTTTCATCAATTGCATATTTTTCTTGCTTATGTCGACTCTTCAGATCTAACTTGCCTCCTCTACTATGGTACAAACAGACTTTGTTCTTTAGCAATACTTAGCATTGAAAGAGAGGTAATGATGAAAATGAACTTTACAGACATAATTCTTGATTTTGTCAAGAAAAAGACAAGGAAAGTTTACCTACCCACTTGTCCTAAGTCCTAAGATAACTGTTTTTTTTTCAAGTTGTGTGAACCAAATTTGTTTTATTTCATATGGTGAAATTAAGAATATATTAATTGTTCAAATTTGTTCTTGTTTCATATTATGACAAAATTTTGCTTAATGTTGATTTTAGTATTTTTTTCTTTTTATTAGTTTATGTTGCTTTTATGGACTTTTTATTCGTTTTGTTTCTAACCGAATTTACAACTAATTAACTAGTCTGTATTAATTAGATTTGAGTTAATATTCTAAGGCGTTTTGATATCGAAAAGAAATAATAAATGACTTGGCCCTGAAATGCAACTGTTTGTTACAACTTAAAAAATTACTTATCTAATACCCCACTTTGCACGGGTGAGTTGGTCAAAATGAATTGAGGTACTTTAAAACCAAAGACTTTAAACCTACATCTTACTCTTACTATATTTGAGCGCAAATAGTCAAAGCTTGGTATTTATCATTTTTTAATTTTAGGGGGCCCCACCAGCGAGTTGCACAGGGCCCCCAGAAAGCTTAATCCGGCCATGCCTTCAATCAATCCTAAGTTACCCGCTACCAATTTTGGTCGTTTCTTACATCATTCATAATCAATTAATTCATACGCTGCTTTCGGATAAAATAGGATTTTGTAACAACGTGAGAGCAAAAATAAAAATAAAACTTTTCTAAACAGAACAATTTGAAATACAATAGAATATAGATCAGAATATCGGAAAAATAAAAAAAAAATAACACGTATAACTTAAAAAATATTTGTAAAAAACCATAAGATAAAAATCTACAAGGAAAACAGGTAAGTAGAAAGATTAATTGGGTCATTATTTTTGTCCGATACGGTTGTTACCTTTGGGGTTTTAAGACCCACGGGGCCCCCAAAGAAAAGGGGTTCTGTGATTTCTTCTGATTGATCTGAACGTTAAAGTCCAACTGTGAAGAAATTTTAGGAGTAAGAAAGTTATTCAAAGTTGAAAAACACGCATTTTCCCACTTTTAAATAATACTCGCGAAAGAAATGTTCAACCTGCCGTTAGTTTTATAGCCTAAATAATAGTTCGGTTGCCCCCTCCTGGAAAAATTTCGGTGAGCGCATAATATGCTCTTCAGCATTGTGATTTTGGCATGGCATGCTTGGTAATTCTATTATTAAAATTTCGTGTACTTTTGGTCCCAGGCCTATTTAGATACGTGCTACTACACACTGTGAAATAATAACTATGAAAATATCGAATATTTTTTTAATAGTTATAAATAAAAAATATTTAATAAATGATTCATCCTAAATGCATAGGTCCTTTATTCTTACCAGTGATATTTTTGTACCATTTTCTACTATTTCGTATCTGTCTCGTGTCATAGCTACTATGGCTATACTTAAATTTACTCTTAGGCAATAAACGTTAAAGAACCCAAAAAATGCCAAAGTTGCTACTAGATATCTCCTTTTTTTCCAAAATTTCCATGATGGGTGATATTCATCAGAGTTTTCAGTATTTCTAAAAAATATATTAAATCCTGATGTAAACTGTCGCTTCAATAAGTTGTTCTGGCAAATAAGTATGTCTTAATAAATTTTTTGAAATAGTTTCTATATCTTAGTTTCAAATCATTTGTCATAATATTTAGGTAGGTAGGTACTCAATATTTGCCACGACACTTAAAAAATCGTGATCTGTTAATTAGAAGAAAAAATATAATAAATGAGTTTCTATCGATATACTGTGATACATTTTTTTCAGATTTTGCATCAGTTCGTTTTCAGTCAGTAAGGTGACACGCGCAACTTTATAGACATACGTGATAAATGATTTATTTTTTCCATTACCGGTGCTGGATACAACAAAACCTAACATTTGTTTAGTAGTGAAATCGACTAATTTTATTTACTGTGTATTAATATTGTTACATTTCGTTTTGTTAATTTATTGTTTTTGATTTATGGCATGACCAGAACCTGTTTTGTGACTGTAGAAACATGAAATTAAGTGACCTTAATCCTTTTATGGCATAGAGAGCCACTAAAAAGGGATTTTAAGAAATTCAACCCTATATAAGAGGTACACTTTTCTCAAATAATATAGGTATCTCAAGACCCAAGATATTGAAAATTAAAATGTAAATGGCGAAACAGTGTCTCACACTGTCGTACCCAATACAGGGCTACAGGCGATGGGGCTTGTCTGTTTGAGAAGGAGCGCTTCTCATATCGGCAGTTTTATATTGGTTGTTCCAAAGCGACGATTACCCAGCAGTCTGATATAGGACCTGAAGGGAGAGCTTAAGTTTAAAGGCATTTTAAAACATTTTTTATATGTAGACTCCAGATGCCATTAATAATTCTCTTTTTCTCTGTCTGTCTCGTGTCTGTATCCGCGATGCACTAAAACTGCTAAATAGGGGACTTTTACTATTACGTAGCCTAATAACTTGGCTAAAATTTACAATAAATATTATTAGGCTAGGACACCATCAACAATATTATCAATTCCGAATTCCACACAAGCGAAGCCGCGGGCAGCAGATAGTATAAAATATTTTCCGATGCAAAATACATTCTTTTTCTTTTTAAATTTTTTCCAAACTAAATTGAATCTTAGCGACATATTAAAAAGAGAAAGCACTTACTGTTGTCTAGAATCCAATCCATCGTTAATCCCATAAGATCTAGGACACTTCTTTTCATCAGAAAGTACCATATTGTCAATTTCACTGCCGTAAATTATTATGCACTTCGGTACTTTAATTGTACCGGCTGCAAAAATGTGGTACCTACTGTACGAACGTGAGAAAAGTAATTAACTGTTTAAATATTTAGCATTCACCTGTGCTCCATTGTCAAAGGTGTGGGACCGTATAAAAACAATATTATTACTTTATCACAATCATAATTTTTCATAATATAACATAGCTACCTAAATATGAAATCTCAATGGTAGTACTCTTTCAAGTACAGCTACTAAAACTATATAATACTACCACATATTTAGCAGTTTTTTACTTTCTAGGTGTTTTGTTTCAAGGATAAATTAAAATGTAATAAAATTTGTTGCGGACGTAAACTGTATATTGCCGGCAAAAGTTAATTTATTATAACTAAACTGTATTACTTCAGCCTTACTAATTGAGGAATATCATATTCTGTGTCTAAGGAAAAAATATTTTTATTATGATGTAAGAGACGATATCACTGAATATCGAAACCTTGCGACACAGCATTAACATTCGCGTCATCTGAAAGTTTTACCATTTGTTTCCTAATATAATAATATCGGCGGCGGTAAACTCGTCGCCAAGATTACCTGCTCCACTAATCCGACATGTAAATTGGTCGCCGGAATTTAAGGGTTCATTTAATCCCTATAGGTAAATTGGTCGCCGGGCTTTTATATCGGAACACTTCACTTTTACTAGTTTATTATTCATTCTTTACATATACATCAATAATAGAATCTACATATACAGGGTGGCGCGCTCTATTCGCGTCGGTCTGTTTACCAAAAGCCATACAATTATTTTAAAATATTTTAGTTGTAGGGTATACAGGTCCGTTAGGAGCACGTTTCAAAATTATTTTGAATTATACAGGGTGCTTCAAAAAAATGTTACATACCAAAGTTATAAAAATTTAAATGGAACAACTTTTTTTTGACGCACGAATTTTGAAACGTGCTCCCTGTATATAATAGAACACAATAAAAATACAAATTACGTTTTTAGTAAACAATTTTGAAAAGGCGCATGTTATGTACATTATAGTTCTTATAAGTAAGATGTACATTTTACGTAATGCAGTCGATTTATTTCCCCTGATCTATATCTTCTGACCAAATTTTCAAGTGATGCTAACTTAGCTTTAACATTTTTATCTTTGAAATTGGTACTAACATGAAAACTTTGTATTTTCACATACGTTTCAATTTGACATTCTTTTAACTTTTCAAGGAAGACATATATGGAGGGATGTGTTGCGTAAAAGGAAGAATTAAATTTGGCACGAAACGACTCGCAACAATTAGTTGTTCTTGTAACCGAGGCACCTTCTTCCGCCCACATAGTAGAAGGAAAAGTTGCGTTTTTGATGATATATGTCTCTAACAAATAGTCAGAAAATTTATCCAAGCGTTCACTTTTTGGTTTGAACGACATTAAATCGAAGACGAAACAGTCCTCCACTTCATTTGGATTCAGATAAGTCAGCCCGAGAGTGTTTTTGAGCCAGATCCCTATTTCGGTCTTTGATTCATAATCAGAACTTAATCCGATTGATGTGATCTTTCGATACCATGCTTGATGTAAATGGAATCGGCAACCGCTTACTTTTACATCTGGCCAAACCCACGTTAATGCTAGGTGGATAGCCTTTTCAAAATCAACGAAAATTTGCCGTGGATCAAAAGTAAGACGATACTTTTCATAAATCTTGCATTTTAGTAGGTATAAGCATGTTTTATAGCAGTCAGTTGTCTTACTTGGTAGCAAACAATAAACTAATGGAACATAATGGCCATTTTGGAGTCCGTGAATAGTAAAAAACTGTAAGAAGAACTTTGCGCAGAATGAGAACGTTCGCCGCAGCGTTTCGCCGTATGCGCTGCTCAGAACTCCATGCACTTCTTCTATGTTCTTAGGAATCGAACCTGGAAGGATTTTGCGGCGACTGTTATAGATATTTCTTCTAATGCAGCCAACATCAGTAGTTGTAAGAGACGGTGGCAAATTTGTTGCTAAAGCTCTACAAATAATTTTTGAAGGCCTTTCACTGATATCTTCTCTTGCCTTCCTCTTGCATGCATTTGAAATAGCTTTTCTGCTCACTTCCTTTTCGAATGCTTCGTGATTGTGCACATCTTCCCTCCTGGATATCAGGTTCTCCGTTCCAATAGTGTAAAGCCTTGCTTTACAATGCAGCTTCCTTTGGCAACACCTCCATGATGTTTCTCCACTTTTCAAGACCTTGTCTTTGGAAAACGTAAAATTTTCGCACAAAATTAAACTTCTCCCACGTTCACTTTCAATAACTGACACCGACATTTTTCACTATGATTCACTTCTCTCGAAGCTAGAAACAGTAATGAATGATACCAAATTGACAATAATCTAAAAACAACTAGATTTCAGCTTTGAGGTGTATATGCCCAATAACCATTAACCTATTGTTCCGTACCTACCGATGCAGGTAGGTAATCAAGAAACCGCCGGCGACGAGTTTACATGTCATTACCAGCGGCTCTTTTCAATATGCAGGTGAAGGGATTATCTTGGCGGCCAATTTACGTCCGTCCAATAATATAGGGTTTCCATACGTCCGGATTTTCCCGGGTTTTAGGAGCGCCCGGGGACGTCTGGACGAGTTTTGATAACTGGTCCGGATTTTCGCTTGGTCCCATACCCACTGTGCAATAATATATACCTAATATTTATAACATACCACCCGAGAATACACAACCGCAGAGAAGCGACAAAAAGCGTCGGTTCCTTTGAAGTTGGTGTGGGTAATCCCGGTGACCTTGATCCGCCGCGAGTGGTGCTAAAGCACTAAGAGAAATGTTAGTTGGCCGAATAAAGGAATAAACGTGTGTACACTGAGAGAATACTTATTTATTTTTAGAAAAAGAACTCCTACCATTAGTTTTTATTTTTTGATTTGACTTACTTCGCCTCTGACGTTTATTTTGATTTTATGGCAGAATCTGAGAAAAAGGAGGCAGTAGTGTTGAAATGAGAAGAGTAATTCACCCCCACTCCTTGACCTTGACCTTGTGATGACCTTGAAAAGCTCGTTGTATTGACACTGAGCGTTCAAGATGACATTGAGAGAGTTTTGTCCTTGCCCTTGAGCATGACTTTGAAAGTATCGATTTGTGTTGACATTGGGTAATATTTTTGACCTTACGACATTGAGCGTTCAAGGTGACCTTGAGAGAGTTTTTGCCCTTGACCTTGAGAATGACTTTGAAAGTATCGATTTGTGTTGACCTTGGGTAATATTTTTGACCTTGACATTGATCTGGTGATGTAATGGTTTTGAATGGTGCTTATATGACATTGAAAGTTTGTATGACCTTGTGATGACCTTGAAAAGTTCGCATGTGTTCTTGCTTTTTTTAACTTTTTTTATAGTTGAGCCAGATGGTGCATCTAATGCGCTTAACGATTCAAATAAAGGCTGATATTACAATATTTTCTGAAAAACGTTCAAGGTGACCTTGAGAGAGTTTTGCCCTTGACCTTGAGCATGACTTTGAAAGTATCGATTTGTGTTGACATTGGGTAATATTTTTGACCTTACGACATTGAGCGTTCAAGGTGACCTTGAGAGAGTTTTTGCCCTTGCCCTTGAGAATGACTTTGAAAGTATCGATTTGTGTTGACCTTGGGTAAGATTTTTGACCTTGACATTGATCTGGTGATGTAATGGTTTTGAGTGGTGCTTATATGACATTGAAAGTTTGTATGACTTTGAGATGTTGACCTTGCTTATAGGCGCTTCCCCCTATTAGTTTACTGTGACTTGACCTTGAAAAGGTGTAATATAAATGCCATTCACAGCCGAAGCAATATTAGAATTAAACGAGTATATGTAGGTACTAAATAAAACATTTATATCTTAATATGCATTTATTTTTTGTGACATACCTTATAAAATAAAACAAATGTAAATATATTATTTAAACAATATCTGACTTATCTATCCAAGAATTAAACTGATTTGGAAAACCTAACCATTTTACATATAATTGTGCTTTATTATTCTTTTTGCGTTGACGAAGAACTTTTTCTACCAAATAAACACCAGGACTTTGCGTCTTTTGTAATTCTGCTTCATAAAAACAGCCCTTAATTGGTTGGCCATCCATAGATTCTAACAGATAGGTGGGTGGATTTGTAAAATTAACTTTTACTATTTTAAACAGTTCTGTCGACCATGATGGGGTGTAGCCCTTATCAAATATGCTCTTATATTTGCTTATACGCACCACGTCACCCAAACGAAATTTAAACTTTCTTGGTACAACTTTAATATGATTATATGCTTCAATATTCGTGTATGGTTTAACATCTATTGGTTTCTTTCCAGTGGTGCGATGTTTGGTGTTATTACAAATTTTCGTTATTGATGGTAGAAGCTGTAACCATTTGTAGGTCCCTCTGGCCGAAAACTGTTTATATAAAAAAAATTTTAGTGTTCTTATAACTCGCTCAACAATAGCCGCCTTTTTGGTGCTATACGTGGAATAATGATTAATGTTGTGTTCTTTCATAAGACTGAAAATTTTTATTATAAAATTCCTTTCCTTGGTCACTTTGCAAATTTATTGGTGTGTAAGCTGCTTCTTTAATAATATCATCCATCGCATTACTAACTTCTACTCCTGTTTTGTTTCTAATTGGTCTAGTGTACACATATTTTGAATAACAATTTATGCATACAAGAATATAACGAAATCCACCGTTTTCATTAGCATATTGTTGCATTTCTGCCAAATCTATTTGCCACAAATCCCTGTATCCCTTAATTATGGTACGTCTTCTAGGAAAATTTTTTCTTGCATTCTTATGAAGTTCTTTAACTATTTTGAGCTTTTCATTGCTAGGCTCCATGTCTCAGCGAACACTGATCAAAAGATACGATTGTATTACTTAATAAATGATACCTTCTTCTCGAAGTTCTTCTATAATGGATATAATTTCATTATCGTGTCCGGTGTGACCAGCAATCTTAGAACCCCATAATAATTTTAATCTATCTACTAATTCCTTTGGCTTGTTCCAGTAAACATAGGTGGTACAGGAAGAGACGTGTTTCTTTGCAGGTAATTTGTTACCTGCATTTTTTCGAATACCACCCCCCAATTTAGTTCCTGTTATTAACGGTTTTATTATACGAACATATTTTGGCCATCGGGTCTCTGTTAATTCTTGATTTTTATTATAGTGTTTATGGGCAGCATTTGTTAGCTCTAAAATGTCTTTATAATCTTGAAATATTTTTGGGCTTATCCTTTCCTCATTATTTATTACTGGTGGATTCTTTAGAAAAAGTAAGTCGTAAAGATCCTTTGTGCCCTGAAATATGGCGACACTGCCATCATTTCTAAATATTGCTACTTTTCCTTCGTGAAAACGTACTTCTGAATTGCCAACAAACATCTTTTTCTTATCCGATTTGGAACCGAAACGTACCCCATAAATGGTATCATACTGAGATGGATACCGTTTCAGTCCGCCTAAATACGAAGAGATTTTTTTGTGTGATGATTTATCCAGCGATTGATGAAATTTTGTCGTAGCTGAATGGGGTGTTATATAGTCCAATTGCTCAATCGATTTTCTTGATGAAGATGGTGTTTCATATATTGGTTCCTCTCTTTCAGTATCTGATGTGTCCATTAGAGTTTTTCTTGTGATTTCATCTCTTTGCGTTTCAGGTGTAGATGTATGAAAATAACTCTGTGGAAAATCGAAATCGAACGTTTCTGATGGTTCTTTTAATTTGGTGCTAATAAAAGGCTGCGATTTTATTTCAGGTTCTTGTTTTACATTGGATGCTTTTTGCTTTACCACTTTCGATATAGATGTCAGAGGTTTTGTAACCGGCTCGTAAAATTTCTCCAATTCAAATTTATTTTGGGCTTGGTTTGCTTTTATCTGTCTAAATTTTTTTCTTACAGCATCTGTAGCTTCCAACAGTTTCCGTTTTAAATCAATGTTTGTATCCATGATGTTAACGGGGTATCGTCCAAAAACGAAATGAGGTGTTTCCGGTGTCATTACAGAAATATATAGCTATCAAATCCTTTACGATATCTTCCAGCATTTAGGTCGCTATCTTTGTCAATGACTAAAAAACCATATTTGTTGTCCCAGCATTTGGAACACATTTCTTGAAATTTCTGAAATGAAACATCTGGTGAAACATGATCAGAATATATGTGGCGTAAATTCATCTCATCCTGTTTAAACATAATAATTAAATTAGCGTTATCACGTACTAGTTGCTTCGGAACTCTAGAATACGTTTGCGCTAAATAAAAAGAATCGATGTTTTTATGACGTCCCATGCTAAAATATGAACGTATCACATCCTGCTTTTCACACATAACATCATCAAAAATAAAAACTGAATTTGGTTTGGCATCTGAAGGTTCTACAATGTTTGATGCATCGCTAAAAGTATAGTAGCCTAGCCCTTTAATCGGTGACAAAATACTCCTTAAATATTCATATTTTGGCTGATACAATGATTTAGAATATATGTAAACATTTTCAAAACGCAGTCCTAAAGGCTGAGTAAGCAGAGAAATCATAACATTTGTTTTTCCACAATTTGGTGGTCCTATTACTAGTCCACGAATTGATAATGGTAGTAAAGGACCATGTCGTCTTATGACATGTTGCGCATGTCCGGATCCAACTTTTTCATCCAAGTTGTCGATATCAAGTTTTTCTTTAAGCTTAACAATTCGCATTTTACATACAATAGAAGTTACTATTTTATAATTGATTGTTGGTGTTACTTCTCAGTTAAATGTCACCCGCCAAACGAAGTGGACGGTCCCGTATTTTGAAGAAGACTGCAAGCGGTTTAGTGAATTCGATTATTAATAAGCTTCCTTTCGAGTTTCATATACCCGGCTACCAGTTTTGTGGACCTGGTACAAAAATTTTAAAACGTGTAGCAAGAGGCGATCAAGGAATTAATTCTTTAGACGCAGCCTGCAAGAAACACGATTTGTCGTATCTAAATAACAAGAACTTAAGTGCGCGACATCAAGCCGATAACGAACTTGAACAACGTGCTTGGGAAAGAGTTAAATCGAAAGAAGCAAGTTTAAGTGAAAAAGCTGCTGCTTGGTTAGTAACTAATATAATGAAAACGAAACAGCGATTTGGGATGGGCGTATCACGTGTTTCAATAAAAAAGAAAACAGTCAGAGGTAAACCAAGGAAAGGTAGACCGAAACCCAATAAACGTGTAAAAAAAGTTTCTTTTGGATCATCTATTAGAGTACCCATTCGTGCAGAACTATTAAAAGCTGGAGGTAAAAAATTTATTGAAAAAAATGTTATTAAAGCTTCTAAAGTGGCATTGGCGGCCGCTCGAAAATCAGTGAAAAATGTTGGTGGAAAACGAAAAATTCGTATGCCTAGAATAATACCTATACCCAAAGTGGGTGGATTGCTGCCTTTAATACCGATATTTGCAGGTTTGTCAGCATTAGGGTCTCTAGCAGGTGGGGCAGCTGGAATAGTGCGAGCTATAAAAACAGTAAAAAACGCAAATGTACAGAAAACAGGTGGGTTATTAAGTTTAAATTGGAAAGGAAATGGTTTGTTCCTAAAACCATATAGATCGGGTTTAGGATTATTTATGAGCAACAACAAACAAAAAAACTAATTAATTTGCTACCCAAACGACCTCTATCCAATACTGATCTGGAAAAGTATGCTTTGCTAATGAAAATTCCATATTTCAGAGGCGTATTTATGAGAGATGCTCTGCCAGCACGCGGTCCGCGACAACACGAAGCAGCAATAATTAATTTGGATAGTATAAAGGGAATAGGGACTCACTGGGTAGCATATAAAAAGGTTAATTCAGATGTAACTTACTACGATAGCTTCGGCGATTTAACCCCACCTTTGGAATTAATACAATATTTAAAAACTGGTTCTGAGGCAGCACAGAATATTTACTATACATACGACCGTCAACAGAAATTTGGAACAGTGTGGTGTGGGCATTTGTGCTTGAAGTTTCTCTCTACGCATTAAACTAAATAGAAATGACCCCACAGATGGATCGTGACAATTATAAAAAGATGCACTTATCTCTTAAAGCATTCTCCGATCGTGGTGGATTATTAAAAATGGCTAGGGAAGAGTTACAAAACATGCCTAAAGAAGTAATGATTGCTTGTGCACCGAATGATATCGCAATTGTATGGGAAAAGTTGCCAGAACACCTCAAAAACGACATTGATATATTGAAGTACCAGTATTGTACCGAACACTATATTAGCAATAATTTGGGTGAAGATGATGCCGATGGGCCAGCAGTTAGAAGACTCTTTTGTTGTTACTGTAAAATAAGTGATATAAATATTCATGCTGAAAACAGTACAAACTCGTTACAACGGGTTAAAAGATTTTTAAGTTTTGATTGTTTAAATTGCGGTAAAAAGCCATAAGAATACCAGCAAGTATACACTGTCGTCAGTCATGTCGTACACATTCACACTAACAGGACGATCCAGCGTCTTAAGCTCCGACTTCTATCCACCTATTGAATTGAATCAGTCAAAGCAATATGGGTTGGCGCTTGTGGGATTCTATACTTATAATTCTATTTTTAACATTACCGAAACTAACAATTGTTTTGCTTACAAGATAAATGATAAAGCAATTTATAATGTAACAAGAATCCCTCCAGGAGCATACGAAATTGGCGACATTGAAAAGGCGATGATTGCTTCTTTAAAAAAAACTTTAAACAATGTGGACGAAAATATGTTTTCACTGACTGCTAATAATAGTACAATGAAGTGTGAAATAAAATCCAAATTAATTATTGACTTTACTAGAGAAAATAGCATTGGGGAAATGTTGGGATTTGGAAGTGTCGTACTGAAAAGTGGTCAGAAGCATGAATCCAAATTTCTAGTTAATATTATGAATGTGCGCATTGTGAGAATCGATTGTAATATTACATCTGGAGCATACCTAAACTCACAAGAATGTCATATATTATTTGAATTTGATATAGATGTTGAACCAGGATATAAATTGTCGAAAGAACCACAAAATATTATTTATATGCCGATACAGCCCAGCGGTCGTCAGTTCATAGACAACATCACTCTACGCATCTTGGACGACAACGGTGACTTGATTGACTTTAGAGGAGAGAAAATCATCATCAAACTTGAGTTGAAGAAAATAGCCTAATTATGGGTTTTCGTGTTAATCGCCACTTAAATATGCTTTCTTCGATGAATCAATCTGTAAAAGAGCATAAAAATAAACCAGTTACCCAAAGACACGTCATTCGTTCTCCGCACCTCCGATCGGAAACACATCATCGCCAACAACATCTCTCTACAAGGGATTTAAAGTTTTTAAAATCCATTGGGCTAAAAATTAGAAAGCATAAACCATGATGACTACCAGTGATAAAATCGAGGTTTTTACTGAACCTTTTCTGGACAACTCTATCGTAAGTTTGCAAGAACACACCTATAAGCCGTATGGCTCTCCAACCTTTAAAAATTCAGACGAAATCCGTGTCGCCGTTCAATTTCAAGACATAATTTTAGACATATGTGACAGTTACATTTACATTGAAGGAAGTTTTACACCTAAAGATATTACTAAAAAGTGTCAACTCTCCAATAATGCTCTCGCGTTTCTATTTGATGAAATCAGATACGAGATGGGTGGTGAACATGTGGCAGTTGTCCGAAAACCAGGTATTACTACAGCTTTAAAAACAATGACTTCATTTGGCTCTTCACATTCAAAGGCTCTCTTAACATGTGGTTGGGGTCTAAACGAAGAAAAGCAAGATATCCTAGATCCCACAAGTCACACGTTTTCAGGAAAATTACCACTAAAATATTTAATGGGATTTGCCGAAGATTATAACAAGGGTATTTTCAATGTTAAACAGGAGCTGATTTTAATCATTGCCCGTACATTTAGAAATTCGTATATTGGTGAAACAGATGCAGACATAAATATAAATAAGATCGAATGGAAAATACGGCATATTTATTAAAAGTTAAAAATTATGTCTCGTATTAATAAAAGTGGAAATAACGAAAATATTCAAATGGCTTATCGGAATTGAGACCTTTATGAACTACCTGCTCTGCGAGAAACTTCCTCAGATGTGTGGGCTTTGAGAACTAGCACGAGCTTGGAAAAACCTCGTTATGTCATTATCGGTTTCCAGAGTAACAGTAATTATGATAAGCGGGAAAAGGATGCCACCAAGTTTACTAATGCCAACATAAGTGACATTAGACTTTTTATAAATTCTACGGTATTTCCATATGAAAAATGGAATTTGGATTTTTCTAAAAAGCTGTATGCCGCGGCGTATTATAATTATGAAAATTTTCAAAGCAGTTATTACGGACGTGAAATAAACGACCCAATGATGGATTTGTCTGAATATTTGGAAAACCCAATTTTTGTAATTGACTGTAGTCATCAGCCAGAAGCAGTGAAGTCCTCTACGGTAGATGTGAAAATAGAGTTTGAAACACGTAACAATAAATTTCCAAAAGACACTAAAGTGTATGCATTAATAATTCACGACTCCTATTTTACATACAATGTTTTAAATGGTTCAGTTACAAACAGATCTGTCTATTAGTTTTAAGTTTTTTTGTTTTATGTATTACAATTTAGATGTATTAAGCAAAATTTGGGGGGCCCACAACAAAATAAAAAAATTAAATTGTTTGTGTTTTTATTTTACCCATGTAACTAGACACAGAAAGTATGTGTATGCGAATAGGGTGAGCCATTCTTAAAAATTAGTAATAGGAGTTTAGATTTCAATGGTTGCTAAACACAGATGAGTGCGAGGAGGGGCACCCATCCTTATTTTTAAGAAATTTTATATTTTAGGGAAAATATCTTAAAATCTTACAAGTCAGAACTACATTTGTAATGATATACATTATCATTTAAAAAATTATTGTCAAGTTCGTGTTTGTGCAAACATGGTACTTTATTAAAAAATTCTGTATGTATTACTATACTTACACACATTTACGAAAGAAATTTGTATATATTAAAACCGGAGTTGATGATTTTGTCAGTCTATATTCACAATGTCGAATGTGAACACTATTGATAAGTTTGGTCGCAAAAGAAAATTTAATGACACCAAGTCTATCCGTCGCGGT
Source organism: Philopedon plagiatum (assembly GCA_963971165.1). Lineage (NCBI taxonomy): Eukaryota > Metazoa > Arthropoda > Insecta > Coleoptera > Curculionidae > Philopedon > Philopedon plagiatum. The sequence continues at coordinate 62,080,460 of OZ020189.1, read as the reverse complement.
CCTTCAGGAATAGGGTTTAAGCTTACACCGGACGGAAATTATGATATTAATCGAAAAAGATTATGTAATTTAGGAGAACCATTAGAAGGAGAAGACGGGGTTACACGAAATTATGTTGATGTGCACCTTGCTCAATGTGTTCAAGAGACGCACAAAGCTGTGAAAGAGTCATCATTTATTATTATTGATACTGCAAAAAAATATTTTGAAGGACACATCCATTCTAGAATAAATGAAATTATACGACAAATGAAACAATACATAGATAGTGAGCTGAGTAAAGCGCATGGGGGTAACATTGGAAAGTTAGAGCAAGATGGCCCGAAACAATTTTAACTATGCCATCGTTTAGTCACTATTTTTATTTAGATGATACATTAATTACATGATCCCATAATTTTAAACATATTATATTTGTTCGTGTCCACAATAAAGACAGAATTATGTAGTATCCATGTTTTTTTTAATTTCCTCTAAACTTCTAGTGAACTTCTATTTTTGACATTTTTAAAATTTGTCGGACAGCGTCGGGGTTTTGCACACATAAAGTAGCTATACACTGCTACTTTTTCCCAACGTTTGAGCCCTCTACGTTTAAAAATGGGTGATTTATGAATTAAAAAAAAACTATTAATTTTTCGGTTTTTCCGGATTTTCTCCGTTGCTACTTATCCTATTGGGACGTTCGACCTCTCATTTTGTTCGTATTTTTATTCTCTACAAATCGTCCATTTACACTATTAAGATTGCTTCACTACTTTCCATTTTATAAGCAAAAAACTAAAAAAATCACGTTTTTTTTTGTTTAAAAATGTTTATAACAAATTAATGGCAAAAATTTCAGAGTTGGAAATATAACAGGAATCATATACGGATCGTCTTTCAGATGGTGGCACAGGCGGTTTTCTAATAAGATTAATGTCATGACAAATCGCTCTATTGTTTGGCCCATAAGAGAATTTCACACATCAAAATTCGACACCCTGTATAAAATATGATTACGAATTTATTTTGTGTTCAGCATACACACATATTATCTTTCTCTTTGGTACGTTTATTAAAAGTTATTTAACAGTTAATATATCGTGCTTTTATGTGTCAGATACCTTTGAATGCCCGGTAAACGACCAATTGTTAGAAACGACTGGTCTCCCGCTGCGTTACTGAATAGGGTCATTATATTATCACCCTACGCAACTCTATTTCTATTATATTCTATGAAAATATCACATTGTCATTGTAAAAGTATTACGGAAATAGTTGCCATCTGTTGAGATATAATAACATTTAGATGGGGTGCTAAAGGAATTAGAGGGTGGTTGGATACATTAAATGAAATAAAAATAGAATATTTTGTAAAGAAATAGTGTCCCATCGTTTTCATTATAGTTGACTTTAACGCGTCTCGCTCGCTTCGAGAGGGGCATCATTTATTCGGTAGCAATGGCACAGTTAAGAGCCATCGTGAAACCGTTTTCGATTAATGGGTACGAAAAATGCCCAGACTGCCTGCAATACAGTTTTAAAAACCAAAAGTGCACTGGTTGTGTAACCCTTACGCCGGCGAACATCCAGGTTGGTGTCGCGTATCCACCAGTTGATATTGCTTTATTATCATCTGATGAAGACGAGCCTCCTACGGTACCGCAGCCAAGGTACCGTCCAGCACCACGAAGCGTTTTGGAGAGGAGGCAACGAGAACGAAACCAACGCAACCAACAGTAATAGTCCTTTTAAGGACCGTGCAAATAGGCCTACCGGGGAAAGCACGTATACAATTATAACGCGCCGGTGAAGTTTAGCTCCTGTTATGTTTGTGGATAAAAACATAACTAAGCTGGTGTGGAAACGACTTCAAAAATAATACAATAATTTAATTAATACTGTGGAAGTAACCACTAGTCGTTACGATTTTTAAAAGACGTATTAACTCAACTATTTTCCTAATTTTAAACTAACTGTGTTTTATGCCTAAATTTTGAGCTCGATGATTTTTAGCATTGATTGCCGTTCACTGTTGTTCGGTAGAAAAGGATCTTATTTATTATAAAAAACCAGAATATTTTGAAATAACCGTTTATTCAAAAAAAAATTACACACATTTCTTTACTTAAATCTAATGAGTACAGTCTAATTACAATTAAATTATATACAAAATTACAAATAAACTTATTTTACTTCACTAAATGAATACTGTATGTACAAAGAAAAGAAAATTACACACATTTTTTTTTACTTAAACCTACTGAGTACAGTCTAATTACAATTTAATTATATACAAAATTACAAATAAACTTATTTTACTACACTAAATGATACTAAATGAATACTGTATGTACAAATAAATATTATATACAATATTCATTTAGTATCTCCAAGTCTTTTTTACTTTGGGCGACTGCACTTTTTAAGTTTTTCAGTTCATTTTGCACCTCTTGCAGCCGCCTCTGAAGTTCCGTAACGCGGCGCTCACAATTGTCCACTTCGGCGTCAGTCTCCATTACACGCTTTCTTAATTGGTCGCGCGCACCATACAACCCCGACAACATCACGCGATATTCACCTGATAGGTCTTTTATCCTATCAGGGAATTGCTCCTGCTCGGGGTTCACGTTAACTTCCACAACCGCTTCCGTGACAATGGCCGCAACGTTCTTCCTCGTCGACCTTTTCTTCCTTCGACTCGCAACAGGCGACGGGGAAGCCACAACTTGCTCAGGCTGCGCCCAACTGGTTGACGGTTGAGGTTCTTGACACGTCTGCCTCCTTTTCTTTCTTAAAGCGCCTTTATCTGTTGGCGCTGTCAAGAGCCTTTCCAGCTACGATGTTGTGGTGGGTGCAGCTGGTTTCACCACCACGTCGCCGATGATGGCGATTTTTCGTGCTTCCTCCACAGCCTGCACTGCCACCTGGTGGTCGACAACTTGGTGCAACTCTTGGGGCACCGCATCTTGTGCCGCCATCTGGTGGTCGACGACCAGGTCCAACAATGCGTCCATACCGTCCTCCGGAAACTCTATTTCTTGTGGTTGCACCTCAGTCGTCCCAAAATATTCTTTAAATGCATCTGGTGTCAGGAACTGAAACTCGTCCTGTTCGCCGATAAACTCTTGGGTTTGGTTCCCGATTAATCCACATAGTTGGCTGACCATCTTGTAACTTGTTTACTATTACTTTCACTGTCAACTTAAACGCGTTAGGTGAAGATGTGTGCTTTACACTGAAGAACTTCCCGCAAGCAGTCCGCTTTTATGCTTGTCTATTTCTCCCACTAGACATTCTGCTCCCACCGATTCTTACTGTCCATCACAATCGTTCAAGGTTATGACTTCGTAGGGCAAACGTCGACCACCGATTCTCACCCTTCACGTTCGTTCAAGGTTATGGCTTCGTAGCGCAAGCGGTCGACCACCGATTCTTACCCTTCAAAATCGTGCAAGGTTAGGTAGGGTTAAAATTAAAACACGACCCTAACTTTTAATGTGATATAATTTTGTGGGGATAGGTTGATCGTATAAAATAATACATACATGTTAAGATTTAGAATATATACAGTGTACAATATTGAAAGAATGTTTTTTTTTGTTTATGCATTACGTGCTAGTAAAAATTCGTTTATAATCACAGCCTTATACTTCTTTACAAAATAATGTTTTATTTGCAGTTCAAACAACAATTATAAAAGCTATACTTATGGAGTAATTTTTAACCCTATATAAACTTTCCAGTTCAATTGCATATAATTACAAAAACGACTGAATGACTTGTAGTAAATTTTCTAAATTCTGCTCAGGATCGGACCTATAAAAGTCTATGTCTGTATGCCCCCAAGGTAGAGTTTTTGTAGACGAGGGAATTACATGACGTTTATCATCGTGGTGGGTTAGGGCAACTTTATTTATTATTTCTGTATAAACGTCGTGCAAGTCACTTCGAAAAGTTTTCATTTTTCTAAATATTAATCCACCGTGCTCTACTATTTTTCGATAATCATCTAGATGAAGTTCCTTTTCGATAACTGATTTTTTTATACCTTTTGCTTTTTTTAATTCGCTATTTAAAGACTTTACATAATAAGCTTTGGCCCCGGTACCATAAAAACCTATTATCGGATCACATGGAAATTCATCTTTTATCCTACCCAAGACCGATTTGCATTTAGTTATATTAAAGTCATTTTGTCCGGGGTAATTGGACGTATCAAATTTATCCGGATTTTCAGCTATTATGCGATAAAAATCATCTGTAAAAACTTTTAATATAAGCGAATCGGTGTCGGTGTAAAGTAAAGAAGCATTAGTACCAAACTTTTCCTTAATGAAATTATAGAAAAAATCATAAATCACAGTTTTTGAAATGTCTAATATGGAAAACCCAATATATATTGGTTTGTTGTAAATAATTTTTAATTTGTCCATATGAATGGCAACAAAATCTTCGGTGAAAATAGATCTACTATTAAAATTGCGGCGTGCAATTAATGCTCGTGCCCCGACTTTCCCTCTAGCATTTTCCCAATGCGTTATTAATTGTATGTCTTTACGGTTTTCCACATTTTCCATCGTTTTTCCAAAAATTGCGTTTATGATTAATTTAAAGAGATCTTTACCAAATTTTGTAGTTGATAAATTTCGTAATTCAGTATTAAAATCAATGTATTTTTTTAGCCACTTTGACTGGTCGAATTTTAAAATTCTATGCGTCCGCATTACCATTAGTCCCTGGTGTATGGCTTGTTTTAACGTTCTGTAGTGAACAATATATATTTTTTTATCATTTAAATTCGGAATTAATTTTGATAATTTTGCTTTTTCTGTAGGTGGTTTGATATTTTCTACTAAAAAAGGAAGATCGGAATGAGCATCATGTAATTCTACTGGATAATGCACGTCCACTTCCAAAACGTATCCTTGCGGACTCTCATCACCGATATCCATAATATTTAAATCGAGAATTTCGCGCTCTGACAACCACTTAAAACCACCAAACGGTAATGCTTGGGACATACTATAACCATACAGATTTGTTGCATCGAGATATGTTATAAATGAAGAAGGTTTTGTAGGGTCATAGTCTGGTAAATAGGAATTATTGGCAATATGTTTTCTTTCGGTACACTGACTTATACCACCCCGAATACCTTTTTTAAAAAAATGAATTATATCGAGGTCTGTTAAAAGTTCTAATTCTACCCTAGTCATACGTAACATACAGTCAAATGATAAACTTGGAAGAGTGTAATACTGCGCAGGATCCAATTTGTAAACGTTTAAACATGTGTCGCGAAACTGCTCAAAAACATCGCTTAATAATAAAACGTCCGACTTTAAATACAAGTCAGAATACTCCCCCAAATTCTTACACCCAAACAGGTGCCAAACTTCTTTAGCTCTCTCATAACACTCATCACTAATGTGTTCTTCACGTAAGTGATCATAAAATTGATTTTTTGTTGGTAAATTTGGGTTATTCATCTTATCGATGGAATCAACAAAACTGTATGGAAAAACACCTTTTCTACGCATTAAATTAAATTTATCATCATCAACAAAGTGTTTTCGTGTCTCTTTGAACTCGTTAATACTTAAGCCATTACCCAAATTTTCCAATGAGGTTGATAAAAATTTAAAACTATCAATAAATTGCAACTTTAAATTTTTTTTCTTTATTTGTCCCGTTTTGTTATCAGTGTAGTCGTGCATGTAAATGCTCTTTGTAAATGATATATATTTCTCTTTACTTTGAGCTATTACATCAATTTTATCCCCATATCTGCATAATTCTTTAATGAACATGTGGCTATCGTAGCCGCTTAAATTATGGAATATGATGGGGACAAAATTGGGTAATTTATAATTTAAATTGCAAATAGAATGTGCGGCGCCATGTCTTTTCCTTCCCGTTATGTGGCAGTGGTCTTTTACTTTAATATCTGTCTCGTCGAAGGGACCTTCACAAATTCCACAAACTTTGGCATGTTCAAATTCTCTTCGTTCATCAGGTGTTAGAGGATGCATTGGTGTAATATCTCTCAAATATGTGTTATAAAAAAACCTTAAATCGGTTTCAATGCGATCCACAAAAACTTTAGCCGCATCATTTCCCCGATATAGCTCAAACTTGGAAATAGAATCATCGAAAGAGCACTTAATTAAATAGGAAAAAGAGTATGGCTCATGTTTTAAGCTCTTGACAGTGTAAGAATTTTGTGGGTTTGGTTCGACTGTTTTAATGGGTTTTAAAACAGATTCAAAATCTGCATAAACAACAAATGGAACCCGCATCTGCTTTTCAATGCTATCGAATTTTAAAATATTTTCCGGCACACTTTTTCCAAATTTATCTACTTTTAAGTCAGTCGAGGGCGTTAATGTAAAGATGTGTTTACAGTCATGTTTTTGATGTAATATTAAAGCTGACGGTGATCTAAAATAAGTTAAGCAACCGTCACAAAAGTATAATTTATTGTGATGTTTTGAAATCTGACTAGAAACTAGACGAGACAAATTCTTTATCCAACAATAATGATTTTTTGAGCAGGTTGCATCACAAACATGTTCATTATCATCTTCTTTAATATTACAATCTTTCGTTAAAAGCAGCAAATTTACATGTGTTAACAACTTTTTCGGTGCATATCTCAAAGGTCCAACAACCTCGTATTTTAATTTACTATCTTCGAAGCTAGTCTCCAAACCGTATACATTAACCGAAATATTATTCAAATTTTCAAATTTTGTAATATCACACAATTTTACTGGAAAATCTATACCTGTTAAGTCTAATACTCTTGACAAATGTGGGTAAGATGTATGCTGTGAAGACATGTTGACTACTGGAAATAATGCTGATGTTATAGCCCAGGCAAAACAACACTCATCCTGGTTTATCACGTTGACGACCGCTCGTTTAGCTTCGATAAATTTCGGCAACTTAATGTATGATGATCCACCTAGAGGCGAGTACTTGTTGATGTTGACCTCCAGATACAGAATTTTTTCCAAAGACCATCCTGAAAAGATCAATAAGTTTGTTTAGTATTTTTTAAAAATAAACTTCAAATTTGGTTATACCATTTTTTACTTTTACATACCTGAATCTTTTTCCTGGAATTCGGTTGCTTGAACTTTCATGGCCTCCACAAAAGATTCGTAAATGTCTCTCAAATCATTTCCCAGAGTCACTATTTCATTGGTGGTATTAAAACACTTTTCACTAAGTGTATCCTGCGCTGCCAGAAAATATCGTCCAAACACAACCATGTTTATTTTTAATGATTTTTTTGCTCTCAATATTTCACTGATCAAATTAACCACCGCTGACTTAATTTCATTAAAAACTATTGTATAGTCCACATGGGTGTTATCGCTGGTTACACGGTATGATATAATTCTGTTTTTAAACGCACTGTGAATAAGCTCAACACCGTGAGATACTGGCACACAAGATTTACTTCTGTGTTCAAGTGTTCTCTGATGAGCTAGCATCTGACTTAGTGGCACAGTTACATTACATGTCACACAAGTATGTGTAGCAGATGTTGATGCAGCACCATCAATTTTACACCGCTTTCCACCAACCATATTATCAAATCTTGTAACACAAGATTCCTTTTTATGCCGTATCAAAGTGTAACTGCGGGTGAATGAACTTCCACACTTATCACACACAAAAGACATTTTTTAATATTGCTTAACACGTAGCCACTCAGTTTAGCCGCAAACTACGGAACAAAACCAACTCACCTGCTTTATATATAAAAGACTGGCAAGTCGAAGCCACACACATACACCCGACATATGCAAGGTCAAGTAAGAATAATCAAAGACAAGGCCAAGGTTAACCTTCAGGGTCGACCAAGGGCAAAAACTCACTCAAAAGGAAGGTCACCTTGAACGCTCAATGTCAACCAAGCAAACACCATTCAAAAGCACTACATCACCAGATAAATGTCAAGGACAAAAATATTACCCAAGGTCAACATAACTCGATACTTTCAAAGTCATGCTCAAGGTCATACTACACTGTGTATTAGTTTAGGGGAAGAGAACAAGTTGTCACAAACGCGGAGAAAGACGACAAGGAAAGAAGGAACTACAGGGTCAAATTTGTCGAAAAAAGAAATCATGTGAAATTAACAAGCGAATGTCGCAAAATAATGTGTAAAATCTTCTTGTCTAACAAGTTTCACAGCATTGCTTAAAATTTTGTATAAAACAGGTGGTGTATGAAAAAAGCAGCTTAGTTCAATTTAAAAATGAGTCGCGTTAACACTATTGATAAATTTGGGCGTCAAAAAATGTTTGAAAATAAACGGTTAATACGTGGGCCACCAGGAATAGGCTTTAAACTTACACCCGATGGAAATTATGATCTTGAAGGAAAATCTTTAACTAACTTGAAAGAACCAACAAATAATGATGATGCCGCTACGCAAAAATTTGTTAAAAAAGAAATTCATAGGTTTGCTGTGACAATTGCTTCCATATTTAATAAAGATCTGTTACCATTAATACACAAAAACGATAGGGAAATTAGAGAAAAAATGGAAGTTTTTCAGAAAATATTGTACTATCAGCCTTTATTTGAATCGTTAAGCGCATTAGATGCACCATCTGGCTCAACTATAAAAAAAGTTCAAAAAGCAAGAACACATTAAACAATTTATTCAAAAATCGATTTTTTACAACACTTGATTACGCTAACGAAGAAGATTTGGAGGAAATATGTCATGCTAACGACGATGAAGAATAATGGTTTTGGACTACATGTATGAGAAAACGTAAATTATACCATTTTGAATTTAGTTCCAAGTTTTATATACGCTCAGAAAATAAATTTTTTACTTAAACCGTAATGTTATTTTATTTTTATATCTTATACCATAGAAAATAATACGAACACAAAAATTTAAAAAAATATTTATTGGAAAATACATATTAATTTGCTTTGTACAATGTTATAAAATGTTGCGTTCTTCCTATTTTTGTGTATTCATCATAGCATCACCAGCATTAACATCGTCTGAGTCGGCTTCAGGAATCAATTGAAATTTCGTTATTAACTCCTTTGGTAAATTTGGTACCTCAACAAGGAATGCTTTCAGGTCTTCACCAACCATTTCATCAAAAAAATTTTCTAGACTAATGGAACCATACAAATATTTTTCACACAGATGTGCTCCTGCCGTGAAATTGACAAAATCCTTCATATATCTTCTATACTGACTTTCTGCTAAGTCGGGATCTGATGCAGCATGCGTTGAATAATGCAATATATCTTGTGCCATTCTCTTTAATGCACGCGACAACCAGTTCAGATATAAATTTCTATTTTCACTGGCAAATGAATAATCAGCCATCTATTAATGAAATAAAGGAACGCGTAGGTGATCTGAGGTGATTATTTGTTTTAAAAGAGTATTACATTTTTTAAACATATTCTGCTATTTACATATTACGTTGTATGTTTATTAAAAAGTAGCTTTACAGATAAAAATGTTATTCCAAAAAACCGAAATTTACTAATGTTCTAGTATTATTACCAGCATAAACATTAGTGCTTTGACCCAAATAAATTAGAGTGTATTTACCACCAGAATTACTCATAATATCCACAATATCATCTGATATGGCCTCAGCAACACGTTTGGGCAAAAATACTTGAAATTTAACATCTTGAGTATTATCACACAAAGTTACGAGAATAGTTTTTCCAAAACGTGTAACCATTGAAACCATCGCTTGAATTATGTAATTCTTTCCCACAGTTAACTGTGTAATTCTTTTACGTTCCAAAAATACATCTTCTTTACCAAGCAAATTATTAATTTTATCTAAAACCTCTTTTGAAATAGCCATCTTTAAAAAATGTAATATAATTTTTTAAAATACCTTAGAAATACACTTTCAGAGCACCACACAAACACAAAATTTCTATGTTGATGTAACTGATACTCGTTTAATTCTAATATTGTTTCGGCTGTGAATGGCATTTATATTACACCTTTTCAAGGTCAAGTCACAGTAAACTAGTAGGGGGAAGCGCATATAAGCAAGACCAAACTTCAAGGTCAACATCTCAAAGTCATACAAACTTTCAATGTCAGATAAGCACCACTCAAAACCATTACATCACCAGATCAATGTCAAGGTCAAAAATATTACCCAAGGTCAACACAAATCGATACTTTAAAAGTCATTCTCAAGGTCAAGGGCAAAAACTCTCTCAAGGTCACCTTGAACGCTCAATGTCGTAAGGTCAAAAATATTACCCAATGTCAACACAAATCGATACTTTCAAAGTCATGCTCAAGGTCAAGGACAAAACTCTCTCAATGTCACCTTGAACGCTCAGTGTCAATACAACGAGCTTTTCAAGGTCATCACAAGGTCAAGGTCAAGGAGTGGGGGTGAATTACTCTTCTCATTTCAACACTACTGGAGGCGATCCTTTTTCTTGGAAACAATTTTAAAATAACATTTATATCATCATCATCATCATTTCCAGCTGTTTCAACCATTTCCAATTATGGTGTAGTCTCCCTTACATATTCATTTTTCATTTCGGCCCATTGTTGTCTATTGTTGGCTATGCGGGCCCAGGTTAATCCTGATAATTTCTTTATATCATGGTCCCATCTCAGATTTGGTCGTCTTCTTAGTCTTTTCACGCCTCTGGGGTACCATTGTGTAATTCTTGTGGTCCATCTATTGTCAGTTCTTCTCGCCAAGTGTCCTGCCCATTGCCATTTGAGGGACTTGATCCGGTGGATGACGTCTATCACCTGGGTTTTCTGCCTTATCCACTCTATTCTCTTGCGGTCCCTCCTAGTTATTCCTAGCATGCATCGTTCCATAGCCCTTTGTGCTACCTGGAGTATTCTTGTTATGTCTGTTTTTAGTATCCAGGTTTCACATCCGTATGTCATGACTGGTAGTATACATTGGTCAAACGTTCGCTTCTTTAGGTGGAGTGGCATTCTAGATTTGAATATGATTGTGTTTCTACCGAATGCTCTCCATGCTAGTTTTATTCTTCTGTTGATTTCTGGTAGTAGAGATCCCGAGATGTGTATTAGTTGACCCAGGTATATGTATTCTTCTACTATTTCCAGTGTGATGTTGTTTACTTGTATGTCTTGTTTGTCTACCAGTTCGTTGTACATTATCTTTGTTTTGGCTAGGTTCATCTTCAGACCTACTTTATTGCATGCTGTATTTAGTTCGTCAATTTGCTGTTGAAGTTCATCAGGGTTCTTGGCGATTAGTATAATGTCATCAGCGAATCTTAGGTGGTTGAGGTGTTCTCCGTCTATGCATAGACCTTTGTTGTCCCAGTCTAGTTGACGGAAGATTTCTTCAAGTGTTGCCGTGAAGAGCTTTGGAGATATTGCGTCTCCTTGACGTACTCCTTTAGTTGTGGGAAATTCCGGAGATCCTTCGTATATCATGACTCTGGCTTTGGCTTCTTTGTATATATTTGCCAGGGTTTCTATATACGGTTTGTCGACACCCTGACTGGTTAGGGCTTCTATTATAGCTGCCAGTGGAATTTCATATTCTTTTGTTCGACTGATGACCTCCCTTAGTGTGGGTATGTGGTCGATTGTGCTGAAGCCGCTTCTAAAGCCAGCCTGTTACCGTAGTTGTGCAGCATCTAGTGTGTTCTGTATTTGGTATTTATGATCTTTGTGAATACCTTGTATATTATTGGTGGTAGACTGATTGGTCGATAGTTTCTTATGTCTTCTTTACTGCTTTTCTTGTGACTTAGAATTATATTGGCGCTGTTCCAACTTTGTGGTATATGTCTTGATCTTAGGCAGTTAGTGTAGATTTTTGCTAGGATTTTCCATGTTCGTTTACCTGCGTGTTTGATTAATTCGACCATCACACCGTCATTGCCTGCTGCTTTACCATTTTTCATGCTATTAAGCGCCTTCTCTACTTCTTCCACGAGAACTTCTGGGGTGTAGTCATTTAATCGTGGTGTCGTTACCTGTTCCTGTATTGTCTCCGGGGCCTTGTATAGTTCACTATAGAATTTGGTTACTAGGTTTATTATTTCTTCTCTATTTGTGACTCTGGTGTTGTCATTTGTTAGTGCCACTACTTGTTTCTTGCCTATGAGGAGGGATTTCTTAGCGGTCTTGTAGCTTTTTCTGTTTTCGATTGCAGTTTCTACTAGTTTTTCGTTGTAATTTTTGATGTCTTCTGCAATCTTCTTCCTTATTGTCTTGCACAGCTCAGTGTATTCTATTCTTTGCACGTTGGTCGTGGCCTTCATTTCCCTTCGTTTTCTTAGCAGCGTCCTAGTTTCATCGGATAGCTTCTTGTGCTGATTATGTTTTCTTGGACCACCTATTTCTTTGGCACAGCTTAGGATAGTTTCCATGAGCTCTGTGCTTTCTGCCTGGTCTTGTAGTCTGTTGTTTAGTAGCGCCTGGTATTGCTCGGAGTTTTCGACAAGTTTATTTGTGTCTACTCCTGTTGCCATTGGCTTTCTGACCAGTTTCAGTCTTTCGAGTTTCGTGTTCAGTATAACTCTTGCTCTGATTAGCCTGTGGTCGCTACCTTCCGAAATTTGTTGAGGACGCTGACATCTCTTATCGTGTTCATCTTGTTGGTTAGGATGAAGTCTATTTCGTATTTGATAGTTCCATTTGGGCCTTGCCATGTCCATTTCCTATTTGGGTTTTTCTTGAAGAATGTGTTTGCTATGGACATATTCTGATAATGTGCGTATTGTACAAGTCTTTCTCCTCGTTCGTTCCTTTCACCAAATCCAAAGTTTCCTACTTGTTGTTCTTGGTCCTTTTGTTTTCCTATTTTTGCATTGAAGTCGCCTATCAGGTACTTGAATTGGCTTTTGTTACTGTTTAGTGCTTGAGTAACTTCAGTGTAGAATTCTTCCACTACTTCGTCTGAGTAGCTGGCCGTCGGGGCGTATACTTGGACAATTTATATATATACAACATTTATAATATATATATATATATATATATATATATATATATATATATATATATATATATATATATATATATATATATATATATATATATATATATATATATATATATATATAATATACAGTGATGGACAGAATTTACGCAGAATATGGGAAAAATTTGTATTGTTGGATTTTAACAAATATCGATGTTGGCAATTGCTTCTGCATCACTGGAAACCCCAAAAACCATTAAAGAGTGGCGTTCGTCTTTAGGGGTTTGGCGGGAAATTTAATAAAATCAAAAATTATAGAGCAAAAATGACCTTAAATGAAAGATATCAAAAACGTTTATTAAGAAATGTTGTTTAGAATTGAATTATAAAGACGTACCTACACAAAATTTAAAAGCAATTGAATAAAAAATAAGAAATACTTGTTTTTGCCAAATTTAAAATTTGTCAATACTCATAATGCAATTTTTAGTGCAAAATATTATTAACTGCACTAAAATAGTTACTTCAAATCACGTTCCCTAAAATTATACTTTTTAGTTGCCTTTCCTAGAAGAAAATTGTTCAATTCTGGCTGGTACTCCATTGCTTCATAACGAGATATTTTTATGGCCTTTGCATGCTAGACTCCTCCAATCAGTTTATTATTAATAAAAGGGCATACATGTTTATGTTTTTTGATACCGCTTTATTATTCTGATTACAAAACTTTTTAAATATTATTCAAAAGAAATTAAAAATTGGAAATGATAAACTAAGTAGGTACCTACTTAGAAATTTAACAGCAAATATTAACAATAACAATATTTTAACTTCTGAACTATTCACATGACTACCATCTCGTTCAATACATGTAATTGTCTTTTGTTCCATCGCATTTCATTTAGTACTTTTCTTAAGATATCGGGTGTTATATTGGCGACATGATATCTCTAAATCCTAAAAAATCCTCTGAATGATCTACGTCTCTAAATGGCCGATGTTTGTATACCTTGTTTTTAAGGTATCCCCACAAAAAAAATCCCTTGGGGTCAGGTCCGGAGATCTTGCAGGCCATTGATTTATCGAATAACGGCCCATCCATTTGCAAGGAAAATGTGTATCCAGCCATTGACTTACCCCAGCAGTACTATGTATTGACGCGCCATCTTGTTGGAAAAACATTTCATGTCACTCTAGCAGGGGTAATTCATATAGATCCTCCATTAACTCATTACTTAAAAACTATAAGTACCTATCTGAATTAAGATTGTTCCTGAAAAAGTAAGGACCGATATAATTTTTGTATTGATAATACCGCACCAAACGTTTGTTTTAAATGAATACTGATTTCTTGCCTCTATGATAAAGTTTGGATTTTCATCTGCCCACCATCTACAATTTTGCGAACTTATAATACCATTTGATGTAAATGTAGACTCATCAGTAAAAAGATTTTTTTTTGGAAAATTGCTATCACTATCCATCATTCCCTGAAACCAAAATGAAAAATCTGTGCGTGCATCTAAATCCCTTTCAAACAGAGAAAGAATACATTTTGTATTATACGCTCGAAATCTATGTTGTTTTAAAATTCTGGCAACTGATCTTGAAGACATACCAACTTGTTTTTTTCTTTCTGAGAGAGATTTCCTAGGATTTTCTGCTACGGACAACAGTACGTTAAAGGTACCTTCTTCATTTGTTACTGTTTTAATGTTAGGTACTTTATGACGATTTTCAACGCAACCTGTTAGTTTAAATTTGTTTAAAAGTCTGTTGAATTATGAATAGTCTTGTTGGGATGTCGACCATTAAATATTTCTGCAGCATGTCTGCAACTGCGGTTTCCGCCACAAATTAATATTAGGTACCTCAATTTCTACTTCTAGAGACTTCACTTGGGAAGGCATTTTAAAATATCTTATTAGTAGGTATGGCATTACCTGAGACGAAGAAGAAGAATGTGTACATAACCTCACTTTTACAGGGATATAGATGACGCACTGTTGTAGTCATTCGATTTGATCATTTATTAAATTGAAAAAAGTTTTCGGACCGAATGAGTCTTGAACCGCCAACCTTCCGATTAGAACTCCAACGCCGTATCCATCGAGCCACCGAAGTATATTAATAATTTAGCCTTTCAAGTCCAAGTCATTCATTAAGCGGCGTAACAAACTTTTTCCATGGCAGAGAGCACAACCTGTTTGAGGTTTAAAGGTCAAAGGCAGTAATGTAAAAATAACAAAATGATAATTTTAAGGATAGGATATAATGACATAATTTATTAGTTTAGAAATTATTAATCTCCACGTAGGTATATCACTCACATGACGGTACTATTAAAATCTATAAATAAAAAATTTAATTACAAGGCATTTAAGATTAAGTAGATAATAATGATTAAAGTATGCAGTTTTAATTGCAGCATTGTTAAGAATAATTATAAATAGGGCAGGGTTGATCTATGTATGATGATGCGAATAATATTGTACAGAGTAGCAGCTTAGAATAAAATAAAATATCTTACCCAGGCAGCATCCTCAAAAGTACTACTACATCCAAGTTTTGCTTTCCTCTGACGAACTTTTAAGAACTGAAAGTAATGATAATATTGTATGTGAATGAATATATACGCTACTCTGTGAAATCGATGATAGAAAGAAACAGTACAATAAATTCATGGGTATGGGTTCGAAAGTTATAGAATGATTTAAACGAGCTCACACTTAGGGCAGAAAATTACGTGTAACGTAGTAGAACATTAAAAGAAACAGGGATCGCTAAGTGTTCAGGACAAAATGACTAAGTATATGTGTTTATGTATTGAGGATAGAATGGAGAAGATATTAAAATAGGCTCGCGTGAGGAGCTTTAAAATAGGTTGGGTTTTCCGACAAAATGGTGAAGGTGTTAAAAATAACAAAGAGGGTTCGTAATATGTAGTTATTTGTGAATAAAAGAAGTTTTAAGAAGTAATTACAAGGATTTGTAAGAACAAGACTATTTTCAATAAACTATTTTACATTTGCGTACCCTAATATTTTTGTGCAATATAAACTACACTTTTCCCTGTCTTACTTTAACTGCCTTGAGACAGTCAAAATATTAGCATATCGTTTATTACACCATTTAATCGTTATTTCAGCGATTTAAAATGTATAGTTCCTCAGCGACTGATAAGATGATACATAAAATAGTAAACTAGTATCAACGAAAGAAAAGGCTGCAAATGTTACTTGTCACTGATCATTTTAGGTACATCACTTGTCATTTGGCACATGTTAAATGTCAAAATCAAGATTTGATTTAGATCACGTGTTGAGGATGACGTCATAACCCGTGGTTAGTTATTGTATTTTAATGTTTAATGACTAGGACTGTCGAAACGAACAACATGTAGAGGAAGTAGAGGACAATAATTTTATGCTGACATCTTTTTAGTCATTAGCTTGTAAGAATGCTTGTCTGTCAGTTCGTTTGTTCGCATAACTTATTAAGGAGGTTATTCCTACGTTGGAACGTATTTAGTTGAGGGCTTCCGGTCAGTCTTATTTTATGAACGTTAATTATAAAGTTCTGGCAATTATTACAAACATTATTAAACATTATACAGGTATAATATTTAATTTAATATTTATAATATTTGTTAAACTCATGTATATAACAATTGTAAAATAACACCTTAACACCAGACGTGAACTGATCCCTCAAGCGCGCTCCAGCTCGATTTTTATGGATAAAAACGATTCTTTCAAAACAAAACCCGTGTTTACTTAAACAAATTAATTCTATATTTTTAGTTTCTTTATTAATTACATTTACTTTACAATTTTATATATTTGTTATATCCGAGTTTATTATTTAATTACAGTCTGTTCTTTGCTTCTTATATCCATAGGACTCAGAGTTACATCAGGAAGAAACTTTCTCTTCACTGAATTCGGTCTGTACAGCCTGGTTCCCGTATTTGTTGTTGCAGTATGGTCTTTCGTTCGTCGAATGTTCTTTGATATAATAAGTACTGGGTCTGTCTTGTGGGGAATCATATTTTTTATTGTTTCAAAATTTATTAATTTTGATGCAGCATAATTTGAAGAGATACCTTTTACCTTGCAAACTACTTCTTCTGTGTTGCATTTTGTCGAGTGAACTTAATGCGTAATTCTTAGGACCTCCAGAAACGAACTTGGTGATATAACTACCGGAACCATTGCACTCTAATTCATTAGTCAGATCTCCGATAAATTCACCTGTTGGTAAATCAATCTGACCCGGTCTGGACACATAAATTACAGAGTCCGTGTCGTAATAAAGGACCCCGTCTTCGAGTTGTTGAAGATAGCTGTATAACTTCAATCTAGCCAGTGCCGTTACGAAAGCAGCAATAGACACATTAACAGTAGATAGTGGATCAGATGATTCTTCTGTGTGCTCATAACTAACAATCAATGTTTTTCATTAACAGGGAAAACGCCATTAACATAAATTCCGGAATTAGTAAACAAGGTAAAAAAAATCCTCGTTCATTGTATGTGGAGAGTAATATTCGATTGGGGAAGTGTTTCAACATAGTTTTCGTTAGCCTTGTTATTAAACATGTGAGGAAAATATCCTTTTTTAAAGGTGTCTGGAAGACCGAAAGCTTTGGGCAGTTTTGCTAAAGCCATCGGAAAATAATTTAGCTAGTCTATAAATTTGACATTCCCCACCAACATCATAATGATTTTGGTTCCTCTCATAATAAGTTCAGGTGCTAGATCGGTTTCAGTCGGGATGTAATTTAATATAAATTGGTGATCAAATGCTTGACCATTGTGCGCAATAACAATTACTTCTTTAAAGTTCTTCCTAATCTGTAGCACGTGTTGTGTAAAGGCCTCTACCGCGTGTGAACCTTTCAGCTTTTGCAATCTGATGCCACACCTCGTACAAATATCAATCGACCGTGATTTTATGCACATGTCGCAACACTGTTGAAATACACAAAGATTGACGCTATGACGGATCACACCGGGTTCCATCTCCTCTTCTTGCTGTGTCTCCAAATCATAAAATACAAATATTGTATCTTTAGTTTTGGGTTTTCCTGTGTCAGGTTGAATGTGATAGAGATGATTGTCGGTAACGTGAGTACGACAGATCTTGCAAAATATCTCCCCACATATATGGTTTCTGGTACTTCGAATTATTTTAAAACATTGATTGCAACTTTTTTCCCATAAGCCAACTTTTAGATGATTTTCGTAACAGTCCTTTCCTTTAAAATACCGATGACAAGAATCACATTTAACTTTAATTTGATCATTAGGACAGAGGGAAGCTTGGAGACAAGATCGACATGTTTTACTACATCTATGTTTATGTTTATGATCATAAGGAATGAAACATTGCTCACAATAATAGCTACACACAAAGGCAGCTGTTAAAGAACTTATCACGTTGTAGTGATTCTCTTGTTACTTTCTGATGACCCCTCAAATAAAATGTCTCTTCCCTTCGACCCATAACTGTAGACAACAATTTTATAGTCCTTAAGATGTTCTCGAAACTTTTCCAGTTCAGAAATTTCAGCTCGCTACCTCCAATAAAGTTTTAGTCATCTCTGTTTGAATTTTTCCAACAGCTCTTCTAATTTTAGCTAATGTAGGATCCTTGTCAACACTCGCCATTGCAACAACTAATGCCCTTGGCAAACACATATTTTCCGTGTTCTTGATGGTGATAATTCCTTTTCTCATGCCACATTCCTCTTCAAACTGTTGTAGTTTTTCCTCTGCCTTGACCAGACGGCAAGCGTACACTTGTTACTTTAAGACAAAAGGATTCCGTATTCAGACCCAACGAATTCGACTGATAAATGTTGCTTATCACATTCCAAACATCCTCATAATTTACTTCTTCGGCTGGTTTAAAGCGAAGCCATCCTTCACCACGGCTAAAGTCCTTGGAGCAAAAACTAAATCCAACATAATCCGACGGTTGTAGGCCCTCTGTAGATCTCTGAATAACTTGGTGAATCGCTTCTCGCACCCAGCCAACCGGTTCAACTCCTTCGGGCACAGGTTTCAGCCTAAACTCCAATGCACGACCAGTAACATTGTATCTTCCAACTTTCTGAACGGTATCCTTAATAACAAGAAACTTTTCCATTTTAACTAGACACGTCCGTAAACTTCAGGAGACTAATGCGAAATGCTGTTTGCCTCCTCTATTTATAACTTCGGTTCGTCAGAAAAGAAGGGTGTTCAGAAAACCAACTGAAGCCCTGCAAAAGAGTTTCAGTTTTGGTATGCAGTATAATTAAATTATCGAGTACTTACTACCAATATTAATAAATACGAAAACAAGACCCTGCGTTCGAGAAAAATGTTCTCTGTAATAAATGTTTACGGATTTATTAGGCAGCAGAATAATATTGAAATTTAATGATGTGGGTTCTCACACCTTCAAATATTTTAGTTACCAAGAAAAAACTTAATTACAGCAATGCATGTCTGTAACAATTAAACAATTTACCCCAACATTTTAAAAAAAGAAAGAGAATTTACCCCCACTACTTCGAAATTTAATATTTTACTTATCAGTTGAATATTCTAAGCGTCTGCGACAAAAAAGAGTTATCGTGAATTTACCTATTACCACTTTTCTGTACTTTAGGAAGTTAGATAGAAATATTTTTATACTTACCAAACGAAAATAAATTTCAAAATTTCTAGTGCTTGAGCCTCAGGCACACACTCGCTGTTAAATAAGTAGGAACAGGGCGACGATATCTGTAACAAATATCACAACTTTTACATCTTAGCTGTTAATATTTCGTCTAATTAAAATATTGACAAGCTATAAAAGTGTAAATAGCTTCAAAATGTATCTGAAAATTGCTAGATTTCAACAGCCTGTTTTGTCTTACCATAAAATCGAAAAACTAATAACCTTCTTTTTATCGTTTATTATCTTTGTCTCTCTTTTCTCAATAAAACTAAACACTTGGCGTGGCTGTCGGCTTTTAAAACACTCGAACCGCAGGTGGTCTTTGGGTGATACGGCAAAGCTGCTTGGCACTTTGGCTACCTCGGTCAATGGTTGCGAAACAACTGTAAAGGAAATAGGAAATAAGAAGAAACACAATATAACGCAACGACTTTAACATCCCCAGCGAGCATAACAGCTGGTCCTCCGGCGCAGGTTATACACGACCAGCATACCTATTTGAATGAAAATTTCCTGCTCTGGTATGGACAATACGTACAAAAACAACAGTCATTTAAGCTTGTATTAAACGAATGTGCACCTTCAAAGCAGTACGCTTTATCAAAATAAATGAAAAATTACCCCTTTCCCAACTCTGTCCTTCTAGATCACTCTTAAGCGTCATTTTAAACCTTCACCCCCCTTACACCCTAGTGAGCGTGCTATATTTTAGCAAATTCAAAAGTGTTTTATTCAACTAGGCACAGGGCGCTACACCACACCCTACATTACTACCTACTTATGAACTGAAAAATCAAAATCACGCCTAGCACCCGCTTCCAATACCAAAAATATTCCTCTATAAATAACGAATCTCAAAAATATTACTGTCCTTACTTATTTTTACAGATTTATCTTTCAGCCAAAAAATTTTAAGCCCAAGTTTATCAAAATAAATAAAAAATTTTCCCTTTTCTCAACTCTGTTGTTCTAGTCCGCCTTTCTAAGTGTCTGTTACATAAACCCTTTGCCCGCACTGTCATCAACCCCAAATGAACGCACTAAATCTGAGCATAAGCATTTACTACCAGAGTAACCCGAAGTGTTTTATAAGACTACACTATACCTCTCAACACTAATCACCTAGGTACTAAAAAACTCGCTCCTAGCACCCTTTTTGTTGTTGTAAATGGCGCATGCGCTTTCATCAAAAAGGGGCCTTTTTACCAAAAAACAGAGCAAGAATTACATACTCCCCTTTATCCTATCGTTACAGCTCGCCCTCTAACCCAATAATATAAGTTTGAGCCCTTCCCTAACCCAATAATATAAGTTTGAGCCCTTCCCTCCTTCCCTCTAACCCTCACAGAGACGTGCTAATGTATGTTCAGTTCCTTGCATACTCTCATCACAAACCCCATACTAAAAAACCCCAGCTCCTAGAAGCCTTTATATCCTGTAGCAACGCATGCGCATCTCATCATGTCCACTATATTTTTAAAAAATTCCTTTAAATGTCAAAACTACAAAAAAATATTTTTCTAGCACAGGTTTAGCAAAAAAAATCAAGTCAAAAAAGAAGTAAAAACATAATAATATGTACATTATCTTCAATTATGAAATAATTGAATAAAAAAAAATCAATCTCTGATTAGATGGCCTATGTAAAATATGTAAATAGCTTTTTAATTCCCTTCTTCTGTATCCAACGCCTTTTTTATTCTATAGATTAACATTTGTATTAGAAAGGGTCGGAAATTCTAAGTTTTAAAAGCTGATAAATATGTTAAGGCAGGCCTACGTAATACCATTCTACACACCTGTCAATTCTAGCTGTACTGTGTAATATACGCAAGCCACCCACCTTCTCATTTAGATGAATGCGGTTTAAAAACGCCTCTTATTTACCTAACAACAGTAAAAATGTAATGTCCTAAAACGATAATGTAAAAAATTCATATATCAGTTCTTATACCCTGTAGTAAATGGCACAATAATTAAAAGCGCATCCCCTAATTAAATTTTGAAATATTCACACATAAAAATCATTTCGAATAGCTAAAACAAGTAATAGATAATAATGAAGAAAATTAGAGTCTTTCCTGTCTCGACAGGTTTTGATAAGTCCGGACAAGTTTAGCGAACTAAGAAAAACTACACTAGTTAAAATCAAAATACTGTATATTTAAAAAGTATTGTTTAGGACTGTTACCTTTTATTATGTTTCCCTAATCGCACTGTGCTTCTTGGATGTACATACTAGGGTATGTAATTCCACAAGAATGTTACTAAGTCCAAAAAGGATAAAAAACAAGCAAATATCTCAAAAACTGAGCCTTTTATCAAAAAAATAAACGCAATTTTATCCCCAGACCCCCTGTCGACTTTGGCAACGCTTTAACACTTCAGGTACGTTTCAACCCCCTACGCCCAAGGGTTCCATCCCTCCACACCACATATCCCCTCAGGGTATACCCGTAAACTGACATAAAGTAGACCGAGCTATTAAAACTTAAGCCACTTACCTCATAAATCCCGCCCGTTTATAGACCTCCAGACTAGACACTATGCGACACAACACCTTCCACACATACTGAAGAAAATTCTCACCATGCGACCTTATTATATAGTAAAAAACCAACTGACGACGTACGAAATAGTTAAAAGAGAGGGGGGACACTTTAAAGTGAATCCTGCATATATCCATATACAATATGGGTCGGGTTGGATATATGGATTATTTCGTTTATTTTTTAAATTATCGTTTTAATTTAAAGCGCATCTCCTAATTAAATTTTGAAATATTCACACAGAAAAATCATTTTGAATAGCTAAAACAAGTAATAGGCAATAATGAAGAAAATTAGAGTCTTTCCTGGCTCGACAGGTTTTGACAAGTCCGGACAAGTTTAGCGAACTACGAAAAACTACACTAGTTAAAATCAAAATACTGTATATTTAAAAAAGTATTGTTTAGGACTGTTACCTTTTTATTATCTTTCCCTAATCGCACTGTGCTTCTTTGATATACATACTAGGGTATGTAATTCCACAAGAATTTTTCTAAGTCCAACAAGGATAAAAAAAACAAGCAAATATCTCAAAAACTGAGCCTTTTATCAAAAAAATAAACGCAATTTTACCCCCAGACCTCCTGTCGACTTTTGTAACGCTTTAACACTTCAGGTACGTTTCAACCCCCTACGCCCAAGGGTCCCATCCCTCCACACCACAAACCCCGCAGGGTATACCTGTAAACTCGCATAAAGTAGCCAGAACTATTAAAATTTAAGCCACCTAAGTAGGTAGAGGGATACTCCCTGTAATGGCGGCCGTTCTCAACGGCCTCTACAGGGAGGATCCCTCTACAAGGGTCATTGACCCACTTACACAGTTAGGTAGACTTTCTCTTCACTTTTTACAAGGATATAGATGATGAACCGATGTAGTCATTCGATTTATTCTTTATTAAATTGAAAAAAAGTTTCCGGACCGAGTGAGGCATGAACCGTCAACCTTCCGAATAGAACTTCAACGTCGTATCCATCGAGCCACCGAAGTATATTAATAATTTTGCCTTTCAAGTCCGAGTCTTTCTTTATGCGGCGAAACAAACTGGCAGAGTGGGCAACCTGTTTGAGGTTTAAAGCTCAAAGGTAGTATTGTAAAAATAACAAAGTGATGATTTTAAGGACAGGATAAAATGTCATAATTTACTAGTTTTTAGAAATCATGAATCTCCACGTACGTATATCACTCACTTCTATTAAAATCTATAAATTAAAAATTTAATTACATCGTATTTAAGATTAAGTAGATAATGATAAAAATAGGACAGGGTTGATCTATGTATGATGATGTGAATAATATTGTACAGTGTCGCCATCTTAGAATAAAATAAAATATCTTTACCCAGGTCGTATCCGTAAAAGTACTAAGGTGTTAAAAAGAAACACTACAATAAATTCACGGGCATGGAGTCGAAAGTTATGGAAAGATTTAAACGAGCTCTCACTTTGGATAGAGAATTACGAGTAACGTAGTAGAACATTAAAAGAAAAGCGCTCGCTAAGTCGTCAGGACAAAATGACTAAGTACATGTGTTTATGTATTGAGGCTAGAGTGGAGAAGATATTAAAATAGGCTTGGGATGACGAACTTTAAAATAGGTTTTCCGACAAAATGGTGAAGGTGTTAAGAGTAACAAAGAGGGTTCGTAATATGTAGTTATTTGCGATTAAAAAAGAAGATTTAAGAAGTAGTTACAAGGACATGTAAGAACAAGACTATTTTCAATAAACTATTTTACTTTTGCGTACCCTAATATTTCTGTGCAATTTAATTATTTTTAATGTATAGTTCCACAGAGACCGATAAGATGATACATAAAATAGTAAATTAGTATCAACGAAAGAAAAGGCCGTGAATGTTACATTATACGGGTATAATATTTAATTTAATATTTATAATATTTGTTAATCCCATGTATATATCAAGTAAGGAAGAATATATCAAAGTAAGGGAGAATGCGGGGGAAGAAATGAAAAAGATGTAGAAATTGTAGCCGTAGAAGAATACGATGATGCTAATGAGCTGATAGTACGTCTGAAGTATTTAGAAAGAAGGAATACTTAGGGGTGTTAACACCCAAAAGTATTGGTTACTCATATTGAACTTCAAAGCCTGCGTTATAGAATTTATTAGCGCTAATAATTTTTATTTCATTCTGTATGATTTATGTTGAAATCTAACTATTAGAAAATGCTGCTACTATTTATTTAAGCACCTCTGTAAACCTTAGGTTTAGGATTTATAATAGTCTATTATAAAAATAATAAAATAAAAAATAACCGTACAATTTATGTTTTTATGTATTAATACTAAACTAAAATAAAAAGTGTTAGAAACAGACGTTTGGTATTATTTGTAAAATAACACACAGATATGGTATAAATAATAGTCTAAATATTATGATTAAAATTCCTACGATATCTAAAATCACATATGCTCCACACCTTATCCTCAATTATTTTAAACAGTGTATTTATATTTAATTTCAGCAGCTAGAGAAATTGTTCTGATATTGTTTTATAGAGATAATATATCGCCCTTACCGAAATGACTCTCGCGCCATTGATATATTTTCCTTATAACGTAAAGAAATAATTTTTACTTGTGTTAATAAATAGAACAAATGTACGGTGATTTCCGTTTGCTCCGTGTATAGTACTTGTTTTAATGGTAAACTAGAATAAAAGTATTAAAACTATCGTTGATATTTATGCTTGAAATTATGCAAGCAGATAAAGGTTTTTTATTTTAAGGGTATAGTACACTTTTTGAACTTAAAACATGATGCAGATAGATGCATGTAGGGGTGTATGCCTGCAAAAATAATGAAATTTAACACGTTCGTCTTAGTTAAAAAGCTCTGCCACCGCGACAAGGTGCGAACGTTTCGGCAGAGGACCCTCCTACCAGCCCCCTGTATGTTTACAGGTCTACATAAATTATGTCTTGCTAAACACCTTTTTGTTTTTATTTTTAATATTAAGGTTTACATTAAGCGCTATAGACTTTAAAGATTTTAACTAAAAATAAATACCTATTAGGTGATCAAATAAAACATCTGCTTGTGTTACTATCTTTATTTAACCCATCAGTGTAGTACATCTTACTTAGTAAAAACATTATTGCATTCACAACTAATACTATTAATAAATCTCAATTCCAAGTTGCTCCTGTTCTCTTAAAATACTCATAATTTCAGGTGTATTAATGCCATCCGTATTATTCTCTTCCAAACATCGAAATTGGTCTATCGTGTCGTTGACATCTGTGTACTCTAATATAGGACTCGCCGTCTAACTTCCTGAAGCCCCCCTCCCCATTTTTCTACTTCGTAGCCCCCATCGATAGTGTCTTGGCTGTCTTCGATTAATTTTCTCCTTTGGATTTCTTTTGAAATTTTTAAAAATTTTAAATATTTCGTATTTTTCTTTTTAGCCACTATATTATCCAATTCTTTATAAGTGCTTCGGGGAGGAAATAGCTTTTTAATAATATTTACATACTTCCAACCAGACGATGAACTAATGCGCTCACACCGTTTAAAGTTTCTTTTGTGGGCATTTGTTAGAACTAAAATGTTTCTATATTGTAGGAGGTCGCTATCGGTGTACTCTACAGGGTGTTCCTCAGTCAGGAGATTTAGTAGGCCATCTGTTAACTTAAACTCTACCCCACTAATAATTAGAGTATTTCCTTTAAAAACAGTTGGCACATTTCCAAGAAACCAGCTAGAGCACACCTCCCGAAATCCAAACACGTTTTTATTAGGCATTTCCATCAACTTTAAAGTTATTTTGCTGCTAGCCATCTTATCTCTTTGACGTCTAACTTGATAATGGAGCTTTCTTACTGATGGTAGGATATTTATTAACGCGTAATGGCGCCGTAACATAGACGTAAAATAGACGTAACATAGACGTAACATAGACGTAAAATACTAGTAGCATACATTATATTATATATAACCTTCACGTATAAAAATAGACGTAAAATAGACGTAACATAGACGTAACATAGGCGTAACATAGACGTAACATAGACGTAAAATAGACGTAACATAGACGTAACATAGACGTAACATAGACGTAAAATACTAGTAGCATACATTATATTATATATAACCTTCACATATAAAAATAGACGTAAAATAGACGTAACATATACGTGAAGGTTATATATAATATAATGTATGTTACTGATTTAAATGTTCAACTTTTTAATAGATTTTTAAAAATCAGGTAATATTTATTGACAAATTTTTTTAAAAATCTCACCAGCTTATTTTCAATTATTATTATTATTATTATTATTATTATTATTATTATTATTATTATTATTATTATTATTATTATAGTGTCTAATTATTAAAATCAAAAATTAAAAACAGATACAAATTTTTTACGTTTTCTGTTTTTAAAACCGTAGGGACTGAGTTGTAATTTTTAAAAAATTCCCTTTTTAACGAGTTTGGTTTATATTCTTTTGTCTCTGTTTTGGTTACTACCTCGTGAATAACAGTGCGTCCCGAATTTGATGTTAGGCGACTTGTATTGGGGTGTCGTCCTCGGATAAAATATGCTGGTAGACAGGTAGACCCAGGTAGGCAGGGAAATATGTGTAAAACAACCAAAAAATCAACATCTCAGCTCATCAGCAAACACGTAGCCCCTATAATTTGAAACGGTTTTAAAAATATCAAGTTTTTAATCGGTTTTATGGGGATACCAAAATTCGAACCCTCGATAAATAGGAGCTATTATTTTTCTCTGTTGGCTTAATTTATTCTTTTACACGGTATCCTAAAATATTAATACCAACTGTTGATAAAAAGCTATAAAGACTTAAATAGAATATAAATAAATAAAAATAAAAATATGACTGACGACATTAAGACGGAGAAAGAATAATTTCATTTTTAAAATATTTGTATTAGTTAATCTGAAAAATGTATCCGGAAAAGTCTGCTAAAATCACCTAAAAACGGCAAAAATCAGCTAAAAAGCAAAAAAATTCAGCTAAAAAACCATCAAAACAGCTATAGCAGCAAAACAGCTAAAACTAGTTAAGAACCAGCAAAAATCAGCAAGTTATACAGCTGATGACGTTACCAATGAGTTTTAAGGAGAAAGTATTAAAATACCGTACAGACATTATATCACACTTTTCTTTGAAAGTCATATTAAATTAAAATTAAAATCTAAAATATGATTGTAAATCTTAGTACACTCTATAAATCTTTTACCATCTTGTTCTTTTAAAATAAATATTCTCCATACCCCTAAAATAAAAGAAGCATACCTAATCAAAAGGTTTATGCAAAAGGTAAACGAAAGAAAACATCAAAACGTTAGTTGTTTTACTTTTATCTGCAGATACATATATATACCCCTAAAAACATGCTTGTCCAATGTTATAACGTCTTCCGAACAGTGATACTGTAGACTCTTTGAAGTTTTTGTGTTTGTTTCCTGAGAGAAAGGTAAACAGAGTTTTTATTTTTAAAATACGTATGCACTTGGCTGGAGAAGGTATAGAAGTTATTATTAATTCCGTAACATTTATTTAAATATTTGTATCATTCAATTAATCAAACTACAAATTTCTAAATATTTAATAATGTCCTGTAACGATTTACCTTTACCTGATAATCTCTATATTTTTTGTGAACAAGAGCTTTTAAATATTGATCCTTTTCTTGATTTACCCTTTGGCGATATCTTTGAGCATATTTCTGTTTTGGCTCCAGAAGGAACAAAAAAACTTAGTATTCCAGAGATAGAGCCCCCCCAAATAAATAACGAATTATGGGAAACTGTTGATTTAACAAAAGACAATACAATGTGTAATGTACACGATTCTATCAATTGTGCGATTTGCCCCTTAGCCCCCGAAGCTCTCAAAAAATTCTTTGTTTCTTGTGAATCTTCAAAGGGTCTGGGAAATTTTCGTGAACAAGAGCTTTCCTCTCACGATTTAAAATTTACCAATGACATTGAACAGTTTTCTGATTTAACTCAAGAAGAATCAAAGGAACAAAACTCTAACAATTTGTCTCAGATCATTGATTTAACTGGGGGTGAGGAGACTGTTGATTTAATCAGGGGCATAACAGTTTGTGTTGCTCATGATTATGTTAATTGTAAGATTTGCCCCTTACCCCTTCAGCCTCTTAACAGTTTCTTTGATTCTTCTGAAACTTCAGTTATCTCCTCAAACGAAAAAAATACTTTAGAAAACCTTGATCACCTGATTAATAATAATATTTCATTAAACGAAAAATTGAATACTACTATTTTAAATAAAAAACAGAAAAAAATAACAGACTACTTTCACAGGGGTGTATTTAAAAAACAGAAAAAAATAACAGACTACTTTCGCAGGGTTGTATTTAAAAATAAAAAAGAAAAAATAACAAATAATATTTTTTACGATAAAAAAGGTAAAGAGCTTAATACTCTTGTTGTCATGCAAAGAGATGGTAATTGTCTTTTTCGCTGTCTATCTCACAGTTTATTTTAAAAAAATCAAAATCTTCACAGATTAGTGAGAAGAGCAATAGTTTCTTTTGTGTTTGAAAATTGGAGCGAATATTTTGAAAGATTAGCAGTCTCAAGTGTAGAAATAGAGTATAAAACGGCACAGATGTATTTAGAGCATATGGGGAGAGACGGGGTTTACGGCACTGATTTTGAAATAGCCGTTTTTTCTAATATTTGTAAAACAACTGTTAATATTTACAAAGCCAACGATAAAAATGACCTGTATCTAGTTTATTCGTTTTATCCAGAGACTGAAGCTCAGGAAGAAATTAATATATATTTTTCTGGTCCCGAGAGGTCTGGTCATTTCGATATAATTCAAAACTATTCAACATAAGTATGCTAAAATTTTATTCAATTTCAAGTTTTCTATTTTCTAATAAAAAATATTTAGTAAAGTTATTTATGTTCAACGTGTAGAAAAACTATTTTACTTAAATTGTGAAATAATTAGCAAGAAAAACAATTTTTCGTAAAACGAGTAATAAGCTGTTTTGTGGTTTTTGATGATATATATATATATATATATATATATATATATATATATATATATATATATATATATATATATCTATATATATATATATATATATATATATATAAGGATTTACAATATAATTACAAAATAATTAATATTATTGAAACAGATCCTATGCTCACCGAACTTAACTAACAAAGCAATAATAATTTATGAAAACTAGAATATTAGGTGTGATAAGGCGTCAGAACTATCTAAAATATATTTATTTTATTTTAAAACGGGTAATAAAATTCTGTTACAAAACTCATTTACATATAGTTAAGAACAGGAGCATAGAATAAAATAAAATAAAACTTTTAAATCGAACTCTTGTAAATAGTCTAAATATGACATGATGTTCTACACACATAGAAGCAGACCCCTTTATAAGTGAAAGTAAATTATTCTAAAAACAAATGCCTATAAAAATATATTTTTATAAAATTGAAGGATGGGGTAAATTTTAAAAATATTTATATAGAAAGATTAACAGGAGGATATAAAGATATAATTTTATAAAATTTAAGAGTGACGAAAATTTAAAAATTTTTCTATCAGTTTAACCCTACTACTATATATATCGCACCCTGAATGCAAAACCACCTTAACTCAAAAAAACCTGAACCCAGAAAATGGCTTTGGAAAATATTAAGTTTTTGCTTAGGTTTTATTATTGTAGTAGTATTGTGTACTTTCATGTATTATAGGGCATTCTTTATAATTAAGATTTATGTTAGTGTTGTATTATTAAAGATAACGAAAAGAGCAGTGATTTGGTATATAAATCTCAAAATCACCGAATTTTGAGTTATGTTGGTTTTGCATTCGAGGTGCGATATATATATATATATATATATATATATATATATATATATATATATATATATATATATATATATATATATATATATATATATATATATATATATATATATATATATATATATAATATCGAAAATAATTTAAAAATATTTAAATTAAAATTAATATCTCTACTAAAATTATGACCTGTAATACAACTAAATAATTTTATTTCTCTATTATTTCGTTTTTAGAGTTTTTTACAGGGTTTTTAAACCCCCCCCCCCCCATTGTTCTATTTTTTACTTTCTGAGCATTTTTACGCATTTTTTTAATTTTTTCATCTTTACTAGAAATGATATTTCTATATTTCCTATTAACCTTCCTATATCTTTCTAGCTCCTCTTAAATAGCGAAAATTTCCAATTCTAATGCTCTACTGTCCCTATTATACACTAAATTGGTTTCTTTACCCTTTTTAAGATCACTATTACAGCTAGAAGATATATTTTTATATTCCTCTAACTCTTTCTCCAGGTTATAAATAGTGGTAGATTTTTCTTTGACAATTCGTGCATATTGTCTCATATCGTCTGCTATTTCTAACCTTAACCCCTTTATTTCCAAATTACGGCTAAAAATTACATTTACCAAAAGAAAATAAATATCAAACTAAAATTTTAAAAAGTCAAAATACCTCTTTACGATGTCCTCCACCAATAAAAGTTCACACCTACTCCTCCAAAATTCCACTTCCTCTAAAAGCTGAGTCTCAGTTTTCCTGTAACAGGATACTGAACTCGCCATCAAAAAAAATATGCACAAAATTACACGCATTTTCCAATCTTTTAAGCACCTTTACTTAATAAAAATTTGAAGAAGAATGTCGCGTAAATTATCGGTAAGGTAAAATATGCTTACCCCGGAATTTCAAAAGAAAATCAGCATAAACGGTAATTAATATAAAATCGCTTAATTATTAAAATAATTGCTAGAATAGGCTTATATTTCATTTATATTAAAATATATCTAATTACTTAACGAGATACCTATATTTTAAAAATAATACTTCTTCATTTTTTGCTCATTCAGGTAAATCTTGAAAGCTGAAAACAGCTCAAAGTTATACAGTGTATTTGAGTCTTGAGAGTTTGTACCCCTCCCCCTTTTTCACTGTCTATCTCACAGATTATTTAAAACAAGATCTTCACGGTATAGTAAATGTCGAACAAAATTTTTAAAAGTGAAAATACCTTTTTATGATATCATTTTCCATTTTAAACATGACACTTATCCTTAGATATTTTTAAAAAAGATGTGTTTCAGTTTATTATATATATATATATATATATATATATATATATATATATATATATATATATATATATATATATATATATATATATATACAGGGTGTCCCACGACGAACTGCCGCGATCGATTATGGAAAAAGTATAAATAGCAAAGATCTGAAAATTTGGTAACATACTAATGTCAATGGGGGCAATTCGGCTAAAATATTTTCAAAATGGTGGCACTTCCGGTTGTACCGGAAGTAGATATCAACTTGCTTATTTTAAATGGAACACCCTATATATTATTTCATTTTCGGATTTTACGTAAAATTCTAATCGCATTTCATGTGTAATCTCCTATACCTAGCTCTAACCGTTTTTGACATATTTCAAATATTATGCCAAAAATGACGTTTGCAGGCCGAAAAATAATTATCGATTTTTCCTACATGAATGCCTTGATGATTTAATTGGGGTTGGTTTCCTTGTGGAAGGGGATCTACTTTAGTAGACTGTGTTGATAATTTGGTAATAAATAAATACAGGGTGATCAAAAACTAACATTAAAAATGAAATTGAAAAAATCGTTAAAAGTCATTTTTTTCAAATGGAAGCCCCCTATTTTTATAATTTTACCCTACTCAGCATTAAAAATAAGGGTAAATTTGTATAAGGTTGTCTATTCCGAAAATCGATAGTTTTAGAAAAAATGGCAGTTTAACATTTTTCTATTGTAAAAATCATATACGGTTTTCAAGTTTTGTTATTAGTTGGCCATGACCGCGAGGCGCGGCCAAAAAAAACACTCGAGCACTACAGAAATGTCATTATTTCGTGCCATTTGACAATTATTGATAATAATCATGCCAGGGCGATTAAATTATACAAACGAAGATTATTTAAATTTGTTTATTATCTATGGGGAATGTAACAAAGTTTTATCAGGAACATGCGAGACATTTGCTGACAGATATCCAGATAAACAGAAACCGTCACGGAACAGTGTTAAACGAATAATGGAATATTTCAAAAATTCAGGGAAACAACTTATTTTAATAAATGTTCAAAATTTCCACCATGAGCTTTCAACAGAATTCTATGGATTGAGCTCTTTGAGATTCCTGTTTGTAGAGCCACTTGTCTTAATGCTGTCATAGGATATGCCGCAAAATATCCCAAAATTGCAATTTCGATATTTTCATCATTGAGAATGGGTTTTCTTTTATGCATTTTTGCCTTAACAGTGCCAAAATTTTTGAAATTTTCCATTATTCGTTTAACACTGTTCCGTGACGGTTTCTGTTTATCTGGATATCTGTCAGCAAATGTCTCGCATGTCCTTGATAAAACTTTGTTACATTCCCCATAGATAATAAACAAATTTAAATAATCTTCGTTTGTATAATTTAATCGCCCTGGCATGATTATTATCAATAATTGTCAAATGGCAAGAAATAATGACATTTCTGTAGTTCTCGAGTGTTTTTTTTTGTCCGCGCCTCGCGGTCATGGCCAACTAATAACAAAACTTGAAAACCGTATATGATTTGTACAATAGAAAAATGCTAAACTGCCATTTTTTCTAAAACTATCGATTTTCGGAATAGACAACCTTATACAAAGTTACCCTTATTTTTAATGCTGAGTAGGGTAAAATTATAAAAATAGGGGGCTTCCATTTGAAAAAAATGACTTTTAACGATTTTTTCAATTTAATTTTTAATATTAGTTTTTGATCACCCTGTATTTATTTATTACCAAATTATCAACACAGTCTACTAAAGTAGATCCTCTTCCACAAGGAAACCAACCCCAATTAAATCATAAAGGCATTCATGTAGGAAAAATCGATAATTATTTTTCGGCCTGCAAACGTCATTTTTGGCATAAAATTTGAAATATGTCAAAAACGGTTAGAGTTAGGTATAGGAGATTATACATGAAATGCGATTAGAATTTTACGCAAAATCCGAAAATGAAATAATATATAGGGTGTTCCATTTAAAATAAGCAAGTTGATATCTACTTCCGGTACAACCGGAAGTGCCACCGTTTTGAAAATATTTTAGCCGAATTGCCCCCCTTGACATTAGTATGTTACCAAATTTTCAGATCTTTGCTATTTATACTTTTTCCATAATCGACCGCGGCAGTTCGTCGTGGGACACCCTGTATATATATATATATATTCGAACAACGCAGTTTCTTATCACAACACTTATAAATTTTCGCTAAAAACTGTATAAAAATTATAATTATAAAATATTAAAAATACCACTAAAGACGCGGTTCGATAGAAAACAATATTCACGGTACTAATATGTATAACTTATAAAATAGTCGTCTTGTACGGCCCAGAACAGAACAGGTTTATTTAGAAAGGAAATCTGCTTTTTTAAGATACCAAGGTAAAATAAAACAAAACGATCACGGAGAGTCTGTTTTCTCCTTTTGTTCTTTTTATTTAAATTACTTTTTGTTTTTATTCTTGTATTAAAAGAAGTAAAAAGATCAATAAAAGATTAAAGGCCTTTTTGTTTTTCTCATTTTTGTTTATTTGTTTTTATTTGATAACGCAGTAAGAAATATTTTTTGTTTATTTATTGATGTGTTAATACATAGACGGAGGTTGCTCAAAATAAAACAATAAAAAGCTGTAGTTACTTTTTTTATCTTTATTATTTATAGGGTTATTTGTTTCTTTAACTATGAATAAGTCTAGGGAAGTTAGTACCTCCATAAAAAGTATAAGATAACTCGTGTTCATCATATCCTAATCAAAAAAGATACAGAGATATATTATCTTGATCCTCGTATTGAAAGAGAAATTTCTGTTTCAATACGAGGCTACCACGCCATTGGTTTTTTTTCTTTTTGTATTTTTTATTCTTTTGTCAGGAGTGGATTTCTTGTTATACTTTTTATTTTCTTTTACTAACTACTTCAATGTAAAGTTTTTTTCTTTTATTAGGGACTACTGTGTCTTTTTCTTTTTGATTTTATTTGATGGAGTATAAATAATAGTCAAATTCCCTCAAGATGTTAGTCATAATTTCAAACTGAGTTATCAGTGTGGTAGGTGATTTGAAAGTAGTGAATTTGATATTTAGTAAGCAGATGTATAGAATTTTAGTGAAAGTGTATAACTTGTAGTGCTGAAATTGGTATAATTTTTGTTTTTCATATTTATAAGTGGTCTTAACCCGTAAATTATTTTTCATTTTGAGTTTTTTCTTTTCAAAATCGATACATTTTCAGAGACGGAGCTTGAAATTAAGGTTTATTATCTTCGAATTTAGTTTTTATGTTTGTACTACTGTTATAAATACGTAGGTAAGGGAAATTGATTAATTTTATATTGGTACTGCGACTTAAAAAGGGGTGAGCAAGAGCTGATTATTCATTTGTACTTGTTTAGTTCGAGAGCGCAGACGTGTAGTATAGTGTGATTTTTAAAAATGGAGAGGTTTGTTATCATTAAAGATGCGGTTAAAAACATTAAGCGTTTTAGTTTACAAGGTAGAAGGGTAGAATTTAAACTTAAGCCTGTGCCAAGTAATACTGACCCTGTGCAGTGGGTAAAGAGGGGTCTAACTGATGTAATTTTATACGCAACTTCTAATTTAAATCCTCGCGATCAAGTGGGTTTCAGCTTTTGCTCAAATAGTTTAGAGAAGGGTGAGGGGTGGATAAATTTTAAAGAGGCTGATAAAATTAATGTTAATGATGTTCTGGAAGTAATACAGGGTATCTTTCAATCTAATTCAGCGGGCTTGGATACAGATACGTTTTGTTTCGGGGTAACCAGTGTTAGAATGCCTGCTGGTAGGGGTAGAAGAAGTGGGGATGTAAGTTTTAATCAAGAATGTGACAGACGAACGGGTGTGATAGTCATTAAAAACACTGACAATCTTTGTTTGCCGAGAGCCTTAGTAGTGGCCATAGCCAAGAAAAATAACGTTAACAATTTTAAAGATATCGAAAAAAATAAAAATAACACACAAACCGAGTTGGCTTTACAATTAATAATGGAGGCTTGTGTGATCATTCCCTCTGAGGGCTGTGGCATACCGGAACTACAAAAGTTTCAAAAGCACCTTAACGAATACAAAATAACAGTTTACCAGTATGGTACAAAGGGTCGGGAAGTAATATTTGAAGGCCCCCCTGCTGATAAAAAAATAAATTTATTACATCACAAAAATCACTATAATGTCATAATCTCCCTGACGGCGGTTTTCTGCTGTGGGTATTATTGCGATCGGTGTCACATTCCTTATAATAATAAAAATGATCACAGATGTGGAGGCTCATGCCAAGCATGTCAACAATCCCCTGCCTGTGAATTTACTGAAAAAATAAAGTGTCAGGATTGCTTACGTACAATGAGAAATCAAAATTGTTACGAAAATCATAAAAAACTAAATTCTTTGGGGAAATCTAGTGTTTGTAAAGAAATTAATTTGTGTCCAAATTGTTTGAAAACAGTAAAAAGCAACAGAAAGCATACTTGTGGGGAGATTTTTTGCAAAATTTGTAGAAAACATCAGCCAGAGGGGCACTTATGTTTCATTCAAGTAGATAAGGGTAAGCCTAACTTACAGAATGTGTTATTTGTATTTTTTGATTTTGAAACGCAGCAGGATACTGTTCTAGATAACGGTAACCTTTTGCATGAGGTAAATTTGTGTGTGCTTAAACAATTTTGTAATTTATGCCGTGACAGCGAAACTTGGTTGTGTGATAAATGTGGGGTAACTACTCAAGTGTTCGATCAAAACCCCTTAGACACATTTGTCGAATACATTTTAAGTCGAAAAACAGATTTTAAGGAAATAGTTGTTATCAGTCATAATGGCGGTGGTTTTGATATTCAGTTTATTTTAAACAAATTTCTATTACAAACAGATATTAAACCTGAAATTATTACGCGGGGGACCAAGATTATTTTATTGAAAATATCAAATATAAAGTTTATAGACTCTTTAAATTATTTACCAATGCGTTTATCTCAGTTTCAAAAATGCTTTGGGTTGGAAGATAAATTTAAAAAGGGGTACTTTCCGCATTTATTTAATAGAAAGGAAAATCAAAATTACGAGGGGCCTATCCCAGCGATCGAATATTACTCTCCCGATAGTATGAAAGAAGAAGAGCGTGAAGAATTTTTAAAATGGTATGATGAGCAACGTTCAAATAATATGGTTTTCAATTTACGGCGTGAATTAGTTGAATATTGTAAAAGTGACCCTACCATATTGTTTGAAAGTTGCAAACTTTTTCAAAAACAAATGATTGAAACCACCAATGTTTTCCCGTTCACAGAAGCTACAACTATTGCCTCGGCATGCAATAAAGTGTTTCGTAGAAATTTTCTTAAGCCCAATACAATTGGTATTATCCCAAAAAATGGGTACCGTCTTAAAGATAACCAGTCAAAAATTGCTATTTATTGGCTTCTTTGGGTAGGAAAATTACACGAAAATATCCAGCACGCGTTGAATGGAAGTGAAATAGTAGTTATGGGTGTAAAAGTAGACGGATTTTGTTCTGAGACCGGAAAGATCTTTCAGTTTCATGGATGTTACTGGCATGGCTATCTTACTTGCTTTAAAGATCATAGAGATAAACCACTACAGGGTAATCCTTCAGAAACGCTTAACTAGAGATACGAGACAACCACAGCTCAAAGTGAAAGGCTAAGAAGTTTTGGGTACGAGGTAATAGAGAAGTGGGAGTGCGATTTTAGAAGAGATATGCGGGAAAATCCTGAAATAAAATTTTTTTTAGAAAATTCCCCTTTGATCACTTTATCCCCTTTAAACCCTAGAGACGCTTTCTACGGAGGTCGTACGTGAAATACTAAAACGTATTACGAAGCTAGGCCTGGGGAAAAATAAAATATGTTGATGTGTGTTCATTGTATCCCTGGGTTTGTAAATACGGTAAGTTCCCCATAGGACATCCTAAGGTTTTTGTAGGGGAAGAATGTAAAAATTTGAATCTAAACAACGTTAACGGATTAATTAAATGCACAATTTTACCCCCATATGATTTGTTTCACCCTGTATTACCGGCAAAAATGAACAACAAGTTAATGTTTGTTCTCTGTCGTACTTGTGGAGAATCTATGAGTTACGACGAGTGCAAACATAACGAGAGTGAAAGTGCTTTAACGGGGACATGGGTAGTGGATGAAATACTCAAGGCCTTAGAAAAAGGATACATAATCTTAAATATATTTGAGTTTTGGGAATATCAAGTGGAGCAGTATGATAAGGATCAAAAAACTGGAGGGCTTTTTGTTGAAATGATGAATAAATTCATAAAAATTAAACAAGAAGCTAGTGGGTTTCCATCCGATTGCCACACCACGACTCAAAAAGAGAAATATATTGAAGATTTTTTAAATAGCGAGGGTATTCAATTAGAATTTGGTTTAATAGTTTAAAATGCTGGGTTAAGGGCACAAGCTAAATTAATGCTGAATAGTTTTTGGGGAAAATGGGGGCAATTGCCTAATCAACCCAAAACACTTTTAGTAAGAGAACCAAACGAGCTTTTTTGTTTTTTAACTAATCCTTGTTTTGTAGTAAATGCCGTACTACCTGTGGATGCCGAAACACTTTTGATTAATTATCAGCTTACAGAGGAGACATATGACCCTCTATCTACTGTTAACGTTTGCCTTGCTGCTTACGTCACGGCACAGGCGCGTCTAAAGTTATACAGTTATTTGGAAAAGTTAGGTGAACAGGTACTGTATTACGATACAGACTCGGTTATTTTTGTACACAGAGATGGGTATTCTGACATTTCGTTAGGTAACAACATTGGTGATATGACAGATGAACTAGAATCGTTCGGACCAGGTAGTTATATATCTCATTTTACATGTGGTGGTCCTAAAAACTATGCTTACAAAGTATTTTCGCCTTTAAAACAGGAGGAAAAAATAGTTTGTAAAGTAAAGGGCATTTGTCTGAATTATTCATCATCAAAATTGATTAATTTTTACTCCATACGTGACATGATTTTAACCGAGGACAGCACCCCTATACAAATCACGTCTCATCAAATTCGACGCACTGCTATTCACGAGGTAGAAACAAAAACAGAGACAAAAGAATATAAGCCAAACTCATTAAAACGTAAATTTAGAGGTTTTGATTCAGTCCCCTACGGTTTTAAAAAACAGAAAACGTAAAAAATTTGTATCTGTTTTTAATTTTTGATTTTAATAATTAGACACTGCAATAATAATAATAATAATAATAATAATAATAATAATAATAATAATAATAATAATAATAATAATAATAATAATAATAATAACTGAAAATAGACTGGTAAAATTTTTAAAAAAATTTGTCAATAAATATTACCTGATTTTTAAAAATCTAATAAAAAAGTTGTACAATTAAATCAGTTCAGGTCAGGTATCATAGTACTTTCAAAAAGAACTTTTAGATCTATGAATATGCATTAGTTAAAGATTTTTAAAACGAATATAGATAATGATATTTCTATTTATTTAGGTAAACCCGCCCTAGATGCTCAGGGTTATGTAAACAACGTTTTTTGATCTCATGTAGTTGTAACATCTGTCATTACATTTTAAAAAGTTATTTAAATTATGTGCTGTTAACATCTAAAAACAGGCATACAGCCTTGTCAAAAAATAAATAAAAAATAAAAATAATGAAAATAAAAAGCAAAAAATCAAAAAAAATAAAAAAGAAAAGAATAAAAATAATAAAACAAAAAATAAAAAATTAAAAAACAAAAAATCAAAAAATAAAAAACAAAAAGGTGTTTAGCAAGACATAATTTATGTAGACCTGTAAACATACAGGGGGCTGGTAGGAGGGTCCTCTGCCGAAACGTTCGCACCTTGTCGCGGTGGCAGAGCTTTTTAACTAAGACGAACGTGTTAAATTTAATTATTTTTGCAGGCATACACCCCTACATGCATCTATCTGCATCATGTTTTAAGTTCAAAAAGTGTACTATACCCTTAAAATAAAAAACCTTTATCTGCTTGCATAATTTCAAGCATAAATATCAACGATAGTTTTAATACTTTTATTCTAGTTTACCATTAAAACAAGTACTATACACGGAGCAAACGGAAATCACCGTACTATACACGGAGCAAACGGAAATCACCGTACATTTGTTCTATTTATTAACACAAGTAAAAATTATTTCTTTACGTTATAAGGAAAATATATCAATGGCGCGAGAGTCATTTCGGTAAGGGCGATATATTATCTCTATAAAACAATATCAGAACAATTTCTCTAGCTGCTGAAATTAAATATAAATACACTGTTTAAAATAATTGAGGATAAGGTGTGGAGCATATGTGATTTTAGATATCGTAGGAATTTTAATCATAATATTTAGACTATTATTTATACCATATCTGTGTGTTATTTTACAAATAATACCAAACGTCTGTTTCTAACACTTTTTATTTTAGTTTAGTATTAATACATAAAAACATAAATTGTACGGTTATTTTTTATTTTATTATTTTTATAATAAACTATTATATTTCCTAAACCTAAGGTTTACAGAGGTGCTTAAATAAATAGTAGCAGCATTTTCTAATACTTAGATTTCAACATAAATCATACAGAATGAAATAAAAATTATTAGCGCTAATAAATTCTATAACGCAGGCTTTGAAGTTCAATATGAGTAACCAATACTTTTGGGTGATAACACCCCTAAGTATTCCTTCTTTCTAAATACTTCAGACGTACTATCAGCTCATTAGCATCATCGTATTCTTCTACGGCTACAATTTCTACATCTTTTTCATTTCTTCCCCCGCATTCTCCCTTACTTTGATATATTCTTCCTTACTTGATATATACATGGGATTAACAAATATTATAAATATTAAATTAAATATTATACCCGTATAATGTAACATTCACGGCCTTTTCTTTCGTTGATACTAATTTACTATTTTATGTATCATCTTATCGGTCTCTGTGGAACTATACATTAAAAATAATTAAATTGCACAAAAATATTAGGGTACGCAAAAGTAAAATAGTTTATTGAAAATAGTCTTGTTCTTACATGTCCTTGTAACTACTTCTTAAATCTTCTTTTTTAATCGCAAATAACTATATATTACGAACCCTCTTTGTTACTCTTAACACCTTCACCATTTTGTCGGAAAACCTATTTTAAAGTTCGTCATCCCAAGCCTATTTTAATATCTTCTCCACTCTAGCCTCAATACATAAACACATGTACTTAGTCATTTTGTCCTGACGACTTAGCGAGCGCTTTTCTTTTAATGTTCTACTACGTTACTCGTAATTCTCTATCCAAAGTGAGAGCTCGTTTAAATCTTTCCATAACTTTCGACTCCATGCCCGTGAATTTATTGTAGTGTTTCTTTTTAACACCTTAGTACTTTTACGGATACGACCTGGGTAAAGATATTTTATTTTATTCTTAGATGGCGACACTGTACAATATTATTCACATCATCATACATAGATCAACCCTGTCCTATTTTTATCATTATCTACTTAATCTTAAATACGATGTAATTAAATTTTTAATTTATAGATTTTAATAGAAGTGAGTGATATACCTACGTGGAGATTCATGATTTCTAAAAACTAGTAAATTATGACATTTTATCCTGTCCTTAAAATCATCACTTTGTTATTTTTACAATACTACCTTTGAGCTTTAAACCTCAAACAGGTTGCCCACTCTGCCAGTTTGTTTCGCCGCATAACGAAAGACTCGGACTTGAAAGGCAAAATTATTAATATACTTCGGTGGCTCGATGGATACGACGTTGAAGTTCTATTCGGAAGGTTGACGGTTCATGCCTCACTCGGTCCGGAAACTTTTTTTCAATTTAATAAAGAATAAATCGAATGACTACATCGGTTCATCATCTATATCCTTGTAAAAAGTGAAGAGAAAGTCTACCTAACTGTGTAAGTGGGTCAATGACCCTTGTAGAGGGATCCTCCCTGTAGAGGCCGTTGAGAACGGCCGCCATTACAGGGAGTATCCCTCTACCTACTCACCTACCTTATAAACCAGCCGACCAGACACTTCGCGAGACAACACCTTCACATACTGAAGAAAATTCTCACCCCGCGACCTTATATAGTAAAAAGCCAACTGACGATGTACGAAATAGTTTAAAAGCGAGGGGGGATTCACTTTACAACACTAAATCCCCCCACTATATATCCCCTCACTCCTTCATATAAGGAGTGGGGGGATTTAGTGTTGTAAAGTGAATCCCCCCTCTCTTTTAAACTATTTCGTACATCGTCAGTTGGCTTTTTACTATATAAGGTCTCGGGGTGAGAATTTTCTTCAGTATGTGAAGGTGTTGTCTCGCGAAGTGTCTGGTCGGCTGATTTATAAGGTAGGTGGCTTAAATTTTAATAGTTCTGGCTACTTTATGTGAGTTTACAGGTATACCCTGCGGGGTTTGTGGTGTGGAGGGATGGAACCCTTGGGCGTAGGGGGTTGAAACGTACCTGAAGTGTTAAAGCGTTACCAAAGTCGACAGGGGATCTGGGGGTAAAATTGCGTTTATTTTTTTGATAAAAGGCTCAGTTTTTGAGATATTTGCTTGTTTTTTATCCTTGTTGGACTTAGAAAAATTCTTGTGGAATTACATACCCTAGTATGTATATCAAAGAAGCACAGTGCGATTAGGGAAAGATAATAAAAAGGTAACAGTCCTAAACAATACTTTTTTAAATATACAGTATTTTGATTTTAACTAGTGTAGTTTTTCGTAGTTCGCTAAACTTGTCCGGACTTGTCAAAACCTGTCGAGACAGGAAAGACTCTAATTTTCTTCATTATTGCCTATTACTTGTTTTAGCTATTCAAAATGATTTTTCTGTGTGAATATTTCAAAATTTAATTAGGAGATGCGCTTTAAATTAAAACGATAATTTAAAAAATAAACGAAATAATCCATATATCCAACCCGACCCATATTGTATATGGATATATGCAGGATTCACTTTAAAGTGTCCCACCTCTCTTTTAAACTATTTCGTACGTCGTCAGTTGGTTTTTTACTATATAATAAGGTCGCATGGTGAGAATTTTCTTCAGAATGTGTGGAAGGTGTTGTGTCGCATAGTGTCTAGTCTGGAGGTCTATAAACGGGCGGGATTTATGAGGTAAGTGGCTTAAGTTTTAATAGCTCGGTCTACTTTATGTCAGTTTACGGGTATATCCTGAGGAG
The DNA here is from genome assembly GCA_963971165.1 of Philopedon plagiatum. Classification (NCBI taxonomy): domain Eukaryota; kingdom Metazoa; phylum Arthropoda; class Insecta; order Coleoptera; family Curculionidae; genus Philopedon; species Philopedon plagiatum. The sequence goes on along the minus strand of OZ020189.1, from coordinate 62,037,831 downwards.
ATATGTGGTGTGGAGGGATGGAACCCTTGGGCGTAGGGGGTTGAAACGTACCTGAAGTGTTAAAGCGTTGCCAGAGTCGACAGGGGGGTTTGGGGGTAAAATTGCGTTTATTTTTTTGATGAAAGGCACAGTTTTTGAGATATTTGCTTGTTTTTTATCCTTTTTGGACTTAGAAAAATTCTTGTGGAATTACAAACCCTAGTACTCGTATGTATGTACAGCGCAAACGCGCAAACCTGAACTCTCTCTTGTGCTACCTACCTCCCTCCCTCCATCCTACCATCTCTCTCTTATGCTATCTCTCTCTGTTATTAGACCTCTCTCTTATGATACCTCCTACAGCTAAAAATAGCTGGTTTTGAACTGTTTTTAGGTGTTTTTAGCTGTTTTAGCTGTTTTTAACTGTTTTTAGCTGTTTTTAGCTGTTTTTAACTGCTGTTAGCTGGTTTTAGTAGTGTAGCTGAGGCGCTCCGAAGACAGTCCATCCACTTCTCCGGAAATGCCATCGACTTCTTCATGTCTTCAGCAATGACCTTGAAAGAAGTCTTCATGTCTTCGGCAATGACCTTGAAAGAACTGATCACCAATGACGTCATCGACCAGAGGATGTGCCACCCCAAACGAGGTCAAAATGGCCTTAATATGTTTTCGCTGGCAATAACCTTGAAAGAACTCTTTAAGGGTTGGTTTTGGGGTGTTGAGGTTATCACCTGAAGAAGCTAATTTAGCTTACCCTGTTGTCATATTGGCTTATCAAAATAAAAAAGGTGACGTTGGAATGACCCTGGAAGAGGTTAGATGAGCCACCCCTCAACTTTTTTTGGCTGAAGAGATTTGATGACTCATCACAGAATTCAGAGAATTGTTTTTGTTGCGTAAGATTTATAATAATTTCTAATTCCGAGAACTCTGTGTGAGTCATCATTATCATTATGTGACTTGTAGAATTTTGTGTGTTACGTAATATTTATAAATAACAAAGTTGATTTGTTAGGAATTGATATTATATTTGTTCTTTTGTTGACTTCTTTTTTATATCTCACCATCGTTTTACGACTATAATTTTTTTTTGTTATTGTAGAATTTTAGGAGTAATAAAACAAAATATATATGAAAAAACTATTTTTTTATTCAATTTTTATTTATATCCGGAGGAACCAAAACCCTGACTTCCCCTTACAGTGGTGGTAACATATTGTACTTCGTTAAAAGTAACATTTTCTGATTTTTTTACAATAATTTGAGCAATTTTGTCACCTTCTTGAATTGAATATTGAAGCATTGAATGATTGTACATTAAAACTTTGATTGTGCCTCTATAGTCTTCATCAATGATACCTGCTCCAACTTCTAATCCATGGTGGTAGCTGAGTCCAGATCTTGAACGAATTTCTGCGTAGTAGTTTTCTGGTAGCTCGATCTGAATACCAGTGTCAATCAATTTTCTAGATGCCGGTGCAATAACAAGATTTTCACTGATAAATAAGTCGAATCCTGCTGATTTTGTGGTATGTTTTTGGGGTTCCCGGGCCTCCGGACATTGTTTTGTATATTTGACCTTTAACAAGAAAAAAATCATATATTATGTATATTTTTAATTTTTTTTTTCATTTTTGAAGAATTTACCTTTAACATTTTTTTTATGAAAAATAATGAGTTCCATTGTGAGCGTTCTTAAAGGTATGAGCGGGCAACACTTAATTATTTTACAAAAGATGAATAAATATTTTTTTAATCGTCAAATAGTTGATCGTATGATTCATGTTTATTAAAGTCATCAATAAAACCCCAAGGTAATGTGTTTGTATATTTAGAATTAATTATTCTTTTGTCATCGTAGGGATTTAATGCAACTTTTTTCTGATTAACAGAATATACAGTATGAAATTTTGATTTAATTAGGCTTTGATTTATATCAGTGCTAATGAAATTAAACAGACATTGATAATAGTCATGGAATGTAATAGTTTTAAGCGCCGATTTGGTTATGCCTTTTGCTTTTTTAGTAATACCATAATTTTGAATAAAAATATTAATTTCATAATCGTCTAATCCTTGTTTTTTTAGCTTATCTATATCAATAATAAATTCAGAATCACTTTTTAATACTTTAAGAGCATACATTTTTGACCGAAGACCAATAAATTCCGTCATAATTAATCCGTTATTTTCATCTTTCATAAGTCCCAAAACTTTCTTATTCTTTAAAGGAATATTATAGATGTTATTTTCGGGAAAGTCCGACGTATCATACCTATGAATATTTTCTTTTATGTGTGCATAAATGTCATCAACATAAAATTGATATATAAGTGAATCAGTGTCTGTATATAAAAGTTTGGCTTTCGAGTCAAATTCCTTTTTAATGTAATTATAATGAAAGTCATAGAGAAATGTTTTCGATAGGTCTAAAATACTAAAGCCTGCATAGATTGGTTTGTTCATTGTTATTTGGAGACGTGACATTTCTATAAGAAACATATCATCACCAAACGATGTACAACTGTGAAAATTGGGCATTGATATGTAATAACTGGCTCCGTATCTACCTGACCATTTTGTTACCAATTTAATATCCTTATGTTTACGTAGGTTTTCAATGGTCTTTCCAAAGAATGCATTAATAAGTAGTTTAAAAAAAATTTTTTCAAAATCATTTTTGCTTTCTTTTCTCAACCTGATATTTAAATCTATGTACTTTTTTAACCAATACGATTGTGTAAATTTTAAAACTTGATGGATTTTAGTAATTTGGAGACCGAATTTAAGCGCCTGTTTTAAATTTCGATAATGAATAATATAATTTGTTTTATCGTATAAAGTGGTTAATAATTTAGGAATTTTCGATTTTGACTTGGGAGGACATAAATGTTCCGGACAAAGGGGTAAATCCTTATGCAAATTAAAAAGTTCTGGAGGATAATGTAAATCGACTTCAAAAAAGTATCCAATAGGACCATCATCAGGTATACTTAGAATGGTATTTTCTGTGAAATTTTTAGAATCTTGCCATTGAAAGTCTCTTTCCGGTAATGGTAAACTCATAGCAGTGCCATACAAATTATTCACATCGAAATACATACAATAGGATGTCGGTATTTTGGAGTCATATAGGGCACCCATATATTTATTATTAGCTTTAGCATAACGATTGGAACATTGAGATACTCCTCCTCTAATACCTCGTTCAATAAACAGCACCATATTGATATGTGTTAATAATTCTAATTCTACTCCTTGTGACAGAACAATCTGATATGCTAAACCGGGACTTGTATACGTCCATAGGGGATCAATTTTATATGTAACAATACAAGTTTTTCTAAAATTTTCAAATATGTCTGCTAAAAGTAGTACATCAGTTTTAAGATAGAGTTCTGCATATTCTTGAAGATTTTTAATATTAAAAGTATTCCAAACGGTCAAAGCATGATTGTAATTATTCTGTGAAATATGTTCGTTTTTAATTGAACTATAAAACGATTTCTTTTCTGGTAAAGTTGTCTCTTTTAATCGTTCCCAACGATCTAAATATTCATAGGGAAAGATACCTTTACGTGTTAGTAATTGAAATTCCTTTTCATTTTTATAGAATTTTTTGGTTATATTTTTTTCGTTATCAGGTAAATAGGAAGACAATGCATCTATACTAGATGGCATAAATCTAAACGAATCTAAAAATCGAAAACTTACGTTGGTATTTTCTATGTATTTTGTAAAAGAAATATATCGTTCTTTGTTGATGGGTAATAGAGTGACTTTTCCTTTGATATTAACGCTAAGGGCTTTAATTATGAAGTGGCTATCGTAGCCGGATAGATTATGAAATAAGACAGGAATCATGTGATCAGTTTTATAGTTAAGATTACAGAATGAGTGCCCAATTCCGCGAAATTTGCCGGTATAGTGACAATGGTCTCTCACTTTTTGTTGACCCTGTAAAAAGGGCTTATTACAAATGTGACAACATGTGGCCGATATACAGTCATCGATTTGTTTATCAGTTAAAGGTGTCATTGGAACTATATTTTTAAAAATCTTTTGAATTTGGTACGCGATATTCTGAAGTTCATTAACAAACCAATTAATGCAATCGCTTCCCGTATATAGTCGAAAATAGGATAAAGAATCATCGTAAGAACATTTTAAATAATACGCAATACTAAAAGCTTCGTGTTTTTGAAATACTTTCATTTTAGTGGTATTAAGATTTTCGGAATCCATTTTCACTAAGATACTTTCCATATCGGCATAAATAGAAAAAGGAACTTTTTCTTTAAATTTAAAATTTTTGAATTTTAATATTTTATTATCTTTAGTGGGTACATTTATTTTTATATTATTTATAGTTCTACAAATATCAAAATGTTTATCACGTCGTTCTTCAGTCATAAAATGATTTAGACATCGTTCACAAAACCATTTTTTGTGACGTATATTTCCCATTTGTTGATTTAATACTCGTGATAAATTTTTTATTAAAGCAAAATGATAAATAGTATTATTTTCTTTTATTTCTTGAATATTGATATTATTATTTACGGGTAAGTCTGTAGTCGTCGTCGTATTAGTAGTAACAGCTGACAAAAGTAGCAAATTTATTCGTGGAGAAAAATTTTGTTGGCTTAAGCATAAGGGAATCAAATTGTTATCTTCACCAGTAGTAAAAACGTTTATAGATAATTTGTTTAATTTTTCAAATTTTGATATGTCTTTTAGACGAATAGGAAATTTAATATTTTCATATTTTAATACGTCCTTAAAATGAGGGTAAGATGTGATACGGTTTGGATGTTTATTTTTAGGAGCTGGATACAAAGCACAAACTATACACCATAAGAAACAGTATTGGTCATTATTTTTTATATTAATGATTCCTTGAGACTTTTTATAACATTCGGGTAAATTAATGTAAGTGGAAGTACCGGAAGTTATAGGTGTAAAATTATTAATATTTACTTTTAAATGCAAAATTTCATACAGCGCATATCCGGAATCTTTCTCTTGAAATTCCTCAAGTTTTGTTAAAATTTTATTTTTTACATTGTCTGTAAACCAATGTTTTAAATTTGTGTTTTCATCAATTATTTCATTTTTTGTAGAAAAATGTTTTATGTCAGTTTGTAGGTTTTGAGGCTTAACAAATAATGCCGAAAAAATAACGTTAACTTTTAACATGGATTTTTTTACTTCCTTTCTTATTTTAATTAAAAAACTTTTATATGCTTTATTTAGAAAAATTTTGGGGTCTTTTATATTTAAATTTGTAATAATACCGGTCCTAATCCGTCCCTGAAAATACGACTCAACATCTTGCCATACTAAATGTTTAGTAATATTTCTAAGGTTAATAGAATTACTATAGGACTGTCGTTTTTTATTTTTAAAATTTTCCTTATAGTGTTTTAATATTGCTAAACTTGATTCAATTTTCGCTAAATTTCCAATACATTTAAGTTTATTTTTACAACAAATGTTAATTATTTTAATTGTTTTATTCAAATATTTTATAAAAAATAAATATTCATCTTTTGTTTTAATTAAGCGTTTTACCTGTTCAAGCTTACTAAGAACGGAACTCACTAGATGATCTAATGTTTGTGAACTGACCTTTGTTTGATTACTCGTTATTATATATACATATGCTCTGAAATTGTCACGTAACTGATTATCTTTTCGGCAAATCATGCAATTATATATTTTATTTCTATCCCCTCAAGCAGAATAAATTATGTACTATTAATGTACCTAACAAGGATGAAAGAAAACCCAGTAGTTTTTGGATTTTATTTTGTTTATATAAAATTATCGAAATATTTAAATAAGGTAGGTATGTATGCAAATTTATTTAATTATGCATTCACATAAACAAATAGTTACAAAGGTGTAGTTGTTTATGCAATTACTTGCAAAATTTATTTAATTGCATACAATTATGATAAATATTTAAATAAGGTAGGTGGGTATGTAAATTTATTTAATTATGCATTCACATAAACAAATAGTTACCAGGGTGCAGTTGTTTATGCAATTACTTGCAAAATTTATTTAATTGCATAAAATTATAATAAATATTTAAATAAGGTAGGTGGGTATGTAAATTTATTTAATTATGCATTCACATAAACAAATAGTTACAAGGATGCAGTTATTTATGCATTTTATTTCAACAACATTTTGTTACGTATTTTCCTTCTTAGTAAACATATTAACAAATAGATTATACGTAATTATATGCAAAATTTACTTAATTGTATACGATTATGACAAAGATTTAAAATAAAACACGTAGAGCATTACAGCTGGAAATAATTGAAACGACTGTAAATATTCGAGATATGTAAATAGTACTACTTGAATGTGCTAATTTATGCATATGTGTGTATCCATGCATATTATTTTATTACTGCGTATTGGATTATTCAATCAGTGGACTTTTCCGAAGGTTATTTTCTAATTGCATACACGATTTACGTATATTATTTTAACAATTTTTTAAAATTATTTGAATATCTAAATAGCTGCACTTTACTCATACATATTAATGCCAACAAGTTGAGTCGCAATTAAATGGTATTTTTCCTAATAGGATATACTTGTTTTGCATCAAGAATTATTTTCTGTTAAGTAATATGACTATGCAATTATTTCAATGACAATGCATAGGTAGGTAAGTAAGTGGGATTTTAATATAAAAGTAGGAGAGACTGTGGTTTTATTTAATATTTTAGTAAGTGTTATAAGTAATAATTGACGGTAAAGAAAATGTCTTCAAAAGGTTTAATAAAACGCGTTTTTTTATCAGAACACGACGAGTGTGAAGTAAATATTAACAGTGAAACTAAAAAATTTAAATATAATACTATTGTAATTGTAAAGCAACCAAATTTACGTATAAACTATATCGATTTCGAAGTTGAAAAAGAATGCAGTACCGGCTTAGAAGTTATTGATTCTGCAGGAACAAGTTCTTTTCCAAAATCCGTTGCATTTGTTGAAAAGGAAACTTCTGGGAATGTGACCATATCTGAAGAACAAGAACCAATACAAGAAGAAAACAAAGAAGTAGATCAACCAATGCAAAAAGAAGAAAAAGAAGACGAAGAAAAAGAAGACGAAGAAAATGAAGGTAATTCAGACGATCATTGGAGTCATTGTATGTTAAACACTATTGATATAATTTTAAATGATCCTAATGTCGAATCTATTTCCAATTTTCTGTTTGGAATACCAAATGGACAGTCAGCATTTTCAGAAATGGTTAAAAAAACGAACTTTTTAACAATGAATTTTCATGAATTATACAGACCAAGTGACACGATTCAATGTAATACCTTTTATTTGCTGAATCATAAGTTTCTTCAGGACAATTCAATGAAACAATTTGTATTTATTATTTGTCAGGCATGCTTTCATGAAGATGATCATTTCAATGCGATTTTAAATAAAATCATATTTTTTCTACGCCCGGCTCAATGTTTATTATTACATCAACATTTACCAGGAAACTACCAATGTTCATGGTGCTACAAAACAACAGAAAATAAACAGTTTTGTCCACTAATACGAGTATCAAGGCTGAATGAAATCAACCAAGTTTGGCATACACACAAAACAAGTAAATTATTGACTCAACAGTCCACTACTAATTAATGTAAATGATGTATCTCCACTAGTATATAAGAAGAAAATATGTATATTTTACTAACACATTACTGTTAACAAGTTAAAGAAGAAGAAGAAAAAATGTCCACCGTACCTTCAACAATCATTGTTTTGATTAAAGACAGATTGAATTTTCCTCTAAATATGGCCATGGTAGTAATGAAGCAAATTTTTCAGTAAGTATTTTTTTATTAAAATATTTTATAAAATGTAATATAGTTCCCTCAAAAAAACTAAATTTTGAAATTTTAATGATAAAAAAAAATAATTATTTTCTTATGTTTTTTAAAGTTTTAAGATTTATTTTCTTTTTCTAAATTTTTGATTTTGAATTCAAATAGTTAAATAAAAAAAATATAATTTTTGATCTTATTTTAATTATTTTCTTCTGTTATTTAAAGTTTCGAGATTGGTTTATTATTTTTTTTCTTCGAATTTTAAATTTTAGAATTTTAATAGTTTCATAAGAAATACTGTTTATAATTATTTGTTTTCAAGTTTTGTGATTTGTTAATTTTTTTAATCTTAGTTTGATAGTTTCATAATAAAAAAATACTTACTTTTTTAATATTTTTTGTTTTTCTTTTTTAGATATGGTGTTAAAGAAATAAGTTTAAAGGGAGATAAAATCTTTATCTATTTATCGTATTCACCGAGGCAAAGCACTTTAATACGTAAATTTGGAAATCTTCCGGTGCAGTACTTCAGAGCCAGACTAGAGAACGATGAACAAATTCTACTCTTTGAAAGGGCTGTTAAAAAATTTACTTTCAACTTGGAAGATGACATTGAAATTGTCGAAGATCAATCATCATCGAAAAGGAAAAAAATTCACTCTGCTGACCTGAAACAATTACCAGGACCTTCTTCTAGTACTAATGATGATGCTGCTGCTGCTGCTCTCGATACTACTGTCCAAATCGAGGATGATGATGATGACTTTCTACAGTCTCAAAAATTTTTTTCATAATAAAAAAATATATATTAATTATTACTGTTTTTAGTAATAAAATTTTAACTTGTTAATAAATACTTACAACACTTACTAATATATTCACTGATATTTCCCTTAATTTCATTTTACCAACATGTAAAATGAAATTAAGGGAAAAAATACAATGTATTGGATTTATTGATTAATAAAAAATTAAAAAAAAATTGTGTTTTATTTTAAAAAGAATGATTGATAGATAGGTATATAAAAAAAACATTAATATTTAAAAAATATATTTAAAAATATAAAAAAACAATATAAAATTTACTTATTTTTTCTATACCAATTTCTTAATAAAAATACATTTTCTCTAGCACATCCTAAGTTAAGGCCGTAACAATGCCTATTACATCTATAATTTTTACAATTTAAAGATTTTAATTTTGTAAAATTTGGACAACCTAATTCTAACAAATCAATAACTTCATTAGGAATTAATTTATTTAACCATACTTTCTTCTCTAAACCTTTTACAAAAAGCAGATTATCTTGTACAATATTTTTAATAGTTAAAGATATATTTTCATAAGATAAATATTTTTGAGAGTTATAATCGTTCCACGACAGTCCAGTTATATTATTTGTGGTCCATTCTATATGATTAAATAGGGTGTTGTTAAGCCAGTTTAGTGGATATGGTAAGTTAATGTGTTGATGAAAAACTTTTCCATTTTTAATATTAATTATAGAGATTTCTTTACAAATAAAATCACTATTTTTATATTGAAAACCTTGTACATCTATAATAAACATTTTTTTTTCAAACAATTTTTACTGTACTTGTTAGTGGATTGTATTTGACTAATCGATCGTGTAAGATTAAACAATAGACAGTAGTGGATTTTTTTATTTTTTTATCGGTCTCAAATTCTATTCGAATATCCACTGCTCCTCCTTTTAATACGTCTTCACTTTGTCGCGAGCAATCCACAACTGTCAGAGGTGATTTGTTTTTAAAATTAATAGGAGCATAACAGGGATCCGTGGACTGTTTGTAATAGTACGATTTTTGAAATTGTACATACATTTCATACAGGATGGCATATTTATTACTGTCAAAATTTAAATTTAAATTGTCGTATGGAAACACTTCGGAGTTTAAATATACTTTCAAATTTGTTAGGTTACAATGATCAAAAGTGCTCATATCGTGGTCTAGTTTATTTTTTCTATTTGTTTGAAAGCCAATGATCAAAAAACGAGGTTTTTCTAATTGGCTACTCGATTTGACTGCCCACGAATGATTGGTGGTCTCCTGTAATTGTGGATACTCGTGTAATTCCCAGCTTCGGAAGGCAATAGGTAATTCATGATTGCTTTCAAATTGTTTGAATAATCGTAATTTTTGATTGTCATTAACTGTTACATGTGGCATTTTCCATAACACTTTAATAAGCTTCACTTTGTACAGCTCCTTAAGGTCACTAATTTGTTTCATACTATTAAAATCGCTATTGCCTCGTACTAATACTAACTCTTGACGTAGATTCATTATGATTTTATTGAAATCTTCTGCAAAACCCAATATCATTTTTAAGGGGATGCAAACATTAAAATTACCCTTTGAATCCAACAATGATGGCACTTCGTCAGGATCCCATCCGGCATTTTTCAATATTGTATCACTTTCAGTTTGTGTAAATGACACGTATCCCTTCAATGTTGTTGTTATGCCGGGATTTCGGACTCGATCGATAATCACTCCTCCTAGCTCGTAACGAATTTCATCGAAAAGATGCATAATTCCATTGTTTATGAATTGGATATTGTTACTATATGAGTAGTCACTTTTGAGAAGCTGACCTTCGATATATAAAAAACTTTGACTGGGTAAAGTATACAGGTCCTGTGTCTGTATAGGGATTCCTATTTCATCATTATTATTAAAAGTTGTCGATGTATACGGTTGATGTGTATGATATTGATAACTAATGATTGAGTCGTCCTGTATAACATTTTCATTTACTTTTAATATATTATAACTCATTTTTTTTCCCCTTTATTACGTACACAATTAAACTAATAACTTTTTAATTTACAAATTTTTTGATTGTGTTCTTTTTTGTTCCCTTTAATTTAAATCCTAAATAGGTTAAAAACTTTTTATTTGTTGATGATAGTTCTTTAAGTTGCTTTTTTGCACTGAACAATTTTTTACCCCTCTTAGGGTTTTTATAGTGACAATAACGATATGACAGATTAATGTCAGGTAAATCAAAGGAATTATGATTATATAAAAAAACCATTATTTGGATTTTTTTTAGTTCTTTTTTCTAAAATGAATTTTTTTTTAAATGTAATCTTATCGTGACGAGTTCTTCTCGAAAATTAACTAACTGACCATCTTGATTGGTTATTTTAAGCATTATTTCATCAATATAGTGCGTATTTATTGGTAAATAAATTACATTGGAGGGTGTTTCGTTTATTTTAAAGCCGGGCGATGAATTAGGATAGAACATATAAATCATGTGATCTGGTTGTCCATTACTATATGAATTTGACACTATATTACATTGTATTTTTATACAATTAACCTTGAATATATCGACCGGATGTTCCGATATATGCAAAATATTGGGTTCAAGAATTTTATTAGAAAATCCCAATAGGCTTCCAATTGAATTTTTCCTTGTAAAATCTATTCTTTGATTGCAAATAATTTCACATTTTAACGTATTATGATTGGCACGTAATATAAGTTTCACTTTTGGATTTAGCTGTGGTTCAATGTCATATTGTACATAATTACTGTCGATTTCTTCCTGTTCCAGGATTTTTATTATTACCATAGAAGTGTCCTTTTTGTTTTGAAGCTGATGTTTAAAATATGTATTTAAATAATTTGATATATCGTCAATTTCATAAGAGCCTTCTGGCAATTCTACTTGTTGATTATTACCAAAATAGAATATATTATTCGATTTGTCTACATTAGGAATAGAATTGTAACTTTCAAAGTTTATCAATCCTAAAGTGTATTCTTCATTTTCACCCAAAATTATAGGTGGATATATTTTCGATGTCAGACTTGATTCTCTGCCTGATAAGGTGAATGTATAGGACATATTATTGTTTTTTTCTTTTTTTCTGTTGAACCTTACTTGGATAAAGACTCACAATAGAATAAAGAAAATAATATAAGACTTAGGTATTTATTTAATTACAAAACAGGTTGGTAATAATATAAAAATTCTAAACATAAATGACCGCAGATTACAGAATTATATGATTGATAAGATGTATGGTTATAAAAAATGTTACAAATACCCCTCGAGTTAAAATAAATTTGAATTTCCAATGGCGGTTGTAAATTTCCAAAACTATCAAAATAATAAATATTATTTTCATATTTCTTGTAAGCTGTCCAATGTGTGCCGGGTCCGGTAGAATTGTCTAAATTAATAATTCCTGTCTCATATTTACGGACCTTTTGCGGAAGAATGTTCTTCATAAAAACTCCTCGAAAATGGGGTATTTTCAATTTTTTTACATATTTTTCTAGATCGAAATTCGAGAGAGCACGTTCAGGTAGAACTAACGATGCTATGGTAATTGTGTTTTTTCCTTTTTTTGTTGATTTCTTCTTATTATTCGTTAGAGACATTATGGTTGTTGTTGTTATCGTCTTGTCTTTTGCTGTTGGTCTAAAAAAAGACCTAATCCAGTTTTATATGGTTTTAAATAGAGACCTTTTCCCATAGTTCGAGTTTCCATGGTGCGATTGTGACGTTTATTTTCTTCCAATTGTTGTTTTGCCGCTCGAGCGTCGTTTATTGCTTTCGCTATACCCGCGGCGCCCCCACTTAAGGCCCCTAAGGCACTTAAACCGGCAAAAATCGGTATCAACGGTAATATTCCACCGGATTTAGGAATCTGAATCACTCTCGGTAATTTAATTTTGTTTTTATGATTTTTCGTATTTTTTTTTGCTATTTTGAAAGCTGCACCAATGTCTTTAGGTTTTTCTATTAAAATTTTTTTTTTAATGTTTTTTATCATAGAATGAAAAGAGGTTAATTTATTTTTTCCAAAACGTTTTTTAGTTTTATTATTTAATTTACTTTTTCGTTGTTTTTTTATCATCATCTTCTTCCTCTTCTTCACTTTCATTTTTTTTTTCGATCTCAGATTACTATTAATTCTTTTTACCATTTTTTTTTTATTATTAATTAGGTCCTATCTTTTAAGATGATCACTATAAACTAAAATAATTATCAACACATATTTGTATTTATATATTTTTATTCATTTTTTAATTTTTTTAAGAACGTAATATTTTCATCAGATGCATCTAAATTAGTATCACTTAATTTTCTTTTGTGCGTAGATGTAATAATATTATCATCTTCTGTTCTAATCCTTTTATTATTTACAAGGTTATGTTCCCCGTCCTATCTATTTTTATCTTCATTAGTATTCATTTTTCGTTTAAGTGGTTTTCTTCGTATATCGGAACTAGTAGTAGCAGCAGATTCATAATCCATTAAATTTTGTTGCATTTCCATTTCTAATTGTTTTTTAGCAGCAGCGCTTATTTTTTCTCTAATTTTTTCAATAGGTTCCTTTTTATCGTTTGTTTTTTCTTTTTTTGGAGGATTTTTCCTAGATTTCTCTTTTATTGGTTTTTTATTTGGTTGATCTGTATTAGATAATGTATTTTGCATCTTATTAATATTTTCTATAAGCGAGGTCATTTTGTCTAAATAATTACGCATAACTTCAATACTGCGTTGCATTATAATTACACCTTGTTTGACATTTTTGTTCTTTAAAAACTGATACTTTTTATGAATTTTGTTGAATTTATTTATTAATTTTAAGTCTCTAGAATCCCCACCACCACCACCACCAGTACTTCCCATTCCAAGTTTAAGTTTGGTATGCATTGCAGTTGAGACACCTAAAGCCCACGAAGCATCCGGTGCACGTAATCGATCTAAAGCATTTTTTAGTAAAATTTGATCGGCCTCATGACGACTGGGTAAATCCTGGTTTTTTGAATATTCGATATCGTGTTGTTTGCATGCATCATCCAATGGATTAATTCCCACATCACCGCGTTCTAGTCGTTTTTTCAACTTAGTTCCCGGGCCACAAAAATTATAACCCGGTAAATGTAATTCAAATGGAAGTTTATTGATCAAGGAATTAACAAGACCGGCTCCTCCCTTGACCTCTTTACGACGACTTGAGTAGTATCTCATTGTAAATCAAAAATCAAACTAAACGTATATATTGAAAGAGTACTCGTTTTATAGGCATTAATCATTTTGAACTGTTACTGAAATAAAGAAAATGTAATAATTTCGAACTGTTACTGAAATGAAGAAAATTGTAAAACAAAAAACCACTTTACCAGTTAATAATCATGATTTAAATAATACGGAATTAACTGAAAACTTTAAACACAGTAAACTGTTACCTTCCACAGTTCGTTGCATAATAGCGGGTCCTTCAAATTGTGGGAAAACAAACACTATGATAAGCTTAATTGAACACCCAAATGGATTAAAATTTGAAAATATTTACATATATTCCAAATCTCTATATCAGTCAAAATATATTTATTTACAAGAATTATTAAAACCAATTAAAGGTATAAACTATTACGCATTTAATGACCGCAATGAAATTATGCAGCCGACTCAAGCAAAACCACATTCCATATTTATATTTGACGATGTAGCATGTGATAAACAAGATGTTATAAGAGAATATTTTAGTATGGGAAGACACAATAATATCGACTGTTTCTATCTCTGTCAGACATATACGAAAATTCCAAAACATTTAATAAGAGACAATGCTAATGTAATTCTATTATTTAAACAGGATGATTTAAATTTACGTCATGTCTATTCAGATCATGTTGGTACGGATATGACTTTTGAGAAATTTAAATTAATATGTTCGTACTGTTGGAAAAAACCATTTGGATTTTTATCAATTTTTAAAGATAGTAATATTAATAATGGCCGATATCGATGCGGTTTCGATAGTTATATATACATTTAAAATGTTCCAACTTGTTTATTATACTTTTAAACATTGATTGTTGTGTATGTTCGTCAAAGGACACAATAAAGAAGAGAAAAAACAAAAAGAAAAAATGGTTACAGCAGCACCACGTAATAAAAAAAAGAACAAAGAGAAAAAAAATGTTCATCGTAAAATAAATAGTTTGTTAAAAAAGAAAATCATTTTAAAACGAAAGGATATTAAAAACAAATTAAAATTATTAAAATATGATCAAGGAATGCATGAAAATATATTTCAACCCATAACAAAGCATCTTCAAATTATTGAGAAAAAATTAAAACCTAAAAGTAAAATAGCAAAAAATGTATCGACATCATCACCTTTTAAATCTTTCGATAAGAAAGAAGCCAAAGAGGAATTTCTAAGTAACGATGAATATATCAATGATAATGAGCTTAGTGAAAATTATGAAGATCTTGATAATGAAGATAAAAGATCCGTATCATCAGAACCCACTCCATTAATAACATCAACTCCACAGGAATTCAAACAAACATCTAGAAGAATTAAAAATCTTGTTACTCCTCAAACTGCACCACGTGCAAAAAGGAAATTAAAATTTACTACAGTCAACAAACCATACAATCTTCGAAAACTTATTCTCAAGAAACAAGACGATAATCTACAGGAAATAGATGCTCGAAAGCAACAAGAATATCAAGAGAAACTTAATAAAAGTATTAGAGAAAAATCATTTAGCGATTATTATGAACAGTATGATGCATTACCTTTAAAGTATATTAAAAAATTTATTAATGATCCCAACAGTGTAAATTCCGATGGAAAATTACGAGTTAAATTTGACAGAGATATTGAAAAATTTTCTATAGGTAGTAAACGAATTAACTTTGATGGATCTGATTTAGTAATAGCTGGAAAAAAATATAAGGGTACCACTGGACTTTATGGTTTGTTGTTTAATCAAAATGTTCCCACTGTATATACGGATGAAGATGTAAAAAATTATAGACAAATTTTGTTAAAATCGAACGCACTAAAAAAACATTTTAATCCTGCTAATGAATTAATAAGTAGCAAAAATGCTAAATATAAAAACTAATTGAACCACTGCTAAACAGACCGGAATTAGATACCGACTCGGAAACCGAGGAGGAGAAAGAAGGTGATGGAGTGCTCATGAAAGTTTCCAACAATCCAATCGATTACATTCACTGGAATGATCCAAATGAACTTGTGGAACGGTTAAGATTGTTAATTGCTTCCGAAACAGCGGGTAATACGAGTCATTCAAACGAAATAAATTCCATAATTGAAGAACTACAAGAAGCCGATATCATAGAATAATTATTATGTCTGAAGTTAAACGACAAATTGTCGAAGAACTACATAGACCGGCCAGGATAAATTTTAAACGTCGAAAAGTAATTATAAAATCCTTCTTGGATTTAATGCAAGCCGATCTTATTGACATGAGGGAATATGAAAAGGAAAATAGTGGTTATAAATATATTTTAGTGGTGATTAATTGTTTCTCAAAATACGTATGGGTATATCCATTAAAAACAAAAACTGCTAAAGAAGTGGCTCAGGCTTTGGAAAAAGTATTTAAAATTCAAAAACCCATTCATCTTTGTACAGATTCTGGTGGTGAATTTACCGGTAAAGAATGTCAAAATTTAATGAAAAAGTATAATGTAATTCACTACGTTGTCTATAGTGAAAAAAAAGCCTCCATTGTAGAACGTGTAAATCGAACCCTTAAAGGAATGATGTGGAAAGAGTTTCATATGCAAGGATCGTATAGATGGCTGGACTTGTTAAAAAAAATTGTAACTATTTATAATAACAAAAAACATACAACGATAAAATTAAAACCGTCCGAGGTTACGCCAAAACATGAAGAACTTCTACTGAAAACAGTTTATAATAGGATTAAATTAACATCCCAACCGAAATATAAAGTTGGTGATCATGTACGTATTTCGAAATTACGAGGTGTATTTGACAAAAAATACAAACCAAATTGGTCGACGGAAATTTTTACAATAAGAAAAGTGCAACTAACAAATCCAGTTACCTATTTACTGCAAGATGAAAATCAACAAGATATCAAAGGTGGATTTTACGACCTTCAACTACAAAAAGTTAAATATTCCGATATTTACTTAGTGGAAAAAGTGTTAAAACGTAAAGGAAATAAAGTTTTTGTAAAATGGCTAGGATTTGATAATAAATTTAATAGTTGGATAGATAAATATAATATTAAGTAGTTTCTTGTTCTAATTTTTTTTTGTAAATATTACTAAAAATAAAACACATTTTATAAATTTAATTTTTTGTTTTATTTATTTCCATAATCATAGATCTTATACTGTTTACACCAAATACATAATTAATTAAGCATGAATCGCAATATTTAAAAATTATTCTACTTTGATTTACATAATAACTATTTATTATTCTTCTAACACTACAATAACATCTTTTACATAAAAAGGTGCGGTCAATTATTTGCTCACTCTGATTCATAACTATTTTTCACAAACATCAATTAAATAAACGCATATGTAATCCTTCTTATTAAATCTAAATACACATATTACATTAATTTAAAAAAGACTTATCAAATTTTTCAATCCATGGTCTCATTTCATTAATAAATTCGCTGCTTACTTTCTGATATTTCACTATATAGTTCCAATTCACTTCGTTTTTATGAAATCGAATAAATGATTCAGTTAAGGTTTGATATGTAGAAATACTATCCCAATTGACCATTGATCTAAATTCATGAATAAAATAGTCGGGTAATTCTTGATATTGTGACAAATAATCCCAATTTAATTTGGTAAGAAATGTTCGCATAAAATCAGGAGTTAATTTTTGCTTCTTTGATATAATATCAAAATTAAGGTGATCTTGAAAATAAATCATAAAGCTTTCAGGAAGATTTGGAAAAGCTGATATTTCATCCCATATATTTGTGCAAGCCATAGTTGTTTCGTAATAATGACACAAAATATAAAAACTTCAATTATTTCGGTTGTACTAGTTCTTTACAAAAACAAAAATATCTAATAACTAACATATTAGTACTTAATCTAGTCCTTTTATACTTGTAAAAATCCTGGTAATCTAATTATAACTTAAAATTTTTAATCATCAAAAGGAGGGGAGGATCCACTTATGTAAGAACCTCTGGGCTTCAATGGATCACAGACCCAACAATACCAATTTTCATTGTATTGATACAATGGATTGGCATGTCTTCGATTACATCTACACTTATAACAAAAACTATGTAAATCGCAAACCATTCTTCGTCCACTTTTTTCATAAGTCACCCACTTAATAGCCGGTTCACGACATCCGCGAACAAAACACATTTTTTGATTCTCTATTTTTTGAATTTCCATTTTATTTATAAAAAAATATCTTCTCACTTTAAAGTTTTAAATAACACTGAACTATTTTACAAATATTTTTTAATCTTATTAATGTATTACTCCTAAAATCCAATTATCTCGCATCGGAAAACGCGACAGACCAAACAATACCAATTTTCATTGTATTGATACAATTGATCGGCATTTCTTTGACCACATTTACACTTATAACAAAAACTATGTAAATTGCAAACCATTCTTCGTCCACTTTTTTCATAAGTCACCCACTTAATAGCCGGTTCACGACATCCGCGAACAAAACACATTTTTTGATTCTCTATTTTTTGAATTTCCATTTTATTTATAAAAAAATATCTTCTCACTTTAAAGTTTTAAATAACACTGAACTATTTTACAAATATTTTTTAATCTTATTAATGTATTACTCCTAAAATCCAATTATCTCGCATCGGAAAACGCGACAGACCAAACAATACCAATTTTCATTGTATTGATACAATTGATCGGCATTTCTTTGACCACATTTACACTTATAACAAAAACTATGTAAATCGCAAACCATTCTTCGTCCACTTTTTTCATAAGTCACCCACTTAATAGCCGGTTCACGACATGCGCGAACAAAACACATTTTTTGATTCTCTATTTTTTGAATTTCCATTTTTTTTTATTTATAAATAACTGGTAGGAAAAAAAGATCTTCTTCCTACCAAGTTTTAAGTAACACTGAACAAATAAATTTCTACGATAGCCAAAAAAACTTTAGTCGGAAAACAACTGTAAAATATAAAAAAACAGCAGTAGATAAAAGAACACATATAATATAAATATTACGTAACATACAAAATTCTAAAAGTCACATAATGATAATGATGACTCACACAGAGTTCTCGGAATTAGAAATTATTATAAATCTTACGCAACAAAAACAATTCTCTGAATTCTGTGATGAGTCATCAAATCTCTTCAGCCAAAAAAAGTTGAGGGGTGGCTCATCTAACCTCTTCCAGGGTCATTCCAACGTCACCTTTTTTATTTTGATAAGCCAATATGACAACAGGGTAAGCTAAATTAGCTTCTTCAGGTGATAACCTTAACACCCCAAAACCAACCCTTAAAGAGTTCTTTCAAGGTTATTGCCAGCGAAAACATATTAAGGCCATTTTGACCTCGTTTGGGGTGGCACATCCTCTGGTCGATGACGTCATTGGTGATCAGTTCTTTCAAGGTCATTGCCGAAGACATGAAGACTTCTTTCAAGGTCATTGCTGAAGACATGAAGAAGTCGATGGCATTTCCGGAGAAGTGGATGGACTGTCTTCGGAGCGCCTCAGCTACACTACTGGTTTTTAGCTGTTTTTAGCTGCCCGCATGGATATATATCATATCCCCCTACTCCTTATATGAAGGAGTGGGGGGATTTAGTGTTGTAAAGTGAATCCCACCTCTCTTTTAAACTATTTCGTACATCGTCAGTTGACTTTTTACTATATAAGGTCGCGGGGTGAGAATTTTCTTCAGTATGTGGAAGGTGTTGTGTCGCGAAGTGTCTAGTCGGCGGGGTTTATAAGGTAGGTGGCTTAAATTTTAATAGTTCGGTCTACGTTATGTGAGTTTAGAGGTATACCCTGAGGGGGTTTGTGGTGTGGAGGGATGGAACCCTTGGGCGTAGGGGTTTGAAACGTACCTGAAGTGTTAAAGCGTTGCCAAAGTCGACAGGGGGTCTGGGGATAAAATTGCGTTTATTTTTTTGATAAAAGGCTCAGTTTTTGAGATATTTGCTTGTTTTTTATCCTTTTTGGACTTAGTAACATTCTTGTGGAATTACATACCCTAGTATGTACATCCAAGAAGCACAGTGCGATTAGGGAAACATAATAAAAGGTAACAGTCCTAAACAATACTTTTTAAATATACAGTATTTTGATTTTAACTAGTGTAGTTTTTCTTAGATCGCTAAACTTGTCCGGACTTATCAAAACCTGTCGAGACAGGAAAGACTCTAATTTTCTTCATTATTATCTATTACTTGTTTTAGCTATTCGAAATGATTTTTATGTGTGAATATTTCGAAATTTAATTAGGGGATGCGCTTTTAATTATTGTGCCATTTACTACAGGGTATAAGAACTGATATATGAATTTTTTACATTATCGTTTTAGGACATTACATTTTTACTGTTATTAGGTAAATAAGAGGCGTTTTTAAACCGCATTCATCTAAATGAGAAGGTGGGTGGCTTGCGTATATTACACAGTACAGCTAGAATTGACAGGTGTGTAGAATGGTATTACGTAGGCATGCCTTAACATATTTATCAGCTTTTAAAACTTAGAATTTCCGACCCTTTCTAATACAAATGTTAATCTATAGAATAAAAAAGGCGTTGGATACAGAAGAAGAGAATTAAAAAGCTATTTACATATTTTACATAGGCCATCTAATCAGAGATTGATTTTTTTTATTCAATTATTTCATAATTGAAGATAATGTACATATTATTATGTTTTTACTTCTTTTTTGACTTGATTTTTTTTTGCTAAACCTGTGCTAGAAAAATATTTTTTTGTAGTTTTGACATTTAAAGGAATTTTTTAAAAATATAGTGGACATAATGAGATGCGCATGCGCTGCTACAGGATATAAAGGCTTCTAGGAGCTGGGGTTTTTTAGTATGGGGTTTGTGATGAGAGTATGCAAGGAACTGAACATACATTAGCACGTCTCTGTGAGGGTTAGAGGGAAGGAGGGAAGGGCTCAAACTTATATTATTGGGTTAGGGAAGGGCTCAAACTTATATTATTGGGTTAGAGGGCGAGCTGTAACGATAGGATAAAGGGGAGTATGTAATTCTTGATCTGTTTTTTGGTAAAAAAGCCCCTTTTTGATGAAAGCGCATGCGCCATTTACAACAACAAAAAGGGTGCTAGGAGCGAGTTTTTTAGTACCTAGGTGATTAGTGTTGAGAGGTATAGTGTAGTCTTATAAAACACTTCGGGTTACTCTGGTAGTAAATGCTTATGCTCAGATTTAGTGCGTTCATTTGGGGTTCATGACAGTGCGGGCAAAGGGTTTATGTAACAGACACTTAGAAAGGCGGACTAGAACAACAGAGTTGAGAAAAGGGAAAATTTTTTATTTATTTTGATAAACTTGGGCTTAAAATTTTTTGGCTGAAAGATAAATCTGTAAAAATAAGTAAGGACAGTAATATTTTTGAGATTCGTTATTTATAGAGGAATATTTTTGGTATTGGAAGCGGGTGCTAGGCGTGATTTTGATTTTTCAGTTCATAAGTAGATAGTAATGTAGGGTGTGGTGTAGCGCCCTGTGCCTAGTTGAATAAAACACTTTTGAATTTGCTAAGATATAGCACGCTCACTAGGGTGTAAGGGGGGTGAAGGTTTAAAATGACGCTTAAGAGTGATCTAGAAGGACAGAGTTGGGAAAGGGGTAATTTTTCATTTATTTTGATAAAGCGTACTGCTTTGAAGGTGCACATTCGTTTAATACAAGCTTAAATGACTGTTGTTTTTGTACGTATTGTCCATACCAGAGCAGGAAATTTTCATTCAAATAGGTATGCTGGTCGTGTATAACCTGCGCCGGAGGACCAGCTGTTATGCTCGCTGGGGATGTTAAAGTCGTTGCGTTATATTGTGTTTCTTCTTATTTCCTATTTCCTTTACAGTTGTTTCGCAACCATTGACCGAGGTAGCCAAAGTGCCAAGCAGCTTTGCCGTATCACCCAAAGACCACCTGCGGTTCGAGTGTTTTAAAAGCCGACAGCCACGCCAAGTGTTTAGTTTTATTGAGAAAAGAGAGACAAAGATAATAAACGATAAAAAGAAGGTTATTAGTTTTTCGATTTTATGGTAAGACAAAACAGGCTGTTGAAATCTAGCATTTTTCAGATACATTTTGAAGCTATTTACACTTTTATAGCTTGTCAATATTTTAATTAGACGAAATATTAACAGCTAAGATGTAAAAGTTGTGATATTTGTTACAGATATCGTCGTCCTGTTCCTACTTATTTAACAGCGAGACTGTGCCTGAGGCTCAAGCACTAGAAATTTTGAAATTTATTTTCGTTTGGTAAGTATAAAAATATTTCTATCTAACTTCCTAAAGTACAGAAAAGTGGTAATAGGTAAATTCACGATAACTCTTTTTTGTCGCAGACGCTTAGAGTATTCAACTGATAAGTAAAATATTAAATTTCGAAGTAGTGGGGGTAAATTCTCTTTCTTTTTTTAAAATGTTGGGGTAAATTGTTTAATTGTTACAGACATGCATTGCTGTAATTAAGTTTTTTCTTGGTAACTAAAATATTTGAAGGTGTGAGAACCCACATCATTACATTTCAATATTATTCTGCTGCCTAATAAATCCGTAAACATTTATTACAGAGAACATTCTTCTCGAACGCAGGGTCTTGTTTTCGTATTTATTAATATTGGTAGTAAGTACTCGATAATTTAATTATACTGCATACTAAAACTGAAACTCTTTTGCAGGGCTTCAGTTGGTTTTCTGAACACCCTTCTTTTCTGACGAACCGAAGTTATAAATAGAGGAGGCAAACAGCATTTCGCATTAGTCTCCTGAAGTTTACGGACGTGTCTAGTTAAAATGGAAAAGTTTCTTGTTATTAAGGATACCGTTCAGAAAGTTGGAAGATACAATGTTACTGGTCGTGCATTGGAGTTTAGGCTGAAACTTGTGCCCGAAGGGGTTGAACCGGTTGGCTGGGTGCGAGAAGCGATTCACCAAGTTATTCAGAGATCTACAGAGGGCCTACAACCGTCGGATTATGTCGGATTTAGTTTTTGCTCCAAGGACTTTAGCCGTGGTGAAGGATGACTTCGCTTTAAACCAGCCGAAGAAGTAAATTATGAGCATGTTTGGAATGTGATAAGCAACATTTATCAGTCGAATTCGTTGGGTCTGAATACGGAATCCTTTTGTCTTAAAGTAACAAGTGTACGCTTGCCGTCTGGTCAAGGCAGAGGAAAAACTACAACAGTTTGAAGAGGAATGTGGCATGAGAAAAGGAATTATCACCATCAAGAACACGGAAAATATGTGTTTGCCAAGGGCATTAGTTGTTGCAATGGCGAGTGTTGACAAGGATCCTACATTAGCTAAAATTAGAAGAGATGCTGGAAAAATTCAAACAGAGATGACTAAAACTTTATTGGAGGTAGCGAGCTCAAATTTCTGAACTGGAAAAGTTTCGAGAACATCTTAAGGACTATAAAATTGTTGTCTACAGTTATGGGTCGAAGGGAAGAGACATTTTATTTGAGGGGTCATCAGAAAGTAACAAGAGAATCACTACAACGTGATAAGTTCTTTAACAGCTGCCTTTGTGTGTAGCTATTATTGTGAGCAATGTTTCATTCCTTATGATCATAAACATAAACATAGATGTAGTAAAACATGTCGATCTTGTCTCCAAGCTTCCCTCTGTCCTAATGATCAAATTAAAGTTAAATGTGATTCTTGTCATCGGTATTTTAAAGGAAAGGACTGTTACGAAAATCATCTAAAAGTTGGCTTATGGGAAAAAAGTTGCAATCAATGTTTTAAAATAATTCGAAGTACCAGAAACCATATATGTGGGGAGATATTTTGCAAGATCTGTCGTACTCACGTTACCGACAATCATCTCTATCACATTCAACCTGACACAGGAAAACCCAAAACTAAAGATACAATATTTGTATTTTATGATTTGGAGACACAGCAAGAAGAGGAGATGGAACCCGGTGTGATCCGTCATAGCGTCAATCTTTGTGTATTTCAACAGTGTTGCGACATGTGCATAAAATCACGGTCGATTGATATTTGTACGAGGTGTGGCATCAGATTGCAAAAGCTGAAAGGTTCACACGCGGTAGAGGCCTTTACACAACACGTGCTACAGATTAGGAAGAACTTTAAAGAAGTAATTGTTATTGCGCACAATGGTCAAGCATTTGATCACCAATTTATATTAAATTACATCCCGACTGAAACTGATCTAACACCTGAACTTATTATGAGAGGAACCAAAATCATTATGATGTTGGTGGGGAATGTCAAATTTATAGACTAGCTAAATTATTTTCCGATGGCTTTAGCAAAACTGCCCAAAGCTTTCGGTCTTCCAGACACCTTTAAAAAAGGATATTTTCCTCACATGTTTAATAGCAAGGCTAACGAAAACTATGTTGAAACACTTCCCCAATCGAATATTACTCTCCACATACAATGAAAGAGGATTTTTTTTACCTTGTTTACTAATTCCGGAATTTATGTTAATGGCGTTTTCTCCGTTAATGAAAAACATTGATTGTTAGTTATGAGCACACAGAAGAATCATCTGATCCACTATCTACTGTTAATGTGTCTATTGCTGTTTTCGTAACGGCACTGGCTAGATTGAAGTTATACAGCTATCTTCAACAACTCGAAGACGGGGTCCTTTATTACGACACGGACTCTGTAATTTATGTGTCCAGACCGGGTCAGATTGATTTACCAACAGGTGAATTTATCGGAGATCTGACTAATGAATTAGAGTGCAATGGTTCCGGTAGTTATATCACCAAGTTCGTTTCTGGAGGTCCTAAGAATTACGCATTAAGTTCACTCGACAAAATGCAACACAGAAGAAGTAGTTTGCAAGGTAAAAGGTATCTCTTCAAATTATGCTGCATCAAAATTAATAAATTTTGAAACAATAAAAAATATGATTCTCCACAAGACAGACCCAGTACTTATTATATCAAAGAACATTCGACGAACGAAAGACCATACTGCAACAACAAATACGGAAACCAGGCTGTACAGACCGAATTCAGTGAAGAGAAAGTTTCTTCCTGATGTAACTCTGAGTCCTATGGATATAAGAAGCAAAGAACAGACTGTAATTAAATAATAAACTCGGATATAACAAATATATAAAATTGTAAAGTAAATGTAATTAATAAAGAAACTAAAAATATAGAATTAATTTGTTTAAGTAAACACGGGTTTTGCTTTGAAAGAATCGTTTTTATCCATAAAAATCGAGCTGGAGCGCGCTTGAGGGATCAGTTCACGTCTGGTGTTAAGGTGTTATTTTACAATTGTTATATACATGAGTTTAACAAATATTATAAATATTAAATTAAATATTACACCTGTATAATGTTTAATAATGTTTGTAATAATTGCCAGAACTTTATAATTAACGTTCATAAAATAAGACTGACCGGAAGCCCTCAACTAAATACGTTCCAACGTAGGAATAACCTCCTTAATAAGTTATGCGAACAAAAGAACTGACAGACAAGCATTCTTACAAGCTAATGACTAAAAAGATGTCAGCATAAAATTATTGTCCTCTACTTCCTCTACATGTTGTTCGTTTCGACAGTCCTAGTCATTAAACATTAAAATACAATAACTAACCACGGGTTATGACGTCATCCTCAACACGTGATCTAAATCAAATCTTGATTTTGACATTTAACATGTGCCAAATGACAAGTGATGTACCTAAAATGATCAGTGACAAGTAACATTCGCAGCCTTTTCTTTCGTTGATACTAGTTTACTATTTTATGTATCATCTTATCAGTCGCTGAGGAACTATATACATTTTAAATCACTGAAATAACGATTAAATGTTGTAATAAACGATATGCTAATATTTTGACTGTCTCAAGGCAGTTAAAGTAAGACAGGGAAAAGTGTAGTTTATATTGCACAAAAATATTAGGGTACGCAAATGTAAAATAGTTTATTGAAAATAGTCTTGTTCTTACAAATCCTTGTAATTACTTCTTAAAACTTCTTTTATTCACAAATAACTACATATTACGAACCCTCTTTGTTACTTTTAACACCTTCACCATTTTGTCGGAAAACCCAATCTATTTTAAAGCTCCTCACGCGATCCTATTTTAATATCTTCTCCATTCTATCCTCAATACATAAACACATATACTTAGTCATTTTGTCCTGAACACTTAGCGATCCCTGTTTCTTTTAATGTTCTACTACGTTACACGTAATTCTCTGCCCTAAGTGTGAGCTCGTTTAAATCATTCTATAACTTTCGAACCCATACCCATGAATTTATTGTACTGTTTCTTTCTATCATCGATTTCACAGAGTAGCGTATATATTCATTCACATACAATATTATCATTACTTTCAGTTCTTAAAAGTTCGTCAGAGGAAAGCAAAACTTGGATGTAGTAGTACTTTTGAGGATGCTGCCTGGGTAAGATATTTTATTTTATTCTAAGCTGCTACTCTGTACAATATTATTCGCATCATCTAGAGTTTAACAAATGGGGGTAATTCCAGAGACGGCTTCTAACCTAGTTGGAAATAAAATTAGGATTCGATTTGAAAATAAAATACAAATATTTATTTACCCACATTGTGTTATTTGAAAGTGCGAGATACGAAAATATCATACAGGGTGTCTGAAAAGTCTTAGCATGGGCAAATATCTTTACTATTAATAAAGATAGCAACACCAAATTTTAGTTGTACCTTATTGGTTAGTAAATCTACTTTTTTACGTAATTTGACTCTTTCAACCCCCTTGGGGGGTTACGCTAGCGAGTTGAGGTCCAAAATTTTGGATGCAAACCTATGCCGTGTGGCCTCTTCGTTTAAAAGTCTTCAAAAAAGAAACATTGTTTTAGTACTTTAGTATTTATTTATTATTGTAATTCATTTTTAAACGGCAAGCCTATAAAAAGTATAACTCGTAAATCGTATAATCGGGCGGGGCACAAGTCGACCATTAGTCGGCCACTTGTGCCAAACAGTACAAGTCGGCGCTGCTATTTTTTGTTTTGTAGGGCACTTTTTTCTAACTTTTTTCCAACTTTACTTCTTCATTTGTCGTTTTTATATGTTTTGTTTTTTGACATCTGCGCAGTAGACCAAAATGCGTACCACGCGCAAACCGAGCGTGCTAGACATGCGCACGGAATTTCAGGAGTTTTTTTCGACTGTATTCTTCGTTATTTGCCACCGCGCAGATAGCAAAAAAAGAAAAATTAAATCGAAAAAACTTGGGAAAAACGTTATAAAGTTAAATACGCAGTGGTACCTTAACTACTGGAGATAGATTCTTAAAAGTGAATGGGTTCAAATGTAGACACCAAAGTCCATCTCCTGAAATTCCGTGCGCATGTCTAGCACGCTCGGTTTGCGCGTGGTACGCATTTTGGTCTACTGCGCACATGGCACGAAATTGAAAACTAAAGTCGAAAAAAACTTGGGAAAAAAGTTATAAAGTTAAATACGTAGTGGTACCTTTCCTGGAGATATATTCTGAAAAGTGAATGGGTTCAACTGTAGACACCAAAGTCCATCTCCTAAAAGTCCTTGCGCATGTCCAGCACGCTCGGTTTGCGCGTGGTACGTATTTTGGTCTACTGCGCACATGGCAAAAAACGAAAAATAAAGTCGAAAAAACCTTGGGAAAAAGTTATACAGTTAACTACGTAGTGGTACCTTAACTATTGGGGATATATTCTTACAAGTGAATTGGTTCGAATGTAGACACCCAAGTACATCTCCTGAACTTGCGTACGCATGTCTAGCACGCTCGGTTTGCGCGTGGTACGCATTTTGGTCTACTGCGCAGATGTCAAAAAACAAAACATATAACAACGACAAATGAAGAAGTAAAGTTGGAGAAAAGTTAGAAAAAAGTGCCCCACAAAACAAAAAATAGCAGCGCCGACTTGTGCTGTAT
Source organism: Philopedon plagiatum (assembly GCA_963971165.1). Classification (NCBI taxonomy): domain Eukaryota; kingdom Metazoa; phylum Arthropoda; class Insecta; order Coleoptera; family Curculionidae; genus Philopedon; species Philopedon plagiatum. The sequence continues at coordinate 62,010,004 of OZ020189.1, read as the reverse complement.
GGCACAAGAGGTCGACTAATGGTCGACTTTTGCCCCGACCGATTATACGATTTACGAGTTATAATTTTTATAGGTTTGCCATTTAAAAATGAATTACAATAATAAATAAATACTAAAATACTAAAACAATGTTTCTTTTTTGAAGATTTTTAAACGAAGAGGCCACACGGCATAGGTTTGCATTCAAAATTTTCGACCTCAACTCCCTAGCGTAACCCCCCAAGGGGGTTGAAAAAGTCAAATTACATAAAAACGTAGATTTATCAACCAATAAGGTACAACTAAAATTTGGTGTCGCTATCTTTATTAATAGTAAAGATATTTGCCCATGCTAAGACTTTTCAGACACCCTGTATGATATTTTCGTATCTCGCACTTTCAAATAACACAATGTGGGTAAATAAATATTTGTATTTTATTTTCAAATCGACTCCTAATTTTATTTCCAACTAGGTTAGAAGCCGTCTCTGGAATTACCCCCATTTGTCAAACTTTGAATCATACATAGATCAACCCTGACCTATTTATAATTATTCTTAACAATGCTGCAATTAAAACTGCATACTTTAATCATTATTATCTACTTAATCTTAAATGCGTTGTAATTAAATTTTTTATTTATAGATTTTAATAGTACCGTCATGTGAGTGATATACCTACGTGGAGATTAATAATTTCTAAACTAATAAATTATGTCATTATATCCTATCCTTAAAATCATCATTTTGTTATTTTTACATTACTGCCTTTGAGCTTTAAACCTCAAACAGGTTGTGCTCTCTGCCATGGAAAAAGTTTGTTACGCCGCTTAATGAATGACTTGGACTTTGAAAGGCTAAATTATTAATATACTTCGGTGGCTCGATGGATACGGCGTTGGAGTTCTAATCGGAAGGTTGGCGGTTCAAGACTCATTCGGTCCGAAAACTTTTTTCAATTTAATAAATGATTAAATCGAATGACTACAACAGTGCGTCATCTATAGCCCTGTAAAAGTGAGGTTATGTACACATTCTTCTTCTTCGTCTCAGGTAATGCCATACCTACTCTTATTTTATAAGAATATAAACAATAAAAAAATAAAATATTTTAAACAAGGGACAAGAGTACTTTTGACAATTTGACTTTTCGATCGCTAGGCAACAACGATGGTGTAAATTTTTCCATGGCTCACTTTATTGTTTAGGCTTATTTAAAATCCGACGATGCATTTTTGTTTCTAGTTGTTTCGAAATGTAATTTGGGGAATACATTTTTAAATATAGGTTAATTTAAAGGAATTTTCGGAAAACTAAATTTGGAAATTGTACGTATAAACTGCTTTCTAATATTGTATTTTACTTAGGTGAATGATTTAAATACATATTTAATTTAGATTATCATTTCCAATTTTTAATTTCTTTTGAATAATATTTAAAAAGTTTTATAGTCAGAATAATAAAGCTGTATTAAAAACCATAAACATGTATGCCCCTTTATTAATAATAAATTGATTGGAGGGGTCTAGAATGCAAACCATAAAAATATTTCGTTTTGAAGCAATGGAGAACCAGCCAGAATTGAACAATAATTTCCTTTTCCTTATTAATGCAGCGATCTACATCGTGTAGACGATGTAAATCGCTGCATTAACATTTAAGATGCAAAGTTTTGTAATTGCTCGCTTTATTTGAATTTACCTGGTAAGGAAAACTATAATAATTAACAAAATTTATTTTAGTCAACACTGTCTTATTTTAGCTATCATCCTCCTGAGGCAGTCATAAAACTATGACGAAAATTATTGAGGATTAAGCAGAAAAAAAATTTGCTTTTTATTTATACAGACTGCACACCCAAAATTAACAAAAACTTCATAATTTAGTACAGTCGAGAAATACCGAAATCAGATTGTATTCAAAAGAGGAAAATAAAATAAAAAATTTTGTCTTTTTGCTGTAATAACTACAGATATCACAGATGTTTAAAAAATTGTTTATGCGACAATATTTTTAGCTTCCTTTCAGCTTTCTGGTTAGAACTTTTTAAATCTCTATTATTATATTTTATATTATAAACAATTTTCATTCTTATAAATAATTAAACTGAATACTATTTAGGAAAATCTGCACAAGGATGAATAAAATCTATGTTTTCCATTAAAGTAAACAAATAATGAGAAATTTTCTCTCTTGCACAATGTTTTTCAAAATGAGAATTAAAAATATCTTCTAGTCTACAACTATAATTTATAAAATTTTTTGGTGGGGAGCAGCCCACCAAAAATACCCTTTGAGTAATCGTATTGGTTGTATATTCTCGGATACCACTATGTACGGAGAGAACGTAATACACGGCGCTCGGACCAGCGCACAGCAAATCCTCAGAAGTATAATATTTTGAATTAATAAAAATATGCGTTTTTTTATGCGCTAACAGCACACAAAGTAAATAATGTCGAAGGTATATTCTCTCTAATCGCTGCTCAATAGACCAAAGAGCGAAACTTGAGACCATAAGACATATGATTTTTACAAAGAGGAACTTAAATTACACTTGTTTGGAATTTTATGATTTTTTGTTACAGCCAGAGCACTCAAAACTCTAAACAAAAGTTCATTCGAAATTTAAATATTTATAGATCTGGCATTTATGTTGACACATACTGATTAATTTTTACCTTTCTTGAGAGTTTATTTTTGTGTTAAAGAGATTTTTGAGTTTTTTTTGTTTGTGCAATATATATACCGGGTGTTGCATCGTCGAGCGGGACAGGAAATCCAATGTAATTTTAAATGGGGTCAATTATTGGCTTCCCTAATTATTTTAGAGAAAACTTCTATTTAGGTTTACTAAAGAACACTAAAACCCACATTCAAAAGAATAACTTTAGATATTTTTGATTAGCCCGTTTACGAGTTTTCGCCGATTTCTTTTTACATATTTCTCCTTTTTTATGACTCCGTATTTGCGAGCACCAGTCAAGGTAAAAGATGACTGTCAAATGAAGTTGTCATGTTGAAATGTGTGCTTTATTGTTATAAAAACTCATACATCGGAAATATTAAAGGTGTATTCATGAATACAAATTAATCTGAAATAAACTAAAATAAAGTATCCAACTACAAGGTTAATTATGACATTTTATATGCTTGAATAACTTACTAATTAATAGGTACTATTAAATTGTTACAACTTTAGGATTTAAGAAGAAGTTCAAATATTCCGATCATAAAATTCTCTTCTTACATTCGCTAGTTGGTAAACTGAAATTCTATTGCATTCCGCAGAAATAGCATTTTTTAACTCGTCTAGAATTTTTTATCCTTGTATATCCTGTTTTTTAAATGGCCCCAGAGAAAGAAATCACTTGGCGAAAGATCAGGAGACCTGGTTGACCATTTTACTGTATGATTTAGGCCAATATCATTTCCATTAGAAGCATGGTTTAAATATTCCCGGACAGCCAGGGTAGGTACTATGTGCCCGGCAGCCATCCATTTGGTACCAAACTTCCTTATTTTCCCTGGCGGCATCATGTAAAGTAGGTAAAATACTATTAAAGTGATCTTCGAGTAGTTCCAAATAATATTCTGCATTTAAATTTCGTATAAGAAATAATGGCCCGATAATATTTTGTCCGAAGATCCCTGCCAAAACATTTACTTTCTGTGGATATTGCGTCCTTGTTTCGACAAACCTGTGTTGGTTTTCTTTGCTCCAATATTGATAATTTTGAACATTGGGTTCATTGTTTAAGGTAAATGTGCATTCGTCAGTGAAACAAATCTTTTTTTAAAAATTTTCTTTCCATGTTTGCTCTTTCCATCATATCAAAACAAAACTCCTGCCGTCGTATTTCGTCCCTATCTCTTAGCTCTTGGTGCTTTTCATATTTGTATGAATAATATCCATGTCGTTTCAAAACTCGTAACGCTGTGGTGTGATCTAATCCTATGTCATCCTCAAGTTTCCTTGTGCTGATCTTCCCATCATTCTCTTCCACGCACAATAAAACTTGCAAGTCACTATCATTTCTTGCATCTTCTTGTAACACCCACCACTGATTCCTTTCTCTCTTTTTCTTATAGGGTTGGCGGGCGAGCGGTAACCCAGGAATACAGCTGGCGGTGACAAGAAAACTTTTGCGTGGAGTCCGGAAGAGCCCCGTGTCAACTGCTGTTAAACCACCTATTAATTTAATTCCTTATCTAGCCTTGCAATAGACTTCTTAATAATTTATTACTTACTGCAGAGGTTCTTGTACTAAACCCGATTTTTAATGAGATTTTGACTTTTATGTATATTTTCTAACTAATTTCTATGTTTTCCTGTCCCATAACAGTAAAACGCAAAATTCTGGATCAATTACACTTTTATTTCCACAAGTTACGGTTGGGAGCCACCCAAAATTACACTTTTCACAATTTTCTCAAAATTCACAATATTTTTCCAATAATTCTAGACAATATCTTCGATTTTAAGCACCCTTACTTTTTCACTTATAATTCCGCGCTTTTTGTCAAGAAAATTCGACGAGCTCCAAAACTTCCGACTAACACCGTATTTTATTACATCCAGACTTTTGAACTTTCCCGTGGACAGAATTTCCCGCTATAAAAACCGGCCGAGTTTCAACTTACATCTCGCAAATTCTAACTGGACTGTGCTGGGATTCCCTTTCACTCGATACGACAGCTATCGTAATGCTTTCGATACTCGATAGTCAAAGCGATATCGACCAATTCGATATTCTCATTCGATGTCGTTTATGCCATCGCTTTCTTCGATATCGGAAACCGTAGTATTCGTAGCACGCATGCGTAGTGAATTATAACCTAAGATTATTATTACTTATATATATTTATTACTTACAGTATAAGGAATTTTCAGGTGGTTTAGAGAAATTATTCTCAATTTTACGTATTTATTTAAGATTTTGTTGCAAAAATGCAAAAATTTATTTGATTTTCTTCTATGATTGTGTGGCGTGTGGTCCTGATTGTATTCATTTATTGCCTGCTTGTTTTCATCTAAAAAATGCTTCCAATTGTCGATATTGTTTTGAGAAGAAATCTTCTTGAATCCAACACCAATTACAAATTACTTTCTTTAGGGCTTGCAAACACTGTGCTTCGAGCCCTTTTTAACATATGTAATTGGGTAATTGCATTACTTTATAAGTGATTTAAAAATGAACTATGAACTTGCAAGCCCTTCGAAAAGACTTAAAGCCCTACTAAAATGGTTTAAGCACTTTCTTTCAATGTTCTTAAAGTTTCTAGAGAGCTTGCGAGCTCATTTTCAAGCTTCAATTACCAAGCCTCAATTACATATTTTAAAAAGGGCTTGATGCCCAGTGTTTGCAAGCCCTAAAATAATTGGTAATTGCAAGCCCTTTAAATTAACCATGAGTGCTTTTTTTATCTAAGACGTCCCACGTAGACGTCAAGCCTAAGTACTAACGTACCGTCGGTGTCTGAAGAGAAGGGAAATGTAGTCTATTGACACGGGATTTGAAGGATAGGAGGTTGGGACCGGAAGGGAAAACATCTGCAGGGAATTTGTTCCATAATCTGGAGACCCTAGGTATGAATGAGCGAGAGAAGTGGTCTGTTCTAGGCTTTTGTAGCTGGACAGTAAAGGGATGCATACGTAACGCGCCTCTTGTTGTGCTGTTAGGGACATTCAAGGGGGGAATAATACCGGCTAGTTCTTCCCCAGCTAGCCGGCTAGTCTTTACCCAGCTCTGCCCGCCACTATAAAATAATTATTTTAAAAAATCGTATTATGCAGTAGTAAAACAAGAAATACAAAAATTAAACATCGCCATTTATTTTCATATAAAAACATGCTGTTCCAATGACCTTCCTGAACTTTAAAAGCCCTAGAAACAAAATTCTTTGCTTCATCCAAACTTAAAAAATCAGTTGAAAGAAGGATCATTTCTGAACAGTGTGTTTATTGTTTTGTTATCCAAAATGGTAAAATCAACTTGACTACAACATTAGTATCCGATTTTAACTGGAAAAGTCTAAAATGTCTTTTTTTAAATAAATACATTTTACATATTGGTGTAGTAACATGTTTCACACATGTGAAATTAAACAAAAAAACAACTTGCAACACACGCAAACAAATAATTCTAACCTAAAAATCACTGTCATCTCGAAATCGACCTAAACGGGATCTCTAGAGGTACCGAAAGACTCGATATCGTTTTAGACGATATCGAAACAAACGGGAATCGGTTTTTTGCGCCAAATAGAATATTTCGATATCGAATAGCATTCTGGAATCCCAGCGCTGACCGTCCAAACAGGCGTCTTCCCGCTTAAATAGCCAATTTTCCCACAGATCTTTCCCAATTTACGACCCCTTTCGCACAATCGAGGCCAGAACAAGTTTTACGACCGGCTTCCTTGGAAAATTGACGCGTGGGTAGCCTTGTTTTTCAACCAAACAAAGGCATTCGCGTGAATCATCAATCTTTTATTACTTTTTTATTGCAAAGGGGGCGGTTTTCCCTCCCTTCTCTGATACTTATGGCTTGGAGTTGTTCCTAACATGTTCACAACAAAGCTATAAAATTATCTAGGCCTATGTCGGCCTAGATAATTTGTGCAATCTTTCGCAACTCAGAAGCTGGGTCGATATTTCTGGAAGTACATCATAGGGCGGTGCTTCCGCTGACCAATTAGAGAAGACAAAGCACCGATTTCTTTGTCTTGTTATGGTAATTAAAAGGATTTTCTTTATTAAGAGGGGGAAAATTTCACCATGTAGCATAGCAGAACAAAGGGTAGTTTTTATTCCGATTTAGAATGTTCGCGCAATTAGAAAAGTTTTTAAACTTCTTGGTGAAATTAAATGATTTTAATTCATTTTTCTCAATTGAAATTAAATCAAAGTGTTTGCTCCCTTACTCACGTAAGTTAATTTGAATAATTATTTAATAATTTGTTTAAAACACTTCATATGAGCAACCATTTGGCCACTAAGTTGTTTAAATAATTTTAAATCAATTATTTCTGGATAAAACTTCACCGTTTTCTTTGTGTGAACGTTTCTCTACTAATTTTATTTAGTAAATTTTCACTAATTTGCAAATGATTAATTTATTTTAAACATTTCTCTTCGTGTCGCGAATTTTATTTCTTTAGAACTCCTCCGATTATTTTTATAAATGTAATCCCGTTTAAATATTTTAAAATTTGATTTTCCTTCCTTTATTTAGTATGCGCTATCCCCTTTAAATAAATGCTTAAGGCCGTGTCATGACATTCTCTTTGTTCCTGCCTTGCTTCACATCTGCAGTTATTTATTACAGTGCCTTTTGTCTCAACTTTCTTGATAGTCCTTTCGACTGTAGATTTTGCAGGTATCGGTCTATTCGGATACAGAGCAGAAAACATGTCTGACACATTTTGATAACTATTTCCTTGATAATTCTATTTAATCATCAATATATTTTCTTCTAAAGTGTAATTCATGGCTAATATTTCCGATGTATGACTTTCTATAACAATAAAGCACACATTTCAAAATGACAACTTCATTTGACAGTCATCTTTTACCTTGACTGGTGCTCGCAAATACGGGGCAATAAAAAAGGAGAAATAATTAAAATAAATTGGCGATAACTCGTAAACGGGCTAATCAAAAATATCTAAAGTTATTCTTTTGGATGTGGGTTTTAGCGCTCTTTAATAAACCTAAATAGAATTTTTCTCTAAAATAATTAGGGAAGCCAATAATTGACCCCACTTAAAATTACATTGGATTTTCTATGTCCCTCTTGACGATGCAACACCCGGTATATATATGTATATATATATATATATATATATATATATATATATATATATATATATATATATATATATATATATATATATATATATATATATATATATATATTATATATATATATATATATATATATATATATATTTGACCGGCAAAAAGTTCGCAACATATGGGAAAAATTTTTATTAGGTGAGTATTGAAAAAACTTTTCCGGGGGATCGGTTCTGCATGTCCGATAACCTAAAAATCGATTTTGACATACGTCACGTGACCACTGGTATAGCGTCAAATTAAAAAAAAAATTGTTAATTTACAAAAAGTGAGGTTAGTTGACGAGATATCAAAAAAAGTTATTTGAAAGAATTGCTTATAATTAAATTCTAGGTCCTTGTGCAAAATTTTAAGATTTTATTTAAAAAAATTGGAAAACTCAATTTTTTTCAAAATATTTTTTTATCGATTTACAAATTTCCAGTTTTTTTCGTTTAGATAGCTTGGCTAATGTAAAGCACATGTATCTGGATGAAAATAAACGAATGTAGTAGTTTTTTCTACAATTGACAGGACAAAATTAAAAAAAACAGGGTTTCGCCGGACGCTAGCTGTTGCAATGATTTGTATCTAGCAGCAGTGTCAAAATTTTAGAGACATTTCAATGAGATTACATTGAGAAAACCTTAATCGTCTTAAATATATCTGAAGTTCGACTTTTTGTAAAGTTAAGGGGAGTAAAATAGATAATAAACAAAAAATTACCTGTTTATTTAATCGAAATTTCATAAACGAAAACCAATGTAAGAAAAACTTAAAAGTAGTCAAATTCTGTACTAACAACATAAAAAATCATTGTTTTTCCTTGGGTGCACAAAATTTAAAACTCAGTATGACCACCATTTCTCTCCATACATACTATTGTTCTCGAGCGCAACTCTCGATTAACATTTCGGAGCATTTTACGATTTATTTGCAATACACAATTTCTAATGACATTCTCTAAATTTTGTATATTCCTAAAGGGTCGATGTTTGTACACAGAGTTCTTTAGGTATCCCCACATAAAGAAATCTAACGGAGTCAGATCTGGTGATCTCGCAGGCCACGGATTTTCAGAAAACCGTCCTATCCACTGGTTTCCAAATTCTTGATCCAGCCATCTCTTCACCTCATTTGTGGAATGAATGCTAGCTCCGTCTTGTTGAAAGTATAAATTTCTTCTTTCGGCTAATGACAAATTGTCTAAAAAGTCAGATATCTCAGTTTGTAGAAATTCTAAATATCGTTCTGAATTTAAATTGTCTCTAAAGGAAAAAGGTCCCACTATTCTGAGGTTGAAAATTCCGCACCACACATTAACCTTAAAACTATATTGGTCTTTACTCTGAATTACAAAGTCTGGGTTTTCGGTGGCCCACCATCTACAGTTTTGTGAACTGACGGTTCCGTTAGAGGTAAATGTAGCTTCATCCGAGAAAAGAACGTTCTTTGGGAAATTAAAATCTTCCTCAATCATACCCTGGAACCAGGCACAAAAATCGAAGCGGGCGTCATAATCCCTATCTTTTAATACTTGTACAAATTTAGGTTTGTACGGATGAAATTTGTTTCTTTTTAATATCCTCCGCACAGATCTTTCGTGAATGTTAGTGATCTCCGATATTTGACTAACTGCTAATTGGGGTGTTTCTGTGATCGACAAACACACATCCAGAGAACCTTCGTCACCTGTTACCGGTTTTTCATGGGAAACTTTATACTGATTTTCTACCGATCCCGTTTCTTTAAATTTATTGACTAGACGAGATACTGTTCAATAATGGAGGGATTTATCGGGGTGCCTCTCATTAAAAATTGCTGCTGTTTCTCTATGGCTTTTGTAATTATCTCCAGAAATTAAAATAATTTCTATCTTTTCCTGAAGAAGTAGTGTGGGTGCCATTTTAAGGAATAAAATATTAATAAACTTATGTAAAATATCAAACTTAGTAAGATGCGAGACATAAACCAATGACATAGGTTGAAATCAAACAAATTATAATTTGTTTGACATTTTTCTGTTGTTTTTAACCTACTAGATTATTTGGTTGTTTTAATTTCAGAGCCTGCTTTGGCAGTTTTAAGTACAACTAAATAGACCTGGTTGTTAAATTTATGTGCGAAAAATCTTAATAAAATCTTGATACAGTCATTTCATTAGATTCAAACCATTGCAACAGCGAGCGTCCGGCGAACACCTATTTTTTCGATTTTGTCCTGTCAATTGTAGAATTGTAGATCTGACTCCGTTAGATTTTTTTATGTGGGGATACCTAAAGAACCCTGTGTACAAACATCGACCCTTTAGGAATATACAAAATTTAGAGAATGTCATTATAAATTGTGTATTGCAAATAAATCGTAAAATGCTCCGAAATGTTAATCGAGAGTTGCGCTCGAGAACAACAGTATGTATGGAGAGAAATGGTGGTCATACTGAGTTTTAAATTTTGTGCACCCAAGGAAAAACAATGATTTTTTGTGTTGTTAGTACAGAATTTGACTACTTTTAAGTTTTTCTTACATTGGTTTTCGTTTATAAAATTTCGATTAAATAAACAGGTAATTTTTTGTTTATTATCTATTTTAATCCCCTTAACTTTACAAAAAGTCGAACTTCAGATATATTTAAGACGATTAAGGTTTTCTCAATGTAATCTCATTGAAATGTCTCTAAAATTTTGACACTGCTGCTAGATACAAATCATTGCAACAGCTAGCGTCCGGCGAAACCCTGTTTTTTTAAATTTTGTCCTGTCAATTGTAGAAAAAACTACTACATTCGTTTATTTTCATCCAGATACATGGGCTTTACATTAGCCAAGCTATCTAAACGAAAAAAACCGGAAATTTGTAAATCGATAAAAAAATATTTAAAAAAAATTGAGTTTTCCAATTTTTTTAAATAAAATCTTAAAATTTTGCACAAGGACCTAGAATTCTAATTCTAAGCAATTTTTTCAAATAACTTTTTTTGATATCTCGTCAACTAACCTCACTTTTTGTAAATTAACAATTTTTTTTTTAATTTGACGCTATACCAGTGGTCACGTGACGTATGTCAAAATCGATTTTTAGGTTATCGGACATGCAGAACCGATCCCCTGGGAAAGTTTTTCCGATACTCTCCTAATAAAAATTTTTCCCATATGTTGCGAACTTTTTGCCGGTCACTGTATATATATATATATCATTTGGCCAATGACCCACCTAAATTTATTTTTAATGATCCACCTAATAATTTATTTTTTAAAACCAAACTTTTCTTTCAAAAAAAGTGTAAATTCCATTCGAAAACTCCCCAAGAAAGAATGAAGTAAAGTCATTGTCGAAAGATATCCAAGCTCGCTTCGGGCTGGATCGTATTTTAGATTGGCCTCACAGGTTGATATGGACGATATAAATTCATTAAAATTAGGAGAGAAACAGACATATGCACTTTAGGACGTTAAAAAGACAAAATTTGTCGCGGCCCACCAATAATATCGCGCCACTCCCACTGTGGAAATACACTCGAACCGCCCCGTGAAATATACTTTTTCAAAACATTTGGTAACACGTATGTAATATTCTTAGTATATATACATATATATATATATATATATATATATATATATATATATATATATATATATATATATATATATATATATATATATATATATATACTCTGTGTGTAAAAAGTCCCGGACCGGTAAGTTATTTCGAAAAAGGCGCACATTATCAAAAAATTTCCTGTATAAAAGTTTTAAGGTTTTGAAAAATCCACAAAACAAGGATACCTGTAATTATACAGGGTGTCTTAAAAAGTCGTGGCCAACTAAAATGTTGTTTTTTTAAATGGAATGATTTCTTTTAATCACATTTTCTGATTTAAATAAACATTCTGAACAATTATTATGTAACATGGCATGTAGTTAAACCCGTTAGTTTATGAAATAAATCGAATTAAAGAACAATACATACGATTTACGATATTACATTTATTTTGTGTTTTGACAAGCTGGTACCAGAATTTTTTTGTGTCACTGTCATAGTAAATTCTGAAAATGTCTCTAAGCGAAAGGGAACGTATAACTTTACTAATGATCAGAGGTTTTGGAGACCGGCAAAGATCGTTTAATGAAACAAAGGAAGTTTTCAACACATCTTTTCCAGACCGACAGCCCATATCAAAATCTACAGTTGTAAGAACAGTTCAAAGATTCGAGGAAACCGGATGTTGCAAAGACAGAATTCGTTCGGGAAGACCGAAATCTGCAACTAGTGATGAAAAACAGTTAGAGACACTACTTCATTTTGTTGAGGATCCTCATTTGTCGCTGAGAAAAGCTGCTACACAAGTCGATGTATGTTTTAAATCAGTTGAAATTATTTTAAAAAACAGTAAATACCATCCCTATAAATTAAATTTAGTTCAAGAATTATCGGAAGACGATTACGATCGTAGAATGGAATTTTGCGAAGTAATGATGCAGAATCAGGAAGAAAATAACAATTTTTTTAATCAAGTAGTTTTTTCGGATGAGGCAACATTCATGCTAAATGGGACTGTCAATCGACATAATTGTCGTTACTGGGCAGATCAGAACCCACATTGGATGCGAGAAACGCATACTCAACGACCTCAAAAAGTAAATGTGTGGGCCAGTATTATTGGCAATAGATTAGTGGGGCCTTTCTTTATAGAGGGGAATTTGACAGCAGATATGTATCTCCATATGCTGCAGAATCAAATTGTGCCAGCAATAACCAATACAGTAGGGCCACTTTTACGACATACATGGTTTCAGCAGGATGGAGCGCCACCTCATTTTGGGCAAGCTGTAAGAACTTACCTCAATAATACTTTTCCTAATCGCTGGATAGGACGAAGGGGTCAAATAGAATGGCCCGCTAGGTCGCCGGACCTGACGCCCCTCGATTATTTTCTCTGGGGACACTTAAAAAATAGAGTGTATGTTACAAAACCCGCCGATCTTGACGAATTGAGAAGAAGAATTATTGAAGAATGTGAATTAATTAGTCATGAAATGTTGCAAAATGTTATTGACAGATTTTATTACAACTTAGCTCATTGTCAAGCAGTCGCAGGGAGACATTTTGAGCATTTAATTTAATAACGATTTAAATTTATTTTTGTTCTGGTAAAGGTGGTAGTTAATTTGTTCCTTGTATTTTTTAATTGTTATTGTTATTAAATTATTGGAAAAACTTGCATGTGCACATTTAGTAATTTTTTTTCTTCCAGTAATAGGGTAAATATTCTGTTACCAGCTTGTAAAAACACAAAATGAATGTAATATCGTAAATCGTATGTATGTTCTAAATTCGATTTATCTCATAAACTAACGGGTTTAGCCACATGCCATGTTACATAATAATTGTTCAGAATGTTTATTCAAATCAGAAAATGTGATTAAAAGAAATCATTCCATTTAAAAAAACAAAATTTTAGTTGGCCACGACTTTTTAAGACACCCTGTATAATTACAGGTATCCTTGTTTTGTGGATTTTTCAAAACCTTAGAACTTTTATACAAGAAGTTTTTTGATAATGTGCGCCTTTTTCGAAATAATTTACCGGTCCGGGACTTTTTACACACATGTATATATATATGGAAGTACGTAGGGTTTCACGGATGGAGAAATATGTGTCGTGGTTAATCCGGGAATTCATCCGTTCGTTTGATTTGTTTCTATTTGAAACTTGCAGACGTTTCGCCAAAATCTCATTTGGCATCTTCTGTGCTTACTCGCTGGTCGTAGAAAGTAAACTGAGGGTGGCAGGCAGCCGCAGTGCGTGGTTTTATAGTGGATGGCCTCGGTCTTAGGTCGTATCTATTGGCCGGCGTTGGCTCCGCCCCCTGAGTGGTCTGCTTGGGAGCTGTGTTCAGCTTCACTTGGCTCTCGGCCATCGTGGTGTTCATGTTAGAGGGCTTGATGATGGATTTCCATGTGTGAACGGATGAATTACCGGATTAACCACGACACATATTTCTCCATCCGTGAAACCCTACGTACTTCCATTATACACCTCTACGGGGAGGAGACCTTCAGGAACACCAAACATTACGAGAAACGAGAGAGAAGAAATGTACGCTATTATGCGACCTAAACTTCTTAGTAAGATGCCGCAACAACAACCTACAACCAAGCTTCACAAGGATTTCCTACCACACCAGAACCAGAGGAACACTTGCCATACTAAAAAAAAGCCAGCAGCGCCCTGCTAAGAGAACAAATACGACAAACAAGAAGACAACTCAGCGAAACAGAACACGAGCTGTACCAACTCCATCTAACGCTAAGCAACCAAATCCACCACCTACTCTGGAGCCGCTTAGAAACCCTATCTTACTGGCGCACCGAAACAAACAGATCCATCAAATCAGAAAAGCACACCAAAAAGTTTCAAAACCTACAAGGACAATTCGTAAAACAGTCAGAGAACCCAGCACCAAGCAGCAGAAAGACCGTCTACAACATCTCCAACTACCAGCTATCAGAAACCGAAAAAGCAGTTCTAAGCAAAGGTTTTAACTATGCAATAGCCCCGAAAAAGTTGCCAAAAGAAGAAATAATTGCAAACGTCGAATCCCCTTTATCCGAAGTAAACAACCAAACAGCAGAAATTATTCGACAAGATGTATCGAGGATCTTAAGGACATCAAAACCACCGAAACCAAACTTGAGCCCATCTGAACTACAATCGTTAATGAACATCAACAAAAATAAGGATATCATAATACTACCTGCAGATAAAGGCAATGCGACCGTGGTTATGAACACAAAAGACTACGCAACAAAAATGAAAAGACTCCTCGACGATCCGGCCTACAAACCAATCGCCAGAGATCCAACAACATACTTAGAAAAAACAACAAAAACAAAAATAAACGAGTCTCCTATAGATCCGGAAACAAAACAAAAACTCATCCCCAGAGAAAAATCAAGCAGATGCCCAAAACTGTATGGACTTCCGAAAATACATAAGGAAAATATCCCACTAAGACCAATCGTCAGTGCCTTCAACTCCCCGCTACAAAAACTGGAAAAATATCTAGCCAGCATTGTGCAACCATCAGTTGAAAAAGCTAATTCCTACGTCAAAAACTCCGAGCACTTTACACAGATCCTAAAAACTGTCAAACTTGAGGAGAATGACATCATAGCTAGTTTTGACGTCAAATCCTTATACCCCAGTATACCGGTTGATGAAGCTCTGAAACAGATATCAAGAAACGAGACCTTCCCAAAACACGTGGTGGACTTAGCCAAACACTGTCTAAAAAACGCATACTTCCTATTCGATGACCAAATCTACAGACAGACGGAAGGCGCAACAATGGGTTCTTCACTATCACCAGCCATAGCAAACCTCTTCATGACCTACTTCGAAAACAATGCTCTTGAAGAAGCCCATCTCAAACCAAAAGTATGGATTAGATATGTCGACGATGGTTTCGTAATATGGTCTTTCGGCAAGGACAAACTCCAGCAATTCTTGGATCATCTAAATTCCCGCCATCCAAAAATCCAGTTCACCATAGAACTCGAAGAAAATAATAGTCTTCCATTCTTAGACGTGCTAGTAACAAAAACAAAAGAAGGAACTCTGCGACACACTGTATATAGAAAACCAACACACACAAACAGATACTTCAACGCTGAGTCTCATCACCACCCGACTCAAATACAAGGAGTAGCCAACACACTGATTACACGATCCATCCGGCTGACAGACTCCCAAGGGAAACAACAGGAACTAAACAACATAAAAACAGCTCTGAAACAAAACGGCTACAAAAGACATACAATAAAAAAAGCCATAAACCAGGAACAAAATCGTCAAAAAAAGAAACCAGAAGAATCCACCAAAGACAGGCCCATATCTATACTACCGTATATCAAGGGAACAACAGACAGAATCGGGAGAATCCTACGCAAGCACAACATCGCGACAGCCTACAAGCCACACCAAACAATAGGATCATCTCTAAGAAATCCAAAAGATAAAATAAAACTTAAAAACCACGGTGTCTACAGCATATCATGTGGGACCTGCAGCAAAACATGTAGGACAGACCAATAGACGAATATCAGCAAGATTAGAAGAACACAAGCTCTGCATCAAGAACAAACAAACATCGTCAGCCCTTTTCCGTCACCAGCTTGAAACAGGACACAAAATCAACTTCGACAGCTGCAAACAGATAGCCACCATAGACCACTACAAAACCAGGCTTATCCGCGAAGCAATCGAAATAGAAAAACGCGACAACCTAAACAAACGCGACGATGCCTTGATGAATGAATCATCAAACCCTCTAACATGAACACCACGATGGCCGAGAACCAAGTGAAGCCGAACACAGCTCCCAAGCAGACCACTCAGGGGGCGGAGCCAACGCCGGCCAATAAATACGACCTAAGACCGAGGCGATCCACTATAAAACCACGCACTGCGGCTGCAACCCTCAGTTTACTTTCTACGACCAGCGAGTAAGCACAGAAGATGCCAAATGAGATTTTGGCGAAACGTCTGCAAGTTTCAACTAGAAACAAATCAAACGAACGGATGAGTTCCCGGATTAACCACGATATATATATATATATATATATATATATATATATATATATATATATATATATATATATATATATATATATATATATACAGGGTGTTATGAAATTCACTGCATATATTGAAACTGGTAAATCCTGATATGAATTCAGATTGAATAAAAATAGTCATAAATGGCGCTTCACTATAAAAAAGGTTGATATCGGCCCTGAAAAAATTTTTCTTAAGTAACAGCTCACCACTGGCAATAAACACATGGCCATATAAAAACAGCGGGAAACGTCAGTTATAGAAAAAAATCTTTTGTTTTGACATCAGTAGTCACTGACTGACGTTGCCAATTCTCTCTAGAATATTCCTATGTAAGTAACAGATTTGAAAAATAATAGATTTCTTATCTTTAAAGTAAGAAATCATCTAAAATCTTTTAAAACATTCAATTTCAAAACGTTAAAATACAACACAAAAAATTCAGAGAACAGCTGTTCAAAACAAGAGTAAAATTTTGTTCAACTAGGCCGACCAGAAATTTTTGGAAGAAAAAGAGTACCTATACAAAAATTTTGGTTCCAAATTAGCTTTAAACAAAAAATTCCCAATACTTAAGCATGTACATTTTTTTATTTGCCTATTTTAAATTATATTTAACAGAAGATTTGGCATTTATTAACAGGTTTATTTACCTTTATCGTCCTTAATTCGGTGGTTTTATGGCAAAAGGTGCTATGTCGATATTTTGGCCAAATCACGTTTTTTGTATTACATATTATAGGTATGGCAATAAGATCTATGTTCTCTAAAAATCATATGGCCCGATTTGCCTTAAATATAATTCTATTTTAAATTGTCAAGATGAGCTAAGTTTGTTTCTATTACATATTTTTATTGCAGAATGCTTCTTTTTGCTCGCCTGTAAAATTTTACTTTTCTTACATATCGCTCATTCGAAAGAACAGTGACACAACTCAAAATTTTTTAAATTTGAGATTATTTATGAAAAATACCGCAAAAGTCCTAAATAATGCTGTGGAATAACGACACATTTATATTTGAACAATTACCCGCGAGATGGCAATAGTGTCATTATTCTTATGGCGCGAAAGTGAACCAATCATTCGTGCAACACCGTCGCATTTAGTATTGTGTCAGCATTTGATAGAAGAAGCCATGCCAATTATCCGAAATAGTGTCACATTTCGAAAAGCGCTTTATCGGTAAGTAAAAATATTTTAATTATTTAGGACAATACCGGCGCATTTAGAGTTATGTCGTTATTTCTTATAATTTTGTAGGGAATTTTTCAAATTAATTTTGACAGAAAACGCCACATTTTGTGTTGTGTCGTTGTTTTAGTTAAATTTGTGGTATAATAACTGATACTTAACTTCCCATTTCGCGATGTGACATTGATAAGAACGGCGAAAAAGACCGGAGACCCTTACAAAGTTCAAGAAATGTCATACGAAGATTTTTACGATGTAAAGCTTTGGCTAACTCTATAGGCATAGGAAATAATTTACCATTTAAGATTTCGGACGTACAAATTTTGAAAGTTGAGAAGAATCAATCAAACAAAATTTTCTATAAAATGTCATTTGAACAAGAAAATTTTGATGATGTAAACATAGAAAAGCCACGAAGTGTTAGAGGAAGAAGAACAGAAGCTATCACATTGTTACCAGCTTACAAAAATAAAATTGGGATAAGCGACAATAAAATGAAAAGCTTGCTTTCATTATTTGATGAAAATCCTAATAAAGGTTCGGCTATTCCTAGAATTTATAAGGAATGTTACAACAATCTATAGTAGGTGTTTTCGGTATTTTGTTACTATGTATTATCGTTATTTACCTAGTTTTGTCTATTATATAGTTGTAAGTTTTCAATGTAATAGTTTTATAGAGTTATGTTTGTGTGTTTTTTTTATCTTCTGACAGCCCACGAAGACCGAAGTCTAAGTACTATGTACCGTAGGTGTACTGGGGGGTTTGTTTATGTGCAATAAGTAGTGAATCTTTGGGGCTTGACCCCCCACCGTCCGCCGGCGGAGATCTTATCTTGTGATCTATGACGTCATATCTCGGCCACCTTTGCGCATGTGTAAATTTCAAGTACGTCATCGAAGTCTACGTCACTGGATCTTACGTCAGCAAACCCAACCTGCGCGCGCAGCTGTCAAATGTCACCTGTCAACTGTCACCTGTCACTTGTCAAATGTCAAAATTAAAATTTGACATACGTCACGTGTTCAAAATGACGTCATAAGGCATGTGTAAAAGCATGTCAGCTGTCACCTGTCATTTAAGATCTGTCAACTGTCACCTGTCACTTATGAAACGTTAAAATAAAAAAACTGACATACGACACGTGTTCAAAATAACGTCATAAGACATGTGTAAAAGTATGTCAGCTGTCACCTGTCATTTAAGATCTGTCAACTGTCACCTGTCACTTATGAAACGCCAAAATTAAAATTTAACGTAGGCCACGTGTTCAAAATGGCGTCAGAAGACATGCGTAAAAGTATGGCGGCTGTAACCTGTCATTTAAGACATGTCAACTGTCACCAGTCACGTGTTAAACGTCAAAAGAAAAATTCAACAGATGTCACGTGTTCAGGGCGGTGTCCGAAAGCGTTTAAAAAAGAATGGCGTCGATCGGCCCTTTGGTCTCGGAGATACAGTTTTTTGCTATTAGCGCTCTAATGGCTCAGGTTGGAGAGTTGAAATTTGGATGTAGGATAGTAGATGATGAGATCATTCGATCTATCAAATTATTTTTCAAAAATCTCGACTTGGAGGAAAAAATTAGATTTCAAAATTTTTACATCACCCTGTATAGTAAATTTTCGATGAAAGATATAATTTAGGAATATTATTTAAGTTAATAACAACTAAACAACCCACGTTAAAATCACCAATGTTTAAACTGGGCTGTTTAAACACCCTTGTTTAAACAGCCCTGCTCAAACAGCCCTGTTTAAACTACCCTGTTAAAAACACCGCTGTTTAAACAGGGTTGTTTAAACACCCCTGTTTAAACAGCTCTGTTTAAACAGTCGACGGTAGAACTCCCGGTCGATGAAAAGGGGGCTCGAATATGATAAAATTCATGATGGGTATCAAAGAAAAGAGAAAAATTGAAATAAAATAATAGCGCTATTAGGGTTTCTTAATTCCGAGAGGTAAGGGCATTAGCAATTAAAGAAAATTAATGATTTAGTTTGAAATTGTTTGCAAGGAAATCAAAACGTATTTACATGTGTTTTAGTGGCAATAGAAAGGAATATACAGCGATAAGAACGCCGGAAGCCGTCAGCCTTCGCAACTTCCGTCCGTATCAGGAGAATAGTAATTAGTTGAAAAAGTTATTTACTTGTAAAATAACAGTCGGTATGTGAGTTTAGATAGAAGCAAATATGTACGTAGAACCGATCGGTAAAAATTAAGATTTGAAAATTTTTGAAGAAATAGAATGTATTAATATTATTTAAGTGAATAATACCAACAAAAAAATATGTATTAGTTCCGTGTGTAACTCAGGAAGTTGCGGTTAACATTTCCGGTGATAAGGCTGGTTCGAACGTGGTAATAGCGGAAAGAATTGCAAATTAGGAACCTGATACTGATAAATAAAACACACAATTATAAATTATTAACTTTATTTTAAGCAGCAAACTGCGTCGTTAACTTGTTAGGACCCGTCAGTTTCCGGTTGATAAGAGAAAGCATAAAAGGGGGAATGTGACAATTTGCAAAGCACAGTTGGCATCTGAAGCTCCTTGTGTGTGCATTAAGTTCGTTGGGTGTCAAACAGTTAGAGTGGTCGTTGTTTTTTGGTGTGTGAAGGAAGTGTACTGTGAAATTTTTGGGTAAGTACCGATTGATATTAGCTTAAAGTTTTGTAGGATGCATGTATTAGCAAAAATGAAATGTTGAATATTTACAAGAATATTAGTGCCGCTTTGTCAGGGAAAATCAAAAATAGTCTGTCGATGTGTCTGTCTTACAACCGAGTGCCGCTTTGTCAGGAAAAATAAAATAGTCTGTCTATGTGTCTGTCCTACAACCGTATTATACAAAATTGTGATTTTAAGTTCGCGTTTAAGTAACAGCATAGAAATCTTGAGTTATTCACACTAATATTAGAATCGGGATCGAGGGATAGAAAAGGATTTTTGTCTGAAACCCTTTTTTATTTTTTAAACTATATAGATTAAGATCAAACATACTTTTTAGAATTAAAAGTCGCTGACAGTGTCCAGAACAGTTCTTTTTTCAGTATTTGTTTGCTGTTTAAACGTAGTGACTTTGAGTATTTTTAAAATATTTTTTAAAATATTTTGCCTTAGCAGTAGAGTGATATAGCTTCCAAACAATAAATCTTTTAAACTAGAACCTAACAAAGCACTCGTAGTCTTCATACATGTAATATTGTTTGAAAAAATTTTAAAGTCGCTGACAGTGTTCAAAACATTTATTTTTTCATTATTTGTTTTTTGTTTAAACGCAGGGACTTATTATTTTTAAAATAGGAATTTTCCTTAGCAGTAGAGGAACGTAACACCCAAACAATAAATCTTTTAAACTAGAACCGAACGAAGTAGTCTTTATGCATGTAATAGTGTTTTAAAAATAATTTCTCTATCGGGTATGTATAAACTGCAGTTTTGCTTGAAGTTATGCTAAAAAATTGGAAATTTAGTGTCAGAAAAAAAAATGAATCAAACAGCTAGTAGGGAAAGATGATGTATGTTCGGTTTCCACTCACATCTCGGAGTCACATAATAGCAGTAGTATACTAGTGAGGGGTTCTGGAACATTTTCCTCAGTCAAAATATTTTATTTTCCAGAAAATGTTTGCCTGCCAATTTTGCAACCGTTCGTTCACCAGGAAGGATCACCTCAATCGCCATGGAGATTGCCGCTTAGCAGTCAAGATCTGCGACGTCTGCAGTGGGATTTTCAAGTCGGAGGGGGCTCTTCTTCGCCACCAGAAGGAGAAACACCCGGCCCCCAAAAGACCAGCGGATTCCACGCAGACACCCATGGCGAAAAGACCAAGGCTCGCTTCGCTAGATGGTGAGTAGTGAAAATTTAAAGTTTTGGTGATCGAAATAATAAATTCGCCTTTATATATCTCAGATACTAATTATTTTTTCTTATCTCTAGAACCATCTACATCAGCCACGCAACACTGCAAGGAGTGCAAACTGGATGTTCCAGTCTCCCGATGGGGAGGACATCTGAGAACTTTAATCCATCGAGAGAAAGGCTGCGTGATGCAGGAGGAGGAAGGAGTAGAGCTGATAAGAACATCGTTCAGAAGCCGAATTGCAACGTACCGACTTACTTCAAGCCAGGATCCCACCAACGTAAAGCAGTATCTGCAACATCTGAAACAAAAATTCGTCAAGTTGGTGGGAGACATCTGCGCAAAGTATGAGCAGCTGAAGGTCGGTCTGGAGCTTTTCGGCCGCTTCCTCCTGCAGTCGAACGAGTCAGAGGAGGTGAAGTCCTTCAACACCAAATACCAGCTGGTGAGCAGGGCTACGGACTTGGAGGAGCTCTTTGAGCAGTTCAGCGCTATCCTGGACCGGAAGTATTCGGAATTTATGGAAAAGGATAGTGGTAAGTGGAAAACTATTGCAAAAATTTTTTTAAAACTGTTTAATATTTCTTACTAAAAAATATTTCTATTGTTACAGGATGGGCGCTCCAACAACTCCTCCACTTAGAATTAGGTATCAATAAGATCCAGCCTCTAAAGCCATCTTCCTACATCCGCTGCCAAAGGAGATTGAAGCAAAGAAAGCTGTTCTAAACATTCAAAACGCAGATCAAAAATGTTTCATGTGGTCAGTCCTAGCTGCCTTACATCCACTTCATTGGACTCAAAATGCAGAGAGAGTCGCGAACTATTTGCCTTTTGAGAACGAGCTGGACTTTACAGGTATGGAATTTCCGATTAAACTTATCGACATCTCAAAGTTTGAACGACTCAATAATATTTCTATTAATGTCTATGGACTTGAAAGGGTTTTTGACAATGGTAAAAATATTATTGAAGTCGTGGGTCCCTTACACTTTACAAAGTCTCGTAATAGGGAGCGACACGTAAATTTGTTAGTAATCAGTGATGACTATGGAAATAGTCATTACTGCTTAGTAAGAAACATGTCTCGCTTGATCTCAAGTCAATTATCCAAACACAAGGAAGCTAAGTATTTATGTGATGGTTGTTTATCGTATTTTTATTCAGAACAAAAATTAAAGACTCATCAGGAGCACGATTGTGGGCACGCTTTAGCTAAAGTCCCAACGACAAATTTAAAAAAAAATAAATATGGCGAAGAGATTCCCGAGAATATTTTGAAATTTACAAACTTTGAAAAAAAATTAAAAGTACCTTTTGTTGTTTATGCCGATTTCGAAACTATCCTTGAACCCCTGGATATAGAGGAAAATGCACAGGATCCCGATACGTCATACACTGTGAGAACGCACAAACATGTTCCGTACTCGTTGGGTTACTACATCAAATGTGACTTTGACGATGCTCATTCGATTTACCAAAGTTATAGGGATCCGGATGCTAATAAAGAATTCGTAAAACGTTTAGAGATTGATTGTAAATCAATCTATAATCGCTTTATGAAGGAAGTAGTACCCATGACACCTATTTCTGCGGAACAAGAGAGGGAGCATCAAGAAGCTAGGGTGTGTCATATTTGCGAAAAGCCATTTGATGTAGCGTTAAACGATCGTGTGCACGAACATAATCATACAGACGGCTCCTATCGTGGCCCCGCGCACTCTGTATGCAACCTGAATTACAAAATCCCTCAATTTATACCAATCTTTTTCCATAATATGTCCAACTTTGACTCCCACCTGTTTGTTAAGGAATTGGCTTCCAACGAAGAAAAGCTCGATGTTATCCCTCAAAACAAGGAAAAGTATATCTCCTTTACTAAACATGTTTTGGTGGATAACATCGAGAACAGAGATGGTAAACAACATCAGGTATTTTTAAAATTACGCTTCCTCGACAGTTTTCGTTTCATGGCCAGCAGTCTCGATAAACTTAGTCAAAATTTAAAACCAGAACAATGTCGAGAAGTTAGGAAATATTTCGCGGAAGAAAATAAGTTTCAGCTTATTCGACAGAAGGGTGTCTTCCCATATAATTACGTGGATAGTTTCGCGAAATTGAATGATAGTAAACTGCCATCACAGAAAGACTTTTATAACCAACTGAAAAAAGAAGATATCAGTAACGAGGATTACAAGCGTGCTTGGGCTGTGTGGAATTTATTTGAATGTAAAACTTTAGGCGAATATTCAGATACTTATTTAAAATCCGATGTATTATTATTGACAGATGTTTTTGAAAGTTTTAGAGACGTGTGCCTTAACACTTATGGTCTAGATCCTGCGCAGTACTTCACGGCGCCTTCTCTTGCGATGGACGCTGCACTCAAGTCCACATCAATTTGCTTGGAATTACTGACGGATCTAGACATGGTACACTTCTTTAAACACGGTATTCGCGGCGGGGTCAGTCAGTGTAGTGTTAGAAAAGCTTTTGCTAACAATAAATTTATACCTCATTATGACGCTTCCAAACCTACTTCCTACATCATGTATTTGGACGCTACCAACCTCTATGGTGCGGCCATGTCACAATATTTACCAACGGGGAATTTTAAGTGGTTGGATGAGACCGAAATTCAAAGTTTAGATTACAGGAATGTCGCGAATGATTCTAAAACTGGCTACGTATTAGAGGTAGATTTAGAATATCCCGAACAGTTGCATTATTTACACAACGAACTACCCTTTTGTCCACAATCAATAGCTCCACCAGAATCAAAATTCCAAGACATTGAAAAATTAATTCCAAATTTTAAACCTAAAAGTAAATATATAATTCATTACCAAAATTTGCGTCAGGCTTTAGATTATGGGCTTAAGCTCACCAAAATTCATCGCGTTATATCTTTTGACCAATCACCGTGGCTAAAGAAATACATTGACCTAAACACAGCGATGCGCAATCAAGCGCAAAATAAGTTTGAAAAAGACTTTTTCAAACTTATGAACAACGCCGTGTTTGGGAAAACAATGGAAAATGTGGAGAAACGGGTAGATGTTAAACTTGTTTCTCATTGGGAAAATATTGGTAGAAGGTTGGGAGCCGAAGCGTTAATTTCAAAACCTCATTTTAAAGATCGCACTATTTTTAACGAGAACCTGGTAGCTATCCAGATGAAAAAACAAAAAGTCACATATAATAAACCGATTTACGTGGGTTTCGGCATCTTGGAAATATCCAAGACTATTATGTATGACTTTTTGTACGGGTATATTAAGCCAAAATACGGCAACAACGCGATATTACTCTACACTGACACCGATTCCCTTGTTTTGAAAATTACAACCGAAAATTTCTACCATGATATGACACAAAATTTAGATAGATTCGATACGTCTAATTTCTCACAGGAAAATCCACATGATGTTCCTGTAAACCAGTGAATTTTGGGCAAAATGAAAGATGAGTATGCAGGAAAAATCATTTGGGATTTCTACGGTACCGGGGCGAAGGCATATTGTGTAAATGTGGAGGGAAAGTTAACCAAAAAAGCTAAGGGAGTTCCTGACTACGTCACCCAATCCGAACTAACTCTTGACGATTATAGGGAGGCGGTTGACGTAGAAGGAACTCAGATTCATCGACAGATGAACACTTTCCGTTCGCATTTACACGATATGTATGTCGAACTTAAAAATAAGGTAGCGCTATCACACGCGGACGATATGCGTTACCTTATTCCCGGCGACTTGGAGAACACGCTTGCTTGGGGTCATAGAGATATTAAAAAGTATAAGGAATCATCGGAAATTCCATGAGCGAAGACTGATCACGGGCAGCTAACTTTACTTGAATCACCTTTGGTAGCTAAATGTATGACTTTAGAGGCTGTGATATTAGATTAGGCATATATGTTATTTATTTTATTATTTATTGTATTCATTTATTTCTACCCTATTTATTGTATTAATTTATTTCACCCTAGTCTACCCTATTTATTTACTTTATATATATATTTTACCTAAGTTTACCTAAGTTTACCCTAGTTTTTTAGTTTTCTATTATTTGTTTATATGTATATTTTACCCAAGTTTACCCTATTTTTTTTTGATTTTTATATTGTTTGTTTATTTTACTATATTTACTATTTATAGACCGCTGTTCGGTCAGATTTTGTGCTTTTTTAACTTATTTTACCAAAGTTTACCTTTTTTTTATTTTTCTATTGTTTATTATTTAACTCTATTTACAGACCACTGTTCGGTCACATTTTGTGTTTTTTTTTCACTTTTTTTACACTTTAATAAATTTTTGTGTTTATATTGGTGTTTTATTTCCTTAGTTAGAACAAAGAAAAAACAAATTAACGTTAGACTATTTATTTAGTAACAGTATAATATTCAATATTAAGCTTATACAATTCATAAACATGTTTTGCAAATAGGTGTATTAGCTTCTCGGTCCACCGAAATAGATACTTGTCTGTTGTGGCATCTTCAAACTTGAGACTTCTCTTATCACCATTGCGATGAAACACTAGCGTGTACTGTCCAATTATCATAAATATATCTACCCAATGGGTATTGAAACAATCAAAAGTGCTTAAAAATTCTTGAAATTCCTCACTAGAGAAAGAAATTTTGCCATAACCAATAGTATCCAAAATTACTTGCTTGCGTTCCTCTTCGGACGTAGTAAAAATGACAGTTATAAAGTCATCAATCTCGTAAACTCGGCTAGGCTTAGTCTTAAGAACTACCGCTGGAACATCAGGACATCTAGAGGACGATTCAAACACCTTATCCCAGCCGGAAGAGGAGGAGGAGGCCGCCATTGGTAAGTTTAAATGGTAAGTTTCGAAAACAATCTAACCACAGATTTATATTCTTGGTAAAACTTAATGTCTCTTTTCAGCTTGCGTATTTTTTTCAAATGCTCGTCTAATCTAACTGACAAGTCGACTGTCTTTGTCATAAGCTCGAGACTAAATGACCAAATTTCTCAAGGGGGCCTAATAATATAGGATAAAATTAAACAGGGAATACAGTTTAACTTCTTTATTTAGGTAAAAAATCATAAATATATTCATACAAAATTTTTGAATTCTCAGCACTACAAATACAATATTCTGAAGCATGATAAGAACAAGTGGTTTTACTTAGAGCTAATTTCGGTACAGCAACACTGTCCCCAGTAAATTCTAAATTAACAATATCGGGTATATGCTTAAGATATTTCATCGTGGAAAAAGCTCCCAGTAAGAAGGTCTTCTTTACATGTCCCTTCACATAGATAACATCAACATCCCGTAGATCGTTGTAGATAATGCGGTGAAGTTCATTGTAATCGGTTTCGCCGGAATTGTAGTATAAACCATGTCGGTTCCCATATAGAAACATCACTTGCTTCTGGCAATCATAGGACAGCTCATAAAACGGCTTAACGGGGTTGAAAAGATAGTTCCGTATTTGCTTTCCATCGTAAATAGCCAATTCTTTAGCTTGAAATTCTGGAACGCTGAATCCCTGAACGTCAACCACAACAAACTTCATCGTGCTGAGAGGGTTGAATAGTAACTGATTACAACAGATCACGTACTTGACCTGTTAAAGCCTGATACTCGAGAACTCGATCATGAATAATTATACAAAAGGCTCGTGACTCCTTCGAGAAGTTTTCGGAACTTTGAAACTCCAACTTAACGTCAATAGTGTTACTCTTGAGGGCTTCATTTTGTTTGGAGCAGTCAATAACAAATAGGGCTCTAGCAGCGAAAGCGAGAACATCCAAGAGCGGCTCCGACCGTTGTTTCCCCAAATAGGTTTTTTGAAAGTCCGTATACATCTGATAGGCTTCTGCAAACTGTCTATTGACAAAGTTTAGGTTTAACGACTCATAGGGGTAAACTTCAGAATTCAAATGCAATTTGACGTCGGTGATGTCTAAATTATCAAAGTAGGTACAATCAGCTTCAAAGTTATCTTTTCGCTTGTTCATAAAAAATACAATGACGTATCGGGCTCTCTCAGACATGGTCTTAACGGTCCAAATATCACGCTTTGTTGTTCTCAAAGCAGGCAGTTCATGTAGTTCCCAGTTTCTAAACGGAATATATATATATCGGTTTGTTCTTGGCAATTTCGTCCAAAAGCCTTAATTTCACCGCATCACTCGGGTAAATATGCTTCACTTTCAACTCAACCGTTTTTAAGGTTATTGTCGCCTTCTTAGTACCAGTGGACTTGTAGCAGTTGTCATCATGACGAGCACGAACCAGTTTAATTTTCTGTTTACCCATTAATACATTGTGGTAATCGGCAAACACGCCAAACAATAGGGAAAGTGGGATACGAAAATTAAAGTCTTTGGATGTTTCATCCAAGGTCTTGACAGTTCCACTTGGCCAATTCCATCCAGCTATGTCTAGAGCACGGCTTTCCTGCTCATTTAAACATAGCAGGTTTTTAACGGTGCTAACAATACCAGGATCTCGAATCTTTTCAATCTCCTTACCATTAACTTCATAGGAAATATTGTCAAAGAGAAAGGCTCCGGCATTATTGGTTAGATCGCAAGTACCGGTCTTACCGGTGGCATCTGCTTCCACCTTAGACGTACCCTCGATGTAGAGTTGAGCTTCACTCATATCCAAAAAGATATCTTGCTGATTGATAACAATCTCGATTTCGTCATTGTTATTAAAGGAGTTGGTAAAGGGGGGATAAGTGTGCCATTCTTCGCGAATGACCGACTCATCACTCTTGATCTGATTGAAGATTTGAAGTTTTTCTGACATGGTAGCCGTAAGGACTGCTTATAGACTGCAAATATAGTATATTTGAAAAAATGAGTGACCCCTTCGACTTCTGACCACTGAATGATCTGCCGGCTGAGGTATTAGTGTTTAAATACCTAATAAAAATAGAACTATAACCATTACGTCTAAGAACCATTTCGTCTAAGTTCTAATCGAATTACTACTTCTTCACCTAGAAAATTAAGAGGTCTAGAATCCTGGTCTACTAGCGTGGGAGTGATGTTATAGATGCTTTTCTGGTTCACAGGTAAATAGATTAGATTCCTTGGCTCGATATTTATACTGTAGCCGGGGTCAACAGTTGGTGAAAATTCGTACAGAGTATGTGAGGGATTATTTGTGTAATACGAGCCGGAAATGATGTTACACTCTACTCGAATAGTAACAACTTGTATAATTTCCACAGGTTGATCTGATTCGTGGAATTTACCAGACTTTAACAGTTGAGGTGAAAATCCCAACACCTTTGCAATACTGTCTTTTGGTTTAAAGTTTATGTCGTAGACACTGGTTAACTCGCACTTTAACGTATTGTTATTGGGTTTCAGCGATAAGATACGATTCCGTTCGTCTGCGGGAGCACTGGGATCTAGGAGCTTACGTTGTAGAAACTGCTCGATATCTTCCAACTCGTAGGACCCTGTTGGTATTTCCAGTACTCGCTCCTCCTGATTATTGACAATATAATAAAACTTGTTTCGTCCCTCTTCGATATTGGGAATCGTGTTCCAAGTGTTTAGCGAAATTAATGCTAACGAGTAATCAAACCTGGAATCGAGCTCTATGGGAGGTACAAAGTATGCTTCAAGTCGGTGAGAGCGACCTTTTAACGTGAATGTCTGTGACATGACTGCGAGCAATAAGCATCAACACCTGCATTTATAAAGTTTCATTGTAGAGAAATGCTAGAGCAAGATGTCCACAATTGGTCATTCCATAATCCTGATACTGATCGGAATTAAAATAGATTTTCACATTTTTCATGTACCTGACAAATTCCTTGGGTGGTTTCAAGTTGCCAAAACTATCGAAATAAACAACTCGATTACCGTGTTTCTTGTAAGCTACCCAATGTGTTCCGATCCAAATTAATAACACCACACTCTGTTTTGAGGGGTGCGTTCGGTAAAGTGTTTCGCATAAAGACTCCTCGGAAATGCGGTATTTTTAATCGAGTGACGTACGACTTAATATCATGATCGGATAACGGTTTTTCAGGTAGCTTTATTGGTAGTTTTTTGGCAGTTTTCGTAAAAACAATCCATAGCCAGTTTTGTATTTCTTTAAATACATGCCGCTACCCCTTTTTCCCAATGCAATCGCCTCCATTGTTTCATTGTGTCGTTTGGATCCTTTTAACTTCTCCTTGGCACTTTGAGCGTCATTAACGGCCTTCGCTATCCCCGCGGCGCCTCCGCTTAGTGCTCCCAGGGCACTAAGTCCTGCAAATATGGGAATAAGTGGTAGAAACCCACCCTGTTTCGGTAAGGGTATTATTCGTGGTATGTTGATCCTCTTACGTCCTCCCACCTTCTTGACCGTTACTCGCGCAGCTTTAAGTATTTTACTGAGAGTTCTTTTCTTACTAACATCACCAGTACCCGTATGTCGAAGTTGTTTCTTAAGCAGAGTGACCACTGATGATAGGGGTTTCATCTTCTTCTTGCGAGCATCCAACTTGCGTTTCACCTTCTTGCCAGCACCCAACTTGCGTTTTACCTTCATAGCGTTCGTTACTAACCACGCTGAAGCTTTTTCACCCAAACTGGAATCGTTTGCCTTTACTCGTTCCCAAGCTCGGTTCTCCAACACTCGATCGGTTCGATGTCTTTGTTCCAACTCTGTCGACTTGGCGTATTCGATATCGTGATCGCGACAAGCACTATCCAATTTGTTCTTTGGTTGATCGCCTCGAGCCAGTCGCTCTTGAAGTTTGGTTCCCGGTCCGCAATAGGAATAACCAGGCCAATGAAGCTCGAACGGGAGCTTGTTGATAGCTGTATTTAACACACCTGCACCCTGCAGAGTCTTCATTCGTAATGAAGCCCTGGAAGGGTGTAGAGTAGTATTTATAGAGATGCGTCAAGAGAAGCAGAAACTCAAAATCCAAGTTTATAATTGCGATATGAAAAAAGAAAAGTGCCTCAGTAGCAAACATGGTCAACTTTTGCCTTCTACAATTCGAGCGTTAATAGGTGGTCCGAGTAATTGTGGCAAAACCAATGTAATGATTAGTCTTTTGATTGATGAAAATGGTTTAAAATTCGAGAATGTGTACGTGTATTCCAAATCTCTGCAGCAAGACAAGTACGACTTTCTTCAACAGGCTATGAAACATTCCCGTTTAGGCTATTTCGGCTACAGCGATAATGATGAAGTTTTAGATCCTGCCAGTGCCCGACCTCACTCTGTATTCATATTTGATGACGTAGCATGTGAGAAGCAGGATAAAATACGTAATTATTTTTGTATGGGCCGACATCATGCGATTGATTCATTCTATTTATCGCAAACTTACTCGAAAATACCTAAACAGCTGGTTCGTGACAATGCCAATGTATTAATTTTATTTAAGCAGGACGACTTAAACTTGAAACATATCTACGACGATCACGTTAATACAGACATGACATTCGATGCATTTAAACATATTTGCTCCGAATGTTGGAAGGATCGGTATGGGTTCCTAGTAATGGTGAAAGACAATGATATTGCTAAAGGCCGATATCGTAGCAAGTTTGATACATATATCATACCCTAAACCCTCGGGACTCAGTGTGATACTTGACGTTCTAGAAGCTAGATGTGTTAAGTCTCGAGAAACAGGATCTGGTTAGGAGTTGTTTTAGCTGTTTCCTAGCTGTTTTTCCCGAACAGGGTCTGTTTTTTCCCGAACAGGGTCTGTTTTTTAGCTGTTTTTCCAAAACAGGATCTGTTTTTTAGCTGTTTTTTCCAGAACAGGGTCTGTTTTTTAGCTGTTTCTCTAGAACAGGGTCTGTTTTTTTAGCTGTTTTTTTCCCGAACAGGGTCTGTTTTTTAGCTGTTTTTCCCGAACAGGGTCTGTTTTTTAGCTGTTTTTTCCAGACCAGGGTCTGTTTTTTAGCTGTTTTTTCCAGAACCGGGCCTGTTTTTAGCTGTTTTTCCCGAAACAGGGTCTGTTTTTAGCTGTTTTTCCAGAACAGGGTCTGTTTTTTTAGTATGTCTACCCCCATGAGCCAGCTCGATAAAGACGTTAAACGTAGGATTATCCAAGCTGCACGAACAATAAGAAAGAAGTATTTAGCATTAAAGTTGGAGCGAGGTGAAGAAGATGAAGCTCTTAATAAATTATTAATGCCGATTACCGATCCTCTGAATAAGCTTGTGAGTGCTTCCGCCGCCGCCACTGCAAAATCGAAGAAACGTAAGATTAAAGGGGAACAGAGTGTTGGTGTAAAACCCAAAGTTAAACCACCCATAGTAACTCGAGAAGTGAAACCTCCTGTACAATTTTTAACCGAGGAAACTCACTACGGGGATGATGCTGCTGCTGCTGATGATGTGTTTGAAGAACCAGCTCAGGATCCTGCGACACAATCATCGCAACACATAAGAAAGAATTTTGAAGATTCTCTTCAAAAATCTGAAGTGTTTGAGACTTTTATCGAGCAGTATCCGAAGATTGCTCAAGACTATCTGAAACTATATTGGTCGCACTCTGCCGAAATAGATGCTAACAGCCTGAAATATGATTTGGTGACTGATTCTTGGAGCTTAGGTTCAGAACCGGTTAATTTCTTAAAGAATGGTGATATTCAAGTAGGCTCCAGTATGTACAAAGGAACTCTGGGACTATACGATTTATTGTTTCTCAAGGTTCCTCAATTTAATACCGCTGCCGACGAAGAACAATACAAAGATATTTTAAAGCGAACAGATTTATACTTGAAAGATAATGGTCAGTTGAAAGGTAATAGATCCCACAAATACAATGCCATTGTGAAACCACTAATTTCGAAAGGTTCTACCAGTAAAATTCCTTCGCCCGGGGTTAAAATATTGACAAGATCGAAGTCGGAGAAATCTGGATCTGTGAAATCCGGATCTGCCTTAATGGAATACAACGAAAAACCCAAAGAATATGTCTACTATGATGACGTAAATGAGCTGGTTGACAGGTTAAAAAAGCTAGACGCTTCCAATCAGGTTGGCAACAATAATAACATGAACGAGATTTGGAGCATTTTGAACGAATTGGAACACCTTGGAGTAATTGAATTCTATAAATAAGTTGGTTAAAGCTGTTATGCCTTAGTACCGCAGTAATCATGAATAAGTTTGGACGTTCCTTGCCCACGTCATCTAATCAGAAAAGAGTGAGAGTGTTGCAAGCACCCAACTTGATCACTCTTACAAAAGCTGGTGATTACAATATTCGAGATCATCGGCTTTGTAACGTTAAATCACCAGCAGATATCGCTGATGCTGTAAATAAAAAGTTTGTGGAGAGTATGCTAACTTCACTTTCTACTACCATTGATAGATCGCTGAATGATAAAATACAAGTATCCCACGTGGAGATGCTGAGACAAATAACGGTGTTGGAACAAAAAGTAAACAACTCTAACGGTAGTATTGTAAAACAAATGAAGACCTTTACAAAAACTAATAAGGGTTCTGTAGACTCGGTATCCGACCAACTTAAGCTGCTTGACAACAAATTCAAGAGTGAGACTTTAGTTTTGAATACAAACCTGGATCGTCTCTCTACCCAATTCAAGGACCTCGAAAAACTCCTAAAAGTTTACACCAATCAGGCTATTCAAAATGCTCTCAGACCAGTCAGGACGGATATGGGAAAGATTCGTGAAGAACTCTCCAAATTATTACAAACAGTTGATTTGCCAAAGAAAGGATCTTCCCGTCCACCAACTATCTAAAATTTAGACGTATATAATTCAATATCTTGCTGCAGAACCTCATTCTTTGAGAAATAATGGCCAAGGGCATTACGAAGGCGAGAGAACAAGTTGTTAAGGAACTACATAAACCCGCTAGAATCAAATTTAAACGTCGCAGATTTATCCAGTATGGTTTAGACGATACGTTTGCCTCCGATCTTGCGCAGCTCGATCAGTTTGGGGGGCTAAAAGATGTATGTAAAATGGCTTGGGTTTGATAAGTCTCATAACAGTTGGATAGATATGGCTAAGGATGTGGTTTAAATGCTCGTTCTTTGTATAAATAGACAGCATTTTCTAGCTTTCGATCAGTTAAAACTATGCCGTATTGAGAAGAGTGTGATAGTGAAATTTTATCTCATAGTGCTCATAACCGCACTCTAAAACATAAGCAGCAATGTAGTGAGAACTTGTACACTCAGGTAAAATTAGTTCGAACTGCTTTTAAACACCGCATACTAACTTACCATCTGACAAGTGACTTACATCCGACCGATGTTAAGCAATATTTAGACGATCTCAAAGATACGGTTATTACTTTACTCACTGATCCTTTAAAGACTTATCCCCAGCTTAAAGTTAATATGGAGCTATATGGACGTTATCTGCTGGCATCCACACAGGAACAAGACATAAAATCGTTTAATACAAAATTTAGTGTTATTTCTCCCAACACTAATTTGGAGGACTTTTACAGCGAATATCAGATCTCTCTAGTGAAAAAAGCTTCCGAATTCACCGAGATGGGAAGCGGATGGGCGTTATCCAAACTGCTGTTTCTCGAACTTAACATCAATAAATGTGGAGTGGGGGTATAGTTTCCTCTACACTCATACTCATCCTAATACGTTGGCTGACGTCATTATTTTAGTGCGAACCATGGCTAGTAAACGTTGTACCGCTGCTGCTGCTGCTGCTGCTCCTGCTGCTCCTGCTGCTGCTTCTGAGGTGATGGAAGACGACGACGACAGTTCCCGAAGCTCATCGCCCTATTGGACATATCTGGACAGTATGATTCTCCGAAGTAACCGAGAAATTCGGAACGAGAAGAAACTCTTGGGTGAATTTTGCTATCCTACTGGCAATGTTACAGTAATTGTGGGCCTTAGTATTGCCAGGGGGATGATGCCAAGTGTAAAACTAACCACAACAACAACAACACCCGAACAACATCAGCTCTCCCTCTGCCATTCTGATTGGATCGAGTTTTTGGAGATGATCGACAAGATGATTGCCGATACTGATGGAAGTGTGACAACAACGCGGATGTCTTCATCGGAAAATTTTACCGTATCCAGTGCTATTCTTTTGAACGATCGATTATTTAGACTCAAGATTAATGATGATGATGTAACTTTTACG
Source organism: Philopedon plagiatum (assembly GCA_963971165.1). Taxonomy (NCBI): domain Eukaryota; kingdom Metazoa; phylum Arthropoda; class Insecta; order Coleoptera; family Curculionidae; genus Philopedon; species Philopedon plagiatum. The sequence goes on along the minus strand of OZ020189.1, from coordinate 61,975,380 downwards.
TTTTCTTCCAATGATATAAATTCTATTGTTAGCATTAGACATTTAATTAACTATAGATTAAAGTTAGTTGAACGTTTACAATTTAGAAGCTATTATGATGATACTTTGCAGTATGCAAAATGTTTTGTTAATATTAAGGATAACTTTTTTCAAATTGTAACCAATCTGTGTAATTTAAACCCATCTGAACAGAGTTATTACATGTTGGAATTATTGCATTACAACCTGCAAAAATTGTTAGATGACTTTGATAAACTGTATATGTATTCTGATGACTTATAATAATAAATCTTTTACAACTCTAGGTTCCTTTATTTTTTTCCTCTCACCCTTATCCTACTGTTACTCATAAAACCACTCGATTTCCGGCAGAGTTTTCATAGTTGTTCCGACGTTCCTTGCAGTCAGTTGTAACCTGTTCAGACCTGTCGTGACTTGTTACATAACCTTAAAACACACGTCTTTGAGTCTCATAAGTGTGTCTGTGCAAGATGTCAAAAGAACGTCAGGAAGTTTGCATCGATCTTCAAGGTTACCCCTTAGCCAGTGGGTTTATACCGAAGGAGTTGGCTGTGTATGATGGCGTACGATTTTGCAGCTTTCTCTTCAAACCTCCGTATAGCGGGAAATTTTTAAAGCCTGAAGATCTCAAGATTGTCGAATATTTGGAGGAAAACTACCATGGACTAATGTGGGAGTCTGGCTGTTTGGACTTGAATCAATTTGAAAGTGTTTTACGTAACATATGGCTTCAGTATGACTCTCCGAAATTTCTGGTTAAGGGTGATTTAAAAGCAGCTTGTTTAAAGCAGATTTTTGATTCTTCCCTTATATTTAGTATTCCTTTAAAAACTGAACCTAAATTAAGTAAATATAAGAAAGTTGTGGAATGTTTCCACCATAAGGACTTTCATGTTTGGCATTGTGCCTGTAATAATGCTAAGTTATTGTATAATTTCCGACATTGTTTTTTAAATGATCTGGAATAAAAGTATATAACCTATTTTGTCTGTTTTATTTCTTAGTATAGCTCGATTAGTCTAAGTTGAAAGCCGCTGTAAAATGACTGGTCGTAGTGTAGATTGTACTGATTGCTTAGACGACGGTCTCGGCTTTATTCGTACTTTTGAAGAACGACTGATCACGTTTGCAAATTGGACCAATAAAGTTAGTCCTAAAGACCTAGCACAGGCTGGTTTTTATTACACCCAGCGATTGGATATCGTCCAATGTGTCTTTTGCCGCTGTGAGTTTACTGATTGGAAAGAGGGAGATGATCCGCTAGCCGATCACTACAAGTACTCCCAACATTGTCTGTTAGCTAAAATATTGTGGAAGTGTCGCCAACTGAAAAAGGTAGTTCCACCATCATCATCGCCCCAAAGCTTGAAGAAGAAGACGAAGATACAACAGCCGGAACCGCTCCCAACTCTCCATGTTAGTTCTCTGTTCTTAGTACCGCTTTTGGTACTATCATACAGCGGATTTATACACATATACGACCTTATAAATATCTATCAGTTCAAGTTTTAAATCATTTTGACATCAGTCATGGCAGCGTTAAGTTCGACGTACATTCTGCTCGTTGCATTAGTGCAAAACGTATTCTACGTATACATGCCACATAATGTTAAGGATGCCGTCATCATGATTGAAACCGAGGATTTTCCCTCCAATAATACGTGGCTGCATATGGTTTACGAAAGAATAGACCATCAGCAAACACCTGTTTTCTCTATGAAGATTCCTACGACAGCAGCAGCAGCAGCATCAAGCAACCTTCTTCGCTACAAAGTAAAGTTCATCTTTCGAGATAACACCGTTGGTGAAACCGATTGGAAGACAATACTTCGTGGGGATACATTAACTAGCACACCATCATCAAACTCAGTTTTGAATTTACTTATATTTATAACTATAGCTTGTTCATTATTGTTAAGTAATGTAATATTTAATATTTGTAAGACAATTCGACAACATTATTAAATAAAAACTGATTTTTTCCTATTCAAGGTTTTATTTATCTACATCTGCTACCTACGATGCGGGTATCATGCATAAATTAAAACAAGTGTTCACCTTATCGACCGGAAATGGAAACCACATCCTGTACGACCTAAACCTTATCAACCGGAAATGTCAACCACATCCTGCACGACCTAAGCCTTATCAGCCGGAAATGTTAGCCACATCCTAGTACATTCTCATGTACTAATACAGATTTTTGCTGTTGTTATTAACTTAAATAACATTCCTCAATTATATATTTAATAATTTAATATTTAATAATTTCACTAATCGAATGATCTCATCATCTACTATCCTACATCCAAATTTCAACTCTCCAACCTGAGCCATTAGAGCGCTAATAGCAAAAAACTGTATCTCCGAGACCAAAGGGCCGATCGACGCCATTCTTTTTTTAAACGCTTTCGGACACCGCCCTGAACACGTGACATCTGTTGAATTTTTCTTTTGACGTTTAACACGTGACTGGTGACAGTTGACATGTCTTAAATGACAGGTGACAGCCGCCATACTTTTACGCATGTCTTCTGACGCCATTTTGAACACGTGACCTACGTTGAATTTTAATTTTGGCGTTTCATAAGTGACAGGTGACAGTTGACAGATCTTAAATGACAGGTGACAGCTGACATACTTTTACACATGTCTTATGACGTTATTTTGAACACGTGTCGTATGTCAGTTTTTTTATTTTAACGTTTCATAAGTGACAGGTGACAGTTGACAGATCTTAAATGACAGGTGACAGCTGACATGCTTTTACACATGCCTTATGACGTCATTTTGAACACGTGACGTATGTCAAATTTTAATTTTGACACTTGACAAGTGACAGGTGACAGTTGACAGGTGACATTTGACAGCTGCGCGCGCAGGTTGGGTTTGCTGACGTAAGATCCAGTGACGTAGACTTCGATGACGTACTTGAAATTTACACATGCGCAAAGGTGGCCGAGATATGACGTCATAGATCACAAGATAAGATCTCCGCCGGCGGACGGTGGGGGGTCAAGCCCCAAAGATTCACTACTGCAATAATTATTGTTATTACATTTAATGTAAAAAAGTAAACTTTTACTTATTAAACCATTTTTTACAAAATTAGTTTTATTTATTTTATTTAAAATAATAATAATAATAATATTGATAATATTAATAAGGAATAGTGTCATAAATCAAAACAAATATCAAAAAAGACTGAATTACTTTGATATTTTGTAAAATTGGTATTATATTATATGAAAAATTCCTATACGGTACATTTCATTAAGGTTTTAGTCAAAAAGTGAGAATTTGATAACTTCAATTTAAAAAAAACAGATAGTGAAAATTTAAAATGCGTCTCCCGCAAATTTCCAGTTTTTCGAGTTATGACACTGTTCTTTCGAATGAGCGATATCACCTTTTGCCATAAAACCACCGACTTTTTAAGCGAAATTCCTCACAACTAAATTAACAATAAACTTTACTTTCATACCATGTTCCAGTAAATAGCCAACACTATAAACACATGCCACATTAATAACTTCAAACTGTTAAAATAGTACTGCCTATATCACAAATTTAATAAAACTCTCTAGAGAAAAGCTGTTTAAACCAAAATAAATACCCCAACTTCAACTAAATTTAAAATGCACCTCACTAAGCGACGAAACGATATTTTGTTAATATTAAACGGCTTTAACTTTTGTTAATATTTAACGGCATTAACTTTTTCTTTCACAAATTAAGAAATAAATGTAAACCGTATTATAGACAGCTGACGATGACGCATGAGCTCGGTTCAGCCAATCGGAATCACTCTAGCGGGCGGAATGGGGTCAACAACCCTTGAGCGTGGCTTCGGCAAACAAGCTTCGCAACCATGGGATATTCCAGGGACGGCTCTAACCTAGTTGGAAGTAAATCCATTTGAAAATAAAATACAAATATATTTATTTACCCACACTGTGTTATTTGAAAATGCGATATACGAAAATACTTCGGTTACAGTGATATACCATACAGAGTGTCTGAAAAGTCTTGGCAAAGGCAAATATCTTTACTATTAATAAAGATAGAGACACCAAATTTTAGTTGTATCTTATTGGTTAATAAATCTACTTTTTTATGTAATTTGACTTTTACCACCCACTTGGGGGTTACGCTAGGGAGTTGACGTCAAAAATTTTAAATGAAACCCTATGCCGTGTGGTACCTCATTTTAAAGGTCTTTTCGAGAATGGCAGATGTTACTTCTTGGCAGAGTTTCAAAATGGACTTTATTACTGGCAAGAAGTTCATGGTGGTCATTCTAAACAACTTTAAAGGTACGGTTTCCTCGGGGCGACCATGATAGGCGTTCGTCGCTAGGCGATGATCGCGAACCATTTCTAATGGCAAAGTCGCTCAACATAGCCCCCTGGAGGGAGACGATTACATTGATTTGCCATTGAGCAGTGGTTCACGATCATCGCCGAGCGACGAACGCCTGTCATGGTCGCACTGCTGGTCCGTTACCAGACGCGTCGATACCGAAAACAAGTACGTACGTATTACGATATTTGACAGAAATAATTTAATTCATGGGAGTTGCCGCAATTGTGTGAAATAAAAAAAACGGCTGAGTGCGAGTTCGACTCGCGCATAGAGGGTTCCGTGCCACACACAGTATTGTGAATTTCTCATAGGACGCAAAAGTCTCAATAACTATGGTAAACTTGAATAAATAACAGGAGGCGGCCATGTCGGAAATACGTCAGTGCGTATAGGATATATAACTTATTATAAACGCTGGCACGGTTGGTCTGTTCCCAGAGGCGTCAGTGCCGAAAATAAGTACGTACGTATACGGTATTTGACAAAAATAATTTTATTCATGAACGTTGCTGTGATTGTGTAAAATAAAAAAACGGTCGAGTCCGAGTTCGACTCGCGCATATAGGGTTCCGTACCACCGTAAGATTGTGTTTATATATTTTTAATAAATTTGCTGATGTTTCATCCCATATTCTTGTTGTGCGGTGTCCCAATGTCACATAATTAAGAATGTTCAAAAGAGTAAGACGTCATAAAATCGAAGAAATATGTTAAATACGTAGTTCTAGCTTTACTATTGGAGATATATTCTTCAAATTGGGTAGGTTTGAACGTAGACACCAGAGTACATCCCCTGAAATTTCGTGCGCATGTCTAGCCCTCTTGGTTTGCGCGTGGTACGCATTTTGGTCTACTGCGCAGATGTCAAAAAACGAAAAATTAAAAAAACGACAAATGAAGAAGTCCAAAAAGTTGGAAAAAAGTTAGAAAGAAAAGTGCCCCACTGTAACGGTCTGGTTCGTCGTTACAATGATAAAGAGCTTTAAGACAATAGGGGGTAAGGCATTGTACGTGTAAATAAATAACCTAATTTTGTTAATGTGTTTTCTGGCTATTTCGGGTGAATTCATAAAAGCAACTTAACTTAGACAACGGTATTCTCTTGTATTTTAAACTTTACTCACCGAAAAGTATTGGAGGAACAACAGAAATATCCGATTAAAATTTTGTTTACATGACCACTGCTAGATGCAAGCATTTATTTGGCAGCATCCTTTGATTTTTCGAGCCACAAACACTGTCTACACTTGAATTAATGTTGGAAGTTTATATTTATCTAAGTTTGATTATATTAAGTTGGATGGACACTGCAAGATTTTATAACTTTCACAGACATTGTTGATACCGGTGTTTGAAGTCGCCATTTTCTAGGTTACTGTCATTCCGTCACACGAGACGTCGCATTCTACAGATGTGCGCGCGGAGATTGGTGGTCAGACCACGGTTGCCAGGTTTCCTCGTTTATTGTCGGAAGTAGTTCTCTGGGCGGTGTCCAACATCTTAACTTGGGAATACCGGGGTATTGAAAGGAAAGATGCGGGATGAAGGGTTATTTTGTAATCTGACCGTGCTGTTTTGCAAATTTTGGGTTATGTACGTTCTGGTAAGGTGGTAATTGTTTAGGTACAAATCGGAGATGGACTGATGACGTCAGTATCGTTGGTAAAAGTTGCACTAATCGGCAATAGTGCCTGAAGATGTCATTTTGCTGATTTGCCTGCCGGCTCCTAGAAATAGGGTTCTCAAACAACCACAAGAATAACGGGTTGACGTGGGAGAACTCTAGATGGTTAATTTTAGGGATGTTAAATATAGGATTAATGGTTGAATTGACTGCAACAGGTGGTTGTAGGCAATCAGTCATTGATAGTAACAGTAAGGGTTTCGGTTGTAAAAGAGTAGGGTTGAATAATTGGTGTAATTGATCATATAACGTTACCGTTACGACTTATACTTTGTTGGTGCTCTCTTGGAATTTTTCGACAGATTTCGTACTGGTAGGGTTTTGGTTCCTCGTGGAGATCTGAGAAGTTCTTTTCAAATAAGACGATTGTGAAGCTAGGACAAAAGATTTTCTAGTAATCCACCTTGTTTGTGGGAGTTAAAGTTCTAGTCTTACTAGTGTTTTCTTATAATTTTGTGGTTGTGTTGAAATTGGTTCAAGCCAATCTAACGTTTAGTATCGTGTAAGAAAACAGCCGTTGTGTGCGGGAGAAATATTCGTCTTAACTGAAAGCCGCCATTTTACACAAAGCCGGCGTGATTTTGTATGACCAAGAGATAGCCCACAGGGATTTTCTGGTACCGGTCATTTTCTTTGTTGGTTGGAGGTCATCATGGCGAGATCAACGATTGATTTTAGAGGCCCTCAAATAATCTAAGGAGGTTTGACATAGAGTGATTGAGTAAGTCCGTTCCATTTATTTTTTTTTTTAATATTTCAGGGTGCAAATCCTGGGTTAAAAGTCAGTATTGGGCTAAAACTGCCAGTCCTGGGTTAAAAGTGGTAATCCTGGGCTAAAATTCCGAGCTCTACACTGTCCTGCGCGTTTGAGGGGATTAACTACCAACGACGGCCATTGTTCTCTTTTATATATTTTTTTATTATTTATAAGGCAAAAGTTGGTTCAATATTATACCTTTTTATATTCATAAAACCAAAGTTGGTTCTCTTTCATACCATTTTATATTCATAAAACAAAGATAATAATGATAATAATTAACAAAACCTGAGTTCTGTAAATAGCCTAGCGTGAAGGTGATCTATTCTCAAACATTAACTCGGTTCACCAAATTTTAAAGGTCATGCGTTAATAAAGAAAATGCTCTCCCCCTCCACTACGCTTACGTAAGCTGCGGACGGTGATTTGTTGCGCCTGATAACTCTATGTCGCTTTAGTATCGTGTAAACATTTCCGTTTGGGTACCGAAGTATACTTTCACGAGTGTGCTATATTTTACGGTTTAGGATGTGTAGTTTTAAGTGTTATTGTATTATTTTCCTCGTGTAATTTTGGTTCGGAAAAATAAACCAAAAGTTAATTATAAGCTTACAGACCATATTTTGAATAGGCAATATTAATAATCAATAATTAAATTAATCTTTAGGCTGTTACCTAAAATCTTAATATATGAGATATTTTATATTATAAAAATCACTAATTAAATTAAATTGATCTTTAGGGTGTTACCCAAAATCTTCACATTACTTAATATAATTCATATTTTCAAAGAATAACGCTTCTTATTACCCGGAATCCTTTTGGGTGTCTAAAGAAAGAAAAAGAAATTATTTGTAGGTCTATCGATCTAGGTGGCTTAGCTGAGGGAGCGACCCTCGCTACTGCATAGTTTCCGTTGGGAAGTTACGAGGAAGAAATTATCATTTTCATGGTTTTGGTTGATAGGTAGGTAGGTTAGTACTGGTGGATTAAATAAAATCAGGTGGCGCCCTCTATAAATCTTTTTATGAACCTGGCCCTTCTCCACTGTTTAAAGGCTGGCGGCATCCATACAGTACATAAGCGTCCGTAAGTCTTGCAACCTAGAACTAGCGAGATACCTCTCTATATAATTAACCTCGTGGCGTGCTAAGAGAAGTAAGGGTGGTCACAGAAATTTGGCGCCCAACGTGGGGCCCCTTTTTGTTGCTTTGGGAGACACTAATTAGGAACCGGATTAGGGAAACACACATGACGGTGTAAGTTTTTGTAACTGTTTAATATTGGGGAGATTCCTTGTGAAAATTTCCTTTTTTTTTTGGTACTGATTTAGGTAACTAGGAATATTGATTTTAGTTGTAAAGTAGGTTTGTAGAAAAATTCGCTTAAAGTATTAACGGATATTTTTGTTTGTATATATATATATATATATATATATATATATATATATATATATATATATATATATATATATATATATATATATATATATATATATTCGTTTCTTCAAAACAAAAATTATGGCGGAAAATTTGAAACTGGACTTAGACTCTCAAAGTCAGAAATTTTATATGAGCTAACTGTTAGAGGTGTTACACACCCAGACGATACGAGTATCGAGGATTTGCGTAAAGTCTTGAGGAAGTCCTTGAGGCTAGATAAGTCCGCTCTTGCAGAGAAGAAGCCCACATATCCATACCCATTTGCAGCTGATTTGGCGGCCTTGAATGATGCCCTGGCTGAGTTAGAGGATCTGATAGATCACTTTGATGGTATTGATCAGAAGATTAGCAAAAAGATTTCTTCGAAACTCGCGTATGCTCTGGGAAGGTTAAGGAATGCAGTCCCTAAGGACGATCAAGAAAAAGAGGCAAAATCCAAACTGCGTTTTAAGCTTTTATTAACCTATGATACTTACATGTCTAGCATAAAAACTGACAAGAAGAATAAAAATGTGACGTTGCTTAATTTAGATATTATGAATAGTACTGCACTCTCAAACCCTTCCTCATCGAGCAGTGATGAGTCCGATTCTGACGATGATAATGCGAATGCTAGTAGGAATGGGATAAAACCTGTTCCATTGCGCGATTGGGGATTGAAATTTACCGGTGATAAGTCTGATAAGGGCTTAACTTTTAGTTACTTTTTGGAGCGAGTGAATGAGTTGAAGCGTTCCAGACATGTTTCTCGTCAAATGTTATTCGAAGAGGCTGGAGATCTCTTTGATGGAGAGGCAAAAAAGTGGTTTAATCTGATCAAAGATTGGGTAACTGATTGGGACTCTCTAGTTACGGCTATGCGAGAGGAATTTCAAGGTCCGGACTATGATAAAAGGCTTTTTGAGGAGATCAAGCATCGTACTCAAGGCGAAAATGAAAGTATCGGTAGCTATATTGCAGCGATGAATGGGTTGTTTTCCCGTCTTCAGCAGCCAATTCCGAATGAGGCTAAATTAAAGATTTTATTAGATAATATAGCTCCTTATTATCAACCTCGTCTAGCTTTTAAAGATATAACGTCGGTAATGGATTTGTTGACGTTGTGCCGCAGACTTGACGCGAAACGGCTTTTGGTTGAATGGTATGTACCGCCGCCTAGGCGAAGTAAGTGTTTAGAACCTGATTTGGCGTATGCGGAGACGTCTAGTATAGCATCTACATCCCGTTCCAGTGGCACGAACTCATCAGGGGATAGACCAGAAACTCCCTATGGGAAGCTACCTAATCGTAAATCCGCACCGCAGACATTGATGGCATCAGGAAAGCCTTGTCCGTCTAATCGGAGGTGTTGGAACTGTAATGGCAGCGGTCATTATGCTTCTGGTTGTACCGAGCCCCAAAAACGTTACTGTTATCGATGTGGATATGCTGAGGTGACTGTTCGTACCTGTCCCAAATGTAATAAATTGCAGGGAAACGGAGCTGCAAGGCAATAGGAAGCGGCCAGCTGTTGCCCAGTGCGCCTAATATGGCCGATAGTGAGACTGTTTCGTATCGTCGTGTTTTAGATTTTGTTCTGTCACATGCCTATGGTGATGAGAGGCCATATGTAAATGTTTCTATTTTTGGTGTGAATGTTTTAGGTCTTTTAGATTCCGGTAGCAATAGTACTTTACTTGGAGGTAAAGGATGGGACTTATTAAAGAGTATTGGTTTAATTTCTTTGGAAAAGAGTTCCTTAGAGGTAACTGTCGCGAATGGACAGAAGTGTGATTGTTTGGGTATTCTGCATGTTCCTATTCAATTAAGAAATAGGGAGAAACTTGTAGATATTTTAGTTGTTCCTGATCTGCCCCATACTTTAATTTTAGGAATTGATTTTTGGCGTAGAATGGGAATTGTTCCGGACTTGCGTTCGGGAGAATGGAAATTTTCGGATAGTGACAATGTTAATGTAGCTGCGGTTGAGGTTTTAAAGTCGCGTAGTTCTTTAACCCCTCAGGAGGCAGTAGTCTTGGACAAGCTGGTCAAGGATGGTTTTAACAGAGTGGGCAATTCATTGGGGTGTACCACCCTGGTAGAACACAGAATTATCACTGATTCTGAGCCAATAAAGCAGAGGTATTACCCTGTTTCACCAGCGATAATGCAGCATATTGACGCTGAACTTAAAGATATGCTGAATAAAGGCATCATTGAGCCTTCGACTAGTCCATGGGCTAGCCCTATAGTCATGGTACCAAAGAAAGAGGGAGGCTGGCGATTTTGTTGTGATTTCCGCAAACTGAATAAAGTGACGACTCGCGATGCATCTCCGCTTCCCTATGTGTCGCACATTTTAGATAAATTACGAGATGCTAGATATCTGTCGTCTTTGGACATTAAGTCGGCGTATTTTCAAGTTCCTTTAGAGGAGGAGTCGAGGCAGAAAACTGCATTTACTGTACCATCCCGAGGCTTATACCAATTTAAAAGGATGCCTTTCGGTCTTCACAATGCTCCGGCAACGTGGCAACGTCTTATAGACAGAGTGTTGGGTATGGACTTGGAACCCTATTTGTTCGTCTACTTGGATGATGTTATTATTGTTACCCAGACTTTCGAAAAACACGTCGAGGTGTTGTCTGAGGTATTTAAACGCTTAATTGCTGCGGGGTTGACATTGAATGAAGAAAAGTGTCAATTTTGTCGGACTGAGTTACGATACTTGGGCTACGTGGTTAACAAAAATGGTTTGCATGTAGACCCCGAGAAGGTGAATGCGATTTTGCAGATTCCTACCCCTAAAAAGGTGTCTGAGGTGCGAAGCGTCGTAGGTACTGCCTCATGGTATCGTCGGTTTATACCGAATTTTTCTTCCATAGTTGCGCCGTTGACAGAATTAACGAAGAAGAAGGTAAAATTTCACTGGAGTGAGAAGCAGGAGGAGGCTTTTCGTGTGATTAAGGAGCATCTCATATCAGCTCCAGTCTTGTCGTGTCCTGATTTTAGTCTGCCATTTTGCGTGCAGACGGAGTGGTTTTGGCATAGGTGCAGTTTTGAGCCAGCAGCATCTGGACGGTGAAAAGGTGGTGTGTTATTTGAGCAGGTCATTGACTAAGGCTGAGAGACAGTATTGTACTACAGAACGTGAGTGCTTGGCTGTAGTGTGGGCCATTGAAAAGTTACGTCCCTATCTTGAGGGATCACATTTTACGGTCATCACTGATCATTGGAGTTTGAAATGGTTGTCTAGCTTGAAAGAGCCCAATGGACGATTGGCTCGTTGGTCGGTAAAACTGCAGCAGTATAGTTTTGACGTGGTACATAGGAAGGGCGCAGATCATCATGTCCCGGATATGTTATCTCGTTCGGTACCCATTTTAGATTTTCTTCACTTGGATACCTTGGTATCTGATAATAAATTTCAGGAAAATAATAAAGATGAATCCTGTAGTGTCACGGATAAGTGGTATCGTGGTATGATTTGTAAGGTCAATAAAAATCCGATAAAGTTCTCAACTTGGCGAGTAGTGGGTTCGATTTTGTATAAGTATAGTAAGACTGGTATATTTCCTGATCTTTCCAGCGATGGTGATTACTGGAAGCAGGTGGTACCTAAAACAGAGAGAGCTGAAATCTTACGTAAGTGTCATGACGACCCATGTGCTGGTCATCCGGGAGTTCTAAAAACTTTTCATAGAGTAAGTCAAAAATTCTATTGGCCTAAGATGAAAGCTGATACTACCGGGTATGTACAGAAGTGCACTGTATGTTTGAGAAATAAGCCAGAACAGAGAAAACCTGCTGGGCTTATGCAACCACACCAGGTCGCAAGTGGACCTTTCGAAGTAATTACATGTGATTTGATTGGACCTTTACCACGGTATACTCGTGGATACAAATTTATTATGGTGATCATGGATAGTTTTAGTAAATTCACCGTGACTGTTCCTTTGCGAAACTCGACGGCCAGTTTTTGTTGCAGGGCCAGTGAAGACAATTGGCTTCTGATCTTTGGGCAACCAAAGCGTATTATTTGTGATAATGGCGTACAATTTCGGGGGAAGGAATTTAGAGGATTGATGTCCTCGTACGGAATTCAGATATCATTTACGGCTAATTACCATCCTCAAGCTAACCCCACCGAAAGAGTGAATAAGACCCTGGGGACCATGATTCGATGTTACGTCACGGAGAATCACCGTGATTGGGATCGTCATCTTTTGAAACTTGCTTGTGCCATTCGTACACAGACTCACGAATCGACTAAGCATAGTCCCTACTTCATTGTGTTTGGTCGCGAAATGCCGAATACCTTGGGTTTGTCGATAGATGGTTCGCAGGAATTTGAGTCGTTACCACGAGAGAATAATTTACTGCGGAACCGAGCGGAAGCTTTTGATAGGCTCCATGCGATTGTTCGGAAGAATTTGGAAAGGGCGGCCATGCGCAATAAACGTTTTTATGATTTGCGCAGACGTGATGTTACCTATGATGTTGGCACTAGAGTGTATAGGAAAAACTTTGTATTGTCGGATGCGGCTAAATTTTTTTCGGCCAAATTGGCGGATAAATTTGTTGGTCCATTTGTGGTTAAGAAAAGACTGTCACCATGGACGTATGAGTTACAGGATTTGAATGGGAAAAATTGCGGGGTGTGGCACGCGAAGAGTTTGAAACCGTGTGTAGATATCGATACATAGTGGTTGTTGGGTCATCCTCGCGCACGAAGGGAAGACACGCTTCTTCCGTTAATTAGTCTAGTTGCAGTACCGCTGTGACTAGCCTATTCCGATTGAAATTTCTCACCTGTAGTTATCACTCTTGTTAAATACTCATGTTTGAAATCTAAGTTGAATTAAGCCTATTCCGATTGAAATTTCTCACCCGTAGTTATCACTCTTGTTAAATACTCATGTTTGAAATCTAAGTTGAATTAAGCCTATTCCGATTGAAATTTCTCACCCGTAGTTATCACTCTTGTTAAATACTCATGTTTGAAATCTAAGTTGAATTAAATGTTCAAGGCAGTAGTTAGATACTACACAGTTGTACAGTATAGGATAAGTAAGTTGTGAGTGGAGTGTGGATGAAAATTTGTGAAATTTTCTTAGGGAGGTTAAGGTGGAATTTGTAACGGTCTGGTTCGTCGTTACAATGATAAAGAGCTTTAAGACAATAGGGGGTAAGGCATTGTACGTGTAAATAAATAACCTAATTTTGTTAATGTGTTTTCTGGCTATTTCGGGTGAATTCATAAAAGCAACTTAACTTAGACAACGGTATTCTCTTGTATTTTAAACTTTACTCACCGAAAAGTATTGGAGAAACAACAGAAATATCCGATTAAAATTTTGTTTACATGACCACTGCTAGATGCAAGCATTTATTTGGCAGCATCCTTTGATTTTTCGAGCCACAAACACTGTCTACACTTGAATTAATGTTGGAAGTTTATATTTATCTAAGTTTGATTATATTAAGTTGGATGGACACTGCAAGATTTTATAACTTTCACAGACATTGTTGATACCGGTGTTTGAAGAGGCCATTTTCTAGGTTTCCCTCATTCCGTCACACGAGACGTCGCATTCTACAGATGTGCGCGCGGAGATTGGCGGTCAGACCACGGTTGCCAGGTTTCCTCGTTTATTGTCGGAAGTAGTTCTCTGGGCGGTGTCCGACATCTTAACTTGGGAATACCGGGGTATTGAAAGAAAAGATGCGGGATGAAGGGTTATTTTGTAATCTGACCGTGCTGTTTTGCAAATTTTGGGTTATGTACGTTCTGGTAAGGTGGTAATTGTTTAGGTACAAATCGGAGATGGACTGATGACGTCAGTATCGCTGGTAAAAGTTGCACTAATCGGCAATAGTGCCAGAAGATGTCATTTTGCTGATTTGCCTGCCGGCTCCTAGAAATAGGGTTCTCAAACAACCACAAGAATAACGGGTTGACGTGGGAGAATTCTAGATGGTTAATTTTAGGGATGTTAAATATAGGATTAATGGTTGAATTGACTGCAACAGGTGGTTGTAGGCAATCAGTCATTGATAGTAACAGTAAGGGTTTCGGTTGTAAAAGAGTAGGGTTGAATAATTGGTGTAATTGATCATATAACGTTACCGTTACGACTTATACTTTGTTGGTGCTCTCTTGGAATTTTTCGACAGATTTCTTACCGGTAGGGTTTTGGTTCCTCGTGGAGATCTGAGAAGTTCTTTTCCTATAATTTCCTATAATTTTGTGGTTGTGTTGAAATTGGTTCAAGCCAATCTAACGTTTAGTATCGTGTAAGAAAACAGCCGTTGTGTGCGGGAGAAATATTCGTCTTAACTGAAAGCCGCCATTTTACACAAAGCCGGCGTGATTTTGTATGACCAAGAGATAGCCCACAGGGATTTTCTGGTACCGGTCATTTTCTTTGTTGGTTGGAGGTCATCATGGCGAGATCAACGATTGATTTTAGAGGCCCTCAAATAATCTAAGGAGGTTTGACATAGAGTGATTGAGTAAGTCCGTTCCATTTATTATTATTTTTTTTAATATTTCAGGGTGCAAATCCTGGGTTAAAAGTCAGTATTGGGCTAAAACTGCCAGTCCTGGGTTAAAAGTGGTAATCCTGGGCTAAAATTCCGAGCTCTACACTGTCCTGCGCGTTTGAGGGGATTAACTACCAACGACGGCCATTGTTCTCTTTTATATATTTTTTTATTATTTATAAGGTAAAAGTTGGTTCAATATTATACCTTTTTATATTCATAAAACCAAAGTTGGTTCTCTTTCATACCATTTTATATTCATAAAACAAAGATAATAATGATAATAATTAACAAAACCTGAGTTCTGTAAATAGCCTAGCGTGAAGGTGATCTATTCTCAAACATTAACTCGGTTCACCAAATTTTAAAGGCCATGCGTTAATAAAGAAAATGCTCTCCCCCTCCACTACGCTTACGTAAGCTGCGGACGGTGATTTGTTGCGCCTGATAACTCTATATCGCTTTAGTATCGTGTAAATATTTCCGTTTGGGTACCGAAGTATACTTTCACGAGTGTGCTATATTTTACGGTTTAGGATGTGTAGTTTTAAGTGTTATTGTATTATTTTCCTTGTGTCATTTTGGTTCGGAAAAATAAACCAAAAGTTAATTATAAGCCTACAGACCATATTTTGAATAGGCAATATTAATAATCAATAATTAAATTAATCTTTAGGCTGTTACCTAAAATCTTAATATATGAGATATTTTATATTATAAAAATCACTAATTAAATTAAATTGATCTTTAGGGTGTTACCCAAAATCTTTACATTACTTAATATAATTCATATTTTCAAAGAATAACGCTTCTTATTACCCGGAATCCTTTTGGGTGTCTAAAGAAAGAAAAAGAAATTATTTGTAGGTCTATCGATCTAGGTGGCTTAGCTGAGGGAGGGACCCTCGCTACTGCATAGTTTCCGTTGGGAAGTTACGAGGAAGAAATTATCATTTTCATGGTTTTGGTTGATAGGTAGGTAGGTTAGTACTGGTGGATTAAATAAAATCATGTGGCGCCCTCTATAAATCTTTTTATGAACCTGGCCCTTCTCCACTGTTTAAAGGCTGGCGGCATCCATACAGTACATAAGCGTCCGTAAGTCTTGCAACCTAGAACTAGCGAGATACCTCTCTATATAATTAACCTCGTGGCGTGCTAAGAGAAGTAAGGGTGGTCACACCACAAAACAAAAAATAAATGTGCGAGCAGACTGGTACTGTATGGCACAAGAGGTCGACTAACGGTCGACTTATGTCTCGCCCGATTATACAATTTACGGTTTATCCTTTTTATAGGCTTGCCATTTAAAAATGAATTAAAATACGGGGTTTGCGGTAAAATGTTTCTTTTTTGAAGACTTTTAAAAGAAGGGACCACACGGCATAGGTTTGCATTCAAAATTTTTGACCTCAACTCCCTAGCGTCACCCCCCAAGAGGGTTGAAAAAGTCAAATTACCTGAAAAAAGTAGATTTATTAAATAATAAGACACAACTACAATTTGGTGTCTCTATCTTTAATAATAACAAAGATTTTTACCCATACTAATACTTTTTAGACACCCTGTATGTTATATTACTTTTACCGAAGTATTTTCGTATTTCGCATTTTCAAATTACACAGAGTGAGTAAATAAATATTTGTATTTTATTTTCAAATCGGATCCCAATTTTATATCCAAGTAGGTTAGAGCCATCCTGGACTAACCCCCGTTTCCAAAGCTTTAATGATGTCAATACTGTTTTCTTGTTTAACTTGAGAAGAAAGTTTTAAGTAATTAGTGTAGTGTGTTCAACAAAGTATTTTGTTTAATCTGATAATTTTTACTTTTGCTCATGAAAAATAAAAAATACGTTTGTACTTTGATCCCAGTGTTTATTAAAATTATCCTAACAAATATCCTTCAACTGGTTCTGGACAATACGCTACGGACGCACGCTTGTTTGCAAGCAAGTAATGGAAGACATTTTCAACATACCTATTCTCTGCTATGTAACAAACTAAAACCCCTACTACGGACCTGTTCCCTTGGACATTTTGTCGTCATGCGGCTATCCCATGAGGTGCTGCCAAAATGGCCCGCAAACGAACTACGCCAAAAGGGACAGAAGATGTCAGTAAAAGCGAGAGAAAGGGAGAAGAAGAAAAACTTCTTCCAGACAAGAATCAAGAATGGAGAATTAAGTAAAAGTGTCGTGTTTTAAAATATTTGGAACGTTATTATTATTTAGCTCACGTGTAAGCTTAAGAAGGTGCTACAGTTTAAGCTTAATCATGTAGAACTCATAACTTTAGTCTAATCCTGAAATAAAAGTGAAAAACTTAATGCTCGCGCTTTATTTCAAGACAACGACGTTACAACTATAAAATAGTTTGTGCTCTGATTATAGCGTTTCTTAAATTAGCCTAATACGGTTGAAAATTAAATTCAATAAAACACTAATAATATTTACATATTATGGTAACATTTGCGGGTGCAAAACTCATTTATGGGGATCTTTTCAAAAAAATCGGTAAGTTTAAGATAATTTCTTCTTAACTGAAGGACGAATAACAACTTTCTGAACATGCTGCGTGAAACAGAATAATGTGTTTTTTTTACAAATGCTGTAATGAAAGAATTTTGCTTATACTTTTAAAATACTATGTAGTTGAGCTCAATTAGTATTGTTCGTTTGGATCTTTAACTTTTTCTTAGCAGAAAGTTCATTTAAGCTAGTAGGAATAACGCTTATCTTATTTGTAACCTAATATAAGGTATCATAAATATTAATTAAAACCGAGGCTACTACAAAAAGGATTGATTTCGCAGTGCCTTTTTACTATTTTTTATTTGTTTTTTTCTGAGGAAAAGGTTTTTTTCTTTGTCTTAAATTACGCTTAAAATCAGAAAATAAATTCTCTTAAAGATTTATATGTCTGGCAACGTTACAACAAATTCAATTGTTTTAAGTTTTTCCCGCGTAATTTTCTGTCAAGCGCTATGACAGACCATGTGCTCGCTATCCAGGTGCGGCGAATATAGACTGGTTTTAGGGTATTTTTGAAAATTTTTAAAATGTTCGATTTAAGTAAAAAAAAGTATTGGGTATGTCTGTAGACTACCCCAGGAGTCACCCATTCCAATATATGCAGTGAATTTCATGACACCCTATATATATATATATATATATATATATATATATATATATATATATATATGATAAGCAGAACTACAGACCCATCGCACTCACTAGCTCAATAGGTAAGGTTGTTGAAAAGTGTATAAAGTTGAGGTTGTTGGGCTTTCTGAAGCAGAATAATTTGATGTCCGACTTGCAGTTTGGTTTCAGGGAGGGTGTCGGCACAGAGGACGCCATCTGCAAGGTAACTGATATAATAAATTCAGCAATAAATAACAAGAAAAAGGTCGCCGCACCATACTTGGATCTGGCCAAGGCCTTTGACACTGTCACACCAAATTCTGCTGACAAAGCTGGAAGACATTGACGTTAGAGGTATTGCTTTGCAACTATTTGAGTCATATCTTCTAAACAGAACACAAAAAATAAAGGTTAATGGCCAACTCAGTGACAGCAAGATGGTAGAGTTTGGTGTGCCGCAGGGCACTGTCCTTGGACCAGTCCTTTTCTCTATATATGTGAATGATATGACTAGAATCTTAGATAATGCAACAGTAATTTGCTATGCAGATGACACTGTAGTAGTAGTGGTGGGTGAAACCTGGGACGACACCCTTACTGAACTCGAGATGGCACTCAGTAAAATGAAGCTGTGGCTCGACAGAAATCTTCTTACTCTTAATCTAACTAAAACGCACACTACTGGCTTTCTCACTTAATGAAAGAGGCTCGGCCCCCAACATCAACCTTAAAATTCATAGCGAAAACTGTATAAAAGGTAATTATAAAAACTGTATCTGTGACAGAAAAATTAGCCAGGAACAGTATGTGAAATACTTGGGTGTCTATATGGATAAATTTTTAAAATGGGACAAACATGTGCAAGAGGTCACTAAAAAAATAAGAAATACAAATTTTACCAACTTAGGCAAATAGTGTCTTTAAAACTGTTAAAAGTAGTATATAGTGCAATAGTGGAGTCTATCTTGAGCTATGCAGTTGTGGCCTGGGGGTGTGCTAGCAGATCATGCCTTAGGCAGCTTAGTATCACACAAAAGTCAATCATAAAGATTATGCTCAACAAACCAGTATTAACCTCCTCAGAAAAGATTTTTCAAGACAGCGGTATCTTTAGGATTCGACAACTCTTTATCTTGTCAACTATTAAATATGCAAGAAGGAGTGGCCTGGTGGGTGATCTGTTTGCACATCCATTCTCAACTAGGGCGATTTCGAATGGACACCTTGCTGTTCCGGATACGCTCTTCACCTCAACTCAAAGACATTTTAAGTATTTGGCACCTAAATTGTATAACCTACTCCCTAATAGCTTAAAGAAAATAGAAAGTGCTCCTAGATTTGTAAAGGGCTTAAAAGATTGGATTGGAGAAAACTACAATCATATCACTGAAAGAGTCGTACTGTTGGCGGATTAGACATAAAGTATAGTGTGTATTGTATAGGGACATACGGATTTAAATAAATAAATAAATGTATTGTGTACTTGTTTATTGATGTATGTGACAAAGATGTAGAGATCGTCCATCGATTTGTCGGAAGCACACATAAGCCCAATACAGGCTTAGGTGCTTAACAGTGAACTAATTGCAATAATGAAGATCTCTACAATCTGAACAAGATGAACAATAGTATTAGTCTTATTGTTTGTAACAAGTTTGAACTGACAACGTTTGATGTACTTATGCCTAGTGTAAGTGTGTAGAATTGTGAGTTATAATAAGAATTATCTTATCTTATCTAAACTGATGTATTTTTGTATTAAGTTAATCTAACGTTATTTTCTTTATAACATGTTTATAGTTAGGACCTAAGTTAAGTGTTTCATTCACAGTTTTATATTTATGTTACTTGCTGTTTGTAACCTTGTTGATTGGGCAAGTCCCCATAATAAATGTTATGAAATGTTATGAAAAAAAAAAAAAAAAAAATATATATATATATATATATATATATATATATATATATATATATATATATATATATATATATATATATATATATATATATATATATATGTATATATATATATATATATATATATATATATATATATATATATATATATATATACAGCGTCTGGCCAGATTTGGTTACCAAATGGGAAACTTTATTATTTTTGATTTTATGAGAAAAAGTTATTCTTGATAAAAAGTTTTGCTTGTTATAAAAGTAAGACTCGCA
Source organism: Philopedon plagiatum (assembly GCA_963971165.1). Taxonomy (NCBI): domain Eukaryota; kingdom Metazoa; phylum Arthropoda; class Insecta; order Coleoptera; family Curculionidae; genus Philopedon; species Philopedon plagiatum. The sequence goes on along the minus strand of OZ020189.1, from coordinate 61,955,260 downwards.
TTGAAAAAAAAGATATGTTATACAGGGCATAATGAAAATCAAGAAAAAATATTTAGAAAACTATTTATTTTAACTAACAGATCCTAAAAACAAATTTTAGGCCACAACAGAACCACCGATATTTTTAATGCACTTAATAAGATTTTTCTTAAACCGGCAAACAGCATGTCTTACATGATCGGCTGGGATTTCTTCACATGCTTCTGGTATCCTGTTTTTTAAATGGTTTTGGTTTTTTAAAACCAAAAAACAAAAACTATCTTTCTCTTCCATATATTCCAGGCCTGTCAGAAAAAATAAACAACACTGTCAAAAATCACAATATAACGGTCGCACATAAGGGGTATAACCTACTAAAAAACAATTTCAATCACTTAAAATCCAAAATTCCAAAAAATAGAAAAAGTAATATAATTTATCAAATACCCTCCCTGTAACAACTGTGAAGGTGTATACATCGGTCAAACAAGCCAACTTCTAAAAAACAGACTAAATGGACACAAATATGATAATAAAAACAAAACTGCTCTCACCAACCATATGCTAGAAAAACAACACACATTCAATTATGAAGATGTTAAAATCTTACGTACAGAAAATCACACAAAAAAACGAGAACTCTATGAAATGATAGAGATCCAAAAAAATCAAAATAGTATAAACTCCAAAACCGATACAAAACACCTAAGCAAAATCTATTACAACATAATAAAATAACCCAATAACGCCAATAATTAACAATTAAAATTCTGAAGGAAAAAGGTTAATCAACAATATAAAAAGAAAATCTATAAAATTAAAAAAATAATACAACAAAAAACAAATTCCATACCTAATCTCTTTGTCGTTTCGTGATCTCAGTTCTTCAATGAACCCACATGGTGTTCGACGTGCTATTTTAAATACCTAGATATTTTAATAAATTAAATGTTTTTAACTGTGATTATGTCTGTGTCTCTAGTCCTTTGTAAGCATAATTTGTAAACATAATTAGTATGCTCTACCAGTGCACCGCTGAGTTTTCGTTCGAAGGTAAGATATTTTTAATTTTTAATTGTAACTAATTTACTAATAAGGCGGTTTTTAGCTTTTAAGAAATTTCTGATGAAGGTCAAAAAAGGACCGAAACGTTAAATGTGAATAACAACCCACAAAACTGTATAATTTTGCCCCGGGATCCAAAAATCCCAATAACCCTCAAATAAAATATATATATATATATATATATATATATATATATATATATATATATATATATATATATATATATACAGCGTGTCTTCGGAAGTTCTTACCAAGTGGAAAAAATTTTTATTATTGATTTTACGAAAAAAGTGCCTCTATATAAAAAGTTCTGCATCGTGAGAAAATAGCATTTCCATTCAAAAATTTGATCTGGTACATACAGGGTGGCTCAAAAATGTAAAACGTGAAGCTAAAAAGACATAAAATCGTTATTTAAAGGTACACTGACACTGCAAATGTGCTAGAATTAACTTTTTTGTGTTAGTAAATTAGGTTTGGAATATACAGGAGGTCCCAAAAATAAAATTAATTTTTTTTATTGCCTTTCCAAAAAATGTAAACCTTCATAAAATGTTCTACCTTGTAAAAAAAGAGCATGGTTATTTATAAACTTCATGTAGGACAATACAGGGTGGCTTAAACAGCTGAAAATCACAATTTAAATTTAAATTATTTTGCAACCTGTATGTCCTATATAAAATTTTTGAATAACCATCAGGCCCGGATTGGGACAGGCGAGCGACCGAGAAAATCTCGGTGGGCCGCCGGCCCAAAGGGGCCGGTGAGGTCGAAGGTCTGGGCACTTAGCCTCTATCCCACTTCGAAACTTCGAATCATAATATTTCCCAACCCCAAACATACAAAGGAAAAACCTTGAAAACTATGTAAATTATTATTTATTATTTGCATTTAATGTATACTTATTTATTTTTTATATTATATTTTTCAATATCATTTACCTCACGTGTGAAATAGAATTAAAATTAAAACTTTTTTGGGGTCATCCGCAATGTGCGCAGGCCCGGATTGGAACAGGCGAGCGAGCGAGAAAATCTATGTGTGCCGCCGGCCCAAAGGGGCCGGTAAGGCCGAAGGCCTAGCCACTTAGACTCTATCCCACTTCGAATCATAAGATTTCCCAACCCCAAACATAAAGAGGAAAAACCTTGAAAACCATGTAAATAAGGAATATTCACATATTTTTGTATTGCATTAATCGTTTAAGGAAGTCATTACAATCCCAAAAAAAATATTTTGAAGAAAATTACTAGGATAATTTAGCTTCAAAAAATGGTCTAGTTTTCGGTATAATTTATAACAATTTAAAAAGCAGCCATCTGTCCTTAATTAAAAATGACGTCAGATCAGCAAAAATAAGTGTCAATCTACATGTTAACGTAAAGCTTACCTAAAGTCGAACAGGTTTGTTTTTCTCGGAAACAGTCAGAGGGAGAGAAATCGATTTTTTTGGGTTGATAGAGGAATAGTTCAACTAGCTTCGGTAAAAAATTCAGTTATACAGGATGTTTCGTTTTGCAGTTATTAAACGTCAAAGTCGAAATTTCCACGATTTCCGTTGAAATCGGGTACAGGTCGCAAAAGTGAATTAAATCGATGTAAATTTTCGGAGGTTGTATGGGACCCGGAGCTTCAGAACTCCACTGAAACTTGTGAGGATCAGAAAATGGCAAGTTTTGAATTTTTTAGCTCGAAAAATACCATCTTTGGTACCTAATAACTCGAAAACAAAACCTCAGATCGAAAAACGGATTCATAAGTGAAACTTTAAAATCTCAAATACTTTTTTTTGCAATACATTTACCTAAAAGAATCACTGGAAAATGGAAATATTTGGAAAAAACTGGAAATTTAGATTTTTGACCCAAATTTTTCACGGTTTTTAATTTTTTGTGAGGTCAAAATGGTTCAACTTAAAATCCCATATTATACGTCATCGGAAAGACCTCGTCGAAGTATATAATATCCATTACTTTTTAGTTTCTTCATTCTCTATAAGAAGGGAGCAATCGCCGGTTAAATTCCGATTTTTTTTATTTTCTTGCCCTCGACATCGGTACATTTCAATCACTCTGTATTTTTCCTATTTAATTTTATCCCAATTTTTCAACACTATCTTATAAAGGGATAATCACACTTTAAAATGAATACTGAACGGGTCATCCAGGAGCGTATTTAAGGGGTAGAAATAGAATTTTCCTGATTTTTTCCGACAAATCCTATTTTTAACCGACATTACTCCACACTCTTTACCTTATTTAGTGATATCTTTTGGGTTTATTTTATCCGTTAATTAGGTATCTAAGAATACCTCCCACTAATTCAAATCGCTCATTTTCTCGTTAAAGTTATAAATAAATAGGTTTATTTGCATCGGGGACATCTAAAATTTGAAAATTTTTGAATTTTCGAAGATTGCCATGAAAACAAAGAATTGCAGTTTATTTCCTCGAAATTATTAAGATGACATGTCAAAATTTCGCAGAAATGTCAATTTTTGTTGCAAAATTGAAAGGTTCCTGGACCGATTTCGGCTTGAAGTATACATGAATAAGATTTTAGGAACCTTCTACTTTAAATGCAGGGATATTTCATTGGATGAGTTACGCATTAAATTCCATTTTTAGTGAGTTTTCGATGACTCTACAACATTGGTATTCGCCATGTACTCATGATGAGTCATAAGTTCACTTTTGATGACACCGCCAATGGGATCACGTTTTACAAGTTTCGAAATTCGCGCGACAATTTGCAATATAACATCCTTTTTTTTTCTTAATAAAAGCCAAAATAAATGGATAACATCAACCGCCATAAACATTTAATTTATGTAGCAAATATAAAAAAAAAGATTTCAGATTTCTTTGGATTATATGCATATTCCCTATTATTATTTGTATATTAATTTTTACTTATTTGTTTTTTATATTAAATATTATATTTTTCAATATCATTTACCTCACGTGTGAAATAAAATTAAAATAAAAACTTTTTTGGGGCTTTCCGCTATGTGGGTATGTATCACATTTATATTTGGATATTATTCAGTAGGAATGTGCAAAGCAAACGTTCAAACGTATCAAAATTGTTTGATTTAGAATTTGTAAATTACAAACCAAAACTCATAAATTGTTACAATAATTGTTAATAGAAAATTTCCCACTTTTGATAAAAAAAAACAGGAAATTTTCCCAGTTTCGTTAAAGATATCCCAGAAAACGAGAAATTCCCCACGAGTTGGCAACACTGGGCCGTACACAACTAAATCCTCGATTAGTGATTCCTCGTCAGCGAGGAATTACTAAACCGACGCACAGTGTAACGATATCAAAAATTCGTGGACTTTGGCACTTTACTTCGCTGTTTTGCAAAAATTGTGGCGTATAAAAACATAAAAACATTCGAGTTTGTTATTACTGTACTAAATTTAGACCTACGTGTAGTAACTTCCTAGGTATCGGTCGCTCAAAAAATATAATTATTTTTCGACAAAATAAATAAAAAAACACTTATTTCGGTCTAATAAAGGAAATTAGGAGATTCAAAGAAATTAAGTTGTGCAGTATGTCCTGAATATTCTCGGTCCGTCCTAGCTTTTACGCGTAATGTTCTCGGAATTTACGAAACTCTTTATTTCCAACTTCTGGTGCCTCTTCAGATAAATGTCCAATTGGAATATAGGAAATGTTTTAATAACATGTGAACACTTGATGGCATATAGTACCAACTATATAATGACACGTACAGCTTTACAGTATCGCTCAAATATTCTCGGAAAGTATCAACATTTAAGTTTCGACCCGAAGAAAGGGCTTAAAAAATTACAGCAAATTTTTTAATTAAATTTTTGTTCAATCCATTGATTGCTGCTGATTTTTCGTAATGTCTAAAAAAAGTTCTAGCAGTATTGCCGTCGTTTGTAGTGCCCTCACTCTGTTTACAATGTCAATTTTAATTAGTATCGCAAGTTCATTTTGTATTTTCTTTTTTCTTTGCTCTTTTATTACTCTCGTTTCACCCGTAGTGGCATCCGTAACTAAATTACAAAGCGTACTTAATGAGTTAACTTATTACCTACTTCTTATAATTTAGAATAAAATAATATTTTCGAATTGGGTATAATAAGGTATTTTTAAAACTATGTAGGTAGGTACTTAGATTCATGAATATTTTATTTAATATTATTCTAGCCACTTTTCTTAGATAAAGTTAAATTAGTTAAAATTGACTTGTAACTTCTTAGAAAATTTAATATGATTAATAACATACCTGGAAAATCTTCAAAGCGGCATTTAAAAGCAACTTTGGACTCCTGCATGTGCGACATTACTAAAAAAATATTCTTTTTTTCAATAATCGGACAAAGTTGGATGGGATGTTTGGATATTCCTAATGTATAATAGTTGTGTAATCTTATGTATGTAACAACGACCGCATATTTAGGCATTTTTTTAAAAACCACACCAAACTTTGTTTTCTCTTCGACTGGGACCACGGTTCTTTAAAATTCCATGATATGGAATTATGTAAGTAAACTTCACAAGTATTTCCTCTAAAATTTGTAATTTTAGAGGAATTTTTTATAGAACACATATAAATTTTTTAAAGTTATTTTCGCATCTTTTTTATTGCTCTCAGACAAGTCAAGTTTTCATTTAATAAGGAAGTACTTTACGATGATACATTTGAAAAAACTAGTAAACGACTAAACTCCAGATATTTTTCGAATAATCTCGGGGCAAAACAAATTAAAATTCGATAGTCGCTGTTTTGCCCTATGTGCACGAAATATCAAATCCGTTACACTGTGCGACGCAATCGCGTTCAGTGCTGCCCATGCAATCATCCAACTTTCCCCACTTCGAGTGTCCAATATACCAGCACTGGCCTTAAATTACCCGCGACACTGAAAAACATAAACATTTGTTAAAAGGATTTTTGAAAAAAATTATATTTAGTGTTCGGGTATTAGGATATAAATTTACAAGTCGAAACTGTAGGTAGAATGTAGAACATTGTTCCACATTTGACAATTCGTTGTGCGTCAAAACCGTGTTTTTTAAATAAAGTCAAGCGCAAGATGTAATAGATTTTATAGTCGAAAAAAGTGACAATGAGAAAGTTATTAACTATGATTTTTTTCACAATCACATTTTATTTTTACTGTTTAAGGCTAACAAAGTATTCTTTTATTTTTGGGGTTTCTGTTTTGTATAGGAGGCCGCGCCGGCTGGGGGCCGGTCTGGACTCAGCTCGGTAAAAAAAAATCTGCCAATCCGGCCCTGATAACCATGATCTTTTTTCACAATGTAGAACTTTTTATGAAGATACACGTTTTTTGTAAAGGCAATAAAAAAAATTAATTTAATTTTTGGGACCTCCTGTAAGTTCCAAACCTAATTTACTAACATAAAAAAGTTAATTCCAGCACATTAGCAGTGTCAGTGTACCTTTAAATAACGATTTTATGTCTTTTTAGCTTCACGTGTATTAGGACTTTTACATTTTTGAGCCACCCTGTATGTACTAGGCCAAATTTTTGAATGGAAATGCTATTTTCTCACGATGCAGAACTTTTTATAAAGAGGCACTTTTTTCGTAAAATCAATAATAAAATTTTTTTCCATTTGGTAAGAACTTCCGAAGACACGCGTATATATATATATATATATATATATATATATATATATATATATATATATATATATATATATATATATATATATATATATATATATACAGGGTGTCCCACTTAAGATGGATACAAGCCAATATCTTGGTTGTTTGTTCAGCGATGTTTTTCATTTTTGGAGGCTGTATGGTCATAAGGCGCACATTTTACCCAGGGATAGAAATGCGATACCTCATAGACGTATGTTCTAATGGGGTTTGATTTTTTTTTATTCAAGAGTAAACTACCTTTAGGAGAGTATTTATTTTTGATCTGATAAATTATATTAAATCCTCCTTAACCAAGACACTTAAGTTCTAATTTTGATAAAGATTGATACAGGGTGTGTCATAAAAAATATGACATTTTTTATTTTTTTTAAGTAAATACTTACGACGCCACTGAAGTTAATAGTGATTATTTTAAATAGTTGTTTGGATTTTTTTCATTATTCCTCAATAAAATGAAAAAAAATCATACTTCACTTTTCATTGAAAGCTGGGTTTTTTAATTCTTTTGTAACGGATTTTATTCCTGTGTATTAACAAACTGAAAAATAACGGTTTTTAAATGAAACAAAATTAAACATCTTAATTATTATGGAAGCTATCTGAACACTTAAATTGATTATTATAATGTTGATATAGACCAGTTGTTTATCCAGTGGCGTCGTAAGTATTTACTTAAAAAAAATAAAAAATGTCATATTTTTTATGACACACCCTGTATCAATCTTTATCAAAATTAGAACTTATGTGTCTTGGTTAAGGAGGATTTAATATAATTTATCAGATTTGAAATAAATACTCTCCTAAAGGTAGTTTACTCTTGAATAAAAAAAAATCAAACCCCATTAAAACGTACGTCTATGAGGTATCGCATTTCCAACCCTGGGTAAAATGTGCGCCTTATGACCATACAGCCTCCTACCAAAAATGAAAAACATCGCTGAACAAACAACCAAGATATTGGCTTGTATCCATCTTAAGTGGGACACCCTGTATATATATATATATATATATATATATATATATATATATATATATATATATATATATATATATATATATATATATATATATACACATCAATGAAACTGAGCAAACCTGAACACCTTTTTGCTCAGGTTTGCTTGGGTGTATACAACTTTTTTCTCAGATTTTGTCCACCTGTTAAAATTTGTTGGAAAAACGATTTGTAATTCTCTTTCCATCTGAAATTTCGAGTATGTGTACCACGGGTTGCGTGTTTATTTTCTTTTAGTTTTTTGATATTTTCTCTGTTTTTAATGTGTTTTTACATAAATTTGCCAAAATATGGTTCAGAAAAATAGTGTGTAATGACTTGTATAGATGTGTTTAAGTAAAAGTGCCGAAATTTAAAGAAATTCATTGAAAAGCTAACCTAAAAGTTAAAAAAAAAATTGGAAAAGCCATACGTGACCGCCAAAAACTGACTTCGGATTCGTGTTCTGCGACCCAAAATTAGGGTCTGTGTAAAATTTCATGAAAAAGTTCGGTGTTTCCATTAATCCGAATAATTACCACAAATACATAGGTACTTCAACTTAACAGGAACCGCAGTTTCAGGATTCCTATTCCAGATTTTCTTCAGGTAAAATCTATGTTCTGACTACTGGTATATATTTTCACATTTTATTTTAAGTGACTGAATGAATAACGGCTTCCCTTACTAGGAAATCTAAAAAGTACTTAATGTAATATTTATTGTATAACTAAATACATTGTGACAAATCCGAAAAGGGCAATAGCTAACCCTCCAAAAGGTGAAACAAACAGCTTTTTTAAGTTTTTTAATCATGGTGAAAACTATGTTTGGTATTTTTAAGCCAGCTTCCCTTGTGCATGAAACCCCCATGAAACATTATTGTTTACATACATTGAAATGATCGTCATCCCCCTTTTGTGTCGCGTTTGGGACAAACTATACATTTAATAATCATTATATAACAGAAACACATATTAAACACGATATGTGAAGGTTTTAAAACACTTAAAAAGTGCAAAAAACGGCGAAAAAACCGCCAAGACAACAAACATAAGTAAATGACAACAATACCACTAATAGAACACTAAGTTCCGTATTACCGACCGGTTCTAAGTTTGTAGCGCCATCTCGGGACTGGAAGGGGTAACTAACGAAAGGGTGGATGCGCCAGAACCCATTTCAAATTTCGCGGTAATATTACTATTCATACTTTTATCATATTTGATAAAAATTATTTTGAAATTTTAGTTCGACAAGTGATTAAAATTTCAAAATAAGGTTTACCAAATATAATAAAAGTATGCAAAGGAAGGATAATGAGTTGTCACAGAAATAATTTATTTATAAAAAAGTACATAGAATACGGCTTAGGTAGCTAGAAGTACAAAATAAAATATAAATTTTTATATATCTACATATGTATCTGTTAAGTATACAGGCATTTACACGGAAAACTTGTGAGTCATTGATTTCTCAAAAATTGAGCATTCTTAATTCATTTCTTCAAACAGATCGTGCAGAAAACAATAGTACTAATTATTTAAAGGTAAACTTCCGAAATAGAAATAAAATTTAGTTTAGGTCAGTTTGCACGTATAGTTTTGTACATAAGAAATAAACATGCAAATACCAGATATAGGAAATTTTGAGTTTTCCAGATGCGAAAACTACATCTCTCGAAAACTAGAATATATTTGTCATTTAAAAAAAGTTTCTACTTGTGCTTTAGAGCTTTTTTGATTTCAAGTTGTAAAAGTTGAATCTTACAAAGAATTTTGGACATTGTTAAACACACTAAATAGAGAAAATCTATATATTTATAACTTCTTATGAACTAATAGGACAAACCATAATAGTACTGTCTTCATAGTTGTAAGGTGTAACATAAAGAGGGTGTAAAATTACATTAAAGGTCTACATTTTAATTTTTTTTACAAGTTTCAATCTTTTACTCTTCACCTGAAACTTTTTATAAGCATTAAGTTTGACAGGATCTATAAGATTTTTGTTGGGTTTCATTTGTAAATATTTTTTACACCAAAAGAACAAACAGCATCTAACTATGAGTTTCAAAAGGACTTTGTGGGTGGTGTTATGCTCACTGCAATTAATTAATGAAAAGTGTAATTGTTTTGATAAAATGTTTTCTAAATTATAAGAAAGTTTTTGTAAATGACATAAGCTGGGAATTAAATAAAATAAACGGGATATTGACTGACTTACAAGAAAATTAAAGAGAGTGCCAGAGCAAGTTTTTCTGCGGTGGCAATTCTAGTCTTAAATACGGATATCGTTGAGCTTAATCGTGCAAGCCTCTTACTGGATTGTATAATCTTCTTCTAGAAATGCTGTGCTTGAGGTGTAAGCGCCTTTTGCCTGGTAGCATGGACTACCCCGAGAATGTGTCGTCGTTTGTGGTGACCTGCAAATAATTGATGAATGAATATAATATATATGTCGTGGGCTAATTACAAATTCAGTCGTTTTATAAAACGCCTAGTCGTTTTATAAATGACTAGGTATATTGTAAAATGAGAAATAAATACTGAATTTTTACAATTCGACTGCACTTTTTAGGCGTTTCATAAAACGCCGAGTTGCTCTCAGGCTTATTGTAAACAGTTCTTCAATCTTGTTTGTTTTAGGATATGACTGATTATAACTAGTCGTTTTGTAAAAGACTGGAAAGTACTTAGGCATTTTATAAAACACCGATTTATATTGTTGCTTGATCGTATAATATTTCAAACAAATAAATAGTAAGTTGGACACTTTATTTTTGTCATAACATCATAAAAGAAATTAATGGGTAACTCTTACAACACATTCACTACGTAAATTTAGGTATATATATTTACATAATGTAATCTAACATAATTTCTAACATAACTTCACTTTCTGAGTCTTCTAAAATCTTGAAACGAAAGTTTCTGAAGTAAAAACAATGGAAAAATACTGTTAACTCGTAGATAGTTTACAAACTGTCAAACCACAGCATAAGGAAGTTAAACTAACAACTCGCCTGACTCGATAGCAGTCTTATTATAATACGCCTATATATGTCTAGTTTTATTCCAGGCGCATTGTAAAAATAATCGCCCACACCTTCATTTTACAATAAGCCTGAGATCAATTCGGCGTTTTATGAAACGCCTAAAAAGTTCAGTCGAATTGTAAAACTTCAGTATTTATTTTTCATTTTACAATATACCTAGTCATTTATAAAACGACTAGGCGTTTTATAAAACGACTGAATTTGTAATTAGCCTACGACACATATACCAAACACAATTATTACAAAATATGGAATGGAATATCCCCCATTGCCAAAGGTCAGGGTTGTAGTGACAACCAAATTTTAGGAAGGGCTCCGTCATAGACTTTTTACCAGGGCTGATAGTTTATAGTCTTATTTTATTTACCAAGAAGCCAGGTCTAAAAAACAGGGTTGCGTTAAGAATTTTCATAAACATCTACATTTTGAATAGGGCTCAGCCCTGGTTAGCCCCCCTCCCCTGCCTACGGCCTGGCATACATTAGAAAGTGTAATACAATTATGTATTTCTGGAAATAGGGCAAAACCCACAATTTTCTAATCTTCCCTTATTTTTTGTTAAATACCTATTTGCTGTAGGTATACCAATTAAATAATTGTCAAGGGCTGATAAATTTAAATATCTGCATTATGTATGATGTCAATAATTTATTGTATTTAAAGTACCTACCCTATATCTACAAAAGAGATGGTCATAAACTCATTAGATAGGCTTAAATTTCATATTCCTTTTCAGGTAGGTAAGTAAAGTGATGATTATATTATACCTATGGGTTTTACCACACCAAACAATGGTTCTTAAAGATGAGTAAAGTAATATGTTAGGGTAAATCAAGAGTTGCAAACAAAGACACAAAATATATTCCATAGTATCCCTGTCATTTACGGTAGGAAGGAGATATATTCAAATTTTAACTATACCTACCTACATAAAATATATGGCTTTTTATATGTAAAATCCAGTAGCGTAGCCAGGTGAAGACACGAGAATACCATTTTTCATAACACAAATTTAAATTTTTTTGAAATTTCGTTTTCCAAATAATAATTTGTGAAAGGAAAATCTTGCAAGTTTTATAAAGTAAACTTTTTGGAATAAAAGAGCATTAGATTGCATCATTTTTTTTAAATACCTATTTTTTAACATGTCTTTCCAACCCTTATAAACCAAATAATATCTGTATGATTGTGGCGGATTCATATTTAAAAGATTTGTTTGGGTGTTACGCCACTCTAAGGAAAATTAATATTTTTTAAAAAAATACAAAAAAAAATTAAATCACAAAGGATAGGCCTCATAAGTTTGCGTTGACCTATACTAAGTGAATAGGTAGTACATATGTAAGGATTCACTTCTAGTTTTTCAATCGCCAATTGTTAGTTAGTACAAAATTTGCATCAAAACATTTTCCAATAACGCAACCTTGCTGTCAAAAGTTATGCACCTTCACGAAATTGTGCTTTCAGAAAAAAAATTCTTACAGATTAATATTTCAACAGAGTAATGAATATTTCGTGCGAGCTAAACATCTTGCCCCCGCCGCCAAATCTTTTTCTGGTTACGCCACTGGTCGTTTTGTTATAATATGGGGATCATTTTATTATATTCTTATTACTTGTTAAAGCTTAAGCATTTCGAAGAAGCATATTTTGTACAAAGATTTGCTGGCCGCTAAGGATAAATAATCAGAATGCAACAGAGGATAATAGTTACAAACTTACCCGAATAAACCTTTACAGTAACTGGTGAAGATACATTGTGGCCCTCGTATTGAACCTGAGAAGACTGCCCCTCAGTTTCTTTTACTTCTACATGATGTGGAGACTGCACCTCAGTTTTCGTTACATCACTGGGTATAGCTTTGAGTGCTCGTAAGAGTCGTAAGGCATGAGATTTCCATCCATGATTTGAAGTTCCGGAAACATTCTCGCCTTTGCTCATCACTGATGACCCACTGGGCAAAGAGGCATGCCCTGAAACATTCACAATGGTATATGGGTGTTTTTTTTTAATTTTTAAAATTTGCTCTTTGTAAAATTTTTCTGCTATAACATTAGATCTTGACTGAATGTCATATTCTAAAGTACATTGCATATGTAGACCTTACTAAAACAAAAATTAAAATCTAATATCTCATATTCAAATTTGGTGAAATCATTTGGCAAAAGCAAAAATGTCCCCCTCTGTCCATGTCCCCAGTGAAAAATTTCTTGATGTTAACTCGTTTTGTACCCCTAAAAAGTTTTTAAATAATATTCGCTGCTAAAGAATATGAATCTTTGAAGTATTTTTTTTTGGAATACATCAGTTACAAAGGAAAAATATTTAAAATATAAAATTTTCTAAAAAAATTGGGTTGTCCCCAGTGTTTTCTGTCCCTTCTGTCCTACCTTGTTCTTAATGCTGCAACCTGATAACAGTTGGCACTAGTGTCGATAAGTTAAGCCTAAATGAATTTCTAACCTATCGTTTTTAGTTTAGATTTGTTTCTAGTAAGTGCACGTGCTTATATTTCCGAAGAAAACACTGAAAAGTCATAGAAAGGTAGGTAATAGTGATTTTAGTCTTTACTGTCCTTTGGCAAAATCCCGTTTAATGTAGAATTTAATGGAATTTTATAGTAAATATTATTAATTTACATGTTCAGTTGAAAAACAAATATGCAGCCGGTACGAAACATAACCTAACTTTTCCAAAATCGAGTTAAATCGTTAAAATCGTCCCTTCTGTCCCAGTCCCCTCTGTCCCATTTACTTTATTTTTAAAACTGGGACAGAAGGGGCTTCCGCTTAAGAAGACAGAAGGGAGAAATAAATTATTATTTTGTTTTTTTTTTCAGAATGGATTATAATGGCAATAAAAAAAATTATTGACATACAAAGCTTGATTGGAAAGCTGAAAACTGGTAAAGAAAATGCTTATAAAAGGAGAGAGCAAGGAAAAAAGGGAAAGATATCATGCAAAAAAAGCTTTGAAACAGCAAAACCTTTCGGAAACAACATCAGACAAAACATTTCTAAGTGTGCACAAAAAAACTAATAGCGTCAGTTCGAGTGAGAAAAAAAATTGACAGAAATGCAAGAACATGGAAAAACGGCAGGAAAAAATGATAGGTACTGAGAATGCCGAGAATCCTAAAAATACATCAAGAAGTCTACGGAAAAAGAAAAAGAGCACAATATCAATTGAGGAGAAACGAAGAAAAGAACGTGAAAGAAAGAGAAGGCAACGAGAAAAATTAAGGCAAAATGAAGAAAAACACAAAGAATAACTACTGTAGAAAAGAAAGAGAAATTTATCAAAACAAAAAATGCCTAAAGAAAATAAAATCAATTACAGAAATATCTAAGCGCGAGCAAGCAACACAAAGAGGAAAGTGGCGTATTAAAAAGCAAAAACAGCGACAGAAACTTAAAGAAATAAAAAAAGGAGAAGATTTCATTTCAGTCAATAGTCCACAAGAAAGTAGATCTGGAACACCAATGCAAGAAAGAATTGATATTGATAGTTCAGAAGAAAATCGATCAGCTACACCAATGCGAGGCGTTACTCCAGACAGACCGATCAGAGCCATGTCGAAAAGTCCCCCAAAGTTGATAGAGAAACCTCATGACAAAAATGATTCTTTAAAATATAAGAGAGAAAAAGACCAGCTTTTAAGAAAAATGGACGATCTGAAACAATTGTTAAATAAAACAAGTCATGAACTTAAAGTGGCGAAGCTTAAAGCTGAGCGTTACAAGAAAAAGCTTCAGAGGTTTTCAAAAAACACTCATCAACCTAATACACCTTCGCCGGGAACAAAAGTTAAGGAAATTATGAAAAGAGGTGATCCAGAAACTATAAAGAAACAACTGGTACTGATTGGTGAGGTTTTACAAGAACAGATCAAATCAACAGTAAGAAAATGTTCGAATGAAACTGACAAAAAAGTTGTAGCCAAAATAATCAGTGGAAGAATTTCAAAGAAATATAAAGCAACTAAAAATGTAAAAGGACTAATTTCTTATTACAGGTATAACAGGTCTGTCTTGCAACCAAACATAATACCTTTAAAACAATCAAGAATGAACTTACGCGAAAAAATCAAAAGAGAAATTCATGACTTCTTTATAAGTGACGCTGCATCCATTCAAGCTCCCGGCAAAAAAGATTGTGTAACTATTGGTAAAAATAAGAAACAAAAACGCTATTTTACAGATTCAATAAAAAACCTACATAAGAAATTTAAAGAAAATTATGAGAATGTTAGCCTTGTAACTTTTTACAAGTACAAACCGTTTTGGGTTGTTAATGGTTGTTAAGCGCAATATGGAATCCAGAGATACATGTCTGTGTGTCAAGCATGCAAATTTTGAATACATTTTTAAAAAAATGTTACAGTCGCGCCAGTTTTGCACTGAAATAAAAACGATTGAAGACCTCTTTGCGAATATATCTCGCGAAATCCCAACGGACGAATGCATGTCTAGAAAATGCAGTGTATGTTTTGAAAAAACAAGACAAATAATAAGCCAAGATAATGATTTACACCAGCAAGTATCACACTATAAATGGGTAACGAAAATGGAAGATAGGATAGATAAAAACCGAAAAGAAATAAAAGTTAAAGTCACTACGAAATCCTTAGTTAGAACAAGCCTCCAGGATATGAGAAAAACATTTGAAGATAATTTAGAAGTTGTGATCCCCCATCACTACAAAGCAAAGCACCAACAAGAGCAAATAAGAGTTTTGAGAGATACCATTTCCGAAAAAGAGGCTGTAATAAATATAGATTTCTCAGAAAATTTTAACTGCAAAAACGAAGAGGTACAAAGCGTTCATTTTGGAGGTTCGCGTCGTCAAATATCTCTACACACTGGTGCTTTATATTTTAGAACAAATGCAGAATTGCAGTGCTTTTCGTTTTCTGGCGTTTCTGATGACTTGTTACATAATGCATGCGCCATTTGGGCCTATTTAAAACCTATTATTGACATAGCTCTTGAAAAAGGCATCAAAATCTTGCATTTTGTAAGTGATGGCCCCACATCACAATATAAAAATAAAACAAATTTCCAACTACTGAGCTATTATGCGTCATTTTACAAAATTCAACATTGCACCTGGAATTTTTTTGAGTCAGGCCACGGCAAAAGTGTCGCTGATGGCATCGGTGGGGCACTTAAAAGAGTAGCCGATCAGTCCATTGCATATGGCAATAACATAACATGCGCCAAAGATTTTGTCGATGCCGTTAAGAGAAATAACAGCAAAATATATTTGTACGAAATAACAACCGACGATATTGAAAAAGTAATTAATTTATCAAATGAGCTCTTGCATAATGGCGTCACCGTCCCAAACACAATGAAAATACGACAGCTTTTATACAAATTCAAATGTGCTTGTTTTAAAAAACAGAAGTTGCCATAATTGTGAGAACAATAATTTATGTTCTCATTATTTGTTGCAACCATCAGAAGTGGTATTTCCATCGTTACTGCCTAATTATGAATATGATTACGATGATAACGGTGCCATTTCTTCTGGCCATAATAGTGACTTTGAAGATAACTTACCCCTGTCGTCGTTAATTACCCCAAAGATTACCACAAAAAAGTTTTTCCCTGTGTCTGAGAGTGAAATAGAAACGAGTGTTTGGTTGTTAGTAAAATTTGATGCTGAGAATTCGAAACAAAATTCAAAACCGCTATTTTATATATGTCAGGTGTCATTAGTAGGACAGCAGAAATATGAAGGGAAATTTTTAAGAAAAAAAGTCACACGAGAACATACGGGGTTCATATATGGATTTCCAGACGTCGACAATGTTTTTGATTTTAATTATAAAAATGTTCTTGGAAAACTAAATGAGCCTGAAAAATATGGCCGTGGCCTTTTCAAAATCGAAGTAAATACTGATTTATTAGTTTGATTATCTAAATGTTTCTTAATAATAATCTGTTTGGTTAAAATTTTTGTTAATTTAGATAAACCGATAAACAAAATCTTTAAACAAGTGTACCTCTTTTATTTGTCTCTTCTGTCTCATCGTTGTCCCTACTGTCCCTTTTGTGTATCTGACTAAAATAAAAACATTTATTTTTGCTTTGTTAAAAATTTACAATTGTAGAATATTTAGAAATAAGAACTGTGTGTAAATAATCTCAAACACTACGATTATATCCGCTTTCCTTTGACCAAAATGAAAAACACCGACAAGGTAGATGAGAAAAGATAATAACGATAATTCAAATTTATTTTCCTTAAAAGTTTGATGTAATATTTTTAAATTTTTATATCAAAATAAAGAGGGGAGGTATTCCAACAAAATTTTCAAACAGTTTCTTTTAAAATGATGAGTTTTGGTAAATATTTAGGACCGAATAGAGGGGGACAGGAGGGACTTTTTCTATGATTTTAAGTTTTTGCTCCTATTTTGCTAGGTTTTAGAACACATAAATGTTATATTTATTATAATTACCGATAAATGTAAAGTTGTAAGAAATAATTAAAGAAAGAGTCCCAGTGACAACTCTTACTTTTTTTTTGGTGTAAAATTTGCCGAAATTTAAAAATTAAAAAAAAATGCCCATATGGCATCAGAACTATCATGCAAAATATAAGCTTAAGTAATTTCAACTTTTCTTTTGCATCAATAATAGCTCTATTCGTAGAGAAATCACAAACCGATCAGCGCCAATCAACTTTTAGATATTTGGTAACGTGACAGTTTGCAGACTGGTCTCCAGTAATCTCATTGGCTCTGACTGGTTTGAGACTGTTCTGCGAACAGGGCTAATATACAGGATGTATATTTATGCAATATATATTATTCGTTACGTTTTCCATACCTCTCTCAAGATCATATTGCACACTAATTTCATTTCATTTCATTTCATTTATTTATTTCATGATACAGTACATATAGCTTTCACACGTCAACAAATACATATAAAGTAGTAATAAATAACAGTAGTCACTAATTTAAAATTTAAAATGCAAGTAAATAAAATTTCACATACACTAACATTAAGACATGGAATTTGTTTAAAACAAAAAAACTCATCAAATGAATAAAATACATTTTTTAATAAAACATTTTTTACTTCCCTATGAAAAGATGGCTGCTCACGAACTCCGCCGGATTAAGATAGTCACAGGTATATTTCGAAAATTGGCCTGTATGGAGTACCCATAAACTCCGCCGTAGTGGTAATTAGGGGTTGTTGCAGGTAATTGTACAAATCGATCAGGTTCGTTGGTGTAGGTAATAACTAGTAATTAGATTTTATATATTTATTTATATTAGTATTAGGTAGTTATATTCCCAAACAGGTAAAATAGCCTAATTCATAAAGTCCGTCACATTGACAAAGAATTATTAGTTTATTCGTTTTAGTGGAGTAGAAAGGTCTATTTTTGAAAAAGTGAAAAGAATGCAAGTGATCACCGGTCAACGTGGAAATAAGTTAATAGTAGAAGATGAATACAAGTTTCATAGAGCCGAAGAGACTTCGTTTGGAGTGAAATGGAAGTGCGTCCAAAAACCATATTCAAAAAGGATGGGTCTCATAACCACCCGCCGCCTAAACATCTAAGTAGGCAACATATATCCAACAGCATTAAAAGAAAAGCTGTGGAAAACATAAGCGAGAGGCCACTCAAACTAATTAGAATGGAAATAACGTCGGATAACATTGATAAATTGACAACAAGGGATTTCACATATATAAGAAATAATGGTGCCGTTCTAATATGCGGTCTACCGTCCTACATACAGTCTATGTGTGTACGCTATTATTCTAATATGCGGTCTACCTGCTAATAACTTTAACATTTAATATCTAATTGTGAGCAGTGCCTAACTCCGCCCGCATAATTATTCCAAAAATAGTGATCTCTCAGGTATGTTAATCCTGCACCCCAATTCCGCCCCGAGCGTATTTACTTTATTTTTGCGAGTTTGGGAAAATCCGATTAGAGTATTAAAGTAATAAAATAATATAAATTGTGTTTACAACAGTGAGGAAGGAATATCTTTGAGAAATTATCAATGTTAGATTTTGTTAAGATTGTTTCTTACCAGTACAATCAAAGTGTAAACATTGATAATTTCTCAAAGATATTCCTTCCTCACTGTTGTAAACACAATTTATATTATTTATGTTAAAGTTATTAGCAGGTAGACCGCATATTAGAATAATAGCGTACACACATAGACTGTATGTAGGACGGTAGACCGCATATTAGAACGGCACCGAAATAATATATATAATGCTCGAAAATCTGTCTTCCCTGCTCTGCCAAAATCTGTTGAAAAAATCCAAGAATATTTGAAAAATGCTAATATAACAACGATAAAAAAACGAACCATTTTTAATGGAGAAAGACGAAGTTAACAAGATTGTGATATTCTCATGTGCAACTAATCTAAAGTTTTTGAGTAACTCAGAAAAAATCTTCGTAGATGGAACTTTTGATTACTGCCCAAAACTTTTTCTTCAGTTCTTCACTATACACGGCTTACAAAACTCTCACTATATTCCATTGGTGTTTTGTTTATTGCCCGTTAAAAAGTTGACAACGTATATGCAAGCATTCAAAGCAATTACCGCAAGGTGTCAGAGTTTAAACTTAATTTTCCAACCCAAGGAAATCGTCGCCGACTTTGAAAAAGCCATTCATGATGCAGCAAGGCAAATTTTTCCACATGTCCGGATTACAGGATGCCGATTCCATTTGTGCCAAAGTTTCTGGAGAAGAATTCAAAAGTTGGGATTAGTGAGTGACTATAAAAATAAATCATCTAAAGTTGGTGAATGGCTACGGTGGGCCTTTGGTTTAGCAATGCTCGAACCAAGTGATGTTAGTGACTGTTTTGTGTTTAGTCTTATGTCTGTGATTCCTACTAACCAAAAACTAATTAAGTTTGCTGACTATTTGACGGACAATTATATTGATGAGTATAGTTTATTTCCTCCATCTATCTGGGCAAGTGCTACAGACACTGAACGCACTACAAATGCTTGTGAGTCCTTTCATAGTAAATTCAACTCATATTTTTATAATGCCCATCCAAACATTTTTCTTTTTATTGATGTTTTAAAAAATATTCAGATAGATACATACGTAAAAATGAATAGTGTTAAAACACCCCACGAAATAAAAAATAAATTATATTTAAGGAAGAAATTATTTCTTAAAGACAAAATAACCTTGTACAATTCCAAAACGATAACGAAATTTGAGTTTGTAAAATTAGTTTCCTATTATTTAAAGAAATAATGTTTAAATTATAAGCTTTATGTTATTAAGATAGTTTAATTGTTAGGTTTTTACATAATCTATAAATTCAAGCCAACGATTGAGGTTTATTATAATTTTTTTTATTTTTGTTTTATTTTTCGGTTTGGTAGTTTCAAAATAATGTTAAAGGAATAAACTAAATTCATTTTGGTTAAGATTTCGTGGAGTTGCGCGTTACAGGAATTGGCCTATGCGACAGACGCATTGGACGAGTACGCACAATATAGCAGTACGAAAATGGTCTTGAAACCGTACCGTTTGATTTCGATAGTTTAAGTGTTGTTCGATGGTTTTTTTTTCTGTGCAATTTGGAAAAGCAGATAATGTGAGCTCACAGAAGAATACCAAAGGAAAAAGGATTGGTAAGTCGTTTAAGCCTTTTTCCTCGTCGTTCGAAATATTTTTGATTCATATCTAATTAATGTTTAATAATAATTTTCGATATTTCGTATTTACAGTCCACTCTAAAATTGAATTCAGTATTAAACATTACATTTTTGGTCCCGTTCGACCCGGATTTTTTGATATTTTGTTTAAACAAATGCGTTTATTCCTTTAACATAAAATTATAAGAACGTTAAAAATTTAAAATTTTTTATACATAGCTTTTTTTTTGGTAGTTCTAAAACCTGCCATTTATCGATCGATTTGTTAGTACTAAACCAGTTCGGTAGCGCGGTCAATATTTGGATTTTCGTTGCGCGCGACTTATCATCGCGAATCGTCTGCCGGCCGATTGAACAGCTGACTGGTTTGATTTGTTTACAAATTTGACAAGTTGTTGTTGTTATTTACTATGAAAAATTGTTAATTTTCTGACTGTTTAAGAAGGTTTTGGTACGGAGTTTGTGACTTTAACAAGTAATAGTTAAATGGAAGTGCTCTTATAATGGCAAATAAAGCAGTAAAACAGTATACAACTCTTCGTAGTGTATCAATTAATCGTATTGAAGAACTATATCAGTGCGCGGAAATTGCCCGACGGTCAAAAAATAGATTTGACCACCTTGAATTAAAGGCTCGTAGTGAATTTATTAAGGCGATCGAAAGGGATTTTAATGAAAATCATACAAAATTGTTAACGAATTTAGCAACGGTGGAAGATGCCGATTTATCTACGGAAGACGGTGTCAGAAGCGACTTTGATTCAAAGGTATCTTTTATTAGATCTGTCTATATTGAATTATTTGGGCAAGATTCCAATACGCCTGGTACTTTAAATAAAATGCATGGGAACTTACCTAAAATAAATTTACCGACTTTTAATGGTAATTGGCAGTCATGGCCTGCTTTTAGGGATTTATATGAATCATTGGTTCATAATCAAGATGGTTTAGATAACATTGAAAAATTCCAATAACTAATAATGTCTCTTTCTGGTGAACCGCTTTCATTAGTAAAGTCTATACCCTTAGAAGCTACTAATTATCCAATCGCATATGACACACTTAAAAAACGTTATCAAAATCGTAGGCTTTTAGCTACTTCTTATTTTTCTGCAATCTGCAAACTACCGAAGATTTCGATAGACTCTTCTCATCTGCTGAGACAGATTTTAGATGGTTTTGCAGAAAATCTAGCTGCTCTAAAAAACTTGGGTCTACCGGTAGACGAGTGGGATTTTGTATTATTTAACATGCTAAGCGAAAAAATTGATGCTACCTTAATTAAACGTTTCGAAATACATTATGATGCTCAGGATATCAATAATGATATACCTGCTTTTACGGATTTAGTTGAATTTTTGCAAAAGCAATGCTCGGCTTTAGATACAGTGGCTTTCACTCACCCTGAAAAGAATACTTCGCGGATTCCTAAAGTTCGTAGACCTGCAGGGCCTAGTTTGTTAGTTGAGGAAACGAATACTAAAGAAAGTAAACAAATATGTGTTATTTGTAAAAGAAGTCATGGAATTTTTCAGTGTGAACTGTTTAGTAAGAAAAGTCCCAAAGAGCGTTATGAAATGGCTAGACAGAAAAGACTTTGTTTAAACTGTTTGGGAAACTTTCACAAATCTGTCGATTGTCATTCAGAAATAAAATGTAAAATTTGTAAAATGTCTCATCATACTTTATTACACTTTAAACGTGAAAATTTGTCGGAAACTGTCCCGCAGGTGATAGAAGAAAACAAAGTCGATAATTTAGATCAAGTACGCCAGGTGAGCTTGGCGAGTACTGTCGATGCGAACCGTGTGGTTTTATTATCATCCGCATTAGTGGATATTTTGGATAACTTTGGTACTTATCAAACCGTGCGTGTCTTGCTCGACAGTGGTTCCCAAGTTAACGTTATGACAGAAAGATGTCGGAAAAAATTGGGTTTGCCTATTTATAAAACTTCTTTACCGATTAGTGGGTTAGGTACCAATACTTCTAAGAGTTCTGGTCTCGTTAATTGTAGTATACGTCCAGTAAAACTTACATCACCTCGTTTTGATGTACAAGCTGTCGTTCTGCCTTGTATATGTGCTGAAATGCCCAGTGTTTATATTGATAAAAAAAATTGGGCGCACCTTTCTAACTTAAAACTTGCCGATCCGAATTTTAATCATCCAGGTCCAGTAGATATGTTGCTAGACGCTGATATTTTCTCTAGATGTTTGCTGGACGGGCGTATTACGGGTGGAGCTAATGTCTCAGTTGCCTTCAACACTATATTTGGTTGGATTCTTTCTGGAAGAGTTGATCCCAACAGTTCTACACCTTTGCAATCCTTTTTAACTTTAAACCCCTTGGAATCCTTAGATAGTACACTGAAAAGGTTTTGGGAGCTGGAGGAGTTGCCAAAATCAAGGTCTCTTTCACCCGAGGACATTCAGTGTGAAAACACTTTTAAAAGTACTGTATCTCGAGATTGTGAAGGTAGATATACTGTGTCACTCCCCTTTCGGACACCAAATCCTTGTTTTGTGAATTCTCGTTCAGTAGCTCTACGAAGATTTTTTAGTTTGGAAAGACGTCTTCAACATAATGAAAACCTTCGTGCAGACTATTCTGCATTTATGCAAGACTATTTGGACAGTGGACATATGTCCCATGTCAAGTCACCGGTTGATCCTGATCGGTCATATTATATCCCACATCACTGTGTCCTAAAGCCTGACAGTACTACAACCAAGTTGAGAGTAGTCTTTGATGCGTCAGCAAAATCGCCCGATGGTGTTTCATTAAATGATTCGTTGTTGGTGGTCCTAAGCTACAAAAGGATATCGTATCTATTTTGCTTGCGTTCAGGTTACACAAATTTGTTTTGACAGCTGATATTAAGCAGATGTATCGCCAAATTTGCGTTGCTCCAGATCAAAGGGATTTTCAAAGAATATTGTGGAGATTTTCGTCGAATGACCTTCTTCAGGAATTTTGTCTGAACACCGTAACCTATGGCGTAGCTTCATCGCCTTATTTGGCATTACGTACCCTACAGCAGTTGGCTGATGACGAGGAGAAAAATTTTCCGGAAGCCTGTAAGGTGCTTAGATCAGACATTTTTGTTGATGATTTGGTATTTGGTGGTGATAGTTTAAAATCTATTCAAGAATTACAGAATTCGTTGGTTGAATTGCTTCGTAGAGGGGGCTTCGAATTAAGAAAATGGGCCTCCAATGAACCGAAATTGTTAAAAGGTATTTCTAAGGAACATCAAATTACTTCCTTATCTTTTGATCTAGATAGTTATATAAAAATTTTAGGTCTACAGTGGGACCCGTCTTTCGATTGTTTCTCGTATATTATCAATCCAATTGACAATGTTTGCACCAAACGCAGCATGTTATCAGATCTAGCACGGATCTATGATCCTATTGGTTATCTCACCCCTGTTATATTTGCTGCCAAAAATTTAATAAAATACTTGTGGACCCTAGGGTTGGATTGGGATGATAAACCACCAGAGGATGTTATCCAGTTCTGGACCAAATTTAAACTTGAGTTACCCCTTCTTCGTTCCGTTAAAATAGGTCGTCGCCTTGGGTTTGAAAACTGTGAAAATTGTCAAGTACATGGTTTCTGCGACGCCTCGTTGAAAGGATTTTCTGCTTGTGTTTATTTACGATTTTCATTGGATGAAAATTATCGTAGTTTTTTGGTTATTGGAAAGTCCAAGGTAGCTCCTTTAAAGGTTGTTTCTTTACCACGTCTTGAACTATGTGCTGCAGTCTTATTAGCTGACTTACTTTCATTTATTATGAAGACATATGACGGCAGGTTGGAATTTTCCCATTTATATGAATGGTCGGACTCTATGGTGGCACTTTCTTGGATTCAGTCATCCCCCCATAAGTGGAAAACTTTTGTTAGCAACAGAGTGGCCAGAATTCAGGAAAAGGTTAGTCCATCTTTGTGGCATCATGTTCCAGGCGAGGAAAACCCCGCAGACTGCGCATCCAGAGGTTTACTTCCGGCGGAATTTATAGATCATTCTATGTGGTGGAGTGGACCAGCCTGGTTGAGCAAAAATCAAAGATTTTGGCCTCTAAGTAATCGTTCTAATCTTGAATTAGATGTTGATCAAGAAGTCCTTATCTCTGAAAAAAGATCTGTGGTATTGGTAGCCGCTTATGAACCAAATATACTTGACATTTTGCTAAATAAATTTTCATCATTAGATAAAATTAAACGAATCGTAGCCTATTGTTTAAGAGTGTATTCAAAAGTAAAAGAAACTGATATCACTTTTCTCGACTTACGTGTATCAAATTCTGAACTGAAAATTGCTTTAGTAATTTTAATTAAGCATGTGCAAAGGGATTGTTTTGGCGAGGATATTAAAAAATTGTCAAATTCGCATTTAATATCCAAACCTTTAAGAAAATTGGCGATGAGGGAGGCTTGCTCAGAGTGGGAGGTCGTTTGAAACATGCAAACTTGACATTTGGACAAAAATATCCCATCTTGTTACCAAGTAAGCACCGGCTAACTGACTTGTTGATTGAAAGCTTTCATATTCAATACTTGCATCCGGGTTTACAGACTTTACAGTTTTTATTGCTTCAGCAGTTTTGGATTTTATCAGCAAAGCATGCTATTCGGCGTTGTTTGCATAGATGTTTTAAATGCTTCAGAGTAAATCCAAAACCAGTTCAACCCTACATGGGAAATTTACCTTCATGCAGAATAAATCAAGTTAAGGCCTTTTCTTATGTAGGAGTGGATATGGCCAGTGGCGTGCCGTCGAGGGGGCTAGGGGGGGCGCGAGCCCCCCCCCGCCATCGTTTTAACGGCGCCCTCGCGCCCCTACAGAGATTCACTGCCTACTATGACCACATACTCTCCAATAAAAGGAAAATAATTTACGGCGCCCCCTGGAGATTCACTGCCTACTATGACCACATATTCTCCAATAAAAGGAAAAAAATTTGGCGCCCCCAAATCATTGTGCCCCCTCTGCCTCTAAAGGCACGGCGCGCCACTGGATATGGCTGGTAGTTTTCCAATTGTCATATCTAAGATTCGGGGTGCTAAAGTTTTAAAAGCTTATTTTTGTATCTTTGTATGTTTTGCTACTAAAGCAATACATTTAGAACCCGTATCTGATTTATCGACGGATGCCTTTTTGACTGCCCTTAAAAGATTTATTGCTCGACGTGGCCATGTATCTCATATATTTAGTGACTGTGGGACAAATTTCGTAGGTGCAAATCGTGTGTTGCTAGAGAATTTTAAAAGTGCGGTAGATTCGGAAAAAATTAAATGGTCATTTAATCCGCCCTCGGCACCTCATTTTGGAGGTTTATGGGAAGCTGGGGTTAAATCCGTGAAAAGTCATTTTGTTCGAGTAATCGGTGAGCAAACTTTAACTTACGAAGAGTTCTATACTTTGTTAGTACAAATTGAGTCAGTATTAAATTCGAGACCTCTTTGTTCTGTAAGCTCAGATCCAAATGATTTAAGCGCCTTGACACCCGGGCATTTTCTAACCTTAGCTCCACTTTAAACCTTGTCGGAATCCGAGGTAACAGATATTAAAATTTCGCGCTTAGATAGATGGCAATTAATACAGGAAATGCACCAATGTTTTTGGAAAAGGTGGCACAATGAATATTTACATTCATTGCAGCAACGCCAGAAATGGTTAAAGAATTCTCAAACTTTGGTATCTCAAGGTACATTAGTTGTTATAAAAAACGAATTATGTCCACCTCTTCAGTGGCGCCTGGGTCGCATAATCGAATTATATCCGGGCACCGATGGAATATGTAGAGTAGCTAAGGTTAAAACATCCAACGGTTTTGTGCAAAGGCCTTTAACCAATCTGTGTCCTTTGCCCAACCAGTAATTTGTTGTTAAATTTTTTATTTGTCTTTAGTTTCTAAATTAAAAGAATTTTTTTTCTTTTTTCTTTATTTTATTTAAATTTTTTTTTCTGGTATTTTGCGAATTGAAAAATATCAAAATGGGGAATTTTCTGAAAATACGTTGTATTTTAGTGGGCGGTGATGTTAGGTTTTTACATAATCTATAAATTCAAGCCAACGATTGAGGTTTATTATAATTTTTTTTATTTTTGTTTTATTTTTCGGTTTGGTAGTTTCAAAATAATGTTAAAGGAATAAACTAAATTCATTTTGGTTAAGATTTCGTGGAGTTGCGCGTTACAGGAATTGGCCTATGCGACAGACGCATTGGACGAGTACGCACAATATAGCAGTACGAAAATGGTCTTGAAACCGTACCGTTTGATTTCGATAGTTTAAGTGTTGTTCGATGGTTTTTTTTTCTGTGCAATTTGGAAAAGCAGATAATGTGAGCTCACAGAAGAATACCAAAGGAAAAAGGATTGGTAAGTCGTTTAAGCCTTTTTCCTCGTCGTTCGAAATATTTTTGATTCATATCTAATTAATGTTTAATAATAATTTTCGATATTTCGTATTTACAGTCCACTCTAAAATTGAATTCAGTATTAAACATTACATTAATATTAATATCAAGTGTATAGTTTTAGACAGGGTTTAATAAAAAAGTTGAAATGAAGTTTTATGGTTTTATTTACAATATTATGCATAATTATGATGCGGCGGAGTTTATGTATGAGATTCTTGAAGCTGCCGGCGGAGTTTATGTATAGTAAATATGGCTGGTCAATTAGTCCGGCGGAGTTTAGGAACACCCGAAAAGATTCCAAGGGCAGGTCTTTCATTCTTTGTGGCAGAACATTAAAAAATTTTATTGAACAATAACCAGCACCGTCTTGACACCTTTCCAGTCGCCAGTAGAGAGGCATCAAGTTGCTTTTCCCACGGGTGTTGTGATCGTGAATGTCTTTATGTGTTCGAAAGCTAGTATTTTTCTTAATGAACAGCAAGCTCTCCAATATATACAGCGATGGCACAGTAAGGATTCCAAGGGAAGCAAATGCCTCCCTGCAATCATCCCTATAACCCAGACCCATCATCACTCTCACTGCTCTCCTCTGTATGGCAAACAGCCTACGTACCCCCGCCGAGTGCCCCCACGCCAATATTGCATATGCGACTGAAATATGGCAAAGTATGCTGTTCTCAAGACAGGTTGAGAGACACAAGTCGAAAGGTTTCTGATAACATATAAGCCCCTGGCTAACTTCTTGGCCACCCCATTAATGTGAGGGTCCCACTGCAACCTCGTGTCCAAGGTAACACCCAAGAACCCCGCTTCCTGCACACAGTAATCACCATCACTTATCCTACGCATTGCAAAATCCATTCTTTTGGTTTTGTCCCTATTAAGAAGGAGCTTGTTCGAGCAAAACCACTGCTCGGCCCCAGCCTGCGCCGCCACGGACCCAGCATGCGCGCTCTCTAAAGTCTCACCAACAGAGCAGAGTGTGGTGTCATCAGCGAAAAGGGTAAACCGCGCAGCCACGCTCCCCATAGGCAGATCATTAATATAGATCAGGAACAGGATAGGCCCCAAAATTGAACCCTGCGGGACGCCAACGCTGACCCCCCTTTCCGCCGAAGACACCCCCCCACATCTCATCATCTGACACCTGTCGTCAAGATAGGATTTCAATAACTTAATGCTATTTGAGCTGAAATTATATGCCTGCAGCTTTCGCAGGAGGATACCGTAGTCAACGCAGTCAAAGGCCTTGCTGAGGTCGCAAAGAAGGACCGTGCTGTACGTACTGCTTATTGTGAAAAGCCTCAATAATATGTGAAACCAGATCTAGAATTCCCATCGTAGTGTTTTTACCGCGGCGAAAACCGTACTGGCAGTCAGAGAAAAGCCCACTGCTCTCAAAAAAGTGTGTTATTCTTAAGGCCATGCACTTCTCCAGCACCTTAGATATAATTGGTAACAAGGATATAGGCCTGTAGTTTTCAGGCATATTAGGGTCCCCCTTTTTAAAAATTGGTGTTACTAGAGCTCTTTTTAAGATCTGTGGAAAGATATTTTCTTTAAAGCAGACTAATGGGCAATGGCAATGCTCTTTCCATCAATGTGTCTGCCAGCAGTGTCTTTACTTTTTTAACTGGAGGAGCGTCGTCTTCTTCTTCATGACAATTGGCTAAAAAAAGGAACAATATACATAGTAATACTTATGCATAAAATTAACAAATTATAGTAGGTACCTATACATGCTTTCTCTAGAACATACTACTTTTGGTAATTATTCGGATTAATGCAAACAGCGAATTTTTTCATGAAATTTTGCACAGACCCTAATTTTGGGTCGTAGAACACGAATCCGAAGTCAGTTTTTGGCGGTCTCGAATGGTTTTTCCAAAATTTTTTTTTTACTTTTAGGTTAGGTTTTTATATAGATTCCTTTAAGTTTCGACACTTTCACTTCAACATATCTGTAAACTTATAATTTTTATTATTTTTCGTCACACAAAACACCACATTTAGGCAAAAATAGGTAAGAAAATTGCTTTTTCCTATGGAAAATTCCATTTAACGCGCTTCTAGCAGCCATTATTTTGCCAGCTGTCAAGTGTCCGGCGTTGCCAGGTTTACTTATAAAAAGTTGTAAATTAGGAATAATAAAAAAGCTAACCATAACCAACTAACTAAAGTTACTATTCTGTCCAACTTAGTCAACAACATTTTTTAATTTTAACCTACATCAGACCTAACCAAAATCCTATTTATCAGTAATCCAACACCTGCATGCTGATGCATGCAACCATATCTGAACAAAAAGGTGTGTACCCAACCCAAGCAAACCTGAGCAAAAAGGTGGTCAGGTTTGCTAAGTTTTGATTGATATAGATACATATATATCTATATCAATCAAAACTGAGCAAACCTGACCACCTTTTTGCTCAGGTTGGATGAGCAAAAAGGTGGTCAAGTTTGCTCAGTTTTCATTGATATAGATGTATATGTATAAATACTAAACTAAAGTACTGTTACTAGGGAAAATAAAATGCCAATTTTGCCATCTCTTTTTCGGATTTATTCATGGCCAGAAACTGTTAAAATTTGTGGGAAAAACGTTTGTAAATTTGGCAACAGCGCGTCTTTCCATCAGAATATGTACCACAGATGGCGTGTTTATTTTCTTTCAGTTTTTTTATATTTTCTCTGTTTTTTTTAATGTGTTTTTACATAAATTTGCCTAAATATGGTTCAGAAAAATAGTGTGTAATGACTTGTATACATGTGTTGAAGTAAAAGTGCCGAAATTTAAAGTAATTCATTGAAAAACCTAACCTAAAAGTAAAAAATTTTTTTTTTTGGAAAAACCATTCGAGACCGCCAAAAACTGACTTCGGATTCGTGTTCTACGACCCAAAATTAGGGTCTGTGCAAAATTTCATGAAAAAATTCGCTGTTTGCATTAATCCGAATAATTACCCTACTTTTCAATGTAGTAACAGTGTTTTAATTAGCCTACCACAAAGTCGCGCACACAATAGGTGTCTTCCTTTCACCCCAAGGAGGAGCTCCCGTACAGCTCCAGAGCAGCACACAGTTGTTCCATTCAACTGGGGCATCAAGCACTTGAACCGTTCGAGCCCTATCCCCCCTGCCCTCTCGTGCATCCCTTATGACTTGAGCTTAATGTCAAACTTGTCAATTGTTCCATTCGGAACGGTGTCGAGTTGTCGAGTTACTCCGGGGCGAGTCGCTCCGGGGCGTCAGACACCTGAAAGGAATATTACTAATATTGTGTGGTTTATGTGCGAAATGTGCTTTAATGATTTCCTATCTCGGTACTTAATTTTGCATGGCACACATTGCCATCTGTACCCTTTTTCATGTTTTGTGGGAATTATAAAATATGCTATTTCAGGTTGAGCTATAATATAACGTACAGTCAATCGCCCATACTTGGGACTGATGCCCAAATTGGGACAAAAACATCAGTTTTTGTGCGCGCTATAAATTGGCAACCCTGTACTGCAGAATAATGTTTTCTAGCGGAGCGAGCCAAAGGCTGTGTACCGTTGTCAAACCTGGTTAACCGCATCGGTTTCTTCGGTGACATTAATGACAGATATTGCGTTTCCAATCTGTCAACTTTTCAGATTACCGATACTTACGGGACACAAAACCGTAACCTTAGTTGACAACGGTACACGCCCTAAGTTAGGGAGTGTACCGTTGTCAACTTCGGTTACGGTTTTGTGTCCCGTAAGTATCGGTAATCTGAAAAGTTGACAGATTGGAAACGCAATATCTGTCATTAATGTCACCGAAGAAACCGATGCGGTTAACCAGGTTTGACAACGGTACACAGCCTTAGTACGCGTCTACCCGCAGATGAAGAGCGACCTTGTTGAAGCACTTCGGTAAGTTTTTGTAACTGTCGCAATTTAACCTAAAATTATTTATGAAATCTTAATAACTGAAGTGACTCTTAGCTTTTGAACTAAATATGTTGTGGCATATTCCTGTTCAAATTCCCCTACGGTATTTATTAGTTGACCATGATGTGTGGATAAATTTTTTGTGAAACGCTTGTTTTTTTTCCTAAATTAAAATAAACAAAATAATTACAAATAGTCCCAACTTGGGACAGCTGTCCCAAGTTAGGTTGCAAAATTTGGTCATAATTATTTTCTTTTTATTTAGATAAAAATGAATACAAGAAAACGAAAATATCATGATTTCTCAGAAGAACTTTTAAACCGAGCCATTAACGATATAAAGGAACATCATTTGTCAGTCAGGCAGGCTGAGGCAAAGTATGGTATACCCAAAAGCACTGTGAATAGAAGGGTAAACGCAAAACAAACCAATAAATATGGTCGACCGCCTGTATTTTCTGTAGCAGAAGAAGCTCGCATATCAGAATGTCTATTTTTGGCTGCCAAATGGGGATTTCCTTTGACAAGTAACAATCTTAAGGATATCGTAAAAAAAACGTTAGATTCCAAGGGTGTTACCGAACAACGGTTTATTAATAATAAACCAGGCAATAAATGGATGAAAAACTTTTTAAGACGACAAAGTCAAATGTTGAAAACCCGCCTTTCTCATAATATAAAACGCGCTAGAGCAGCAGTCAGTCCCGAAGGTGTTCAAAAATATTTTGACGAGCTAAAAGAGTATTTGAAAGACATTCCTCCTACGGCCATCATAAACTATGACGAGACTAGCATGCAGGATAATCCGGGCAAAATCAAAATAATAGTTCGAAGAAATTGTAAACATCCTGAAAAAATAAACGATGCTTCTAAATCTGCGTTTTCGCTAATGTTTGCAGGGACAGCTAGCGGGATAACCCTCCCAGTCTATGTTGTCTATAAATCTACAAGTAACTTGTATCACACTTGGATGGAAGGAATCTGGGTGGTTTGAGGGGCCTCTTTTCGAGGACTGCTTTCTTTCAATAGCTCTGCCTTATTTGAAAAAGTTAGGTGATGGCCCTAAAGGCATTATTGGCTATAATCTAGCTAGCCATATTTCTATTAGAGTTCTCGAGTTGTGCATTGAAAATAACATAAAGTTTCTGCTGCTACCGCCAAATAGCACCCACTTGTGCCAACCCTTGGATTTGGCCTATTTTAGTCCACTAAAAACAGCGTGGAGGAAGATACTGTAAGACTACAAAAACAGAAATCGGGGAGCAATAAGCAAAGATGTGTTTCCCTTAAAATTAAAGCAAACTTTAGAAGCAACAAAAGCTAACTCTGAAAATAACCTGAAGGCTGGATTTAGGGCTAGCGGGATCTACCCATTAGATGCACAACAAGTTCTTAAAAGGCTTCCCATAAAAGAAAATGTTAATGCCGAAGAGTGGACTACTTCATTTGAAGACTTTTTAAGAACAACAAGGGAGTCTGACACTACTACGAAGCAACGAAAGAAAAAAATTACTATAAATGCAGGAACAAGTCTATCAGAAGCAGAGACTTTAGAGATGTTCAAACAAAAAGAAAATCAAAAGACAAATTAAACTCTTAAGAGTAAAGACCCTCCAAGTACAAGTAAAAAAAAATCTAATGCACTTCCGCAGGCACGCAAACAGAAACAAAAAACAACGAAAAAGACAATCTACGACTTGTCCGATTCAAGCGAAGATGACCAAATATCTCTGCATGACTCGAGCAGTGATTGTGATCCTGAGGATTTTGCGGACCTTGAAGAGTGTGAAGATGTTGATACTGATATGTTAGAGACTGATAGATTAGAACAAATTGAAGTAAAAGAAAATGAAAAGACAGACCAAAACAAAAAACAGATTAAGGACATCATAGACCAAAACGAGACACGTGCTATAGTAAGTAAACCACCGAAAGGCACAGAATATTATGGAAAAGGAGATTTTGTTCGTGTATCTATTATTTATAATGAGGGTTCTAAGAAACAAGTTTCGAAAATTTTTATTGGAAAAATTGTTGAAATAAATGATAACGAGAGTTTTGATAGATTTCCTTAGAAATTATAAAGGAAGCAATGACAAGTTTAATTTTCCGGACATAGGAGATAGAATGTTTATAAATAAGTCACAAATTGTAAAAAAAAATGGATTTAGTTTCTGTAAACAGAAATGTATACAAGTTTAGCATGTAATCTTTAAAGTATTATTAGCACTCAAATTTTCAAGGTGGATTTGTTTTGTTGAAAAATTTCTTCTAACAATGCCTTATTAGTAGAGTAGATTTTTAGTTTTGATTGGGTGTTTAATAAATTAATATAGACATTTTTTTGCTGATAACATGTTTTCAATTGGAAATTTATATTACTTTAAAATAAACATTTGTACTTTTGATAATAAACTAGTTTTTTTTGAGAAAAAATAGGTTTTTGTTGGGTACCAAATATAAAAGAACTTATATTTTTTAAAATTTACCATCCCATGTTAAGGATACGGTTCCCAAAAAAGGACAAACAGCAAAATCACAATGTGTCCCAAGTTGGGGCACATCATCCTAACTTGGGACAGGAATTATTTTTTCTTCGGGATGAGCCACATTTTCACAAAGGGATTTAAACATATGAAAACTAGACCGGACCACTCAACTTTTAGCAGAAATAAATTTGTTACAATAAGAGATATAAAAAAGTTGGGAGCTCTTAAAGTTGAAAACTGTCCCAAGAATGGGCGATTGACTGTAAGCTACTTACATTCGGGAAGATGAGCATCAGGACTAGCATTATAGGTATGTTAATCCCCTGTGGCTTTTAGGATCATTTATAATACAGTTTGCACGAAAATGTCTAGCACAAACACGCTTGCTCCTGTGGATCTTCTCATAACTCATGTTATTTAACAACGAATTGTTAATATTTTTGAGCCATTTCTCAAACATATCTGCCTGACTCGGACGTGGAAAACGGAAGCGTTGACTGTGGTAATCCTTACACTCTGGGACGCAACGCAACACTTCATCTTAGAAGCTTTTTGCCTCTCCAAAACACACAAACATTTCTTAACTCCTTTTGAACAAATCAAAACTCTGCACAAAATACAACCACAAACGTATAAACTTATTACGTATTTATTTATATGTATGTACCCCTGACAAGTAGACTTCTTTCATTGCTTTATAAACTTATTGTTTTCAAATTCTCACAACACAATCCTAAAATTCCACTACGCAAGTTGCAAACTAGACAACGCTACGACAAGGACACACTTGGAACTAAAACTAATTTTCGATTTTGTGAGAGAAGAAAACTGAGGCAACATTTATTCAATGGTGGCGCCATCCCGCGACTGGAAGGGAAACTACAAAACAGACGACACTAATTATCATAGAAACCTCGGAGGCATTCGGCCCCTTCCAGAGATTCGGAAAGCTTCGGCGAGAGGTGGTGGGGGCGCGAATTTAAATTTGCGAACAACTCGTATACAAAGACTTAACCTAACCATACATTTACGGCTGTTTGCCGCCTTTTTCTAGACTTATGTCTTTGATTGTCGTGTTACCACGCAATTTTTTGAACTCTTCGCTTTTGTAAATCGTTTTGCCTTATTTTGTGAAAAATATTGTGATTATACAGTTAATTTGTGAAAAATATTTGTTTAATTATAATTCTGCCGTGTCGGAGCAAAACCTAGTAACTCGAGTGCAAATACAGTCTAGTTTACTAGGTTTTGCTCCGGCACGGCAGAATTGGCCTCTGTTATTTCGCAATTTTAATTCATTAAGCATGGAAACCAAAACTTCCCAGAACAAAACGTGCACATTCTGCGATTTGGAGTTTTCTTGTGTTTCAGCAAAGAATAGACATGTAAAAAATGTTCATAACCAACAGCAAGAGTCCGATGTTAAGAAATCACATATTATTTGCCCAGCATTGTGTACTGGAAATGAGTTAGTCTGTGGAACTTATAATAAACTAGAAACACATTTGGAGGTAAACCACAACATAAAATTACAAATGCAAACATTTAATTTTGGTTGCAAAGAGAGTTATGAACAATGGTCTATAGAACAGAAAATTGAGACAACTTATGTAGCGGCCAGGGCAAACAGATATAATGATTATGTGGAAGAATACTACACGTGCAATCGTAGTAATTCAATAGGTAGTAGAATGCACCTTTTAATATCGCTTTAGTTTACAAAATATTTCTATTATCCTTAGGACATGGCAGCAAAAATGCTCCAAACGAATAGAGAAGGCTGATGGTTCAATAAAAATGTATGGAGTATGCCCATCTCGTATAAATATAAAGATCTGGCAAACAGGTAAATTATTTTATTGCCTAAAAAGGATGTAGGTACAAATAAATACTATATAACCCTAAAATGTGGTAGCTGTTTACTTTAAAATAGGCTTTACTAACTTTATTAGAGAGAAGAGATCCGAGAGCCAATGTTTAACTACGATAGATGGAAACGCGAAGAGGGAGGCAGAAATTAAAACTTTGACAAACTTTTTGAGATCCTTACATGATGAGCGGTACAAAAAGTAATGGAATCATTTTTGCCATGTATGTATGTTTTAAAAATTGAGAGGTATTTTTTTATAAGGTGTATGGGACAATTTAGTTTAATAATGGAGCAGGAAAATAGATCAGCGGTACATAAAAGGAAAATGGGGTTTCATAACACTATCCGGACACCTTTAATTTTGGAATTTTAACACTTTCCTTTATTGATATCGATGCTACTTACGTTTCTAAATCATCTTTAATGTGGAAAATGCAATATTTTAACTCAGAAATTACTTTATTAGTAAAAAAACATGATTTTTGTCACCTATCTGATGGTTTTCCAACATATTTGAGGTTATGATAAAAATCAATTTTGAATGACGTTTTGGATTTATGGGAACACAGTGTTGCCACATTTGTAATTTTTTTGGTGTATTAATTCTTTTTTGTAAAAATTTGGCATTAAAGCTGTTGTTAAAAATAATATAATTTCTTCTTGTGGCCAAGGAGTTGTGAAATACATTCTCGGACAGGTTTGCTCAGTTTTAGGTTTCATCAGTATATTTTTACTTTGTTTTATCTTTGTTGAGTTTTTACTGTGACTGCGTGATACGTGTGGGTATAAAATTTTGGCACCACCGCATAGAACTGACATTTAATTGTGCAATTTTTCAAATTTCAATAATTTTTTTTAAGAAAAATACTGAATATTCCGCAAATTTTTTTGCAGAAATATACTATTTGAAATCCTTATTTTTCGATGACATGTGAAAAGATTCTTAATTCGGGTGTCCGGAAAGCGTTCCGGACCCGGAAAATGGAAAAGCAAGAATTCTTTCCAACAAAGAGAAAGAAATAGTATTGGTTAAGAGTTTTTATATTTATTTTGTATGCCAGGTAATGGTGACAAGGCTTGTTTTTGTATTATATAATTATTATAAAATCGCTAATTGTAGTTCTGTAGTATGGTTTAGGTTTTATTTAGATGTATAAACTGTAATTTCTAGTTGGTACTATAAAAATTAAAATATATATAAATATGTACATATCGTGTAGGGGTGTAAGCCAATAGTTATTGTATTTTACCTTTATAATAAATTCTGTTTTATTATGTTATTTGTAGTAAGCAAACTCTTAGTACATCAACAATTCTATTTCTATCTTATGACAATGACAATTCTTGTTTGACTACAACTGGTAGTAGTATTATACAGTGTAACATAAATTTAATAATATAATATCTTCTCTTTTTTACAAAACGAAGTGTTTGACTAATATTATATAACATAACAAAAATTAATTATATAACATTTCCTTTTTTATACAACAAAGTCTTTGAATTTGTCTGGCAGTCTTATTTTTCTTTGACACCTGCTTGTGGATGGTTGTGGTTCATTTGTTTTGTTTGAAAATTGATCCTGTTCTCGCTCTTCCACTTCACGGCCGGATTCTACTTCATGTTTTGATTTGTTGTTAACCTTTTCAGTCACTTGATCTTCCTGTATGTCTTGTTCGTTATCATTCTCAAACTTGTTTGTTTCTCTATCTGTGTCACTATCAATATATATGTAGTCAAATGTATTGGTTTGTTCTTTAATATTTTCTTTTTCTGGACTTTTTATTTGAGTGTTATACAGTTTGATGTGTACTCTGCTTCTTCTGTACTCCATGTCGTTACTTTTATTTTTTACGATATATGATCTAGTATCATATTTTTTTACTATTGTTCCGGGTATCCATTTATCAGATGTTGCATTCTTCTTGAAATAAATAAAATCGCCTTCTTTTAATTCTTGAATTTGTGTGCTTTTTCTATCATAATATTCTTTTGAAATGTTTCTTCTTTCTGATATTTTCTCATGGACATTTTTTATTACATTTGGTTCATATAAATAGGGTACCATAGGTATATCACTCCGTGTTCTTCTTGAAAATAGTCTCTGTGTAGGGCTTGATTCTATTTTATTTGGTGTGTTTCTCCAAATTAGAAGTTTCCTATAAAAATCTGTTCCGTCTTCTTCAGATTTTTTTATTAACTGTTTTGCAATCTTTACAGAAGCCTCGGCTTTACCATTTCCTTGTTGA
This sequence comes from Philopedon plagiatum, assembly GCA_963971165.1. NCBI lineage: Eukaryota > Metazoa > Arthropoda > Insecta > Coleoptera > Curculionidae > Philopedon > Philopedon plagiatum. The sequence continues at coordinate 61,917,838 of OZ020189.1, read as the reverse complement.
TGGTGGGGACTTGAAGTTCTGTGTATGAAATTCCATTCTTTAGCGAATTTCGTAAATTCTTTATTTTGAAAATTTGTTCCATTGTCAGTCACACATATTTTTGGTATACCATGTCTAGCAAAATTCTTTCTGCATATATCAATTATTGATTTTGCAGTTAAGTCTTTAATTCTGTCTATTTCAAAAAAATCTGAATATTGATCAACTGTTATTAAATATTTTGCCCTCGTATTTCTTTTATCTATTTCCATGAGATCCATATTTATTACTTCAAATGGGAGTCTAGGTACAGTATGTGATATCATTTCAGGATTTTGTTGATTATTTGAATATTTCATACATGTATGACAGTTTGATATTGTTTCTTTAATATTTGTAATATTCGGCCAAAAGACTGAATCTCGTGATAGTTTAATTGTGGCTTCTATACCTTGATGACTTGAATGTAGTTTTCTTAAAATATGTTTTCTTAGTTCAAATGGTACCAAAATTCTATTTTGTTTTAGTATTATGCCTTCAAATATAGTTAATTCTTCTCTATACTTCCAGTATCTATGTAAGTTTATTATTATTATTATTATTATTATTATACAGATGGCTTAGGTTACCATTTGGAATAAAACCAGCTATGGAAATATACCAGAAAAGACAACATAAAGTACTTCAAGGGCTCAATGTTGATATCTGACAATTTCACAAAAATTAATAACTAGCTCTTCAAAACAACTTTTCTTAAGCCATGCAATTCCGCCATTTTCTTCGACGCCGCAAGGCTTACCGGACGGATCGTGGAACAATGGAGCGCTACATTCACCTTTGATTTCCTCAGGACCTCCACCAGCCCCCGGCACTGCCGGTTATTCCACACCGAGGGGATACGCTGTATCTACGCTCGACGTGCACTTTTTTAACTATATTTGTATTTTGTACTTTGTATCTGTACTGCGTACTTGTACATTGTATTTCGTAATGTGTTTTCTGTAAGTCATTGTGAATTGTTCATTAGTATAAAAAATAAAGATCTATAAAAGTAGTTGGCAGGGGCATATCGAGATAAGAGGGGGGGGGCTAAAAATTATTATCTACATACATTAATAAAATATATCACAAGGTAAGGCACATAAGAAGGATCAATCGGCCTTTGGGGAGGTGGCTATAGGCTCTCTAGCTTGTAATAGATCCGCCCCTAATAGTAGGCGTATATAATGATACGTTCCGTATATATAAGGTTTAATGTCCTTTGCACACCGAGCGGAACGTCAGAGACGTATTTTTTATTTAAAATACAAGTTCATCACGGTATGCCTTTAAACTCTTCTCTGCCACTGTGTACCTATAAACAACTAAAGAATGAACACAACCTGAAAGTGAAACAGACATGTCATATTGGAAAAAACACATGAATTCGTGAATAAAATACAACTAGAATTACATATTCTTTTAAAGCCGCATTGTATCAACTTTTGGTTAAATATACAATATGAAATAAAATAGCAGATATGAGTATACTTGTTTTAAAGGAGCCAACAGCTGATTTAGAATTTTGCCTGGGGGGGGGGGGGCACGTCACCTCGAGCTACACATAAGTGCACACCAAAAAAAAAAACGAGCAGCTCGAGTTACTCGAGCGACATAACTTTTTTATCGTTTAGGGTTCTAAGAAATGTACACTATTTCATAATGGACAAAATATCTAAACCTGTTCTTGCGAAAACAGAAGCGTTTGTCATCCTAACTTACTAGCATTTTTTAAATTAGTTATACCTTCTGCCCATTTGGACTGATATATGAAAATTTTTCAAGAATATTTTTCGAATTTAGAATTTTCGAGAATATTGTCACGTATCGGCCTCCTAAAGACGCGGCGCTTCTCCACCAAATGTCACGTAGGGGTTGATAAATTATATTGCGGTTTACCAAAAATACTTATATTTCTATTCAGGTACACACAATGCACTTACGTGGCTAGGGATACTAGCGTAGGGGGCAGCTTCTGACGGAGTACTTAGTCAGCCTAAAGGGCTGGCGCTATCGGTGCTACTAGTGCGACACCACAGTGGTGACGCCTCCCTCTCGGGACGCCTCCCTCTCGGGACGCCTCCCTCTCGGGACGCCTCCCTCTCGGGACGCCTCCCTCTCGGGACGCCTCCCTTTTGCATCTTGCTGGTACGCTTTTTATATGAATCTCTCAAGAACAGTTTATACCTACATACAGTACAAACTGGTCAGGGTTCATAAAATAAAGGCGAGGCCAACGATATGCAATTGCAGCACGTAGAGTGGTTTCCGAAATGTTAAATAAATAATATAATAAAATGCATAGAAATTTGGAAAAATAATGAATAAATGGGAAAATATGACATTTTGCCCGCGCCCGTAAAAGCTAGCCCCTAGCTTTAAAAAATGTACCCATTTTATATATACAAAATTTCACACACTTACAAAATACAAATGTTAAACAGAATTAAACAACTATAAATTCTTAGCTCGCAGGTTCAGTACCTCACGTATTTTAAGATGAACGAGGAAAGATAACACTAGCTAAAATGAAAGATAAAAATGGTTACTGTCCTGGTAGTCTGGCTCACGTTAATTTACACATTGTTACAAAGTTCTATTATTAAGCAGTTCCAACACGTTACTGATCGAATGGCCTACACAACGACAAAACCCGACACATCTTAGGCGCCACACGTTGCAATTGTTCGTCATCTGTTTCAGACGCAGCGGTCACGGTTCCTGTGTTCTGGTGATGGGATGGGCTAGTTTCGTTGCCGACTCCCAGTGCAGCAAGGGTCTCCCTCCTCCAAAGAGTTCGGCCACCCGGACTTTAGGTGTACTAAGCCGCGAGTGACGGGAACTTTGCTGGGCTGATCCTAAGGCTAGTTGTGATCAACTTGCGCTGCAAGTTCCTCAGGTATGTACGTTGTACCAGTGTCATCGTCATCACGGCTCGTTGTGGAGAAGTTCAGTGTTGGTGAGGGAAGACCAGGCTGGCGAGACATGGCGGACCGTGCGTGGCTGGTGCTTGACGCTGGCTGTGTGTGGACGGGCCTTTGGGTTTTTGGTGTGTTTGTGGCTCTCGATCCAGGTCGTGTGGTCTCCCAATAGTACATGAAACAAAAGGACAACCGGCAGTTAAAAGGAAAAAAACAGTTTATCACTAATGAAAATAATGAAAACCTACATAATATTATGATGTTTAAGTAGAGGTAGACAGACTACGAACATTCACCCGGTTTTAACTTAAAACTTCTATTGGTGTCTAATTATTACCTTTTTGGAGACAATGAAACATGGGTCTCTAATTCAGAAAAGGAAATCAAATTTTCATAATAATTTATAAACCAAATATAGCGTAAGCACAATAGGTAATATTTAAGTAGGGGGAGCTAGTGCGTTCACCATCAACCGAACCGACCTTGACATTGACCTTGAGAAATGACCTTGACCATCTGTCAGCTGTCACCTGTCATCTGTCATACGTCATCTGTCAACTGTCATCTGTCAACTGGCATCTGTCAACTGTCATCTGTCATACATCATCTGTCAACTGTCAACTGTCATCTGTCAACCGTCATATGTCAACTGTCAAACGTCATCTGTCATACGTCATACGTCAACTGTCACACTCTTGGGCGTTAGCTACTTTGGTCTTAACTACTTGAGGCCTTAACTACTTTGGGCTTTAACTACTTGAGGCTTTAACTACTTGGGCATCAACTACTTGGGCACTATCTATTTGGGGCCTAACTGCATCGGACTGTAGTACTATTCCTTAAAATATTATTATTTCACGAATATGACATCAAAAACTTTTTTCTTTATTTTTGCACATGCTAGGATTCGAACCCGGGACATGGCCGTTGGAATATCAGCGCTCTAGCCGACCTGGCTATCGGCTTCACATAAAATATTGTGCTGATGGGATATAGACTTGCAGCTAGAAGAGATATCGTTTGCAATTAGAAATTTAATATACGAAACGTGTTCAAAATGGTCTTATAAGCCACGTATAAAAGTATGGAAACAGTCACCCGTAATTTAAGATATGTAAACTGCCAAAAGGCCCTTGTTAAACACCAAAATAAAAATTTAGCATACGTAACGTGTTCAAAATGATCTTATAAGGCAATTTAATATACGTAATGTGATCAAAATGGTCTTAGAAGACATGTATAAAAGTATGACAACAGTCGCCTATCATTTAAGATATGTCAACCACCGCCAGGCTCTTGTTAAACACCAAAATAAAAATTTAGCATACATCACTTGTTCAAAATGACCTTATAAGGCATGCGTAAAAACATGGCAAAGAGAGTTACAGCTAGAAGAGCCATCGTTTTCAAATAGAAATTTAATAGACGTAACGTGTTCAAAAGGATCTTATAAGCCATGTATAAAGGTATGTTAGCTGTCACCGGTCATTTAAGATATGCCAACTACCACCAGGCACTTGTTAAACGCCAAAATAAAAATTTAGCATACGGCACATGTTCAAAATAGCCTTATAAGGCATGTGTAAAAGCAAGGCAGCTGTCACCTGTCATTTAAGATATATATCAACTGGCACTTGCCACTTATCAAACATCAAAATTAATATTTGACATACATCACGTGTTCAACATGACGCAACAAATCGTGTGGAAAAACCCTAAGTCAATCAATCAACTCGTTTGTGAGCTATCGCTTATATGAAAATTTTTGGTGCTAGATGGAAGGCATGAAGACCATTAGATATATAGGCTTAAAAACCCACAAAAGAACAAGGTCCTTTAGACAATTACTCCGGCGCTGACCAAAAGGGCCTTAAAATTTGTTTGTTTCGATAGGGGCTAAGGGTAGGAGTAATAAAATACATACTCCAAATTTCATCGAAATCCGTTTAGCCGTTTAGGCGCTAGAGGGTTACAAAGGTGTTTAAGGTATCAGGAGCATAGAAATGTAAGAAGTTAAATAAAAACTAAATTACGGCTGGCGCTTAAACGACAAGTGTTGAAGAACTAAAATTTTGGTGGTAGATAGAAGTCAGAAAGACCATGAGATATACAGGCTCAAAAATATTAAAGCCATTTCGACGATTTCTCTGGCGCTGGCCAAAAAGGCCTTAAAATTTGTTTGCTTCGCTAGGGACTAAGGGTAGGAGTAATAAAAGACATACTCCAAATCTCACCGAAACCCGTTAAGCCGTTTAGACGCCAGCCGCTACTGGACAGATTTTTGGATAAAGATAGAAGTATTAGTAAGCGTAGTAGTAGGTGCTCAGAGTTTCGGACAGCCGTTAATGGGTTAGACGCGTTTTCGAGGTACGAATATGTATTTACTGCTAAAGCCCCACAATTCTGCAATGCAATGGTCGATGCCAATGATCTTTGTGTAGTAAGATATACATCACCCCGTATATTCTAATTTTATAATTCGTATACCACAATATTGGTAATATGTCAGAAAGATTGTATCATCATTGGAAAAATAACTAGCGGGCTAAATACAGACACGAAGCAAGGCCAGCGCAACAATCGTGTTAGACGAGTTTCGATGTATAAATATATAATAAAACTAGCAAGTAGAAAAATTATTCAACCACAATATATAACGATATACAACAACTCTATATACGAAATTAGTTAAGAATATTAAACAGGCTACTGCTAGGAATACAAGGAGACTAGAAATACTGTTCATATTTTCGGATAAAGATGGGGTTAGTGTAGAATTAGTACTAGTTCAGAGTTTCGGCTAAAGATGGGGTTAGGGCAGAATTAGTACTAGGAAAAGATGTTTCGACTGATGTAAAACTTTTCAAAAATCTCGACTAATTCTAATCTCGACATATTAGTAACGGCAAGAAGGGAAGGATTCCGAATGTTGGAGAGAGAGACAAACTCGTTTGAGTAGGTAATAAAACTAGTAATTAGAAAAACTATTTAGTTAGCCACAATATATCGATATGTACCAAACGTATATATATAAAATTAGTGAATAATGTTAAACAGGGTACAGCTAGGAATACAAGCAAACTAGAAATACTGTTCAGAGTTTCGGATAAAGATGGGGCAGAATTAGTGCTAGGAAAAGATGTGTCGACTGACGTAAATACTTTTCGAAAATCTCGACTAAGATCATCGCTAGAGGTCTTAATGGCTAAATGCGTCTTTCATATTAGTAACAGCAAGAAGGGAAGGATTCCGAATATTGGAGAGAGATAGATCCGTTAAATCGTATGGAAAGAAACCGAAAACTAGGAAATATATACTGTTTAAGTACGAAAATTCCTGTTTATGTATTGTCGGGCTATTCAAAACGTAGAAAGAGATAGAAAAATACAGACAAAAATATTAGGGAATACGTACAAGATATAAGAATATAGCGCAATGTTTCCAAAGACAAGTAGTTGCCACGAAAATATAGCGAGCACAGGAAAAATAGATAGCAAGTAGTTAAGATTCCATATATCACAATATATCAATATTTAGCAAACTTATATACGAAATTAGTTAATAATATTAAACAGCTTACTGCCAGGAATACAAGTAACCTAGAAATACTGTTCAGAGTTTCGGATAAAGATGGGGTAGAATTAGTACTAGGAAAAGATGGTTCGGCTGATGTAAAAACTTTTCGAAAGTCTCGACTAAGATCATCGTTAGAGGTCTTAATGGCTAAATGATAGTCGGGCTATTCAAAACGTAGAAAGAGATAGAAAATACAGACAAAAATATTAGGGAATACGTACAAGATATAAGAATATAGCGCAATGTTTTCAAAGAGAAGTAGTTACCACGAAAATATATGTTAGCTAGCACAGGAAAACAGACAGGAGGATGATGTAAGTAGTTAATAGTCCATATAGATCTGTCGGAGCATGATATCAAGTTAAAAGAGACTAAAGAAGTGGTTAGCAAATTTATATCCTACAATAATTAAATATAACAACTGCATGGGGTTTAAAAATATTATAATGTAGACAAAGACCTCTGGAAAACAGTCCCAAAACCGCTATAAAACAACTAAGAAACAGACTCCTGTTTCTGGAAACAACTTCTAAACAGCTAAAAACAACTAATAAACAGGCCCGGTTTCAGGAAACCACTAAACGCCCAACTGCCCAACCACTCAACAGCTAAAAACAGGCCCTGTGTCTGGGAACAACTAGGAAACAGCTAAAAACAACTAATAAACAGACCAGGTTCAGGAAACCACTAAACGCCCAACTGCCCAACCACTCAACAGCTAAAAAACAGACCCTGTTTCTGGAAACAACTAGGAAACAGCTAAAAACAACTAATAAACAGGCCCGGTTTCAGGAAACCACTTAAACGGCTAACTGTCCAACCACTTAACAGCTAACAACCCTGTTTCTGAAAACAACTCCCGAACAGCTATGAATAGAGAGAGAAATAAGTCCTGTTTCTGGAAACAGTAATTCATATTCGTACTTGCTAATATGTAAACAACATACAAACTAGTTTCTTCAAAAATATAAGGGTACTAATGTTGCTACTAATAATCAGACATATGTCTGTGAAAAAAAAAATAAGCATCCAGTCCATCCTCCATTTCGAGCTGAATTTAAAATAAAAATTTCGTTCAAAGATCTTTAAGAACTATATACGTAGATACATACTATTTTCTTTTGACATACAGCCGCCAATAGGACTGGAAAGAATTAGGCACACAACAAGTTTGATGCTCATATCATACCCCAAACCCTCGAGATTCAGTGCGTCTTAGAAGCAAGATGTGTTAAGTCTCTAGAAACAGAGTCTGTTAGTAGCTGGTTCATAGCTGCTTCCTGAAACTGCTGTTTTTTCTTCAAAAACAAGGTGTTTTCCACGAAACAAGCTGTTTTGCTATTTATACGAGTCTATTATTACTGTTCTGTGTTGTTATTATGACTTCACAATTTAGTAAGCTTGATAGAGATGTTAAGCGCTGAATAATTCAAGCATCTAAGACAATAAGAAAAAAATACTTGGCTTGAAAGTTGGAGCGGGGTGAAGGAGATGGAGCACGGAACACGCTCTGGAAACCTACCACAAACCCTCTAAAGAAACTTGTAGAAAATTCATTACAGACATCGCGGAAAACGAAAAGCGAAAGATTAAAGCCGAAGAATCAGAAATTTGAGAAAATGAGTCCAAACTGAACCTCCTTATCATGTGAAATTCCCATCAAAAGAGGCCGAAATCGAATATGGGGATTTGTTCAATAACGGCTGTGATGATGATGATGATGATGATGTTTTTGTAGAAGAAAAACCCATACCGCAAGTAAAAGAGGATCTAGAAACCACTTATAGAGAAAATGTTTCTGCATTTCCCAACTTTATCAATCAATATCCTAAAATTGCTCGAGAATACATATCAAAATATTGGAGAGAGATTCAGATGATATTGATCTAACGCAGGGTCTTAAGCACGATATCGAAACTGACGCATGGAAACTGGGAGATTTACGGGTTGATTGTTTGAAAAATGGCGATATTCAAGTAGGCGATATTGAATACCGAGGAACTCAAGGGCTCTACGATCTTCTGTTTTTTAAAAATCTATTTATCATAAAAAGGAAGATGAGGAACAATACAAAGATATTCTTTTACGAACAAACATTTACCGAAAGGATAGTGGGCAGTTAAAAGGAAATAAATCTGACAAATATAAAAATATTGTTAAACCATTACTCTCAGTATCAGCAGAAGTTTCGAAACTTAGAACGAAATCAGCAAAAACACCACCAAGTACAACAAGAATCTCAACAAGGTCGAAGCCCTCATCGTCAAAATTAGGTCTAGCGTTAATGGAGTACAACGAAAAACCCAAAGAATTTGTGTACTATGATGACGTAAACGAGTTGGCTGAAAGGCTGAAAAAGCTAGACGCTTTCAATCAGGCTGGCAACAATAATAACATGAACGAGATTTGGAGCATTTTACATGAATTGGAACAACTTGGAGTAATTGAATTCTATAAATAAGAATGTATATTTGATTCGTAAATCTTATTACATACTGTAATCTACGAGGACGACGAAGGGAGCGATGTAGGCGAAATTTGTAATCTGAATAGAAGAGCTTATAAGAAATGGTTAGTATACCGCTGGCAGGCAGACAATTAACATGGCAGAAATATTAAAAATTATTCTTGCCAACATTGAAGAAGTATTTAGTAGAAACCAGTATTATGGATCCTGTTTACCTGCAACTTTAATGGTTTGGGAACTTGCTAAAAAATATAATGTGCATGCAGAGCCAAAATGTGGGAAGATTTTCTATGAGGAAATAGGAGGCAACATTCATTTTTGGAACGTGTTTGAAGGAGAAATTTACGATCCCACCGTTAAAGTTATAAAACATATGATGCCATCCGTAGACCTTGCGAAGTTTGTGTACAAAGAAGAGCCTAGTATAGACACAGATATGGAGACAGCAGTCATGTCGGATATTTTTAATCAGTTCCAGAGAACAAACACAACACACCAATACTTTTCCAACGCTCCAGATAAACTTAAAACTCTTAGAAAAATTATCCATAGAAATGTAGCTAGATGTATGAAATAAAAAGTTTGTATTCTTTGTATTTACGTGTTATTTTATTAACCTGTTTGTGGAGAACCAGAACACCAATAAGCGGATGTCGATCATATACGTAAACGCATGCAGGGGGCATGGGGAATGGCACAGGTGAAATTTGTAACTTAAATAGAGCCCATTCTCAACGACGTCGTGTTGCGTTTGTGTTATGGTTGTGTGACGTTTGTCTTATTGTTGTGTAGGTGTTTTGCGCTGTGTTGGTGTTGTGTAGGCGTAGTGTAGACGTTGTGTCGGCGTTGTGTGGGTGTAGTGTGGTCGTTGTGTACAAATAAAGGCATTAACATCATAGCGATAAAGATGGCAAGTCGTAAAATTAAATTAAAACTAGCAGCAATGACCGGCGAAAACGTGTTTGGTTTTCGTACAGATGGGTCAAAGTGGTTTATTGGAAACACACCGGTGGAATTTGACGACAACGTTTTATTGGTTGAGAATGAAAAATATCCTCTATCAGATGGGCTGTTAAAGTTATTAACCGAAAAGAAACCAGAAGAATATACGGAGAACGAGTTGGTGGATTACAAGGAACTACTCTTACTGACCAGGGCCCATCGGCGTGGGTTCTATCGAAACGCACACACCAGTTCAAGCGGTAGTTGGAAATATAAACACATTGCATCAAAACTATTTCCACCTCAGAGAAGCCGTGCATTCAATTTGAAGAATTTGCCAACAGTCTCTAAAATGTCAAAAGAGAAGGCTCTACTTGGGGAGCTTTGTAATAAAGAAGAAGAATATCCATGGAAGGAAGAAATATTAAAGTACGAGGATGTGAATGAGTTAGTTGATAAGCTAAAATATTTAGAAGAAAATAATGAAAACAATAATAATCATAGAAAAATAATGGATGTACTTAGAGAATTTGAAACGCTCGGCGTAATAGAATTTTATTAAAATATTTCTGTGTTTTATTTCTTATAAATATGCGTCACTTACTCTAAAATAATCAGTGCTAGATACACCTTTCAACAAGACGGGCTTATAGTGTAGCCTTTTTGCAGGCCGGGCTAGGCGTGGCTGCATCGAAAAGATCTTCCAATTGAATACAACTGCCTTGGAGCTATCATGATTAACTTATTTCCTTTTTAATAATTGACCTAAAGAGCATTCGTCTTTTTTATAACGAGTAGTCTACTCCCATTCCACTGAGTTCAGCCAGTCTTTAACGACCTAGAGCGATTTAAATACCGAAGCTCCGAATTTCCCACCACCACCACCACCATGTCGTCATCGTCGTTGTCGTCGTCAACACCACATGTTAGAGTAGTACACACTTCCAGAGAAAGAGAACCATACGAAAATGTAGGAGATAACAACAAGTGTTATTTGTGTTATGGAAAAGTCAATACCAATGATGTGTGGCTCTCAAAAAACTGTATTCTTTCTCATAGCAAGTGTCAACAGGAAAAGCGAGCTCATCTGAAACAATACATTCAAATGGGGTACCACATAACGTGACAACCGTACGATATCTAAAATATAGTTCAGGAAAGATGGATCTTAATTTCTTTGGTATTAAATGTCCTAATCTAGGACTTTTAGAACAACTTAAATATTTACTAAGTAATATTATAACAAATAATGTAAAATTATAGATCGAAATAAATAACTATTTATACCTCATGACTTTTTTTCTACTAGCGTAAGAACCCCCAATAGTCTACTCCCTTATCAAGAAAACCTACAGGGCCTAAAGAGATTCTTATAAGTCTTTTGCTATCAAATTAAGAAATGAGCTATAGAGACCCGTATAAGTTTTGGCCTCATTTTACGTCTAAGTGTTTAAATAAACATATGGGAGACCAACGCAATTAGTGGTTGGCTGTTTTTCGCTGCTAACGTTTCAAATGAACAATATTTGTTACAAGATAATTGTCTTTGCTCAGGTTTGCTCAGGTTTGTTCAGGTTTGTTTGATTGGGTTTGCTCAGCTTTGGTCAGGTCTGTTTGCTTGGGTTTGATTGGGTTTGCTTGTGTTTCATTGGGTTTGATTGGGTTTGCTCAGGTTTGCCCCAGTTTGCTTGGGTTTATGCGTTTTAAGGTTAGCTCAGGTCGCGCGCGCGACCTGAGCTAACCTTAAAACGCATAAACCCAAGCAACCCCAAGCAAACTGGGGCAAACCTGAGCAAACCCAATCAAACCCAATGAAACCCAAGCAAACAGACCTGACCAAAGCTGAGCAAACCCAATCAAACAAACCTGAACAAACCTGAGCAAGCCTGAGCAAAGACAATTATCTTGTAACAAATATTGTTCATTTGAAACGTTAGCACCGAAAAACAGCCAACCACTAATTGCGTTGGTCTCCCATATGTTTATTTAAACACTTAGACGTAAAATGAGGCAAAAACTTATACGGGTCTCTATAGCTCATTTCTTAATTTGATAGCAAAAGACTTATAAGAATCTCTTTAGGCCCTGTAGGTTTTCTTGATAAGGGAGTAGACTATTGGGGGTTCTTACGCTAGTAGAAAAAAAGTCCTGAGGTATAAATAGTTATTTATTTCGATCTATAATTTTACATTATTTGTTATAATATTACTTAGTAAATATTTAAGTTGTTCTAAAAGTCCTAGATTAGGACATTTAATACCAAAGAAATTAAAATCCATCTTTCCTGAACTATATTTTAGATATCGTACGGTTGTCACGTTATGTGGTACCCCATTTGAATGTATTGTTTCAGATGAGCTCGCTTTTCCTGTTGACACTTGCTATGAGAAAGAATACAGTTTTTTGAGAGCCACACACCATTGGTATTGACTTTTCCATAACACAAATAACACTTGTTGTTATCTCCTACATTTTCGTATGGTTCTCTTTCTCTGGAAGTGTGTACTACTCTAACATGTGGTGTTGACGACGACAACGACGATGACGACATGGTGGTGGTGGTGGTGGGAAATTCGGAGCTTCGGTATTTAAATCGCTCTAGGTCGTTAAAGACTGGCTGAACTCAGTGGAATGGGAGTAGACTACTCGTTATAAAAAAGACGAATGCTCTTTAGGTCAATTATTAAAAAGGAAATAAGTTAATCATGATAGCTCCAAGGCAGTTGTATTCAATTGGAAGATCTTTTCGATGCAGCCACGCCTAGCCCGGCCTGCAAAAAGGATAAACTATAAGCCCGTCTTGTTGAAAGGTGTATCTAGGACTGATTATTTTAGAGTAAGTGACGCATATTTATAAGAAATAAAACACAGAAACATTTTAATAAAATTCTATTACGCCGAGCGTTTCAAATTCTCTAAGTACATCCATTATTTTTCTATGATTATTATTGTTTTCATTATTTTCTTCTAAATATTTTAGCTTATCAACTAACTCATTCACATCCTCGTACTTTAATACTTCTTCCTTCCATGGATATTCTTCTTCTTTATTACAAAGCTCCCCAAGTAGAGCCTTCTCTTTTGACATTTTAGAGACTGTTGGCAAATTCTTCAAATTGAATGCACGGCTTCTCTGAGGTGGAAATAGTTTTGATACAATGTGTTTATATTTCCAACTACCGCTTGAACTGGTGTGTGCGTTTCGATAGAACCCACGCCGATGGGCCCTGGTCAGTAAGAGTAGTTCCTTGTAATCCACCAACTCGTTCTCCGTATATTCTTCTGGTTTCTTTTCGGTTAATAACTTTAACAGCCCATCTGATAGAGGATATTTTTCATTCTCAACCAATAAAACGTTGTCGTCAAATTCCACCGGTGTGTTTCCAATAAACCACTTTGACCCATCTGTACGAAAACCAAACACGTTTTCGCCGGTCATTGCTGCTAGTTTTAATTTAATTTTACGACTTGCCATCTTTATCGCTATGATGTTAATGCCTTTATTTGTACACAACGACCACACTACACCCACACAACGCCGACACAACGTCTATACTACGCCTACACAACACCAACACAGCGCAAAACACCTACACAACAATAAGACAAACGTCACACAACCATAACACAAACGCAACACGACGTCGTTGAGAATGGGTTCTATTTAAGTTACAAATTTCACCTGCGCCATTCCCCATGCCCCCTGCATGCGTTTACGTATACGGCATCATATGTTTTATAACTTTAACGGTGGGATCGTAAATTTCTCCTTCAAACACGTTCCAAAAATGAATGTTGCCTCCTATTTCCTCATAGAAAATCTTCCCACATTTTGGCTCTGCATGCACATTATATTTTTTAGCAAGTTCCCAAACCATTAAAGTTGCAGGTAAACAGGATCCATAATACTGGTTTCTACTAAATACTTCTTCAATGTTGGCAAGAATAATTTTTAATATTTCTGCCATGTTAATTGTCTGCCTGCCAGCGGTATACTAACCATTTCTTATAAGCTCTCTATTCAGATTACAAATTTCGCCTACATCGCTCCCTTCGTCGTCCTCGTAGATTACAGTATGTAATAAGATTTACGAATCAAATATACATTCTTATTTATAGAATTCAATTACTCCAAGTTGTTCCAATTCATGTAAAATGCTCCAAATCTCGTTCATGTTATTATTGTTGCCAGCCTGATTGAAAGCGTCTAGCTTTTTCAGCCTTTCAGCCAACTCGTTTACGTCATCATAGTACACAAATTCTTTGGGTTTTTCGTTGTACTCCATTAACGCTAGACCTAATTTTGACGATGAGGGCTTCGACCTTGTTGAGATTCTTGTTGTACTTGGTGGTGTTTTTGCTGATTTCGTTCTAAGTTTCGAAACTTCTGCTGATACTGAGAGTAATGGTTTAACAATATTTTTATATTTGTCAGATTTATTTCCTTTTAACTGCCCACTATCCTTTCGGTAAAGGTTTGTTCGTAAAAGAATATCTTTGTATTGTTCCTCATCTTCCTTTTTATGATAAATAGATTTTTAAAAAACAGAAGATCGTAGAGTCCTTGAGTTCCTCGGTATTCAATATCGCCTACTTGAATATCGCCATTTTTCAAACAATCAACCCGTAAATCTCCCAGTTTCCATGCGTCAGTTTCGATATCGTGCTTAAGACCCTGCGTTAAATCAATATCATCTGAATCTCTCTCCAATATTTTGATATGTATTCTCGAGCAATTTTAGGATATTGATTGATAAAGTTGGGAAATGCAGAAACATTTTCTCTATAAGTGGTTTCTAGATCCTCTTTTAATTGCGGTATGGGTTTTTCTTCTACAAAAACATCATCATCATCATCATCATCACAGCCGTTATTGAACAAATCCCCATATTCGACTTCGGCCTCTTTTGATGGGAATTTCACAGGATAAGGAGGTTCACTTTGGACTCATTTTCTCAAATTTCTGATTCTTCGGCTTTAATCTTTCGCTTTTCGTTTTCCGCGATGTCTGTAATGAATTTTCTACAAGTTTCTATAGAGGGTTTGTTGTAGGTTTCCAGAGCGTGTCCCGTGCTCCATCTCCTTCACCCCGCTCCAACTTTCAAGCCAAGTATTTTTTTCTTATTGTCTTAGATGCTTGAATTATTCAGCGCTTAACATCTCTATCAAGCTTACTAAATTGTGAAGTCATAATAACAACACAGAACAGTAATAATAGACTCGTATAAATAGCAAAACAGCTTGTTTCGTGGAAAACACCTTGTTTTTGAAGAAAAAACAGCAGTTTCAGGAAGCAGCTATGAACCAGCTACTAACAGACTCTGTTTCTAGAGGCTTAACACATCTTGCTTCTAAGACGCACTGAATCTCGAGGGTTTGGGGTATGATATGAGCATCAAACTTGTTGTGTGCCTAATTCTTTCCAGTCCTATTGGCGGCTGTATGTCAAAAGAAAATAGTATGTATCTACGTATACAGTTCTTAAAGATCTTTGAACGAAATTTTTATTTTAAATTCAGCTCGAAATGGAGGATGGACTGGATGCTTATTTTTTTTTTCACAGACATATGTCTGATTATTAGTAGCAACATTAGTACCCTTATATTTTTGAAGAAACTAGTTTGTATGTTGTTTACATATTAGCAAGTACGAATATGAATTACTGTTTCCAGAAACAGGACTTATTTCTCTCTCTATTCATAGCTGTTCGGGAGTTGTTTTCAGAAACAGGGTTGTTAGCTGTTAAGTGGTTGGACAGTTAGCCGTTTAAGTGGTTTCCTGAAACCGGGCCTGTTTATTAGTTGCTTTTAGCTGTTTCCTAGTTGTTTCCAGAAACATGGTCTGTTTTTTAGCTGTTGAGTGGTTGGGCAGTTGGGCGTTTAGTGGTTTCCTGAACCGGGTGTTTATTAGTTGTTTTTAGCTGTTTCCGAGTTGTTCCCAGACACAGGGCCTGTTTTTAGCTGTCGAGTGGTTGGGCAGTTGGGCGTTTAGTGGTTTCCTGAAACCGGGCCTGTTTATTAGTTGTTTTTAGCTGTTTAGAAGTTGTTTCCAGAAACAGGAGTCTGTTTATTAGTTGTTTTATAGCGGTTTTGGGACTGTTTTCCAGAGGTCTTTGTCTATATTATAATATTTTTAAACCCCATGCAGTTGTTATATTTAATTATTGTAGGATATAAATTTGCTAACCACTTCTTTAGTCTCTTTTAACTTGATATCATGCTCCGACAGATCTATATGGACTATTAACTACTTACATCATCCTCCTGTCTGTTTTCCTGTGCTAGCTAACATATATTTTCGTGGTAACTACTTCTCTTTGAAAACATTGCGCTATATTCTTATATCTTGTACGTATTCCCTAATATTTTTGTCTGTATTTTCTATCTCTTTCTACGTTTTGAATAGCCCGACTATCATTTAGCCATTAAGACCTCTAGCGATGATCTTAGTCGAGATTTTCGAAAAGTTTTTACATCAGCCGAACCATCTTTTCCTAGTACTAATTCTACCCCATCTTTATCCGAAACTCTGAACAGTATTTCTAGGTTACTTGTATTCGTGGCAGTAAGCTGTTTAATATTATTAACTAATTTCGTATATAAGTTTGCTAAATATTGATATATTGTGATATATGGAATCTTAACTACTTGCATCATCCCCCTATCTATTTTTCCTGTGCTCGCTATATTTTCGTGGCAACTACTTGTCTTTGGAAACATTGCGCTATATTCTTATATCTTGTACGTATTCCCTAATATTTTTGTCTGTATTTTTCTATCTCTTTCTACGTTTTGAATAGCCCGACTATACATAAACAGGAATTTTCGTACTTAAACAGTATATATTTCCTAGTTTTCGGTTTCTTTCCATACGATTTAACGGATCTATCTCTCTCCAATATTCGGAATCCTTCCCTTCTTGCTGTTACTAATATGAAAGACGCATTTAGCCATTAAGACCTCTAGCGATGATCTTAGTCGAGATTTTCGAAAAGTATTTACGTCAGTCGACACATCTTTTCCTAGCACTAATTCTGCCCCATCTTTATCCGAAACTCTGAACAGTATTTCTAGTTTGCTTGTATTCCTAGCTGTACCCTGTTTAACATTATTCACTAATTTTATATATATACGTTTGGTACATATCGATATATTGTGGCTAACTAAATAGTTTTTCTAATTACTAGTTTTATTACCTACTCAAACGAGTTTGTCTCTCTCTCCAACATTCGGAATCCTTCCCTTCTTGCCGTTACTAATATGTCGAGATTAGAATTAATCGAGATTTTTGAAAAGTTTTACATCAGTCGAAACATCTTTTCCTAGTACTAATTCTGCCCTAACCCCATCTTTAGCCGAAACTCTGAACTAGTACTAATTCTACACTAACCCCATCTTTATCCGAAAATATGAACAGTATTTCTAGTCTCCTTGTATTCCTAGCAGTAGCCTGTTTAATATTCTTAACTAATTTCGTATATAGAGTTCTTGTATATCGTTATATATTGTGGTTAAATAATTTTTCTACTTGCTAGTTTTATTATATATTTATACATCGAAACTCGTCTAACACGAATGTTGCGCTGGCCTTGCTTCGTGTCTGTATTTAGCCCGCTAGTTATTTTTCCAATGATGATACAATCTTTCTGACATATTACCAATATTGTGGTATACGAATTATAAAATTAGAATATACGGGGTGATGTATATCTTACTACACAAAGATCATTGGCATCGACCATTGCATTGCAGAATTGTGGGGCTTTAGCAGTAAATACATATTCGTACCTCGAAAACGCGTCTAACCCATTAACGGCTGTCCGAAACTCTGAGCACCTACTACTACGCTTACTAATACTTCTATCTTTATCCAAAAATCTGTCCAGTAGCGGCTGGCGTCTAAACGGCTTAACGGGTTTCGGTGAGATTTGGAGTATGTCTTTTATTACTCCTACCCTTAGTCCCTAGCGAAGCAAACAAATTTTAAGGCCTTTTTGGCCAGCGCCAGAGAAATCGTCGAAATGGCTTTAATATTTTTGAGCCTGTATATGTCATGGTCTTTCTGACTTCTATCTACCACCAAAATTTTAGTTCTTCAACACTTGTCGTTTAAGCGCCAGCCGTAATTTAGTTTTTATTTAACTTCTTACATTTCTATGCTCGGATTTCGATGAAATTTGGAGTATGTATTTTATTACTCCTACCCTTAGCCCCTATCGAAACAAACAAATTTTAAGGCCCTTTTGGTCAGCGCCGGAGTAATTGTCTAAAGGACCTTGTTCTTTTGTGGGTTTTTAAGCCTATATATCTAATGGTCTTCATGCCTTCCATCTAGCACCAAAAATTTTCATATAAGCGATAGCTCACAAACGAGTTGATTGATTGACTTCGGGTTTTTCCACACGATTTGTTGCGTCATGTTGAACACGTGATGTATGTCAAATATTAATTTTGATGTTTGATAAGTGGCAAGTGCCAGTTGATATATATCTTAAATGACAGGTGACAGCTGCCTTGCTTTTACACATGCCTTATAAGGCTATTTTGAACATGTGCCGTATGCTAAATTTTTATTTTGGCGTTTAACAAGTGCCTGGTGGTAGTTGGCATATCTTAAATGACCGGTGACAGCTAACATACCTTTATACATGGCTTATAAGATCCTTTTGAACACGTTACGTCTATTAAATTTCTATTTGAAAACGATGGCTCTTCTAGCTGTAAGTCTCTTTGCCATGTTTTTACGCATGCCTTATAAGGTCATTTTGAACAAGTGATGTATGCTAAATTTTTATTTTGGTGTTTAACAAGAGCCTGGCGGTGGTTGACATATCTTAAATGATAGGCGACTGTTGTCATACTTTTATACATGGCTTCTAAGACCATTTTGATCACATTACGTATATTAAATTGCCTTATAAGATCATTTTGAACACGTTACGTATGCTAAATTTTTATTTTGGTGTTTAACAAGGGCCTTTTGGCAGTTTACATATCTTAAATTACGGGTGACTGTTTCCATACTTTTATACGTGGCTTATAAGACCATTTTGAACACGTTTCGTATATTAAATTTCTAATTGCAAACGATGTCTCTTCTAGCTGCAAGTCTATATCCCATCAGCACAATATTTTATGTGAAGCCGATAGCCAGGTCGGCTAGAGCGCTGATATTCCAACGGCCATGTCCCGGGTTCGAATCCTAGCATGTGCAAAAATAAAGAAAAAAGTTTTTGATGTCATATTCGTGAAATAATAATATTTTAAGGAATAGTACTACAGTCCGATGCAGTTAGGCCCCAAATAGATAGTGCCCAAGTAGTTGATGCCCAAGTAGTTAAAGCCTCAAGTAGTTAAAGCCCAAAGTAGTTAAGGCCTCAAGTAGTTAAGACCAAAGTAGCTAACGCCCAAGAGTGTGACAGTTGACGTATGACGTATGACAGATGACGTTTGACAGTTGACATATGACGGTTGACAGATGACAGTTGACAGATGATGTATGACAGATGACAGTTGACATATGACAGTTGACATATGACGTATGACAGTTGACAGATGACAGGCGACAGCTGACAGATGGTCAAGGTCATTTCTCAAGGTCAAGGCCAATGTCAAGGTCGGTTCGGTTGATGGTGAACGCACTAGCTCCCCCTACTTATTTACCATATCTTCCTATTTATTCATCAATAGTGAGTCACATGGACTCCAAATAGCATGCAACACTTAATATATCACATAGGCAGACATTCAACCCTATATGAGGGTCATCTTCCATGTCTCCCTACTCATAAAATATATGACTCTTTGTCATTTGAAATAACGGTATACATAACCCCATCAAGTAGGCGAACATTCAACTCTATGCTCATCTTCCATGTTCCCCTACTCAGAATACATATGACTTTTAGTCATTTTAAATAATCATATACATAACCCCATCAAATAGGCGGACATTCAACTCTATGCTCAGAGTCATCTTCCATGTCCCCCTATTTGGAAAACATATGACTTTTAGTCATATAAATAAATACATACTTACCATATGGTAAGCATTATTGTACGCTATATTTTAATTTAATTAATAATAATAATAAACTTTATTAAAAGTAAAAAGAAGTTGGGTATATAAAAAAAATTCTGAGCCTGATTTATTTTTGAATGACTCACAACAATTCCTTGTTTTTAAATTATTTTTATTAGATACAATATACATATTACAATTTAACTTTAACACAACAACCTAGGTGAATGATATTATTAGTTAATAAATATGAACTGTTTTACTTTGACAAGGGTTGTCGGTTGCAGCCGCGTCGAAAACCGCTGTGTGTGTCATCGCCCTAACTTACTGCTGCATTGCTGACATAACCAAATTAAATAAATAGTGGGTCTACCTCTTCCTTCATGTTTTATTTATAATGAACTTGATAATGTTTATACGTGCTAATTTCTTTGTTTAATATAAACGCAAAACATAAAATAAAATAAGTAGTATTTTGTATGATTTATACTAACCATCTAAAATTTAATACCGCAATTCATAATTAAGCATGTAGTACATATGTAAAATATTCTTAAAATTGTCCAAGCATAAGACAATCAAACCAACACATTTTGGGTATACCCTCTTTCATACTAACGCACACTGGCACAACACAAAACACACATTTAAATGCCAAACATTTGTTTTTACTTAATTATAAAAACAAATTGTTAAATCTTTAGAAGAAAACCTGTAGAAAAAAACAAGAAGCAGAAAGCTTACCATCCTTTATCTACATGATGGTTGGATCCCCAAAATATTTTATCCAGTTGAGGTCCTTTATATATTTTTAAAAAATTAAATAGATTATATTCTTGCTCTTAATTCTTAAGTCCCTTTTTAAAACAAAAAGTGCATTTAGCCCAGATTACATGAATAAAGTCCATCTATAAAAGAATACCTCTTTCTTTGATTTCCCAAAAGAGTACTAGCTCCATTTTTTCCACAGACGGCTTTTAGAATTAAAAAAAAACATTATGTTATTTTTTGGAAGATCGGTCCTGTAATAATAATAAAAAAGATTAGTCAGTTAGAAAGAAAAGTAATAATGAGCATTGAGCATCTTCCTAAAAACAGGTATAAAGTTTTGTATTTGCTGCTAGGGGACCTTGTTACCGGGCGTGGCGGCTGGTCACTAAACATCAGAGGCGAAATATAAGTACTTATATTAAGTATCAAGTTTAAAAATGATAATAAAATATAAATATCTCTGTAGTATCTTATCAAAATGGTGTTAAAAGGGCACTACAAATATACCTATAAAAAAATTAAAAAAAAAATATTTAAAAAAAAGTAGGAAACCTTCATATTTGAATGGCGCTTAAATATATGTAAATATGTTTATAAAAATAACGATAATATTTGTATAACACCTTGTTAATAATATTATAATAATAGCATGTTCATATTTCTGTCAACTTTAATTGATAACAAGCACGTGAACCTTGTGTATTGAATTTCAAAATAAACTTGCTCGTGAGTATTTAAAGTTCACTAGCGACGACCTCAGTGTCATCAAAATAAAATTTTACATTTCATTGTCCTCAAACAAACTTAAAAATTTCCTTTTTAGTCTAAGCGCCCTTAATTGTTGCTTGTCAAAAATAAAAATTCTTACGGTCGTTGGTGTAATTGGTAAACCTGACTTATTATGCGAATTTATGTTTATGCTATTATTGACAACCCCAGCTCCTCCTGCCTTATTCGTTCTCTTTGAACTTTATTTAGCTTCCTACGGGCCATAAAAAAGAAATAAAAGGAATAAAAGGGTTAAGAGGGTTAAGGACAGTTTAAGGAATAACCCCAATATAAAATAATTCTGGCCTCGCCAGCGTTAACGGGCACGAGGTGGGAATATTTTTATAGTAGTAGTCTATGTAATCTAATCTCGCCAGCGTTAACGGGCACAAGATAAGACCACAGAAGACGCTTTGGGGTGGGATCTATAGCAAACCTAGCCAGGCGCGGCCCGTGAAATTTCAAAGTTGCATATCTCTGTTGCTACTTATGGGACCCATACCAAATTCAGGTTTTTTACTAGTGAGCCTACTAGGAATGTTTTGGTAAAGAAAAAAAATATTTTGCAATTTGCGAAAAAAAGTTGATTTTTTGAATTGACCCACCAGGGTAAAAAATTAACACGCTTAGATATTTTATTTATTATTTTTTCTAAACAAATTTTACATCATTTTGTCGACAATTCTTAAATTTTAAGAGAAAAAAATGTGTTAGTAGAAAGTTATAGTCATTTGAATTTTTTCAACCCAAAAATAATTTAAATTTTCGGTTGCAAAAAATTCAAATGACTATAACTTTCTACTAACACATTTTTCTCTCTTAAAATTTAAGAATTGTCGACAAAATGATGTAAAATTTGTTTAGAAAAAATAATAAATAAAATATCTAAGCGTGGTAATTTTTTACCTAGGTGGGTCAATTCAAAAAATCAACTTTTTTTCGCAAATTGCAAAATATTTTTTTTCTTTACCAAAACATTCCTAGTAGGCTCACTATTAAAAAACCTGAATTTGGTATGGGTCCCATAAGTAGCAACAGAGATATGCAACGTTGAAATTTCACGGGCCGCGCCTGAACCTAGCCTCGCCAGCGTTAACGGGCACGAGGTGGGTTTTCCTATAGCTTCTGTTTGGATAATTTTAATCTCGCCAGCGTTAACGGGCACAAAACAAAATTATGTCAAACGTTTTAAGGATCGGAATGGGGAAGGAAAATATGTAGATGTAAAAAGCACTGTAAAAATTCCCCTTACAAACACTGTACGGTAGTACTGGTTCGGTGGTACCCTTTAAAAACAATGTAAAAATTCCCCTTAAAAAACACTGTACCTTTAAATAAATACCCTTTAAAAACAATATAAAAATACCCTGAAAGAAAAACACTGTTAAAACACCATTTAAAAGCACTGTAAAGAATAATTTGACAAAAAAAAATGCACTGTAAAAACGCCCTGAAAAAAAAACTTTAAAAATGCCCTGAAAAACACTAAAAATAACCTGAAAGAGACAGTAATAAATTATAAAAACAAAAGGCCTTTGGCAAGTTAGGAAGAACTTACCAACAAGAACGAACCAGGCGCCTCTACCAAATGTCACATATGGGCCTAACGACACGCGGCGGCTCCACCAAATGCCACGTAGGGGTTGATAAATTATATTGCGGTTTACCAAAAACAGTTATATTTCTATTCAGGTACACACAAGGGGGCAGCTTCTGACGGAGTACTTAGTCAGCCTAAAGGGCTCGCGCTATCGGTGCTACTAGTGCGATACCACAGTGACGCCTCCCTCTCGGGATGCCTCCCTTTTGCATCTCGCTGGTACGCTTTTTATATGATCTCTCAAGAACAGTTTATACATACAGTGCAAACTGGTCAGGGTTCATAAAATAAAGGCGAGGCCAACGATATGCAATTGTAGCACGTAGAGTGGTTTCCGAAATGTTAAATAAATAATATAATAAAATGCATAGAAATTTGGAAAAATAATGAATAAATGGGAAAATATGACAACATGTTTTCTCGAAAACAGAATTTTTTCAATAATACAGATATTCGAAAACTAGCGATGTTTTCAGACTTTTTTTTCTGAAACCAACTTTTTTTTAACCACTTTTTGAAACTAAATTTTTTCAAGAAAACATGTTTTTAGAAAAAAACATTTTTTAACATTGTTTCGAAAAAGACTTCGAATAGTCATATTAAAAAACAACACTTTTTTGAAAGTAATTTACTACAGAGTAACATAATAAATACAAGGAAACGTGAACCTGACCAAACACAAAAAAGGTTCGTTTAGGTTAGTTTAGATAAGACCACAGGATCTTTTTGTCATTTTTTCATTGACATTTCATTCATTCATTCATTCATAATTTTAATTTATAAAAACTATTTTTCTCAAACAGATATTCCCTGGGCTGCCAATTTCCTTGGTATCAATTGCTTCTGGAACCTAGAAAAAGTTTTTACTATGAAATTAGGTTTGCTTGAACGTCAACGTAGAAAAAAAAAAGTGTTATGAAAAGTTTGTTGAACTTTCAGTAGGTATTTTTAGTGTTAAGTTTTTCAACAAAACCTTTTGGTTAAAAAATTAAAAATTAAATTAAAAAAAAATTAAAAGAGATTTATTTAGCAAAAAGCTATTTACAAAAAATTATAATAATAAATAATCCATTATACATTTATAATATACATATATTTTTTAACGTATTCTATTTATATTTGATAAAATTTGAATTTTTAATTTATTCTTAAATTTTATTAAACCATAGTTTTTAAAAACATTATTTAAGCTGTTATATTCTATTAAACCTTTAAATAAAATTGAATTCTGTGTTGATTTTAAATTTTTTTGATCTAAAATAAAATTTTGATTTCCCCTTGTGTTGTGATTATGAATGTTGTTGAATGTTTGTAGAAATTTTGATAAATATGGAGCCGAAATATTTAATTTTATTTTATGAATAAAAATTAAACTATTATATTTTAACAAATTTTCAACATTCATCCAATTTAAATTTTTAAGCATATCTATTATCACAGGCCAATATAATTCTCATTGCTCTATTTTGAAGAATTTGTAATCTGTTTCTATCAGCTTGCCTAGACATATATAAAATAAGAGTTACAAAAAATAAAATGAGGAAGTATGATAGAGTTAAATACCAATTTCCTTGAATTTACACTAATATAACCACTAACTCTATTCAAAATTCCAATTTTTTTAGATATTTTTTTACATATATAATTCACATGATCAACAAACTTAAGATTTGAATCTATTATTACTCCTAAATATTTAAATTTATTAACTTTACTAATATCTTCATTATTTATTCTAAACTGATAAGCATAATTATTGAAATAATTACATAAATTTTGACATCCCAATACCATAGATTTTGTTTTACTAACATTTATTTTCATTTTATTAAGTTTCATCCATTCATTTACAGATTCTAATTCTTTATTAATATCAAGAACTAGTTGTGAACAGCTTTCCTCAGATAAATAAATTATTGTATCATCAGCAAAAAAATGATAACTACATCTTTTAAAAATATTTGATAAATCATTAATGTATAAAATAAATAATAAAGGACCCAACACACTTCCTTGAGGAACCCCAACATCTATAATTTTTTCATTTGATAAAAGATTTTCGCATTTAACTATTTGTTTTCTATTACTCAAATAAGAACAAAACCATTCAAATACAATTCCAATTATACCAAAATTTTTCAATTTATTTAATAATTTCTTACGATCTATAGTTTCAAATGCTCCCTTAAGATCCAGAAAAATTACACCAATAATTTTTCCCCTATGAATATACTGTTTCCATTCATTAATAACATATTGTACTGCACATTCACAACTAAATTTTTTCCTAAAACCAGATTGAAATTGTGATAATATTTCATTATTCTCTATATAATTTAATATTTGATTATAAACAACACGTTCTAAAATTTTTTCTACAGTACATAGCATATTTATTGGTCTAAATTCATCCATTCTATTAGTATTTTTTACTTTCCTAACTGGAATTATTGTGGCAATTTTCAAATTATTCGGCACACAGCCATTATATAAACTAGTATTAATAATATCTAATAATGGATTACATATTTCATTAAAAAACTCTTTTAAAAATTTAACATTGATATCATCTGGACTACCTTTATTCTTTAAACTAAAAATAACTTCTTTTAAACTTTCTAAATTTAATAATTGAAAAGTATTTAATGATTCATTACACTTATTATCAATTTGAAATTGGGTACTAGGTGTAGGAATACCATTTACAATTTCATTAATACTATCTATATAATAGTTATTAAAATATTCAGGAATTTCACTTTTATTTTGAATAAGTTTATCTTCTAAATAAATATCATCATACTTTTCACATTTTTTTCTGAAAATAAGGATTTAAGTGTTATTCACATTTTCTTAGAATCATACTTATTCTCATCTATCATATATTCATAGTACTTCTTTTTTTCTTTTCTTATTTCAGATACAACTGTATTTCTTAAACTTTTATATTTTTCTTTGTAAAATTCTTTTTTTGTAAAACAAAATAACATATGATATTTATCCCTGTTTTTAATTAATTGTAAAATATCTGAAAATTTAAATTTATTTATTTTTTTTATTT
This sequence comes from Philopedon plagiatum, assembly GCA_963971165.1. Taxonomy (NCBI): domain Eukaryota; kingdom Metazoa; phylum Arthropoda; class Insecta; order Coleoptera; family Curculionidae; genus Philopedon; species Philopedon plagiatum. The sequence continues at coordinate 61,891,694 of OZ020189.1, read as the reverse complement.
TTACTTCTTTTTTAGGAAAAAACCTATTGTAAATGTCATAAATCCTTTTAAAATAATTTTCATATTTACTATTTACATCATCTTTGGAATAATCATATTCAATATTTATTATCGAGTTTCTAAAACTATCAATGTTTTGAGGTTTTACACGAATCATTTTTCTGTTGTCATCTTTTTTTTGAGAAATACATATTTGTACAAGAAAATGATCAGTTATATTAGGTTGATTCAGTACCTACTCTTGTTTTTAGACTCTTATTATTGGTAATAACTAAATCTATAATACTTCCATTAATCAAACCCATATGCGTTATATCACTAATTAACTGATAAAAACCAGAATCACAAATTATTTTTTTAAGTTTAGTTGTGTAAAAACTCCCACCTAACCAATTAATATTAAAATCACCTAATAATATTACATTATGTTTAATAAACACTCCAAAATTTTGAACCCATTGCTCTAAAATATTTAAAAAATTAGCATTTGAGTAACTTGGCGAGTGATAAATACCCCCAATTGAATATTTCTTATTTCAAATCTTAACCTCAATTATTAAAAACCAAACATTTTTTTCAAGAATATATGAGAATTCTTTTTTAAATTTCAGATCTCTTCTTACATAAAATATAACACGCCCCGTATGTCTACTATTAGAATTTAATCTTTCAATTATATAATTGTCAATTTCAATTTCAAAATTTTCAATATCTTCAGTAACATGTGTTTCAGTTAAACAAAATATTAAAGGTTTTTTATCTAAAATAAAATTTGAAATTTCATCAAAATGAGAAAGAAAACCCTGAGAATTTAACAAAAATATAGAGCCACCCAAATTTCTATACTTAATTATTTAAATAAAATTTGTAGAATTTTTTAAATGTTCAATTTTCTTAAGAAATACTCTGCAATTCCTGTCAAATGGGGAATGATTAAAATCCAAATTTAAACCAAATTTTTCATTATAACATCGACAATTTGGACATGATTTTCTATCATTGGTGCACTCATGACTACTATGATTCTCCATCCCACATTTTAAACATACAGACACCTTTGTGCAAAATTCTGCTTTATGGTTAAATCCCGAACATTTATAGCATCTTAGTATGTTAAAATGTTCATAAACAGTACATATAGCTAAATCAATACATAACATTCCATTTTTGATTATGTTATAATATGTTTGATTGTCACATTCTACAATTGCCATGTATCTTCTAACCATTTTTTTAATTTTAAGAACTTTTAACTCCGATTCAGCTTTTACACAATTATTTTCAGTTCTCATGAAGTTTATTAATTCAGTGTCACTAATTTCCCTTTCCATTCCAACAATTTTTATTCTTGATTTCATACCTCTATTAACATTTATTCTATAATTTTGACCAATATTTTCTTTGCTTACTTTTTCAATTCTTTTCACTTCTTCTTCTGTCCCACATTCAATTACTAATGTACCTGCACTTGTATGATTTATTTTGGAAATTTGAACATTTAAATCAACAGGTTTTAAGAATTGTTGGACATCTTCCTTACTTTTCATGAAATCTTGTTTATTATTTGGTTTTATTACTACTGTATTTTTTGCTACTGATGCATAACTCTCAATCCTGCTATCTTTTTCACATTTTTGTTTAAATAGTTCTTTTATGTCTTCTTTAACTTGTAATATTTCGCTTTTTAAATTATTAAAATAATTTTTTTCTTCATATTCTTGTAGCTTTTTTAACAATTCTTGAATTAATAAACTTTTTCTCTAATAATTTCATCCTTTTGCTCAATTAACTTTTGATAATGACCTTCTAAATTATTAAAACATATTTCTTCTTTCAAATGCCTTTGTTCTTCCTCATCTTCATTGGATTTTAATTTTTTTTTACCTTTCGACATAAAATGTCAATTTTTTAATAAAATAACTGTCAGTATAGGTTATTTATATATTTCTTCCTTTTGTAATCAATGGAACTTCGTACTTCAAGTTGTACTTGTAGAAATTAATTTTTTTTATAGTTTCTTTGAACTTTTAGAAGGTAAAAATCTAATATTTTTATGAAAAACTTGATAAAGCTTTAGGAAATTTAACTGACACTGTCACGTCAATATCACGTCATATATTAATCTAACTTTGTTCAAAAAAATTAACAATACATTCAACAGATTCAATTTTTTCATGAAATTAGGTGTTATATAAGAGATTTAGGTACCAGTGAAAGTCCCGTGATCACATCCTCCTTTAAGTTGTTTTGGGTTAGAGTTGCCAAAGGAGCAGTGATCGGCCTCTTTAATTGATCTGGGGTATGCTTTCTCCAACCAATGTCTGATGTCTCGGTGTTTTCAGAATGTAGATCTTTGTCTCCAGAAAGTTGGCAGGGTATTTCATTCTGTGGGAGATGTTAAAAATTTTGTAAGGAAACATACATTTAATAAAAAATTTACATTTTTTTTAGAATAACTATAAACGTCAATTCATTCTGTCACAACTATGTGGGTATATTTTAAAAACCCATAGAATTAGGTACATTTTTACAGTAAGAACTAAAGAAAGAAATTAAAGTTAACGTAACTAAACAAATATTTAAAACTTACTACTGCACTACAGTCATCAGAAATGAACTCAAATACTTGTTCATTTGGATCAGTAACAATAGGCTTGTCTATGGCATCACTATCATAATTGTTCATAAGACCATGTATAGTCTTATCATTGACTATTGAAAGAACTATATCGTAACACTCATCTTTTTTTATTTTGGGAGGAGGACCTCCCCCAGTTAGCATTATTTGTCGTCTTTCTTCTGCCACTTGCTTGCGTACTTCCTTTTTTTTATTATCGTAAGCTTTTCTCAAACAACTTGCCGAACGGTATACAGAATTTGGACTACAAGCATTAAATTCCGAAGCAATTTTTATCCACGCCTTTTCTTTGCTATTTATACCAGAGAAAAATAGAGAAGAATATCTCGTACGGAGTTCATTCATAAATACGATTTGCTTTCTATGACCTCCAAAGTGCGTTTAAATAAAGCTGCCACGGGCGTGCGCTGCAGATTTTGGGTTATAAAAAAATGCTGTAAAATAAAAAATACAATGTGAGTACCTATACTACTGTAGTATAAAAATGTATTATTAAATATTTAATAACTAATCTAGGAACAATTAAGTAGGTACCTTATTTATAGCAATTTTACTTCTACAAGAAAACCTATAAACAATGTAGATTAAAATAAAAAAGTATGACTACTGAACTCGTGAATTAGTAAAAATGAAAAGCATTGCTTGAAATTACAAAACTACAGGCTTTTTACAATAATTTAAGTAACAAAACATACCTAACTAAATGAAATATAGTTTTGACAAAGTGTAAGTTCTTAGACAAAATACCAATCATTCTCTATTTCGTGTCTTTATTATCCGGTGTTATAAAGATTTCTGCTGTACGGTGTTATCCTTTATATTCTGCATCGAATCTAAAGCTTTTGTCAATTGGAATATCAACAACTTTTACGGCAAAAGTAAAATTATTTGTAAGGAACGGAAAAACAAAACTAGAGAAGTCGAAAAACAAGTTGGAAAAAAGTTGGGGAGAAAAGTTAAATACGTAGTTGTACCTTTACTGCTGGCGATAATATATTCTTGAAAGTGACTGGGTTCCAGCGTAGACTAGGGCTCGGAATTTTTGGACTTGAAGTATTCGAATATTTACTTCATTTACCCCCATTTGCACCGTTGCGTTGGTCTAAACGTTGTTTAAAGCTATAATCATCGATTAGTTTTAAGAACGTATTGCACCGTGCGGTAAACAACGATTAACGACAAATAAACGTTGATTAAACTAAACACTCATTTTTGGACGTTTAAAGGATTGATTAGTGTATTGTAGTTGTGCGCAGTTGCAAAGTCTTCAATTTGGTCTTCAACCTAACCTCAACTTTTTCGTTATCGACACGTTTCTGTTTTAACCCGCATTTTTTAGTTTGGTTTGTTTGGTTTAGTTGTGTTTGTTCCGTATAGAAAATATTAAAAGCAACCCATTTTTATTGAACTCTAGCACTCCGTAGTTAGACAAAATGGATTGTACAGATAGGAAGAGACAACGTTGCTCAAGTTTTTCCAGTGAGGAGAAAATGCTGATAGCAAGTATTTGTGCAAAATACAAGCACATTCTAGAAAATAAAAGGACTGATCATGTAACAAGTGAAGAAAAAAAAAGGACTTGGGAAAAGATTTCCTCAGAAGTTAACTCTGCAGCAGTTAACTCTACATACAGGAGTGCAGACATTTTAAAGAGGTTTTATGAAAATCGTAAACGGGAAGTACGAAAGATTGCTGCAGAAGAGAAAAAGGAGATATATTCTACTGGAGGAGGACCATGTATTAGTTTTAAGAAAGACCCGTGTCATGATGTAATACTGTCCGTTATGAATTCTAAAACAGTTTACGGATTGGAAAATGACTTTGATGGGGATGTGGAGCCATGTACAGTTCTAACGGTAGGTTTAATTCATAAAGAGTCTATGCTAATTCAATGGTGTTAAATATTGGTCTTGATACTAGCATATTTGCGAGCTTACATAATATCTTTACAACAGTGTATGTATGTAACTCTGTAGCTTAAATAAAGTGAGTTCGGTAGCAATATTTTTATCACTATGTGTTTAAAAAAGAAATTAATACACTTGAAGCAGCCAATATCACTGCAAAAAGAAATACTGGATTTTTCTACATCATCTGGTGAACATGTTTATCAGTAAATACATTATAATTTTCACTGTTTTTTAAATATAGCTTTTTTCAGGAGCCTAGCAGTTCAAATACCGATGGAAGCTTCCAGCCCAGTTGTAATGAAAATGAAATAATCTACGAATCAGCTGGATCCACTAAGAATGAGAATCAAGTAGGTATAGGTAATGTTTTTTATGATGTTACCATCATGGATATTACCCTAAAATATTTTTTGTGTGAGAGCAGTCCATCCAAACTATTGCAAATAGGTAGTATTATTTACTCAAAGAGCTATTTCCTATTAATCAGAACTTATATTCAACAATATTTGATCACTAATATTATTAATAATCTATTTACTTAAAACAATTTAAGTTAACATAACATTGTTTTAGGAAACAATGATATGGAAGAAATATTGTCCAGCTGATTTAAAAAAGCCAATAACCCCTAATTTGGCCAATTTTGCTGACAAGGCTGAATTATCAAATTGTAAAAGACAAGATGATCAAGGTAAATATATATTATAAATTTTTTGTTACATTAACAACCCTCCATATTTATTTTTTTTTAGAAACAAATATTAAAACTCCCGAGTCCAAAAAAAATAGAGAACTGCCTACATCAAGACGTAGACCAACATCTGAAATAAAAGTATTAACAAGGTCAGATGTAGCTGAGAAATATAATAAATTGCTAGATGAAAGATTGGTAATAAGCAAGTACCAAAAAAAGAAACTTGAAGAGGAGCTTGCAACAATTGAAGGAGAAAGGAGGCTAAAATTTCAATTATTAGAATTACAAATTGAGGTTGAGAAAGAAAAACTTAAACAATTAAGAAAATAAACTATTTATTAATGAAATTCAAAATTATATCTGTATTATATTATCAATCAATCAATCGTTTGACAGTTTAGTACTGTCCACAAGATTAAATTTATGTACTTAGTTATATCTTGATTTCAATATACTTATTATCACTTTTTATAAGATTCAATTAGTGTTTACTTACTCTTTCTTTAAAAATAAACCAATTTTTAATAAAAGATGTTTAAATTTAATATTTATGTGTATTTATCTTGGGTAGAGTATTACATGTGTCATATATGAGGTATAAATTATACAATGTTTAATTCAAATCGAGGGGTGTCTCACTCCCCAAAATTTGTACACCTATTCCCCTTTTTCAGGAATACTAAGGATTATTTCCGTATTCCCTAAAATATTCCTCATTTACCAAGTATTTCTCAATTTTTCCGCATTCCTCAAAATATTCCCGCATTTCTCAAAATATTCCCGCATTCCTCAAAATATTCCTGCATTTCTGACTTTATTCTTGTTATATATTCCTGAGTATTTTCTGCAATTCTTCCAGGCCATAAGATAAAATCTTGGTCAGAACATGTGTCACAAAAAAGTTAAATGATTCAAAAAAGTTATTTAGATGTTATTGTTACTTTTCAATAACATGCCAACTAATTGATTATCCATTAAGGAGTATTTACCTATTTCACTTCTTTCAAATAAAGAAAATGGGTTTCATAGTAAAATTGAAATAATATCACTTCATGTACATTAAACTGTTTCTTTAATTCATTAATTATTTGTATATTCCGTGATTTCTAAGAACACTGTCGAATTGTTTTACAACATACCTGCACAAATTTAGGATGAAATAATTTCCTAATCATTTTTAATCTGGATTTTAGGAAATATATTGAGAAAATTCAAATTCCTATTACAATTTTGGGCTAGGATGACAACAAGAAAATGTTGGAGTTCTTTTGAAATACATTATATTACGAATCAGCCTCAAAACCATTTATACCGTGATTTATACATTAAATAGAATAACAACCAGAACTTTCATTTAACAACTATTTTGAAAAACTTTATATCTTTTGTTTATTTCCATTCTATCGCATCTCTTAATTTGGAATGGACAAGACCCTTGCAAGTCTATGGGTCCATAAAATAAGTATTTTATATCAAGATCAAATACATCTTGACCTTTGGGCCAAGTCCAAGAAAATTCATTCAAGTTTTCCTTCAAAAATTTCATTTTACAGGTATTTCCCGTTACTTCTAAAGCCATCCCTATATACCACCTAAGATCATAATAGGCTGCATAATATTTTTCTTTAACTATGTTCACTTTGTTTTGGTTTTTATTCTGTGAACAGTCTTCATTCTCCTCTTCAGAAAAACTTTCAGTTAAGGTCTCATTTTCACTTGTGTAGTCTTCAGACAAGTTATCTTCACTTTCGTCAGAGGTTTCGTCTTCAATATTCACAATATTCTTTGTTTTAATTTTCCTTTTTTCTGGTTTAATTTTTTTTTAGTCGGTGCTGGTTTGGTCGACCGTTTTTCTGTTTTCGTATTTATTTTTTCTTCTTTCTGACCTCTTACCCTTAGTAGTCTATCAGTGGATAGTCTTCCTTTTTTTTCCGCAAAAAACCAGCATAAACTTGATTTTTTTATGTATTTTTCTTTATTTTTCAAGTTTACTTTTAAAAACAATCTTTTGTCCGACTTTGTTTCAATTTCAGATATACTTTTCAAATTCAAATCTGACAATTCTTTCAAAACAGAGAAATCTGTATGTATATCTTCGAATTCCGTGTCCGACATAGTTTCTTCTATTGGTAGGTACTAATTGACTGTCCAATTCTTGTGTCTTTGAATCCTCTTTTGATTCATTGTAGATTGGTAAACACACTTTCGAAAAACTCTCCTCAATCTCTTCTTTAGAGAAATTATTGAATCCTAAATCTACACTTTTCTCCATAACATCTTGTTTTGCTTTTCCTAAAATAGTTAGAATTCTTCAGTGGATGGTAGTTCTAAATTATCGGTTGTCAGTGCCATGTCATTATAACCCATTCTTGAATTCTTTTTATTGGGAAAAAAAAACATCTCCTGTAAAAAAATATTTATATTACAATCTATTATAATATGTTATCTTGCATATTATATCATAATTATTATTTCATAATTTGTATATATTTTAGTTATTATTATTTATTGTTATTGCACTCCACTATTTTTCGTAATTTGAAGAATTATTATCATGAATTATTCAATATTTGTTTAATCTCTGTACCACGCTACTTTAACCTACATATTTTTAATTTTGCATACCTAAATCTGTGCTTATCTCATCTAATTTATTCATTCTGTTGAGTCTATGAATGAGATCCAAAATTGAAAAATTAACTACAGTTGAATATGTGCTTGTCATACTTCGAGTTTGCCTAAACAGTTTTTCACAGGGCTGACTTGACCAGAGCCAAGGAAGAAAGATGTCAGTCTTGCCATTCTTACGACATTTTTGCACCATGACCAGTAATCCATGTCCGTTTAATTCGATGCACGTATAAGTATTAAGAGTTATACAGTTCTTCTGAATGCCCAATTTATTTTTCAGAATCCATTGCCTCCACATTCTTATAAAGAAAATTACATACCAGATGCAATAAATTCTTCGATCAATAGTAATATTCTTATCTAAGAAAGCCTCTAAAATTAACCTGCAGTGGTACAAGTATTCTCTGGTACCATCAGCACCTGGAATATCTTTAAGAAGTTCAATTACTCTTGGGAGATGAAAGCTTATCCATAGCGTCGAAATTCATTTTATCCATACCTAGAATATAGATTATGATTTGCATTATTCTATGACCAAACTGAACACCCTGTCTACATAAAAATGCAATGGAACAAAACCTTGTTTGGAACTAAAGAATTTTTTTATTTAGGATTTTTTCGAACGCATCCCAAAGATTCTGAGATATAGTGTCCCAAAATAAGAGGGCCACCTTGGACATGAAATACCTCGAAAAAACAACAAAAAAAAAACAAATAAATGGCAATAAGCTGTACCGTCGGTATCTATCATATCAACGAACAAAATATAGAACGCTATGTTTAAAATACAGTTATATCGTTATATCCATAGTTTTTTCATGAAGACTCATCATATTTTACATACAGGGTGTAACAAATTCGTTTACCACCATTGGGAACTCGGAAAAGGTAATAGATACGAAATCGACTAAATGGAGGTAAGAGGTTGCACAATTTGATGCTTATTAAAACGCCGCTTTGAATTTTTATTTTATTATAACTCTATTTGAATAGATGTAACAAAATAAAATTCCAATTCTTATTGCTACTTTTTCTTTTTTACAAGATGGTGTTATTAGATATTCATACCGACGTTTCATTTTTGAACAGCCATCAACTTTGTTTTTTTAAATACGTTCTTGGATTTTTAATTACAGATTTTGTGAGCTTCTAAGGCCCCAAACTCGGCCCCAAAGCCAATGATGTTTCACACATATTCGAAAAATTCATATTAATCGCATTTTCCATAAGAAGTCATGTGTTAGAGAGAGACAGAGAATAAGATCTTGCAAGGAAATCATTTAGATGATTTTTTCGAAAAAGTGCGATACATCATTGATTTTAGGACTTCAGAAGCTCTTAAAATCCGAAAAAAAATGCATGGTCGTATTTAAAAAAACAAAGTTGATGATGAGGCTCCAAGACGAAACGTCGGTTTGATATTCTGATAGCATCATCTTCTAAAGCAGAAAAAGTAGCAATCATAATGTGGAATTTATTTTGTTACATCTATTCAAATAGAGCTATAATCAAATTAAATTCAAATCGCGAATAGTCGTAATTTTCCAAAAATCGTCGGAAGTATTCGGATTTTTTTAAATTCAAAACAGAGATGAGCACCAAATTGCGAAAGTGCCTTCATTTAACCGACTTCGTATCTCTTTATCGTTTCCGAGATTCCAATGGCGGTAAACGAATTTGTTACACCCTGTACTATGTATAATTTAACCCAAGAATCCATTAAGATATGCCTCTTACAATATTTACATCTCGATTTGCGTGTATCTTAAAAGGGTTGGAGCTTCTTAAAAACTGACAACTTATCAATTACCCCCTGTAGCAGTAGGATATTTTATACTTGCTCCGCTGTTCCAGACTATTCGCCCCTTTTTAAATAATCAATACATAATTACGAGACTCATAATTCCGAGAAACTGAGCAGATAGTCCTGTTTTTTGCAGTCAATAAATCCATCAACACAAATAACCTAGTAGGTAAATACAAAAACCTAACCTATAAAAATCTCTTCAGGAAACATAATAACTCATTACCTGATATCGAACCCGAATTGAGCTACATTAAAAGAATTTTTAAATGGTTATTCAATATTATCTGAAGTAAATGAGTTTTAAATATTACTAAATACTTACCTTTATTACAATCGTATTTTGTCACTGCACTTTACACCACACAGGATGAAAACCAACGTCGAAATAAACGCGAAATTAAAGGTTGCGCGGTCAAAGGCGTACTGGTGTATTCGTGTTATTGCCGAGTATTCTTCAATATTGCCGAGATATTCCTCAATATTCCCGAGTATTCCTCAACATTCCCGAATATTTCTCAATATTCCCGAGTATTCCCTATTATTTCCGAATATTCCTCATATTTCCGAGGTATTTCCGACTCATTCCTGTGAATTTGTACACCTATTTCCGAAGTGAGACACCCCTCGATTCAAATATTAAAACCTCAACAAAATGAAAGGAAAGGAGAAATATGTCTGATTTAACATAATGTGAATTGTATTAAATATTATAAAAACAAGTGAATTAAAGTCTAGAAAAATATTCATTTATCAACTGATTTCTAACATTAATAATGTTATTGAAATTAGGCACCTCTGCTGCATCACCTACAGCAATAAGATAATTAAGTTCTTGTTCATTAATATCTTCAGGTAGTGGGGGTTCGTCCTCATTCATTTGTTTTGCTAAATTATGCAAAACTGCAGTTGCTACTATAATTTGTAGTACTGTATTCAATTTTACCCTTAATCCATAAGCTAAGACAGGAAACCTTCTCTTCCAGACACCGAAGCATCTTTCGATGGTATTTCTGGTTCTTATATGTGCCTCATTATACAACTGTTCCTCCCTTAGCACAGGGTTGGCTAATGGTGTTAAAATGTAATTTCTTAGCATGTATCCGCTATCAGCTTGAAAATTAAAAAAAATTATAGTTACATTATATAATTTTATGGCAAAATACTACATACCTAACAATATGCCATTCGGGAACTCATTGTTTTCCAATCTCCTTCTTAATCGAGAATTGTTAAATATAGTCGAGTCATTTGCAGATCCTGGCCAACGAGCTACAACATCCAAAAGCCTCAAATCAGCATCACATGTGGCCTGAACATTAATTGAAAAATACCCTTTACGATTTCTAAAAACTTCAGGATCATCACCACCTAAAAAAAGCAATTAATTTTCTGTAATTTAATTATTTTTTGAATCTATGGTCATTCAATTTATTTCTTTATAATAGTATGGGCATTATACATTTTACTTTAACATAGAGCTTAATTATGTATACCTGGAGACTGAATCTTTACATGGGTTCCATCAACACAACCAATTACTCTTGGGAAAGAAGAAATACGATAAAAATCTCTTTGTATCTTAAGAATATTATCTTGAGTAGGCATTTTCACAAACTGTGGATACAAACGTGCAATAGCCGTTGTCACTTTTACAATAATTCTCGAGGCAGTAGAAACATCCATACTAATAAAATCCACCACAGTAGCCAAATGTCCTGCACTAGCATAAAATCTAAGTGCTGATAATAATTGGTCAATGGGTGCTACACTATTGTTTCTAAAAAACCACGAAATATAACTCCATTAATAAGAAAATACAATTTTAGTAATAATTTAAATCGAGCAAGTTATAAGTACTTACAAGTCATTGTCATATTCCAAGTCTCCCTCTATTAATTCTAATAAATACAAAACAGTATCTTTTGTTAAACGGAAACGCCTGAAGAATGTAAGATTATCTAATTCTTCGAAATGGTTCTTTCGTTCGTAGATCTTCCGCGGAAATCCAAAATCAATTACGTCTAGAATGTCTAAGTCGTCATTTATATAAATTTCGTCAACAAAGTCGTCGAACTCCATTATATTTATAATTAAATTTACTTTAGAACAGTACCAAAACCTTAGGACGAGACTAAAACCAACGAATTCAGAATAAAAACAATAATTAAACAATTTTAATAAGACAAAATAAGGTTAGGTTAAAATGAAAATAAAAGAAACAAATGGTCTGACGTTTGCAACGAGCTAAAAATTGCGCTGCTGCCAAGTATATTCTTCGATTAACTAATCAATGTTTTATTTTTGACGGTGCAATCACAAAAAACTAAACATTGTTTTAAATATTAATCGATGATTAATTAATCATTGTTTAAGGGACGAACGGTACAAATGGGGGTTATTATTCAATTATTCGAATTATTCAGTGTTCAAATAGTCTCCACGAATATTCGAATAGTCGCTTCGACTAGTAGACTTTTCGAATAGTCGAGTCGACTATTCGAATCTACTATTCCAATAGTTTATTCGACTATTGGAATATTCGTGGAAACTATTCGAATATTTGATTCGCATATTCGAATCTTTGATTCGAATATTCGAATATTTGATTCGAATATTCGAATATTTGATCAGAATATTCGAATATGTGATTCGAATTGTTAATTCGAATATTCGAATAGTCGGTTCGACTATACGAATAGTCGATTCGACTATTCGAATATTTGAGTCGGCTATTCGAATAAGTAAAATTTGAAATCGGCCTTCATTCTAATACTTGAATTGGCATTCATTACTGACTGTTACTTCTTTTTTGAAACTGAAAACTTGTTCTAAACTTAACTAGACAATTGAGTAAAGTGCATACGTATTTTTAACCGTTTCATATAGGTATTTGACTAATCAAATATCGGAATATTCACAAAATCGATAACTCAAATATTTGAATAGTCCAATACTAAAATACTTCGAATATATAAATAATTTTGAAGGGAAAATATTCGCTATTCCAATATTCAAATATGGTCTAGCACGGTCGGTTTGCGCGTGTTTAACATTTTGGTCTACTGCGCAGATGTCAAAAACCGACAAATATAAAAAACAATAAAATAACAAAATGTAAAGAAAGTTGAAAAAACAAGTTTCCCACGGAAACAAAAAAAAAATGTCCACATGAATTGCGCAGGCTGGTATATGGCACCAGAGGTCGGCTATCGCTTGTTGACTTATGCCTCGCCCGGACGGGTAAATTGGGTTGGGTGCCAGTTTGACCTTTTTAATATATGTTGCAGCACTACTCCATACTCGAAAGGAGCAATGTAAAACCTTAGTTATTTTAAACGGAACATGCAGTATATTTCCGTTATTTAGGAGAGCTTCTGAGTATAGAAATTCACGGATATAGGTAAGATTTCGTGGGCGTAATTTAAAGTTCTCCCAAAAGGAAAGATTATACAAAAGCTGTGCCGCATGATTTGAAAAACAAACACACGAAGATACAAACACGTATAGAAAACTATATGTACACGTAAAATACGCCGTTATTAAAAACACATATAGAAACAACAATCGCAAGTTTACAAGAGTACCCAGAATGGCCCGTCCGTAGAAAGGGTATAAAGCACAATGAGAGTGAGTATTGAGACTCGCCGCGTCGCAGAAAACTCTCTCTGCTTGCCGTGTTGCTACCGCACTGGCTATGTCGGGGTGTATTGTGAGAATTCTACGCGCCAATCTCGGGGTGTTGCCGTTTGAAGGCCATAACGTGGTCGAGCCGGCGGGAAGAAGAGATATTCTTCTCTCTATCTTATTTTTCTCTGTTTATACTGCAGCGGTCGGTCTTCTTATCTTCAATAATGTTTTTATATTTTTGGGCTAGATTAACCAATTGGCACTTTTCTGCTAAGGAAAAATTTGGTGCTCTGCTCTTCATGTTTTTTTTTTAATTACAGCAGAAAAAAAGTAAAAAACCAAACGAGAAAACTAAACTACGAAACTGGAAGATGGCTTTAATTCGAATTCGAATCGAAAATGTTGGGTTAGGTCTACAAAAAAAAGAAGAAATTTCCGAGGTTGCCAAGTATATTCTCGGTTTAAACAAGCTTGGCCTACGATTTGCTGGAGCAAAAGAAGCGAGTTTAAGCTCGGCTTGAAAATTTGACCCGGCTTACCCCCGTATGCACCGTTTTAAAGATTAATCTCGTTTTAATAATCCGGTTTATCTAGACCTGTGTCAGTTCTTAAGCACCGTCGCCAGTTTAGTAAATCTCATAAGAAATATGGCAACATCGGAACTTCGACAAAAACAAAGTGGCCTAAATCAAAAAAAGAAGAAAACACAATATAAGATATAACCTTAAAATATTAATTTTTTTAAATTTGACGACTTCTAACAAAACGTTGGGTGGATAATCTTTATTCATCCAAGAATAAAACCTTTTTCTGTGCTTTAAATTGACAAAAATGAATTTAGATACCAATAATGGAAAAAGAGTGCCCAATTTCAGTCCAGCGGAGAAGCAGTTTCTTTTAAATTTAATGTCCAATAAATACGCCCACATTATTGAAGATAAAAAAACCCATCGAGTTAGTATTGAAGAAAAAAATCGTGTTTGGAAAAAAATTGAGAATGAATTTAATGCAAATGCTCCAATTACTATTTACAGAAGTCCAGAAACTTTGAAAAGGTTCTACGAAAACAAGAAAAAAGAATTAAGACGAAGAATGGCAGAAGATAGAAAATCACGGTTTCTCACAGGGGGGGCCCCGCACCAGTATGTAAATTAGATGACACGGATGAAATTCTCCTCTCCATAGTTAATGAAAAAACTATTAAAGGTTTTGATGTTACATGTGATAGTGACGCTGATTATGAGCCTTTAATAAAGAAAAAACACATTTGAATCCAGATTCAGAACTTACTTTTACTATGGTTACTAATGCTAAAGATATTCAGAACTTGGAGTCAGTGAAAGTAAGAAATTGTTATTTTCTACTATAATAAAGTTCACTTTTGTAAAATCCATTTACCTATTCAGTTTTTTGTGCTTTTAAAATGTTACTACTTTGTTAACACAAAACTTAGCATAATCCCTCTGAGTACATACATAATATTCACAAATTATCACACATCTAATCAAGAATTTAAATAATTGGGCACTTGTAGTGTGATAAGACTTATATTAATGTCATCGCCAAAGATAATTGTAAATGTTGATTAAATTTTACTACTTGATTAAAAATTTTGAGCAATGAAAGGTATTAGGGTAGTTTGAAAGGTAGAAGCTAGTTTTCTTAATGACTTCCTGTTTTCTACATTACTTCTTTTAGGAAAATGGTCAAATACCTATGTATGAAATGGCAGTTGTGAGCAATCAGTCACCAAGAAGTTGGAAAAAATATAAAACAACCGACCTTCAGTCACCCTTGAACCCAAAACTTCAAGAATCCCAGACTGATAGAACTCCTGTTAGTTCAAGTCGAAGGAGATCAACAAATTCAGTCAGAGTTCTTACTTCCTCAGATGTTGTGCAAAAATACAACATCCTCTTGGATACAAGACTTGTTCTTATAGAGAAACAGTTGGAGCAAGCTACAAAACAGCAGAATTTTCAGAGGGAGGAACATAAATTAAAACTGAGCACTCTCAAAAATGAAAAAGAAATTCAAGATTTACAAAAAGAGGAAATATCTCTTAAAGTTGAACTATTGAAGTCAGATATTGCCTACAAAAAGGCTTTACTTGCAAATATTTAATTTTTGTTTGAAGGAATAAACCTTGACACTTCTAATGCTTCATAAGCAGGGTGATTCTTGGTAAAGGGCTTATTGAAAGTTAAAATAGCTCAAAAACTAAGACGGATCTTGAAAAAATTATTAAGAAAATACCTGGTGTCCTGCAAAGGAATGCATTTAAAAACACATAACTATTTTATTTTACTGAATTTGTTTATAAAAAATGAAAATGTAGATGTCTGTTAAAATAGACCTTTATTAGGCTCTCACATACAAAAAATGGTATACTGCATTTTTCTTCTTATAAACTTCATTACTTTTAGAGTTTAATATTAGATGTTTTCATTTCGCTTCGGTTACAATTGCGTTTGGTAGTTAAACAATAAATTAAACTTCACATGTCAACCAAATTGGTGACAAATGACATTTATTCCATTGTTTATTCATCAACCATAATTAGGGTATGGTCTGAAAGTATCCAGCCGTAAAAAAGTGTTAAAACCAGCTCGTTCATTCCAACCGGCTGGTTTACTGATAACTTGCGTTCTATGAGAAATACTTTGACTGCTCTAAAAACTATTAGTGATGCTACCAAATCCCCTCAGGACTTTGATGCATATAAATCATTTAGAAAAAATTATAGAAAAGAAATCAACAATGCAAAATCTAATTCTTACAGGCAATATTTAATAAACTCTAAAAATAGGTCTAAAGACTCTTGGAAGCTTATCAAACATAAAAGCAATAATGTTCGAAAAAGTACGGAAAGTAAGATTGAGGCCGAGGACTTCAACGAATTTTTCTGTACTGTTTCTAGTACGATTATAAACTCTCTGCCAAACTTTAATGTCTCCTATTCCGATCATCTAAAAAAAATGCCACGACCATCGTCATCATTTTATATGACCCCCGTTGATGAACACGACGTTGCCAGTGCTATTGTAAAATTGAAGAATTCCAATTGCTATGATATGTATGACATTAACACTAAAATGCTCAAGTATTGCTATAAAACTATTGTTCCTTATCTTACAATATTAATAAATAAATGTTTTACCGAAGGGATTTTTCCTGATTCCCTTAAGGTCGCAAAAGTGTTGCCAATTTTTAAAAAGGGTAATCCCGACCAAGCTGATAATTATCGTCCTATCTCAATCTTGCCTTTGTTTGGAAAAATCATTGAGTCAGTTGTGAAGGACAAGCTTGTATCCTACTTTGAGCATTTAAAAATACTGGTTAACAATCAATTCGGCTTCAGGAGTGGCCGCTCCACTATAAGTGGTATTTTGGAGGTCGTGAACGACATAGTCGAGGGCCTGGACGGGGGCGAACTAAGGTCCGCCGCCTTGTGTGACCTCTCCAAGGCCTTCGACTGTGTCTCTCATGCCATTCTCTTGGATAAATTGAATTATTACGGTATTAACGGCACACCCCATCTTCTGCTACAATCATACTTATCCAATCGCAAACAGGCTGTTTCGATAAACGGAAAATTATCAAATTTAAAAGAAGTAGAGACCGGTGTTCCACAGGGTTCAATCCTCGGACCGCTCTTATTTATTATATATATAAATGATTTTAGTACCAGTGTAACTCCAAATAGATGCGTTTTATACGCAGATGATGCTACAATCATAGTTTCTTCTGTTAGTCAGGACTCTCTTCAAGAAAACACTGTCAGTGCTTTGTCTCGTGCACAAAACTGGTTTTCCAGTAACAGTCTTAAACTAAATAACGACAAAACGCAAGAAATAACATTTAGCTTTAGTAGCGCATCCATTGAGGGCAATTACGTCAAACTGTTGGGTCTTTTGCTGGACGATGGATTAAAATGGTCTTCTCATATCGATAATCTTTGCTCAAGATTGAGTGGCCAAATTTATCTGCTTAGGCAACTTAAGAAAACATTCGATAAAAAAATCCTGGTAATGGTTTATTTTGCCAACATTCACTCTCTGCTGAGTTATGGTGCAGTTATCTGGGGTAACGCATCCCAATCCGGCAGAGCATTTAAAATGCAAAAGTGGGCAGTCAGGACTATAGATTAAGTTATTTGTTGTTTTGCCGAAAGTTGTGTTTATTTATATTATGTTCATGTGGGGCAAAATGACATAGGTGTGAGAGGGCAAATTGACACAGTATGTCATTTTGCCCGACCATAAAGTAAATGTAAAATATTCGTTTTTTTTTACAGACAATGCCGCGAAAATATACAAGAAAGTCAAATAGGCAGTCGTGGAATGCTTCTTCTATGCTAAAGGCTATAGAAGCCGTTTATAATGGTGAAATGGGGGTGGTTAAGGGCATCGAAAGTTTATAACATACCTCAAGCAACCTTAAGAAGACATGCGTTACAGAAGAATAAAATGTTAAAAAAAGGTGAAAAGCGACTGGGCAGATTTCAACCTACATTTCCTCCAGAAGTAGAGCGGCAACTGGTTGAACATTTGAAACTCCTAGAGTCAAGGTTCTTTGGACTAACAAGAAAGGACGTATTTTAGAATTAGCCTATAAGTTAGCTGTACAAAATGGGTTTGAACATCATTTTAATGACCAGAAAAAGGCCGCTGGAAAGGATGGGCTAAGAGAATTTCGAAGGAGAAATCCCGATTTAACACAGCGTAAACCTGAAGCCACATCTGCAGCGAGGGCGCAGGCATTTAACAAACCCCAAGTAGCTCAGTTTTTTGACATGACAAAAGGAAAATATTGATCCCATGAAGATATATAATGCAGATGAATCTGCATTGCCTACCGTGCAGCGCCCGCAGAAAGTATTTGCGACAGCAGGTCGGAAGCAAGTAGGTGCCCTTACCAGCGCAGAAAGAGGTGCTCATGTAACAGTTGTTTGCGCCATGTGCACTAATGGGAACTATATTCCACCGGTCCTAATTTTCCCTCGAAAGAATATGAAGGTAGAATTAACCGACCACACTCCTGCAGGCACTTTATGCATAGCCCAAGAGTCAGGTTGGATGACTGGTCCAGTTTTTTTACAGTGGCTGCAACATTTTCAACAATATGCCAAGGCGTCTTCAACTGAAAAGGTTTTACTAATTGTGGATGGACATTCGAACCATAAATATCTGGACGCTCTTGTGTATGCCAAAGAAAATGGCATTGTGCTTTTCTGTTTGCCACCGCATTGTACCCATCGAATGCAACCACTCGATGTTGCATTTTTCGGGCCTTTGAAAACTTATTGCGACCAAGAAATCACTAAATGGCTAAAAGCTCATCCTGGTCGGGTTGTGACCCAATTTCAAATAGGTGGTCTGCTAAAAGAAGCGTATGGAAAGGCAGCTACTGTTCAGAACGCCACTCATGAATTTGCCAAAACAGGTATCTACCCAATGAATCCATTCGTCAGAAACAACAAACATTCTAATTATAATAGTGCCCATCAAAACGCAAACATTGCGACTGATAATAATGCTCAATCTGCACCTAGCTTCAAAAATCATTCCACCATAGAACCTCTGCTCGCAGTTCCTACAACCGATGCTGTAACCTTAGTGGCTTCTGAGAATAACTTGCGAAGTCCAACAAGCGACAAGTCGCTTTTGGTTACTCCAGCTGATTTAAGTCCTGTCCCAGTAGGACCATTTGTTTCAGGTCAGGGAAAAAGAAAGCCAAGGAAACGTCAAGGCACTTCGATTCTAAACTCTACTCCGAATTTGGAAGAGATAAAAGAAAAGAGTAAACCAAAAGTGAAAGTTCCAGAAAAAAAAGGACGATAACCAGAAAAGTCCTTGCAGAACCCGAGTCAGACACGGAAAAAGAACCTTTTTCTTCTGACGAAGAAGACGATTATCTTTGTATTTATTGCACAGAATTGTATAAAAAATCCAAACAAGGTGAGCTGTGGCTATGTTGTTGTTCGTGCCAAAAGTGGGCACATGCTGATTGTGCCGGGTTAGACAAAAAAACAAAAATGTTTGTTTGTGAACTTTGTACCGAGTAAAACTATATTAAACAGCAGTGTGTCATTTTACCCACCAGGTTGGGTAAAATGAACTTTTTTTGTTCGTTTTTATTTCTTTGACAAAAATTACGTATTTAATTTTTTTTAGTTGAAGTGTCATCTGAAATGTTACAAAAGGATTAGTTTATGTTTTGTTTTAAGTTTTGTTGAAAAAAATGCTATTTTCAATTATATTTTTCTAGTTTTATAAAATGTATGTCATTTTGTACACCCTTCCCCTATGTTAGGTACCGATATCAGTTTATTTTATCATTTGCGTTAAAATTTAAATAGATCTGTGAATTATTCAGATACTTATAGAACATAAAATATTGTTTTACCTAAATCTACTAATGTAGTGATAAACGCCTTAAAAATGTGTACCTATTTTAGATTGAAGTATAAAAATAGTGAAAAACTATAAAATATTTAAAAGTATGTTTTCTTTGACTTAAAACTATATCCTGCAACTTGTGTTTTTTGTTAAATTTATATACTGTTAATTGCTGTTTAGAATGTTTAGCGTTTCGTTAGGCACAAAAATATGTTTGTATTGACTATAGTAGCAAAAAATATATAAATGCCTTTTGTAAATATTAATAAGTATAATTAACTAATTAAAGATCTGGAAGGTATTCTTACGGATATTCTACTATAGGATGGGTCCAAGTTCGAAGAGATAAGAATATTTGCACAGTGAAAGCTAAGATAACACCCGAACATAATGTAAGGAAAAATCAATATGCTGTAACTTGCAACATTGATGAGGAGACTGAAACCGGGTTAGATCTGCAATTAAATTAAGTCATATAGGACTACAGCTGGATTCAAGACATCCAATATTTGGAGCTTCTCCAGATGCCATATCTGTGGAATATAGTTGAAATAAAGTGTCCTCGGTCTGAAAAAGCGGTATCTAATTAATTATTTAACAAACGGCAAAGTACAAAGCACAAGTTCAGCTGCAGATGTTTATATGTAACAAAAGGAAATGTTGATTCTGCGTTGCAGATTCAAATTTAAAAAAGAAAACTCTGAGTTTTCTCATATATGGGTGGAATATATCCAAGAATACACAGAAATGTTAATAGACGCAGCAGGCTGTTTCTAGCGCCATAATATTTTTCCACATCTATATACTAAATCGGCCAAAAATTTACCTTAAAAATATTTTAAGGATACGAATAAAACAATTTAAAGTATTATTACATTAAAATGATCTTCGCATACGTGAAGTGCAGTATTTTTTTTTCAGAAATGTCTTTTACGTTTCTTCTGCATGCTCTAAACCATTTTACGCGGCGATTTTTATCTTCAGGTACATGAATAAACAGTTTATTTGAAGTTTTAAAAGTCGTATTAGGACACATTGGCACTATACAGTATTTGTAGTATGTATTTTTCTTAGTATCTTCCATTATTTGGGATTTTTGAAACGCAAAGTAAATACACAAACGTAACCAGACCCTACCTGTTCAATTTTCCACCTCGATGTCAAAATGCACTGCAGCTTAACGTTGCTGGCTCGACACACGGTGTGACGTCACACACCTTCCCGCGCCATGGAGCTCGTTTTGAATGTTAGGATTGGCGCGCGAACTTTAGTAATTAATAAAAAATTAAGGAGTGATATTTAAGTCGTAATATTTTGCATATGTTATTTTTTGATGTGACTGGACATTTTTATGTAATAAAAAAAAAATATGCAAGTTCCCTATTGTTCCAACCTTGCTCTTATTCTACTGTTATTAAACATGGTTTGATCCTGTACAGATCCTGGCCACCTTGCAACTACATTCCTAACTTTTAAGTGAGCATCACAAATATCTTGAGTATTAATGGAGAAATAAGATTTTCGGTTTCGAAAAACTTCTGCATCCTCTCCACCTAAAAAAATTATTATTTCTTAAACTATTGGTCAATACAATTTTTATAAAACATTATCAGACCATTTAAACACGAATTTTTTCTTTGCTGATAGTTCTCAACTTCAAGTACATTTGTATATTTCTGCTGTATATACATAAGTACCCATTATGTTTATTTACTTTTAATACCTTAACAGAATTATTTACCTGGAGATTGAATTTTGATGTGAGTTCCATCCACACAGCCGAGTACCCGGGGAAATCTAGCAATATTATAGAATTCATTTCCAACTTGAATAACTTAATTCATGCAGTGTGGGCATATTATTTATATAATTTGGCCTCAATCGTACAATAGCATTTGTCACTTTCTCAACCACTCTAGAAACTGTGGTTTGATGAACACCTATAAAATCTCCGATACTGTTTTGATGCCCAGCACAAGCAAAGAACCGTAAAGTTGTTAACAGTTGGTTTATCGGAGATAGATTATTATTCCTAAAAAAATAAGACAATTAAAAATGTTAAAAATAATTACTTCATTTATTTATGATGAAAATTACAGCAGGTGTACTATTTTGATACAGGGTTGCCAGACGTCCCGATTTAGGCGGGACTGTCCCGATTTTAATCGATATATCCCATTTGTCCCGCTTTTGTCCCGCTTTCCGATTTGCACGTCGAAAATACCGATTTTTGAATAATTTTAAAAAGTGCAGATTTAACTTCAACCAAATATATAAACCTTATTCTTTAGTGGTAAATAAACACCTACTTTATTTTTATTAAACCCTATGTACAATGCAATGTACATGGTTGTTATAGTTTTCGTTAATTTGTTTGTTTTTGTGTATTTTTAGTTTACAATATATATTAAAGGAAAAAATTGTATGTCCTTTGAATTTTTTTGCGCGGCAATATCGAAATTTTTATTTGGGATGTTTGTCCTTGAAACAGTGAAACATATTTTTGACACAAATTTTTAACACATTAAAATATTATCCCCTTAAACACGTGTCACAGATTCACGTGTCCCGCTTTTTCATTTGCAAGATCTGGCAACCCTGTTTTGATACGTACAAATTATTATTAAAACTCCAATTCTTGTTCGATTTGCTGGAGGATATTTAGGGTCGTTCCTTTGGTAAGTCGAAATCTCCGATAGAAAGAAAGATGCGTTGTCCATTTCATCAAAATATTCACTTCTCTCATATCTGCGTCTTGGAAAACCAAAATTTATTATATCTAAAATTTCCTGATCATCATCTAAGAAAATATCATATTCTATATCCATGTTATTTTTAAAAATTACAAAAAGCACAGGACTAGTTTTGAAATAACCTACACATCCACCAACACCTGACACAGACAGGACAGATCCAAATGTAAGGTTAAGAAATTACGTAGTAGGCATGGCGTCGTTGAAGACCGGGCTCCGCCCCCGTGGGCCCCTTTTTTCTAGGGCTTCGCCCCTATCCATTGGGCCCCATTTTTAAATATACGTGTGTGGTGTCATTTTGATTGGTTTTGCGTACTGGTCCCCATTTTCGTATAGTTTGGCGCCCTAAGAGAGTCTGTGTACCCCACTTGTAGGACTTCGGCCTCCAGTGGAGCCCCCTTTTTAAAATATACGTGTGGGGTGTTATTTTTATTGGTTTTGCACGTAGGAACGAAGACCGGGCTCCGCCCCGTGGGCCCCTTTTCACCAACCTAAGCAAACCATCATTTTGGTGGGATCAAATTAATCGCGATATAAGATGCTTTTTGTTTACGGTGCATAAAAATATTAATCCATAATCGAGATCAAGCTATACTGATCTAGATTAAGCCCATCGCTGCATACGGGCGTTAGATACACCGAGCAAACGGGGGTTAGTCGCACTTTTTCTTTTCTAGTTCATTAGACAAAGATGTACGCGTAACCGAGTGTTCAGACGTATTTCCTAAGCAACCTGCAGAGACAGAAACATTTCTGAGCTCCAACACTCCAATACTATTTTATCTCTTTCTACTACCATTCTTGATTCAATTACGTATTTCCTTAACGTTCGCAAACTAGACCTCTAGGGTAAATGTTTTCATAACAAACAACAAATAAACAGGCTTCACGTGCGATACGCCCACAGTATACGGAACATCGAATCCTTTTTAATTCATCCATGCGTTAAACGGACTAAAAACTAGGAGTACCGCGTTTTGTATTCACTAATCAGATTGATGTTTTAGTTTTTAACCATAATTTTTATAGAACCTATTGGGTTTTTCCTACATTTTTGTTATTTTTTTCCTTTCAATTTTATACAGCGAAATAAAGAAATCTTCTAAAATAACATAATTTATGTGTTTTATTTCAAGATGTCACGCCGCTGTCTGCGTCAGGAGAAAGTAGCGACAAAGTAGCGATTTTTCACACCTTGGAGCGAATTTTTGCTTAGGTTAGGTTAGGCAACACTGTGTTCAATTTGTATTGACATTTGAGATATTTCTTAAGATGTAAGATGTGAGAGTTTGCCTTTGGCACCGTATACAGACAAAAGACAAGTAGAATCACTCTCGCTCAAGGTCTAGTCCGACCTGCCGTCGTTCGGCCCGCATCCCGCCTTGCTTCTAGCAGGTTGTTGGCTGGTTTTGTATCTCGTATTTCGATGCACTACCCCGACCAGCCGGTGCGTCGGCACATCGCTTTAGATCTCGAATCATCAAACGCCCGACGTCGAGTGCTTCTACTTGTCTTTGTCTGTATACGGTGCCTTTGGCTTCCGTTGCGTTAACATCTCTCGGTCGACTACATAGTTAGTTTCTGTCAGTTAAATGGGGAAAATGGCAACACGAAAACCCAGACAAATCTCACAAGCTGTCAACGTCGCCCACTTGAAATTGGAACTAGATTTTTGGGGTTTTTCTTTTCGGACTAAGTTTAAAAGTTTAATTGGATTTATTCAATTTTTAAAAACACTTGTACAAATTTTAACGTCAGGATACTAAGTTTATTAATTAAGAAACTGTTTGAAATATCAATTTTACGTCGATATTTTCAAAGAAGTTTTAATCTTGGCAGCAGTGCACCCACTTGACCCCTCAAGCGCAGTCAAAGACCAAAGTGTCAAACCGCCATTTTTCTTTCATCTGTTCCTGTCTGTAAAGCAGAGGCGTAGCTAGGGTGACTGGCGCCCCTGGCAAGACTTGAAAATAGCGCCCCCTCTTTGCTAAAAAGAGCGGGCGAGTGTTGGAAAACCAAAATTTATTATATCTAAAATTTCCTGATCATCATCTAAGAAAATATCATATTCTATATCCATGTTATTTTTAAAAATTACAAAAAGCACAGGACTAGTTTTGAAATAACCTACACATCCACCAACACCTGACACAGACAGGACAGATCCAAATGTAAGGTTAAGAAATTACGTAGTAGGCATGGCGTCGTTGAAGACCGGGCTCCGCCCCCGTGGGCCCCTTTTTTCTAGGGCTTCGCCCCTATCCATTGGGGCCCCATTTTTAAATATACGTGTGTGGTGTCATTTTGATTGGTTTTGCGTACTGGTCCCCATTTTCGTATAGTTTGGCGCCCTAAGAGAGTCTGTGTACCCCACTTGTAGGACTTCGGCCTCCAGTGGAGCCCCCTTTTTAAAATATACGTGTGGGGTGTTATTTTTATTGGTTTTGCACGTAGGAACGAAGACCGGGCTCCGCCCCGTGGGCCCCTTTTCACCAACCTAAGCAAACCATCATTTTGGTGGGATCAAATTAATCGCGATATAAGATGCTTTTTGTTTACGGTGCATAAAAATATTAATCCATAATCGAGATCAAGCTATACTGATCTAGATTAAACCCATCGCTGCATACGGGCGTTAGATACACCGAGCAAACGGGGGTTAGTCGCACTTTTTCTTTTCTAGTTCATTAGACAAAGATGTACGCGTAACCGAGTGTTCAGACGTATTTCCTAAGCAACCTGCAGAGACAGAAACATTTCTGAGCTCCAACACTCCAATACTATTTTATCTCTTTCTACTACCATTCTTGATTCAATTACGTATTTCCTTAACGTTCGCAAACTAGACCTCTAGGGTAAATGTTTTCATAACAAACAACAAATAAACAGGCTTCACGTGCGATACGCCCACAGTATACGGAACATCGAATCCTTTTTAATTCATCCATGCGTTAAACGGACTAAAAACTAGGAGTACCGCGTTTTGTATTCACTAATCAGATTGATGTTTTAGTTTTTAACCATAATTTTTATAGAACCTATTGGGTTTTTCCTACATTTTTGTTAATTTTTTCCTTTCAATTTTATACAGCGAAATAAAGAAATCTTCTAAAATAACATAATTTATGTGTTTTATTTCAAGATGTCACGCCGCTGTCTGCGTCAGGAGAAAGTAGCGACAAAGTAGCGATTTTTCACACCTTGGAGCGAATTTTTGCTTAGGTTAGGTTAGGCAACACTGTGTTCAATTTGTATTGACATTTGAGATATTTCTTAAGATGTAAGATGTGAGAGTTTGCCTTTGGCACCGTATACAGACAAAAGACAAGTAGAATCACTCTCGCTCAAGGTCTAGTCCGACCTGCCGTCGTTCGGCCCGCATCCCGCCTTGCTTCTAGCAGGTTGTTGGCTGGTTTTGTATCTCGTATTTCGATGCACTACCCCGACCAGCCGGTGCGTCGGCACATCGCTTTAGATCTCGAATCATCAAACGCCCGACGTCGAGTGCTTCTACTTGTCTTTGTCTGTATACGGTGCCTTTGGCTTCCGTTGCGTTAACATCTCTCGGTCGACTACATAGTTAGTTTCTGTCAGTTAAATGGGGAAAATGGCAACACGAAAACCCAGACAAATCTCACAAGCTGTCAACGTCGCCCACTTGAAATTGGAACTAGATTTTTGGGGTTTTTCTTTTCGGACTAAGTTTAAAAGTTTAATTGGATTTATTCAATTTTTAAAAACACTTGTACAAATTTTAACGTCAGGATACTAAGTTTATTAATTAAGAAACTGTTTGAAATATCAATTTTACGTCGATATTTTCAAAGAAGTTTTAATCTTGGCAGCAGTGCACCCACTTGACCCCTCAAGCGCAGTCAAAGACCAAAGTGTCAAACCGCCATTTTTCTTTCATCTGTTCCTGTCTGTAAAGCAGAGGCGTAGCTAGGGTGACTGGCGCCCCTGGCAAGACTTGAAAATAGCGCCCCCTCTTTGCTAAAAAGAGCGGGCGAGTGTTCAGTAACTTACAAAATGTATTCGTAGTCAAAACGGATTTTTATTATCAAATGAATTAATTTAAAAAATTGTTATTGTGTTAAAAACTTTACAAGTGTAAGTGTAAAATTCTTAAGTTAGATTCTTGGCAAGTTTATTTTTATTTGATAATAATTTGCAGATTTTGTTTATTAAAAAAAAAGAAATGTGTACCCAAATCAAATCAGACTTATTTCCACAAAATAAGCACATTGCACATTTACAGTTAATCAAGATGACTTAACGACAATGAAATTTAATTGCATAAATTTAAATGTAATGTTATTTTATCTCAGTTTATGTTTTTGAATATAATTTTTTCGATCTTATTCTTATTAGTATCAAAATCAGGTGATACATATGCCTTGACGATTAAGCGAAACCGTCGCGCCGTAGTGCGCCCCCCTGCTCCGGCGCCCCTGGCGGGGGCCATCCCTGCCAACCGCTTGCTACGCCCCTGCTGTAAAGAAGTGGTTTTCGTGAATCTTTAAAATCTCTTTGGCCTTTTTTAAGTTAAAAGGGATTCTTCCTATCCATCAGGTAAGTTAGATAATAATTCATAACACATTTGTTTGACTGGAATTTGATTTTATCCTAGAAGTTCAAAATTGAGTCCACCTGAGGGAGGACAGCAGGCAGGTAATGTAAGTGTAAATTGTGAATTTATTACTTGGGATTGATCAGCGATTATTGAGAATTTTCAGAGATAGAGTTCCATCATTTCAAGTTTTTACGTTGAAAGTTGTATATTATTAAGTCTTGTATATATCGAGCTTTCCTAAAGAAAAAGATTGGTAAAAAATTTTGGAATACCTACATCAAACAATGATTTTTTAATGAAATCCTTACTTTGAGATGCAGGTTATGAATCATGATACAAGTAAAAGAAGGTATGATATCAAGCGCTGTCAAATTCGCGCATGACGTCACCTGGTGAATTTTTTAAATTTATAACGGTCAATAGGAGAGTTTAATGTTAGTTAAAGGCGATTTTATATAAATTTTATTGGCAATACACTTTGCCTCCTGCTTATAATACAAATTTTATAGCATATAATTTAAAATAAGCATGTAAATAAAGGGATAAATACATACATTCATTGATTGATTGTCCACATCACAACCATACACAGCACATCTCATTTTTACTTTTAAACTCCTAAAAGTAATATAAAATCACCAAAAAATAGTTTTAAACACAACGCGATCTTTAAAGATGTGTTTCGTTTACAAAATATCGCGGAATCATAAAAATTAAAAATTTTGGTTTTGAGAATGATGACAAAACCCCATTTTACAATGGACAAATAAAGTATATCTATCTCACCTTTTTTCTTTATCATATTTTGAAATTTTGACAACTAGAAAAAGTTAGGTTAAGTTAAGATAAACAGCAACATGACATTTTGAGCATGTCCCATAAGTTTTTTCTGTAGTGTTGATAATAAACGAATAAACCTTTATTTTTCTGTGTAGAAAATGTTTGTATAAAGTGTTGGCCGCTTAAATTTATTTATTCTATAAATCTGTTACTGGCTAACAACTACCGAAAAAGTACGACAAGGCCGGGCATTGTGGAGATGATTAACCAGGAACCTGGATCCCAAATAGTTCGTTCGATAAAGAAGTCAGAGAGGAGGAAAGAATGAAAATTACCATACCATCTAACCAGGAACCTCAATCCCAAATAGTTCGATAAAGAAGTCAGAGAGGAGGAAAGAATGAAATTTACCCTACCCCTAATCATACAAAAATTTTGGTTTTCAGTTACAGTAAAAGTACCAGGGCAAAGTCTGTTTATCCTTCTAGAGCTAAAACTTTCAACATTTAATTGAGAAACTGTCACATTGAGCTAAACAGTTATAATTTTTATTTCTACAAGTACTTTAAGTTAAGAATTTCGCTGTTCGCAGGTTGAGGTAGGGTTTGTAGAATTTATCAGAGAATAGGGAATATTTCTTTAAACTCATGTTATGATTTATTTTAATAAAAAATCTTTACTCAATTTTGCTGAGTTTTCTTTATTTATTAAAAAAAATGCCCGTGCATATTAGGTATACAGAAATTAAGGCAGAATTAAATTATCATTCATAAGCACATGGTTATTGGGCAGTAGCTATCTTCAAATAGTAAAATTTTTACGTTTATAATCTGCTAGCAGTATCTATGCTAACAGAGTTATGTTAAAAAAAAATTAGTTTAAAGGCAGTGAAGGTTTCGAAGATTTTGGTAAGATATTATTATAAAACAGCACTCCAAAAGTAGGTACTTCAAAAGTTTATTATTTTTAATAGGAATATTCCTTCTCTTTCCAAACTCCTCTAGGTCCACATTGTTGTGAATGAGGTTTGTGTGTGTCCACGTAGAGCAAGAAAGACACTACTGTTATGAAAGAATAAACGTCTGTCTATTAACATTATGATAGTGGATATTTTGAAATGAAATTACAAAATTCTAAGTCTGCAGTAACAAACAAATGTAGCAAAAGGTGGAATTGGCAAGGCACTGATTATTGTTCATATCAACTGTAGGTTTAGAACACACATATATATATATATATATATATATATATATATATATATATATATATATATATATATATATATATATATATAAAGAATCTTATAGACTGATAGAGTTGCGATAAAAGACTGTGATGAAACAATCACGTGATATTTTTTTAGAAGAAATTTCTTCAGTTTTCTTTTAAACATTGTAATTTTTTTTATATTTTTTATTTCTGGAAGACAATGCATTTTAATACCAGAGTAAAGAATATACTTTTTTAAGAGTATTATTAAAACAGATGACTCTAGTAAGTTGATTAAGGATAAAGTGTAGGTACAGAGTTTAAAAAGACAAAAAAAAAACAATTCAATTTATATTTCAAAATTTATTTAAAGAAACAATTTAAAAATAACAAAAAATATAGGGTAAAACATACAGTTGTTGGCACCTATATAGTGATTGGCACCTAACTGATATTTTTGTCGGTTCTAAGGAGTTCAATAGATATGAAGTAAAACCAGTGGTGGCTGGTGAAATTTCAAAGTTGTATATCTCTGTTCCTACTCACAGGACCCATACCAAATTTAGGGGTTTCAATAGTGAGCCCAGTGGGAATGTATTGGTAAAGAGAAAAACATTTTGTAATTTGCGAAAAAAGTTAAATTCTTGGTGTGCCCCTCCTAAGAAAAAATTAACACGTCTAGGTATTGTATTTATTCTTTTTTCTGAACAGATTTTACATCATTTTGTCGACAGTTTTTAAATTTTGAGAGAAAAAAATGTGTTAGTAGAAAGTTATGTAGTATATTATGTTTATTGAGCTCAATAAAATAACATCACTTTCTACAAGTCCGTTTATTTACTGACTGGTGACCCCACGGATACCAAAACTAGCCAGAAGCACCCTATGACATAATGTCAACTACACAATATCTTACGGTGAGTCTACATTAAATAAGCATTATACTACAAGTTATAGTCATTTGAATTTTTTTAAGTCTAAAATATAATTAAAAAAAAAATTCACATGACTATAACTTTCTACTAATACACTTTTTTCTCTCAAAATTTAAAAACTGTCGACAAAATAAAGTAAAATTTGTTTAGAAAAAATAATATCTAAAATACCTAGAAGTGTTCATTTTTTTCTTAGGAGGGGCACAACAAAAATTTAACTTTTTTTCGCAAATTACAAAATGTTTTTTTCTTTACCAAAACATTCCCAGTGGGCTCACTATTAAAACTCCTAAATTTGGTATGGGTCCTGTAAGTAGGAACAGAGATATACAACTTTGAAATTTCACCAGCCGCCACTGAGTAAAACCAAGGACTTAAATCCAATGGCTCCTTCTCACTAGACTCCACAGGTGTTTCCAATTGGTTTTTGAGGAGTAACATCTTTTTCAACCTCTCCAAAATACCACGATGCCTCCGTAATGGTAACAACATAAGACATATCATTTATCCTGGGTCTTGAAATGTAAATGTAATGTAATGTAAATTAATTTGCCAGTTTCATGGTTTTCCTGCAAGTTCATTATTTTCTCTTCATTTTACTAAAAACAAAAAAATTAATAATAATAATAATAATCCGTCCATGTTTCGGATTATTATTATGAGTTCAATGTCCATAGTCCTTAGTAGAATGTGTAGGTAATCCTAACAGGGTCTAGCAATTTTCTGTTCAGATAACCCAGACATTACTGTATAGTATAACAGACAAAAAATGCAAACAAAATACTGGATAAAATATCTATTACGTATACATTAAAATATACCTACTAAGAAAATGATTGTAAAATCTTTCAAAATGTTAATTTGGGAAAACCAATACGTGCAGTTACTTACATATGTATATGCACCGCCTATTGCCAAAAGCTACTTGGGTTTAATTAAAAGCCTTATCGAACAAAGAATCTATCTTATCAATGCAGTACCTACATTTTTTTAAAGCACTCCACAGTGTTTTACATGTTAAACATTGTTTTACATTTTAAGCCCATGTTGGGTTCTATTGACATATATAGGATAGGGTTAAACTTTGACATTTTTCAGAGTTTGATTGGGAGAGTAAGATAGTGTTAATTTGCCAATATTATGTCAAAAATAGCTAAAAAATGCTTTTACTTTTTGAAAAACTTGTTAAAAATTTTCACATCCCTTGTAGTATTGTTTTTTACCTTTTCATACCAAGTACCTACCTAAAGGTTGATTGATAATAATTTTCTGACATTAAAAACTTTATGGACACAATTTTAAATGCATTTTTTAGCCTATTTGGCAAATTAAAATAACCTTAAGACTCTGAAATTTATATAATATTATGTCAACTTTTATCTCAATACTTCTAATATAACAGGGCCTAACTTGGGGTTGTTCACATGGAAACAACGCATAAATAAACCATTTACAGACCACAGGAATATTTTGAAATTGCTTTGATACCTATTATTATTACTAAGATCACGATACACTTACAACAGTATGCTTACGCTATGACGTCACTTCGAGGGGAATCCTAAATTGATTAGACGCTTGCACTCCTTGTACATAAGTACAGGTCAGTTTATTGTCGGGTAGTGTGTTGAGTTGACATTTATTAAAATATTAGTACAGGACAGCTTATTGTTGGGTAGTTTGTTGGGTTAATAATAATAATAATAATAATAATAGTTTATTGGTGCCAATTACACAATAAGCGTTTACACAAGTCAATATACAAAAAATAGAATAAAAATCCTCACTACAAAATATGTTTGAGTAAAGAAATTACAAAACAAACTATCCTTACATATATTGAACAAACAACATATTAAAATAGTACATTAAAAATTAAGAATATTAAAAACATATCAAAAATTAAAAATGACAGATCACAACCCAAGTTGTGATGTGTCACACTTTAGGAAGTCATCTACTGTATAAAAGGTTTCCCCCTCCAGGAACCTCCTCACTCGATCTTTAAAATTTTTTATTGGGAGCAATCTTATTGCAATCGGTATTTTGTTGTAGAACTTAACCCCCAGGAAATCAGGTCCACCCTGACATCTCCTCAGCCTCCGATATGCCACCTCTAAGTTATCCCTATTTCTGGTGTCATGGTTATGTATGACACTACGTGACGTGTATTTATCCTCATAGGTCTTAATGTACAGCAGATTTTCAAGGATATAGACAGACGGGAGGGTAAGAATCCGAAGAGAGCGGAAGGCATCCCTGCAGTCCTCTCTATATGAAAGGCCAGCCACAATCCTGATGGCTCTTCTCTGAAGTGCAAAGACTCTGCGAGTATGTGTTGAATGTCCCCATACTAAGACTGCATACGAAAGTATTGAGTGCACGAGAGCAAAATATGCAGTCCTCAGCACCCCAGGGGAAACAGAGTTCTGTAGCCCCCTCAGAGCAAAGACACTCTTTCTAAGTCTCTGGCATACATAATCTACGTGGGCATCAAATTTAAGCCCCCTATCGACCTGAATTCCCAAAAATTTTACACTGGCAAGGCTCTCAGGCTTGCTAGATAAGTCTCTCAGGGAGAAATACATTGTGTGCGTTTTATCTTTATTTAGTAATAGCCTGTTGGCCTTGAACCAACTTTCCGCCTGTGACTGTGCCACCCCCAGCCTCTCAGTGACAGTATCATATGAGGTCCCACTACAGGACAAAGACGTATCATCAGCGAAGAGAGTGAACGTAGCTGCCGGGTCCACCAATGGTAAATCATTAATGTATATGAGAAATAGAAGTGGTCCTAAAATTGACCCTTGCGGGACACCGACATCCATCACCCTCTCCCCCGACGACACCCCTCCCACCATAACTATTTGGGTTCTGTTTTCCAAGTATGACTTTATTAGTTGTACACTATCTGGGTGAAAATTGTAGCACTTAAGCTTAGATAAGAGAATACTGTGGGTGACACAATCAAAGGCTTTGCTCAAGTCGCAGAGAGCAGTTGCATTATACTCTTGCTTCTCAAATGAATCCATCACATCAGAGATCAGGCTAAGAATTCCAAGAGAGGTATTCTTACCCCTTCTAAAACCAAACTGGTCCGGCGTAAAAAGAATATTATCCTCAAAGAAAGAAGTCATCCTGTTTGCCATACAAAGACTTTCGAGAAAACAGGCAACAGGGATATTGGTCTGTAATTTGAAACCAGAGTGCTGTCCCCATTTTTAAAGATTGGAACAACTTTTGCTTTTTTCAATTTTGAAGGAAATATACTCTTTTTAAAACACAGATTTACTAGCTTTGCTACTGGAATGTATATTAGGTTTTTTATACTTTTTACTACCTTCATATTGACTCCGTAGATGTCTGAGCTATTTTTATTCTTTAACTTGCTAATAATATCCCGAACCTCAATATATGAAACTTCATTAAATTGGAAAATTGGACATGATGTTGTATAGTCAGTAACATTGTGAAGAGGATCGATATCAGCCATCCCCATACCGCCGATCAGGTTCTTGGCCACTGTAGCAAAGTAGTCATTAAAAACCTGAGGTGACAGAGAAACTGCCGTGTTCCCCACTCTGTCACCCCTCTTTCTAGATTGGTTAATTAACTTCCACATTGTTTTAACAGGGTTTGGAGCTGTATTAATCAGATTATTATTGTACTGTATTTTTGCTAATTTAAGTGCTTTTTTGTAATTTGTCTTTAATCTTTTTAGTTCTGTTTGAGCATACTCCGTTCTATTCCTCTCACAATATTCATTTAACAAAGCTATTGTGTCCCTCTGATTTCTAAGTTCGTTGTTAAACCAACCAATGTTCCAAGATTGATCAGACCGAACTGGGGTTGACGCTTATTAAAATATTATTGTCATATTTCATTTGATTAGGTAAGTGCCTTGTTAATTTAAGATTCTCACTCGAAGTGACATCAAACGTAGCATACCGTTGTAAGTGTATCGTGACTAAGATACTTATAAATAGGTAGGTACCATTATAAGATAATGTGAATGCTTACAAAGAAGAAAAGGTTTAATGCTACCATAAAAATTATATAAAAAATACTTGAAAGTTTCTGACAGTTTATTTTTTTAAGTACTATGTATACCTACGGTCGCATTTGATTTTAGCTGCTTGCCTTATAAACAAAGAAGGCAGGAAGCTGTCGGGAAAATTCCGTTTTTACTTACAGTTTTCCTTCATACTGGAAATAATTTGTGAGCATTCTGAAATAGTCTTTTTTGGTACTTACCTTCTGGATGAGCAACTATACATACTCAACACATTCACATTCAGCTGCAAACTCTGGGTCCTGGAAAAGGTAGAGTTCTTTTGTAATGAAACTTTATTTCTTTTGTAATGAAGCTTTATAAATATTTATTAGCATTTCCTTTGGCCTTCACATTTAAGTTTTTTTGTCGTTTTCTTGGTGGGGATAAGGCCCTTTCGGTGGAGGTTCCTGGGATATCGTCGATTCCATTCCACTTAGCCATTGGGAATACAAAATGGGCACAAACAAGGCAAAACTACACAAAAAATACGAGTCTGTGACATTTTAGCAACATAGAATTTTTAGAGGTTATGTTATGGTATGTCAGATCCAATGTCGCCAGGTTGTCTCAGATACCAGACCAATTTATGGTTGTATTAGAATTTGTTAACGTGGATTGAAATCGTAGTGCTTTATAATTTTATTTATTAATTTAATTTCTGAATTAGTTTAAAACAAATAATTATTATTAGGTAATTGCACATTTTATTCCAAAAATTTGGCAACCTTGCAAGAGGTCCCCAGCCGGGGAACGTAGTTACAGTTCATCCTCCAAATGGCAACATCTCTTTATTTGATACATTAAGTTAACAAAAGACGACGATATAACTCTATAGTCGATTCTATGTTAGGAACTCACGTAGCTCGATCGTTTAATGTCAAATGTAATACCGATGAGCACCAGTCGCTCCTACTGACGTTTTTTAACAATATTGCAGGCCTTGCAGGGTTTTATTTGATTTTACAGTGATCTTATGATATAAAGGTGTTCTAGGAAATGCAGCAAAACCAGGAAATTTCTCAAGAATAAAAAATATACACGCATATACATGCGTAAGTAGACAAGTTAAACTAAACGAACTTCAACGTGAAAACATCTGGACTGCCATGTGTATATTTTTTCCTTGTGTAAGCTGCCCATTTAATTTGACCAATGAGATGAATTTTTGTTCATTTGTTTTTTCTGTCATTTTTCTCAAAAGTCTCCAGGTGACGTCAGATATCATATCTTCGTTATGAATGTGAATTTTCGTTAGTATAATTCCATTGTTTTATGAACAGCAGCCGATTCAAGATGGCGAATACGTCAGACGTGTCGAAAAATCGCTCCCAAAAAGTTGGTGAAATTTCAAATATAGTAACGTGTTTTTACTGTAAAAATAGTGTTACAACGAAAGTACAATGCAAGAGATGTTACGAAATCTATCATCCTTCATGTTTTAAAAGGGCACAAGAGAAGAAAAGCTCGGCGTGCCGTCATGAAGAATTTACAATGCAACCAGAGGACAGCCCAACAATTACTGGATAGACAAAGAATCCCTTTTACAAAGAATTATTGAAGAACTGGAACACAAAAATAGACTAATACTAGAAAACTGTGAGTTACTCAAAGAAATGATTTTGTTTTTGGAGGAAAAAGTTAAAAATTGGGTTATGGCTCCAATAAAATTGCCGCCAAAAGTATAAATGTCAGTTACGTCACAGAAGATATCGAAGCTACTTCCCCGGAGGTCATTATATCTACTCCGGTTAATGGGGAAGCAACTACTTCGATTTTACCAACAAAGCCAACCGTCCAAACTAATTCCGAACCACATGAAAATAAAAAGAAGAAGCACAACATAACCTCTACCCAACATTCAAATAATAACAGGAACAATCAACGAAATGTGATTAATAAAAATCCACCAAAAATAAAGGCGCAGGATGTTCAGAAAACACTTGAACATGTTGAATCAATTTTAAACGAGGAAAATAATGAGGATGGAGATAACTGGCAAACACAGAGCTCAAGACGATTACAAGGGCAAAACAAAATAAGTAGACCAAAGAAAAGATTAGGCACGTCAGATGATAATTTCAGTGGTTTCAAAGGAGTTGAAAAAAGACTCTGGATTTACCTGTATCGAGTGGAACGAAGTGTTAACACAGAAATAAGGTAATTATTCGGATTATTGTATGCACCGAATTTTTTCATGAAATTTTGCACAGACCCTAATTTTGGGTCGTAGAACACGAATCCGAAGTCAGTTTTTGGCGGTCTCGAATGGTTTTTCCGCAAAAATTTTTTTTAACTTTTAGGTTACCTTTTTTTATAGATTCCTTTAAGTTTCGACACTTTCACTTAAACATATCTGTACACTTATAATTTTTATTTTATTTCGTCACACAAAACACCACATTTAGCCAGAAATAGTTAAGAAAATTGCTTTTTCCTATATAAAATTCCATTGTATTTGCTAGTAGACGCCATTACGTTCCCAGCTGTCAAATGTCCGGCGTTGCCAGGTTTACTTATTTTTCAAGAAAAAGTTGTAAATTAGGAATAATAAAAAAGCTAACCATAACAAACTAAAGTTACTATTCTGTCCAACTTAGTCAACAACATTTTTTAATTTTAACCTACATCAGACCTAACCAAAATCCTATTGATCAGTAATCCAACACCTGCATGCTGATGCATGCAACCCAACCTGAACAAAAAGGTGTATACCCAACCCAAGCAAACCTGAGCAAAAAGGTGGTCAGGTTAGCTCAGTTTTCATTGATATAGATACATATATATCTATATCAATGAAAACTGAGCAAACCTGACCACCTTTTTGCTCAGGTTGGGTGAGTAAAAAGGTGGTCAGGTTTGCTCAGTTTTCATTGATATAGATATATATGTATCTATATCAATGAAAACTGAGCAAACCTGACCACCTTTTTGCTCAGGTTGGGTGAGTAAAAAGGTGGTCAGGTTTGCTCAGTTTTCATTGATATAGATATATATGTATCTATATCAATGAAAACTGAGCAAACCTGACCACCTTCTTGCTCAGGTTTGCTTGGGTGTATACACCTTTTTGCTCAGATTTGGTTCCATTTTTAAAGCACCTGTCTGTCACTATTGCTGGCTAAATACTAAACTAAAGTGCTGTTACTAGGGAAAATAAAATGGCAATATTGCCATCTCTTTTTCGGATTTAAGAAATACTAAACTAAAGTGCTGTTACTAGGGAAAATAAAATGGCAATATTGCCATCTCTTTTTCGGATTTATTCATGGAAACCGTTAAAACTTGAGGGAAACACAATTTGTAAATTTGGCAACTGCGCGTCTTTCCATCAGAATGTGTAACAAGGAATTGCGTGTTTATTTTTTTCAGTTTTTTGATATTTTCTCTGTTTTTTTAATGTGTCTCTACATAAATTTGCCTAAATATGGTTCAGAAAAATAGTGTGTAATGACTTGTATAGATGTGTTTAAGGAAAAGTGCCGAAATTTAAAGAAATTCATTGAAAAACCTAACCTAAAAGTTAAAATATTTTTTTGCGGAAAAACCATTCGAGACCGCCAAAAACTGACTTCGGATTCGTGTTCTACGACCCAAAATTAGGGTCTGTGCAAAATTTCATGAAAAAATTCGGTGCATACAATAATCCGAATAATTACCAGAAATGGTAATGGGCTATATTAAGAAAAAACCAGGGTATGAAACCGTTAACATCAATGTGAGTGAACTTCCGACAGAAGTAACAAAAAATAAATGTTTCTTGGTCACTGCGCCATTCGACCGAAGGAATGACCTGTACAATCCTAGTTTTTGGCCAAAAAACGTGGGGATTAAACGTTACGACTTTAAATTACAAAAAAACTACAAAGCCCAACAGACAAACTCTATTTCACCAGCTTCCAGGGTGATAACAGTATAAAAACAGACACGCAGTCACTACAATTAAATCTAGTGAATGATATCAATATGCTTTTTCTGAATATTCGAAGCCTACGTAGAAAAATTGATGAATTGGAACTTCAGATAGAAAATAAGAACTATGATGTCATATGTCTTTGTGAACATTGGTTATCAACACCAGCCATTGAGAACTATGGATTGCCTAACTATGGCTTAACAAGCTACTTTTGCCGCTCAGACGCAGAAGGAGGAGGTGTGCTTATTTATACCAAATACAACCTAAATGCCAAGAAAATAATGGCCATAGACAGCTTCTCGCTAGAAAAACACTGTGAAGTGACCGCAGTTGAAATAAGAAATCCAAATATCGTCATTTTGTGTGTGTACAGATCACCAAATGGTCAGCTGGACTCATTCTTTGAATACTTTACAAAAACTCTTGATTTTCTGTCACATCAGAATAAGCCTATATTTATATATGGTGACTTTAACTTAGATATACTTTCAGGTGAGCTGGGTTCGGTCGAGTTTTCCCACTTAATCAGTTCATATGGGTTTAAATTCTTGGTACATGAGGCAACTAGAATATCTAAAATTAGCAAAAATAGCTGTCTCGATAACTGTATAACTAACAGTCTGGATGACTGTAAATATCACCTGTGGTGGGACACATATGTCGGATCACATGGCAATATCAAACACTTATAATAATTGCACAGGTAAAAGAACAAATAACAACACTTCTAACATTCAATATAGGCCTTATTGTAAAGAGAATGTGGCTTATTGTGTGCGTACTTTGCAGAATACTGAATGGTCTTCACTTTTATCCGAGTCATACGATGTTGACACATCATTTAATATCTTTTTGGAACGTCTTCTAACTATTATGGATGAATGTTTCCCAAGAAAAACTAAAACTATTCATAATAGAAATAAAAACAACAACTGGTTTAATAACGAATTAAAAATTTATAGAGATAACCTAAATTTTTTAACCACTTTTAACAGGCAAAGTAGGAACATTGATATCTCTGACTTAATAAATAAACTAAAAAAAGACTATAAAAACAAAATAAGTAAAACAAAAAATAGATTTTACTCGGACAGAATATTGGGTAGTGTCAATAAACCTAAGGCAGTGTGGAATATTATTAATGACACCAAAAGCAAGACAAAAAAAAATTCAGAATCTAACATTACACCAGAGGAATTTAACACCTTTTTTGTTAATATTTCTGACAATATTACAGCCACCCTACAAAAAACAGGACAAGACCCTTCAAGCGTGACTTCTAGGTATATACACAATAACTTTACTCTTTTCTTAGATCCGGTGGATCCGGCAGAGATAGGCGACATAATTAGGTGTATGAGTAATAGCTCAGCTAAAGATATATTCGGGTTAAGCAACAAGATTTTAAAACAAATTAGTGACGGTATAGTTTTGCCACTTTCAATTATTATTAATAAATGTTTTGGTTCAGGTGTTTTTCCCAAAAAACTAAAAGCAAGCAGGGTAACTCCTATATTTAAAAGGAAGGGTGACGAGAATGATCCTAGCAATCATCGTCCTATCTCGATAGCCCCTGTCTTATCGAAACCAATAGAAATAAGTTTAAATAATAGATTAATACGTTTTTTAGAGAGGGGCGACTTGCTTTCCCCAAGTCAATTCGGGTTTAGAAAGAAGATGTCAACTACTGATGCGTTGAGTGGGTTGGTGGGGCACGTGGTCGGATGCTTCGAGAGGGGTGAGTCTGTATCTGCAGTATTTTGCGACCTCTCGAAGGCATTCGACTGTGTGTCGCATCGGATCCTGCTTGATAAGCTGATTTGTTATGGCATAAGGGGCAACTCTCTATGTCTTGTGCAGTCATTCCTCTCTGATCGCACACAGGTTGTTGACTGTGGGGGGAGGGTTTCCTCGGCTTTTCCCGTCACAGCAGGAGTACCACAGGGGTCAATTCTTGGCCCGCTTTTGTTCATCTTATATGTTAACGAACTGCCGGTTGTTTTTTCCGAGGTTAGGTCTATTCAGTATGCGGATGACACAACCTTACTTGATCATCACACTAATACCACCCAGCTTCAGACTACAACAGACTTGACACTACAAAAACTTCACGGTTGGTTTGCAGACAATAATTTATGCCTTAATCTTGACAAGACAGAACTAGTTACCTTTTCCCTAAAAGAACGAGAAGAGAATAAAAACGTTAAATTTCTTGGTATCTTTTTAGATAACAGACTATCCTGGAAAAATCATATCAACCAACTGACAAATAAGCTAGCATCTGTACTCTTTTTGCTGCGTAGAATTGCTCAGGTGACTCCGATTGAGGTGTCTAGAACTGCATACATGGGTTTTTTCCAATCGAAAATATCTTATGGGCTCATTTTTTGGGGAAACTCAACGGAATGGCACCGGGTGTTTAAAATGCAAAAGACCGCGCTCAGAATAATAGGTAAAAAGAAACCTACAGATAGTTGTAGACCACTATTTAAGGAATTTAAAATACTAACCATGCCTGGTCTATATATTTACCACTGCCTAACGTTTGTTAAAACACGGGAGGCTAATTTCATAACAATCAATAGTCGACATGAATACAGCACCCGATACGGTGAAAACCTATTAATGCCTCAACATCGGCTTACCTTAACCCAGAAAGGCTATAATAATGTCGCTATTAAACTATACAACTGCCTACCAGTTAATTTAAAAACCACCTCGGTCAATACATTTAAGCATCGGGTTAAACAGCTGATTTTGGAGATCTGTCCATACACTCTTGAAGAGTTTATTGTTGGTCTAGCTATGTATAATGTTTGATTATTTTTATATGTTATATGTATCTCAGTGTCAATGAATTATATTTGTATAATCATTTATAAGTGTCCTTGTGGAAACCATATTTTGTCAATATTTTATATATATTTTATTTTATTTATATTTTATTTACCTAACACTGAAATTTGTTTGACGATGCTAAGCATTTACTCAAATGTACTTAAGCAAATAAAGCATTATTATTATTATTATTATTATTATATTATTATTTAAAATTGTTCGGGTTAGAGACTTTTCAATCAATGAGGATTGTGATAATGTGGCTAATATTTGTATTTTTCACACTGAGTTGCTGCCATGTTTAACGTTTTGTATCTTAAACATACAAGTGGAATGTTAGTAGTGGTAAATAAACTGGTAGACAATTGATGCACCACATTATTTGAAAAATTTCTTAACATAGAATTATTTAAAAAGTGATAAAATGTACCTAATTGATATTTTAACGGTACAAGTAAGATTTTAATATTCAAATATTTTTAGTTGAGACCCTGTACGACTTTATTTTAGATGTAGAAAAAAATGTTTATGTAATATATGAGCCGTTCAGAGGAAAAGTGGTATAACGTACAAGCAAACCGCCATGCAGTTAGACCACTTTTCCTCTGACCGGCTCATTTAATAGGTATGTAATAAAAGAAAAATCTTTTGTTTTACCCACACGAGGTGGTTTTTCTGCACATGTGAATTATTGACATTTTAAAATTTGCATTTATTGTGTGTTAGCAAGCTGTAGTGTTTTAAGGGTCTAATAGAAATAACCTAAAAACCTCATATTCATAATTTCGTTAGTCTAATTCGCAAATCACATAAGTCCAATTTTTTCCATAATCGAGTTAGTGGCACCATCTATTAGACAATATAAATACCTACACACTCGAATGTCAAACAAGTCCGAAAGAATGTTTTTAAATCGGCAATAACGGAAACAAAATATCACACATGTCCAATATGTGTATTAGGCAATTCGCAAATCACATTAGTCCGTCAGTGTAAGCAGAAACAGCTGCATGCTAAAACTCGTCTTAAGATTTGTGCAGTTTTTGCCGAAATAAGCGAAGAAGTGTGTTTGAGGTCTACTTTTATTTTACAAGTAAGTACCGAATATTGAACATTTTTTACTATTATTTACCATAGTTTTAGGTTGTTACGATTTTAAAGCAATTTTAGTACGTCTGTGGAGTTGTGTGATTTTCCCTTTAGGTAAATATCTTTACGGATGGAGTTGTGTGCTTTTCTTTAATATATTTTTGGGTGGCTGTGGAGTTGTGTGTATTTCCCGTTAGTAAGTTCGGCTTTCTAGACGGAGTTATGTGTTTTCTTTTGTTAATATTGGCGCAAAATTCTAATAATTATCTTTTTGCTTTCTGCCCCCGAAACATGTTTAATTATAATTATTAACGCCACAGAACTATAATTTTTGGAGTATACTTTGTATTACTTTCCCCCATACTACATTTATTAGTTATTCGTTTGTTGCGTTAATAAATAATCAAGATTATTATGTATATTTTTTCAGAATGCCGTTCAATGCAAGGACTTTAAAAATTATGAGTATGTCAGTAAAGGAAGAAAATGAAACTATAAATCTACCCAATCTTTGTCGAAATTCTAAGAATACAATGCAGACTATCCAGCCGTCCATATTACCTTGCTAAGAATTAGGTCGTCGAGGTATTTCAACAGATGTGGCTGATACAATTTTACATCCCAGTAATACTCATACATTGGAATTAGCCGTCTGCTCTCCAATCTTAGAACAGCAACAACTATTGGATCAAGAATTAGGTCTTTCCGAATTTCGTAATGGATCATTGGTATTGTTGGAAGAACCAGTTAATGCTAAAACCTTTGAGGATGTCCAGATTTCTCGAAACATCACTACTTGTAATTTAAGTCTATCGCATGAGTTAAATCAGTATAATATATTATCTTTTCAAACAGTTCCTAATGTTCAAATTGAGTACATTAATTCATGTTCTCCAAAACAAAGTTCACTTCCAGAAAAAAATGATAAGGACCAAGATGAAACGGAAGAAAATGAAACTAACAAGAATGTCTACAGAGAAAATGACCGTGATCTAGAAAATGATTTATTTCAAACACAAAATGCTAAGGACCAAGATGAAACGGAAGAAAATGAAACTAACAAGATAGTCTACAGAGAAAATGACCGTGATCTAGAAAATGATTTATTTCAGACACAAAATGCTAAGGACCAAGATGAAACGGAAGAAA
This sequence comes from Philopedon plagiatum, assembly GCA_963971165.1. Classification (NCBI taxonomy): domain Eukaryota; kingdom Metazoa; phylum Arthropoda; class Insecta; order Coleoptera; family Curculionidae; genus Philopedon; species Philopedon plagiatum. Next base: position 61,848,693 of record OZ020189.1, on the reverse strand, counting down.
ATGAAACTAGCAAGATAGTCTACAGAGAAAATGACCGTGATCTAGAAAATGATTTATTTCAAACACAAAATGCTAAGGACAAAGATGAAACAGAAGAAACTGGAAATGACATAGAAGATAATGGTGGGTTAGAAAATAATATACAGCAATATGGTTTTGAAGAGAATCTTGACATAAGAACGAGACGCAAAAGACAACACGTTAATGACGACGACTGGGGCAAGAACAGCAATAAAAAGAAAAGGGAAAAACGAATGCCGTATTTGGGAAAAAATAAACAAGCAGAATCATGGGATTATGGTGTCAGAAGGCAAAGAAAAACCTTGGGACCACAATGCCATTGTAAACTATCAGGAAACAGTTCGAAGCTTAAATGTCGTATTTTTGAAGAGGAAGATAGAAAGGCCATATTTGAATCTTTTTGGAAACTGTCTTGGAAAGAAAAAAAACTCTACGTGAAGCTGCTTTGTAATAAGACTGAAACTAAAAGAAGTAGAAACAGAAAAAATGAAGATCAATCTCAAAGAGATTCAACATACTTTTATTTTTTGATTAAAAGTGACGAAAAGCTTAGAGTTTGCAAAACAATGTTTGCAAATACCTTGGCACTAAAAGCCTGGACCATTCATAATTGGCTTAAATCCTGCGACAAGGTTAATGATGGACCTACTCCTGAACAAAATACAGAGGTAGTTTCAGACGCAAGACCTCTGAAATCGTCCGAGAAGAAGGCCCATTTAAAAGAGTTTTTTGAATCACTTCCCAAAATGGAATCCCATTATTGCAGGAAGTCTAGTAAAAAATTATATTTGGAGCCCAAATGGAGATCAAAATCAGAATTATATGCTTTGTATAAAACTGAATGGTGCCCAAACCTTAAGGAAGAGCCATTGTCTATTACTATGTTTAGTCACATGTTTGAAGATTTAAATCTTAGCCTATTTACTCCAAAAAAGGATGAATGTGACGTGTGTGTTTCATTTAGAGCTGGAAATGTTGCACAAGCAGAGTATGATTTGCATATAGTAAAGAAAAATGAAGCAAGGGATGAAAAAGAAAAAGACAAATCTAATGGTGACAAAAATACAGCAATTTATACAATGGACATGCAAAAGGTGTTACTTTGTCCTCAATCCAACGCGTCAGCCTTATATTTCAAAATGAAGCTGGCCGTGCACAATTTCACAGTATTTGATTTAAAAACCAAAAAAGGTTATTGTTTCATCTGGCACGAAGCCGAAGCTGGGTTAACCGCAAATATTTTTGCTTCAATTCTGTGCCAATTCATAGAAAAACAGTTAGCGTCAAATAACAACATCGACCAAACTACAAGAAGTACTTTTATATTCTATAGTGATGGCTGTACTTGCCAAAATCGGAACTCGACCCTTGCAAACGCATTATTAAATTTGGCAATGGACAAACAAATTACAATACTTCAAAAATATCTATTGCCAGGGCACACTCAAATGGAGTGCGATAATATGCATTCGAAAATAGAAAGGAGAATTAAAGGTAGAAAAATAAACCTTCCTGCAGATTACGTACAGATATGTAGAGCTTCCAGCTTGGAGCGAAATGGTTATGAGGTATCTTACCTAGACCACACGTTTTTTAAGAAATTTGATTCTGTAAATTTTGTTAGCTCGATTAGACCTGGGCGGAAAGCTGGCGACCCTACTGTAATGGACATAAAAGCATTAAAGTATAACCCAGATGGAAAAATATATTTTAAAATTAGACACACAGATGAGTGGAATGAACTTCTATGCAGGTATAACAAAAGTGCAAAAGTTACCAAATTTGAAGATCTTCCTCCTGTCTATAAGACACCAGTAGGAGTAAAAAGCGACAAATACGGTCATTTAATGGCGCTTAAAACCACTATGGAGTCAGACTATCACACCTTTTATGATAATCTTGTTGTTCAACCCAAATAGTTCACTTTATTTTTGTTGCAAATAAAACTAGTTTAAATATAGACAACTTTTATTTATTTTCCCACTTTTCTTTAAAATTTTTATTTACATTGTATCTGGTACAAATCACACAACTCCGTAACAAATTTTGTATTTAATGGTGCAAAACCAATAAGTCCACTTATTAGAAAATAATACTAATTTTTGATAAACAAATCTTTTGTCATTATAGAGAGTTACTGTTATAATGTATCTTGTAAATTTTATCCACTTAGGCTTTAAAAATAATATTGTGTGAAGTTTTTTACATCTCCTGCAAAATTTGTGAAATGTGACTTATGTGATTTGCGAATTAGACTAACGATTTGTGCCTTAAGGTAAGAAATTTTTTTAGAAAACTGATTTTTGGCATAAAATTACCAAACTTATTATTTCATATTATGTGGAGTTTGAGGTTAGCATTATTTGTTGTATTTAAATTGCTATTGGGATGAAGGAAACTAGTTTTTGAATTTGTAAGCAATATTTTATTATTTAGCACTGTATTGTTCCAATTTTTTAAAATTTTGTACCACGTAACCAAAAATTTGAAGAACTACTAAAGATGAAAAAAAGGCCACTTGAAGATGCTGCTATGCAAAATATGTACTCGTATAAATATAATATTAATATTTGGTACTTATCGAAAACAAAATCTATATGTAGTTAATTGTTACCAAAAATAAAAGCATTTATTATTATTATTCAATTGGATTTTTGTTTACGATTTCCAATTTTAGCTCGTTTTAAATAAATTTTACTTTTTTATAACTTTTGGATTTTATTTACCCTTTCTTCATTTAAAGAGTCTTAGTTCAGTTGCACAGACAATTTGATTAAGAATTAAAGTAATTAGACTAATGTGACAGCATTCATGTTGATGTCGCTGCCTAAACGCCAATTAAATTTAGTACTGGATTAAAAATTTTGAGAAACATGTTACAGCTCAAGATTTTTAATTAAGTCATATGTTTAATCAACCTTAAAATGTAATAATTAGGGTTGAAACATCGTTCAAAATGTTAAGCTGAAAAGATTCTAAATTAAATGTAAGGTAACGCTTTAAGCGTCGTACTGAAATTTAGTGTGGTTCTCGAAATTCTTAATGTGTTCTAAAGGCCTTTTAAATGTATTACTCATTGTATGTTACAGAATAACAGGTATAAGTAGTAAAATCATTGACAAAAATGAACATTACCTATTTTTCTCTTAACTTGGGGAAATTGTTTTATCGGGTAAGTCAAACTACTTGTTAATTATCCCTGATATAGATTACTATGAATAAGTCAAATGTTTAAGTAGGTCTTTAGAACACAATACAAATTTGGAGATCAACACTATTTTTTTGTGCGTTGCTTAAGCGTTACCTTTAATAATTTAAAAAATTTAGAATGGGTTTCCCGCGCAAAGTTATCTCAGTCGGTAAAGAGGTTAGCTGTTTTACCAGCAGTTTTTGACACAAGGATCTGTCATTTTGGTTACTAAACAGTGTTGCAATTCAGCCCACTTGAAAACAGCTGATATTCGTGTTTCGACGGAAATACACTGTTTCGTGTTTTCTCAAACCCTTTTATTTTCTTTGGTTAGATTTCGGGTTAGATCGCCTAGAAGCGGTGAGTAGAGTGTTTTGTGACGGAATACGAAGGGAAGCTCCACGCCTGTTGAGGGGAGTCTTTACCAAATCCAAGGGGTGTGAGCGACGAGGCCTAAAATCCCTGTTCGTGCTGCGTTTTCTCATCCACACAAGGTAGACATGTGACGGCCATGTCTTGTGAGAGGAGCGTAGGGCGGAAGTGTGGCTGAAAGAAAAGGTCATGCGCAATAGACTCTACCAGAGGCGGGAAACTCCATAACCTCAACTGTGCCAAACCGCAAAACATTGACGTTTTGTCACTTTTAATCATTGTTATTGTTTGTATTCGGAATCTCCGAGGGTACATACCCGACAAATCGGAGATTCTAAAGGAATTACCACCCAAACTGGGTAACGTATAAGCCATCCCTAAGGGTAGCTAGGGCTCTGGTTAAGCGCCGGACCGGGTGGAGAGCTGGCCAACCTGTCCCATGGACGAGGGCCAATAACTGGGGAAGAAAGAAAGAGATTAAGATGTCAATGAGATTTCCTTTCATTTGTATTTGTAATTTGTTTGTAATAAAAATAATCAATTATTGTGAAATAAATATAAAATCCGGCAAGCGTTGTACGAGTAAATTTCGAGAAACTGTGTTATTCTTCTTCCACAATTTCCGTAAGTATGGGAACAGTAGTAGTACTTTAATTGTTTTTTGTATTTGCTCAATTTGATCATATTTGAGCATATTTTTATTTATTTATTTTACTTTAGGTCTGTTCATTTGTGTTGCATAAAACTGCACTAACCTACACTTTATTGTTTAGAAGGCACACAAAAAATCAGGGTAATTATTGATATTACTGGAAACAGCGAATTTTTTCATGAAATTTTGCACAGACCCTAATTTTGGGTCGTAGAACACGAATCCGAAGTCAGTTTTTGGCGGTCTCGTAAAAAATTTTTTTTTTTTGCTCACCCAACCTGAGCAAAAAGGTGGTCAGGTTTGCTCAGTTTTGATTGATATAGATATATATGTATCTATATCAATCAAAACTGAGCAAACCTGACCACCACCAAAAAGGTGGTCAGGTTTGCTCAGTTTTGATTGATATAGATATATATGTATCTATATCAATCAAAACTGAGCAAACCTGACCACCTTCTTGCTCACCCAACAAATTTAAAGAAATTCCTTGAAAAAGCTAACCTAAAAGTTTAAAAAAAAATTTTACGAGACCGCCAAAAACTGACTTCGGATTCGTGTTCTACGACCCAAAATTAGGGTCTCTCCAAAATTTCATGAAAAAATTCGCTGTTTCCAGTAATATCAATAATTACCAAAATCAGTACATGTTCGTGTAACAGACAAAGAAACATTTTATCAACAGTAACCACTTTATAAAACAAAATGGTAATTATGTAGTATACGGTTTTCAGCTATTTTTGCGTTTTTTGGGAAAATTCTTTTATGGTCACAATCTACTGTCTTTCCTGATTGCAAATATAAGTGCGCACATAATAAATTATGAGCAAACCTGACCACCTTTTTGCTCACCAACCTGAGCAAAAAGGTGGTCAGGTTTGCTCAGTTTTCATTGATATAGATACTACATACTACAATGAAATACTACAAATGAAAAATGAGCAAACCTGACCACCTTTTTGCTCAGGTTGGTGAGCAAAAAGGTGGTGAGGTTTGCTCATAATTTATTATGTGCGCACTTACTTATATTTGCAATCAGGAAAGACAGTAGAATGTGACCATAAAAGAATTTTCCCAAAAAACGCCAAAATAGCTGAAAACCGTATACTACATAATTACCAACAAAATATATATCTATAGTATAACTAAAGGAAAGTGAAACCGCAAAAAAAAGGTAACGAAGCCGACACCTTTGACGCAGCCGTGCCGATAAGGTCCAGCCATAGGCGTCCCAAAATATTACAACCAATTTAAGATGGGACACAATAAAAGGTTTTAACATTTTAACCAAATATTATTTATAGGTATATCAAAACCTAACTGAATCTGCAAAAACGATGTTTAACCATAGAAATAAATGTATTCATGGGCGTACCGTCGACCGATAATTAAGACTTTAAATTAATGGCATAAATACGTTGTTATTTTTATGATCGTTTTGTAGTAAGTGTAACTTCAACAATGGCGGCAAGTAAACAAAGCGTACCCGTTACCGGGAATAAAAATTGTGATACATTGTGTTTTCACTGCAAGAAGAAAGTTGTAGCTAGTGTTACGTGTAAGAAGTGCAAGGAAAGCTTCCATCCAGCCTGTCTAATACAAGCTGGAACGAAAAAAACGCCGGGAAATTGCCAACATGAACCGGAACAGGAAGGTAACCTCAATTCAGAAGATCAAAACGAAAACATTTTGTTAAAGAAAATCATAAATCAAATTTTATTTATTTATTTATTTATTTAATTTAATACAAACTCAACAGGCTGCTACAAACAACCCCATTACAGAGTAGGAATACACTAAATTTCTAAATGCACTTAATCCATAATTAAACTAATTATCTATTATTAAAATAACTCGTACTGGCATTTCTTACATAAAATGTCAATGGATCCCTTGTCCGATAGCAAGGAGAATTAAAGTTTATTTTTGACAAATAAGATGGATCATCTATTTTATTAGTCAATAATTTGTACAAGTATAGTATGGACGCCAACGTTCTGCGTTTTTCTAAATCAGGTAGATTGTATTTTTTACTCAGTTGCACTTTTGGTATATCATAACTATAAAACCCAGTTTCCTTATAGTAAAGATATCTTAAAAACTTGTTTTGAACTCTTTCAATACTATACTTGTGATTTTCATATTGTGGACTCCAAACAATTGATGCATATTCCAGAATACTCCTGACATATGCAATATATAGTTTTCGTATACACGAGATGTTCCCGAATGGCTTTGAATTCCTCACAATAAATCCATACATTTTTAAAGCTTTGTTAGCAATGTCAGACATGTGTAACCTAAATGACAATTCCGAATCAAAAGTAACCCCAAGGTCCCGCATATTTTCCACCCGAGCCAGTGCTGTTCCAATTATCTTGTAATTAAAGTATATTGGTTCTTTCTTTCTCCGAAAACTTAGTACGTAACATTTGCCAAAATTAAATCCAAGACAATTTCTGTTTGTCCACTCTACCAATCTGTCCAAACTACTTTGTAAAATTATACAGTCTTCAATATTCTTAATTTTTGAGTATACTTTAAGATCATCTGCAAAAACCAAAACACCGCAATTGGAAATCTCGCCAACAATATCATTTATAAACAATAAAAACAACAGCGGTCCCAAGTTTGAGCCTTGCGGAACCCCTGAGGTAGCTGTAAAAAAATGGGAATGATGGCCTTTAATGACAACTCTTTGCTTTCTGTGCTGTAAGTATGATACAAGAAACTTAATAAGATTGGAGTGAAATCCAAATTCATTACCCAACTTTTTTATGAGTATAGCATGTGACACTTTATCAAAAGCCTTAGCAAAATCTGTATATATAACATCTATCTGATATTTGTTGTCCAGATTTTCAGATATATATTGGGTAATGTTGCTCAAGTTACTAACTGTTGATCTTTTTTGCATAAAACCGTGTTGAAATAAAGAAATTCTTCTAGAAACAGATTTATATATGTATTTGTATATTATGGATTCAAATAGTTTAGCTACAACAGAAAGTACTGCTACTGGTCTATAGTTCCTTATATCTGTTTTATCATCTTTTTTAAAAATTGGGCAGATTTTAACTTCCTTCCATAATTCCGGAAAAGTGCATGTTCTTAAAGACATATTAAACAGTGTTTTTAAGGGATTTGCTAAGTATCCCACCAAACCCTTAATGATATATGATGGAATGTTATCTGGACCAATAGCTTTGTTAACTTTAAGACTTTTGACTGCGTCACACACATCCTCATATTCGATATTAAGCAGAGATACTACCTCGAATGATTGGCAATTACCAGAGTCCTGTATGATGTTGCTGGGAGCATCATAAACTGATCCAAAATAGTCAGCAAATGCACCACATATAGCCCCACCAGTTTCACACTCAGTACCATCTAAATGCATTTTATTTGGAATACCACCTAAATCTTTTTTATTCTTTAAATATTGCCAGAAGGCCCTAGAATCTTGGCCAATATTTTGCTGTATCTCGTTTATGTAATCCGTGTGGGCTTTTTTAATATCTTGTTTTAATTTAGATCGCAGATTGATAAACTGGTTTGTTATATTTGGATTTTTTGTTTTTTGACTTTGTATTCTTAATTTATCTTTCCTTTTTAAGTCATTTATAATTTGTCTGTTAAACCACACAGGATACTGTTTTGCTTTCTTAGTTTTTGGAACACAAACAGAAAAAATTTCATACACTTTGTCATAAAAATATTTTGCCGCAGCATTCACATTGGTAAATGAGTCTAGTTCATCCCAATTAATATTTCTGAACATTTGAATCATGGCTTCAAAATTTGCTTTTTTAAAATTGAACTGAGATTTATTGTCAGTAGTCAAAGCCTTTTGCTTTGGTTGTTTCAAATTTATATCTACAGATAGCGTAGGATGATGTAAATCTTCATCAACGAAACTAAATGTACATTTTTCAACCTCACACACCACATCCGAAATCACCACGTCTAAAATACGACCATTGACATTACAAACTCGGTTGTACTGGTTGCAACCAAAAAAATTCAAAAAGTTTAAAAAAATGTCCACATCATTATTTCTAAAAGTTTCATCCAAGTAGTGATTACTTAGGTGTGAAATGTTGAAGTCTCCTAAAATTATGTAATTGTGCTCATACAGAAATTCTAAGTTTTCAAGGAAAGTAAAAAATTCGTCCTTATCGGCCACAGAACAATTAGGAGTAATATATACAACTATAATATACAGAAAGCTGTTTGCATTAGTATACACTTTAACTGCAACTATATCAAACGCAGGATTTCTTAAATTTAAAGACACAAAACTACATTTATATACATTTCTTACAGCAAGAAGGACTCCACCCCCTCTTAAGTTGTCTTCCCTATTTCTATTTCTAAAAACCAAAAAATTACTTGAAAATAATTCGCTGTCGTAAATTTTGCTAGATAACCATGTCTCTGTTAAAGCCACTGCATCATACTCATTATCTGTAAGAGATACTGCATTATGAAATTCGACGGTTTTGCTATTCAGTCCCCGTACATTCTGATAGGATACTAAAAATTTATTATTGCTAGCATTTGTTGCCAGAACTTGAAGAGAGACACGGTTTACATTCGCAGCTCCATCGGGTAAATCACTTATAAAAAATGTTCGTTACTATTATAATTTGTGTATCGCCGGAGCCTTTCGATTCTTTGTAAATAGGCCCTACAATCTGGGTTTCTTGCAGAATGGTCTCTGTTTGGATTCCCAAGCTTTTTACAGTTAGGGCAATCCAGGATAGTTACGTGGCAGTTCCGACTGTCGTGAACACCTCCACATTTATGACAACATTCACTTCCTTCACAGTATTTAGCCACATGACCAAAGCTACAACATTTATAACACATAGCCACGTTTACATACTCTTGAATATAGGCTGTAGTTAAATCAAGGGAGATCTTGTTTTTCATAAACCACTTGAATATTTGAGGCTTTGTTTGCAGTATCCAATTTTCTTTCTGTTTGTTTCGGCATTCTTTTTTGGTTATGATTTTAATGTGTGTTTTAATGTCTTTCCCAAATGTATCCGTCAAGCCTGGATTTTCAGCACATAGTTCATTAAGAAATTCGTCTGGAGTATAGCCTTTTATAACTCCCGTTATCATAAACATGGGGTCCGTGGATTGTATATTCTTTAGCTGAAACTCCTTATTGGCCAAGCCATCCTTTAACTTTTTTTGCTGAGCTTCATCCTGACACTCTATTACAACAGCTCCACTTTTTAACTGTGTAACTCTTTTGAAATTTTTATCAATATCATCTCTGCTTATATTCTTCTTAATTTCTTTTAAAACTTCTCGGGAGTTCTGCTGATCCTTTATTCGGACTACTGTTTCCAGTTTCGCCTTTGTCTGTGGTGGAGTGGCCCATGGTTTCTTTGCGACGGCACTGTAAGTTTTGTAGCTTTCTGGATAATCCACATTAAGGCTCTGTGGGGATGCTAATGGTTTAGAGTTCACTTTTTGATTCTGCACTACTGCATCCTTTGTAGCATATTTTAATTGACAGTTTTCCTTTTCAACCTGCCCTATCTTATAAGCTAAAGTCGTCACATGCTTAAATATGTCAAAAATTGCACTGTCAACTTTATTTTGGTCATCTTTTGTTAAACTAATGATATTATCATAGGTTTCCTTAGAAGCTGTTTTTTGGATAATGTATAAAGCACTGAGAATATTTTGTAGTAATCCTTCAGCATTGTTTTGGAATTCTTCTGGGTTTTCTGTATCATCATTTTTACTAATGTCCGCATTTTCAATTATCATACGACGAAATTTTGTGCGCTCCAATGTGCCAGGACTCGATCCAGTCCTAGGACGCTTTTGGGATATCGATTCTCCTACGTCCTGATTATGTACTGTCTCAGTTGGAGTTTCTACCATGCCATTTTGTATAACATTTTCCACAGTTTTAGTAGGTGTCCTTGACATACTGCTCCTAGGTTTAAAAACGTCGTCCGGATTACCATCATCTACATTTAAAATCCCAGAATTTTGATTTTCAAATATATCGAAATTTTTGATCATACCCGGTACTTGTAGTTCACTGCTAGATCCGTGCAGAGACCGTGTTCCGGCTTTCGCATTTTTTGCTTTATTGTATGTTCTTATCTCTTGTTTTGCTGCATCAACACCAATAATTTTATTTATTTCGTGAATGGACACACATTCAATGGAGTTATGTCTTTTTAAACGCCTTTGTTGTTGATCACTTTCTGAACCGCCACTATCAGTACTCATTGTAAATAATACCCTAAAGGTTTAAACAAGGTATTGCTTTTTGTTTTATTTTAAAAACTTAAAATAAACCACTACAAATCGTAAAAACACGGGAGCGACAAAATAGACGTCCGTATACAATTCGTTCGGAGCCAAGATGGAGAAGAAATATGAGCTACTTCAGGAGAATTGCGAATTACTGCGAGAAAAGGTACATTCTCTTGAGGAAAAGCTGGAAAATCGCAATAAAAATCGAAGAAACATTGAACAAAAAAAGGTTCAAAGTCCACATTCCAATACCCGTGTGAAGTTGGGTGAGTCTTCTTCGTTATCTGAGAACGGCGGCGGCATAACAAAAACAGTAACAACAGATTTTGGCACGGATCGAGTGGGCCAAAACGAAAATGTAGAAGTAGCCACAATAAGGAATATGCACATTTTTTTTTTATTGCATAAATCGTTTAAGGAGGTCATTACAACCCCAAAACTGCTATTTTGAGGAAAATTACTGCGTTAATTTAGCTAAAAAAAAATTTTACTTTTCGGTATAATTTATTACAATTTCAAAAGGAGCCATTTGCCGGCTCAAAAAAGTTACGTCACAAGGATAAGTGGCAATCTACATGTTAACGTAAAGCTGAACCGAGGGCTGCCTACCTACAAACGTCTAGAAAATCAAGAATTTCTGTGATAGTCCGAAAGCAAGTCAGCATTTTCTCGAATGATTGTACCTCTATCCTCTATCAATTGATTTACCAAACTGATTGTTAATATTGTAAAGTTATATGCTTAGGAATAGAAAAATGTCAGTCGACAAGACCTAAAGTCAAAAAGGTGATTTTTTTAAAATAATTATAGAACATTTTTCTGGGAGAGGAAACACAAGATGATTACCGACTCTCGGACTAAGACAAGAAGACAGCTGACAGCTACAGTACAGAGTTATATGGAGACCGGCATTAGTTTCCCAGCTGATTTAGTTGTTTATGCTGGTAGCGGTTGTGTTTTTATTACAGTGCTATTTGTGTATAATTCTTTTTATTAAACGTTAAAATGTATTAAAAATATAAACTACAAATATTGTAGTATGCCAATGTGCAAAAGTATCACTGTGTGTGCACTGCAAACCTCCTTTTTCATGTGCCCAAAAAGCCGATGTCGAAGAAAGTACCTACTGCAAATTTAATCAAAAATTTTACATTAAGAGGTATCTGTAAAGGTTAGTATCGCTAAATTCAAGTAACCATATGTTGCTGTACATTTATTTTTATAGTATAATAAACAATAAGTGTTTTTAACTAAATTGTAAAGGCAAATCCACCAGCACTAACTTCCAGCCAATTTTCCGATTTTCTTTGCACAAATGCCGTTTTGGTCATTTATAACCAGTCTGTTTAATAAAACAAAAGGTTTTCTATCGACTAAATATTCTAGTCTTTGGGAAAAACTCAAGAAAATGGATTTACACTGAAATTTACATTACACTAGCCGTGACTAGCCATTATAAAACGTTGACGTAATAAAAAAAGTGACGTCACAAACAAAAGAAGTCCGTTTTACGAGATGTTGGATTTTGCAGGAAAATTTGCAAAATAAAACCTTGTTTTTTGTTAATAAAACCCAAAATAAAGAGATAACAGCAACTGCCATAAACATTTAATTTATGTAGAGAATACAAAAAAAAATATTTCAGGATTTTTTGGATTACATGCATATTCCCTATTGAACGCAAAGAAGAAAACCCTGAATCTTCCAATAACCTCAAAAACACTGATCATAACAAAAAAGAAAACAATATTCAAGCTATACGGGAAAGTACTGCAAAAACTTTTTCTTCTGTGCTGAATACCAACAATAATTCTAAAAACTACACAGAAGCAAACAATCTTGAAAAATGGGAAACGGTGCAGCATAGGAGAAGAGGTAGAAACTTGGACTTCAACAGTAGACCAAGTCCAATAAAAGGGACCAGCCAGAATGATTCAGACCTTCAAGTTGCGAAAACTTACTCTTGGATCTTTGTTTCAGGCCTAGTAAAAGAATCTAGCCCACAGGAAATCCAGCAATACTTGAAAACCAAAGGCATAGTTGACTGTGTCTGTGAAAAAATAAAGACCAAGAAAGACCACATTTACAGTTCTTTTAAAATGGGCGTACCCAAAAAAGATCAGGTTCAGGTTATGAATGCTGCATTTTGGCCCAAAGGAATTGTAGTAAACACTTTTTTAAACTTGAGGCATACCAACTTCCAGGTGAGGTAGGAAAATATTTAACAGAACAACATCATTTAGGGCCTTACTTGTTTAATTTATTTATTAATGATTTAACTGATGTAATTAGTTCTGAACATCTCTTTTACGCTGACGATCTAAAATTGTACAGATTAATAAAATCATACCAGGACTGTATATCATTACAGAATGATCTGAACAGAATAGCTGAGTGGTGTTCTCTTAATAAACTTGACTTGAATATCGGTAAATGTAAATGTATTAGCTTTCGCAGAAGTTCAAACTGTATAAATCTTAATTATGCAATAAAGAGTAAGGCTTTGGAAAGGGTAACTTCAATTACGGACTTGGGAATAGTCTTAGATAGTAAAATGACGTTTAATCTTCATTACGACTATATTGTAAATACATCCCTTAAATTGTTGGGTTTTATAAACAGGTGTTCCCAGGGCTTCACAGAAATAAAATGTCTTAATTTTCTTTATAACAGTTTAGTTCGTTCGCGACTCGAATACCTCTCTATTGTATGGTCTCCTTCCTATCTGGTTCACATATCAAACATTGAGAGGGTACAGAATAAATATATTAGAATGGCATGTTTTAAGATAAAATTCCCGATTACTTTTTATAATTACGATGAGGCCAGAACCCATCTGGGGTTAGATAAATTAGAGTACAGGAGGAAAAAAGCTGATGTCTGCTTCCTGTTTAAACTAATAAACGGTAATCTTGATTGTCCAGATCTGCTATGGCAGGTTGGCTTAAGAGCACCCGTCAGACAGACCAGAGCTACTGAACTGTTTGCAGTACCATTTCATCGCTGTAATTACGGCGCTTTCTCACCAATGTCAAGAATTGCAGCCGGTGGAAATAAAATAAGTGTTGACTTCTTCTCACATAGTTTCGATTCATTTAAACGACATGTTTCTAAACCTAAGTTATCTTAGGTCTTAATGTTATTGTTTTATGATTGTAATATTTTATTGGGTATTTTACCCGTTAATAAATAAATAAATAAATCAGTTAAATTTTTTACATTACAATGTTCGCTCCATACGTAATAAAACGAATGAATTAGAAGCTGGTCTGGTAAACAGAAACATAAACTTTATTGTGCTGACGGAGCACTGGTTGACGGAAGAGGAGGTGCCAGTGTTTAATATACCAGGGTATAAGTTGGGCAATTGTTCGGTTAGGAAAGAAAGCAGGGGGGGAGGAACACTCATTTTAGTAGATAAAAATATTGACTTTGACCCAATTGAGATTTTCTCTGATTTAAATAAAGAAAAATGTATAGAGCTATGTTCCATCGTAATAAAACCTTTTAATATAATCTTATTAGGTATTTACAGGTCACCGACTGGAGATTTTGGCATCTTCTTCGAGACATTGGAGAATGTTTTGCAACGCATCGGCTTGGGCAGGAATGTTGTGCTGGCAGGTGACTTCAATGTATCATTTGGAACTAATCAAAGAGAAGCAGTTAACCTCTGTGACCTTCTGGAAACGTATGGCTTTAAAGCCATGATCACTGAAAATACAAGAGGTGAAGCCTGCCTGGACAACATTTTTGTCAACTTTGCGACTGATTCTGCATCCGCAGAACCGATTAATTTTAACCTGTCAGATCATATTGGCCAGCTGCTATGTCTGACTGTGGATAGGGCATGTGATAGTGCCCCCTATATTAGAAAAACATTTAGACCCATTACTGAAAGTGGGCTGCGGGGTTTCTATAGCACGGTGGAGTCGTATTCGTGGGACTTCATAGATGATGCAGGTATGTGTGTTGACAACAAGTTCGAGACCTTTACAAGTATGCTGAGGGAGGCATACCTGCAATCATTTCCTGAGAAGACCTACCAGAAAAAGGTGAATGATCCGCACAGCGTACCATGGTTTAATGATGACTTGCGACTCATGAGGGATCATCTAAGCTTTCTATATCAAGTATGTAAACAGCACAATACTCCTGGTAATCATGTGCAATATAAAAACTTTAAAAAGGTGTATAATAATGCTATAAAAGAATCAAAAAAACAAGCAAATGACAGAATAATTTCTACATCTAAAAACCCGTAAAAACCCAACAAAATCTATGTGGGATATTATCAACAATAAAAGGGGTAAATACAAAAACAGTAACATGAAAAATACTAACCTATGTCCAGAGAAATTCAACGAGTTTTATACTAATATTGCACATGATATAATTAAAGATATACCTGATACTCAAATTGACCCTCTCTCCTATATGGAAGGCTTGATGATCCCTGATGTGGACGAGTTTTCGTTCCAGGAGGTGAGTTTTGTTTTTGTAAGGGATACTATCGACAATCTTAAAAATAAGAATAGCTCTGATGTCTGCGGTCTTACGGTTCGGCTGGTCAAAACAGTGAAAAATCTTATTATTGTCCCTTTAACAAAATTAATTAATATGTGTTTCAAGAATAATATTTTTCCAAATGTGCTAAAAAGAGCAATAGTAACACCAATATTTAAAAAGGGTGATAACATTAATGTTGCTAATTACCGGCCTATATCATTGCTCCCAATCTTGTCAAAGGTGGTCGAAAAGTGCATGGCTAAGATGATTACCACGCATTTTGAGACCAACAACCTTTTTGCGAATGGCCAATTTGGATTTAGAACTGGGAGAAGCACGGTGCTGGGCATTCTGGACCTCCTCTCTGATATAATGGATTCATTTGAGGCTCTGGAATTTGACATGGCTCTTTTCTATGATCTCAGTAAGGCCTTCGACTGTGTAACGCATGGTATCCTTCTCGACAAACTAAAATTTTACAAATTCAATCAAAATAGCATATCACTCTTAGCATCTTATCTTAGTGATCGACGGCAGATGGTGTCTTGATATCGGAGTACCGCAGGGGTCTGTATTAGGGCCAATCCTATTTTTAATTTTTATAAACGATCTTCCCCTCAATGAGGTGACCGCTAGATACACCCTTTTTGCTGATGACACTACTCTATCGATACGGGGTAATAATCTGGAAGATGTTGAGATGGATGCCGGGGAAGCTCAGTCGAGGGCTGAACAGTGGTTTAATGCTAACCAGCTTAAGCTAAACGGAGACAAAACTCAAAAAATGATATTCTCATTGAGAGATATCAACGCTAATGCCAATCCAACAGATGTCAAATTCCTGGGAGTATACTTGGACCCCAAACTTAAATGGGATGTCCACACTGAGAGGACGTCTGGAAGGCTCAGGAGTTGTGTTTTTCTTCTGCGAAGCCTGGCCGACTGTGTATCACTGGAGACAATGATGTCCGCCTACTATGCGCTGTTCCACTCCGTTATGTCTTATGGTATAATGGTGTGGGGCGGCGCAGCGTCGGCGGATAGAGTCTTTCGACTACAGAGAAGAGCAGTGAGAGTTCTGGCTAGAGTTGGTTATAGGGATGATTGCAGGCCTGCCTTTAGGGATCATGCCATACTAACGTTTCCCTCAGTCTACATTCTGGAGAGCCTCATCTATGTTAAGAAACATGAGCATCTTTTCGTAGCCCATGGGGATATTCACACTTATGATACCAGACATAGTAGCAACTTAGTGGTTTCCTTCTGTCGATTGGGAAGATGCCAAAAAAGACCAGAGTTCATTGCGGTGAAAATGTTTAACAAGATTCCGGTGACTCTAAGAACATTGCCCTTAAAAGATTTTAAAAAAAGAATCAAGACTGTCTTATGTAGAGAAGCTTTTTATAGCGTGCAGGAATTTTTTAATTGTGACAGTGATATATTTGTTCAATAGAATAGAATGTGTCTATGTGCATGTCAAGATTCTTTAATGTTTTGATTTTAACCTGTGACGTTTATAACTGTGACTGTAATTTAATTTTAATATAATTTTAATATTTATATTCTTTTCAATGCTCCTTTTGAGCAAAGTTTATTATTGACTTGTGTAAATACTGATTGTATGATAACATGAATAAACTATTTTGTATTTTGTATTTTGTATTTTGTAACTATATTATATTGTAACTATATCTATTGTGATGATCGAGATCAGCTATTCAACTGAGAACCAAGGACACACATAAGGGCTCGGATGCGTTTCCGAGAATCTTGAAATTATTGGAGTTTCTTACATGACCATGGCCATCATAATACTGTCTAATTTTTTTTTTTTTTTTGGGGTAAGAGGAGGTGAATCTTCCAAAGATACCCACATGCGACATTCGTGGGTTATGTCACGATTTTTACTGACTAAACACCCCCCCCTAGAGTAGTTGGTTTCGGACCGGAGTCTATAAACCAAGTATCTCTCGATAGATTATAACCGCTCGCATGACCCGTTGTCATGCCGAACTTTTATAACCCTCCCATATTTTCGCATACAAATATGGGGTTTATCTCTGTCCTGAAAGGAAAATTTTTACAATATTGCCTTAAGGTAACAAAAGTCCTACTTAAGATAATATTTGTCTCTAGCCTTAAGATATTTGTATGTTACATACGGTGTTAAGTAAGTAAGTGTGCATGACATGCTATTTACCTAAGTAATCTTAAGATGTGGGAACTTACATATTTGACTTAATTATTGGTATTCAGGCCCGCTCGCACTAGCACTTGCGCTCGCGTTCGCACTCACACTATCGCTAGCATTTGCACCAGGGTTGGCAGATATATATCAAGTGATATATATCATGATATATATCCGATATTTATTGATTGATATATATCATGATATATATCACTTATTAATTTTTCACAAAATAAATACCCAGACTGAAAAATTCTTGATATTTTGAATAAAAATAAAAACGTGGCAACAGTGCGTTTGTCGGTTGTTACAACTTACAATTCGGGGATTCCCTGCTTTTGGTTTAGGTGATTCACAATACGACGCCGACGATTGCACGGTTTTCGTTTCTTAGGTGATTCCCCGGGCTTTGTTTACTCTTTGTAGGTGCATCGCGCACACAACTCGTTAAGTCAAATTGATATTAGGTCGTATGTTTGTTCACCTTTAAGTTTTAAGCGTGTTATAACGTGACTGTTTTCGTTTTCAAGTATCTAGACGTATTTGTTTTACGAAGAAAATGCCGAAAAATAAGCATCCCTTGTGGGTTAATTTTGAGTGTAAAATTAAAAAAGGCAATTCCGGTAAATGGACTGTGTGTAAAAAGTGCAAGAAGGAAATGCAAGGTATACCCTCAAGAATGACGAATCACTCAAAAATATGTACAGGCTATGCAGAGACTCTCTCAGACTCAGAATCGGAAACTAACTCAAGGAATTCAAATGATAAGGAGGTTGATGTAATATCAAACAAGCAAACAGGTAATCATATTACGAATTATATCTTTTTTTTAAACTCGGATTTTTTTGATGTCTTAAAATTTTTAATATGTATTAAAATCCTGTATCCGTCCCTGAAGTAAACCTTTTCAAACCGATTGGGGGCCTTGTACGAAAGTGCATTCTATTTATTTCCAATTGAAATTTTTTTTATAAATATAGGTAATAATTTTTAATGATTTTCAACTTAATTTAACTTACTAACTATAAAACTTTTTATTGTGGATATTCAATTCTTCAGGATCCGATTAAATATAATAGTGTCTCTGCAATGTTGGCTACATGCAAAAAAATCAGAAACTTGTCTTCAAACAATAAATTCTGCATGTCGAACAACTTGAAAAACATAATCGACTTGGTTATAATAATTTTTTTTTTCATTATAGACCACCAACCTCGACCCTCAACATCAATCCAAAAGAGGGCAAATATGCACTGGTCCCCAACGACCTCAATTACAAACTGCAAATCCAAACATAGGCGAACGTCATACAAAGCTTTCTTGGATATACTTGGCCAATTTAGAAGTAAATACTTCCCCAGAAGCAATTACTGAAATTCTCAATCCTGAATATAAACACATTTACATCTGCGAAAAACTACCTTCAAAATTTGATAATCCCAAGAGTGCAACTTTCAAGCTGGGAGTACCTGAACAAATTGTAGAAGAGTATCTCTCGCCTACTTTCTGGCCTGATGGAATATATGTTGACTATTATAAAGCGAGAACTGGACCGGGAACTCGAACACCAAGGCAGTATGACCCATCATCCAGGAATAGAACATCCTCTGGGCCATTCAGGGCTGCGGGAGGGAATTTTCGGGAACGTCGACAGGGGCGTCGTTACAAGTGACTCACAAGCCACCTCTTAACACCAGACAGGTAGACGAAGGATGCAGTCTCCAAATTCTGCACCTAAATATACAATCTCTAAATGGCAAATTTAATGAACTGGATGCTTTTCTGTCTGATAATAGAACTGTTGACGCACTGTGTCTTTCTGAAACCTGGTTGAAATCGGAGCAATTGGGTATACACCAGTTCTCTGGTTTCTCACTGGGAAGTGCTTTTTGTCGCCAAAACTCTGAACACGGGGGAACTGCCATTTTCTTGAAAAATAACATTAACTATTGTCCCTACAATGAAGTAGAAAGCATTTCTTGTGAGAGACACTGTGAGATGACTGGTGTAAGAATAAAGAACCCGGATATGTTTTTGGTGTGTATTTATAGAAGCACCTCGGGTAACTTTGAAACTTTTTTAAATATCTTTAACTCTCTCCTAGAACTTTTAACTAAGAACAAGAACAAAAAATCTATAATTTGTGGCGATTTTAACATTGATTTTAAATTACAAAATAATACTGCACTTACACTGACAAATTTACTAACATCCTATGGTTTTTTCACTACAATTGATGAATACACTAGAGTTACATTTACCCATAAATCCTGTATTGACAACATAATCTGCAACTTAGAGCCTGATGAATTCCATTCAAACGTTTTGACTCTTAACATTTCAGACCATTATGGTCAAGTGTTTGAGCTTAGAATGAATAATGAGGTGAATCCACCTTTGATAAAAATAACAAGACCAATTACATTAAGAGGTAAGCAACATTTTTTCGACTTATTATATAATCTAGACTGGCAGTCCATTTTCTCTGGAGATATTAATACAGATACCTCTGTTTTTTTACAAAATATGCAGTCTTGCTATGAGGTGGCGTTTCCAGAGAGGCCTACTAAATTTTTGAATGACAGAACTCCTAAAGTAATCTGGTTTACGGATGAGCTTAGGATATTACGAGACCGACTCCATTTACTATATGAATTAGGCAAAATATCAAACAATCACTCTTTAAAAAATGATATAAAAAATACTCGAAAAATATACAAAAAAGAGATTCAGTTGGCAAAAATTAATGCTAATAGTGAATTTCTTGCAAGAAGTGGTAACAAACAAAGCAGCATGGCTAATAATAAAACAAAGCACTAAAGCAAATAAAACTGTATGTAGTTCTAGTTCTCTTTCCCCTGAGGATTATAATAAATATTTCTCAAATATTGCCCACTCGATTATAGAAAGCTGTCCCCCATCTGAAAAATCACCTCTTGAATATGTTCAGTCTATACAAGTAAACAGAGAGATAAATATGGAGTTCTTTCATCCAGTGAGTCCGGAGGAGATTGTTGACATAGTTGATGACATGAAAAACTCATCATCGCAGGATATGTTCGGCATTAGCAATTCTTTAATGAAATTTGTAATAGAGCCTATTTTGGAGCCACTCGTTTATATTACTAATCTCTGTTTTGAGACTGGCCGGTACCCTGAATCAATTAAATGCTCTAAGGTCATACCAATTCATAAGAAGGGTCCCACTGATGACGCCTCTAATTACCGCCCCATTTCCCTTACACCCATTGTGTCGAAAATAATCGAATCAGCTATAAAAAGGCGAATACTCTCATACTTCCAACTGCATGATCTATTTGTAGATTCGCAGTTTGGTTTTCGACCGGGTTCGTCAACAACTCTGGCTCTGGTTGATGTAATGAATACACTGAACACTGCACTGGAGGAGGGTAAGCTTGCCTCGGTCACATTATGTGACTTGAGCAAAGCTTTTGATTGTGTTGTACACGATTATCTCCTACAGAAATTGGAACATTACCATATCATGGGAAAAGCTTTGTCTTTGATAAAGTCCTATCTGTCTGATCGCTACCAATTTGTTGAATTGGATGGTCGAAGATCATCACTGAGATCTATGAAGTGTGGCATCCCCCAAGGTTCTATCTTGGGACCTATGTTGTTTATAATATATGCTAATGATCTCCCTTATAATCTCTCAAATTGTAGAGCCTGTCTCTTTGCTGACGATACTACTCTGATTTCAACGTCTGATAATCCAGTTCTGCTGGACTTGACGACTCGGAGTGCTATACTTTCGGCGGAGAGATGGTTCTCAAGTAATAAACTCAAACTGAATGAAGACAAGACACAACACCTGACAGTTTCTCTAAAGCCTGATACTTTACCTACGGGACCAGTAAAGCTACTTGGCTTTTACATAGACTTCAAACTCACTTGGTCATCTCACCTAGAACATATCTCAAAAAGACTATCTTCCAGCTTATATCTCATGAGACAACTAAAAAATACAGTCTCGGCCGAGATGGTACGCATGGCATATTTTGCATTCTTCCAGACTCATTTGCAATATGGTATATTAGTATGGGGCCACTGTGGCAATCAGCTCTCCATTTTTAGAATGCAGAAAGCAGCTGTCCGAGCAATAGCAGGAGTAAGCTGCAGAACCCATTGCAAACCCTTGTTTGTGATAAATAAAATACTTACTATTACCTCCCTCTATATTCTGGAATGCCTCATGTATGTAAAAGCTAACATACACAAATTTAATGCACATTCAGACACTCATTGTTACCCAACTCGCCACAATAACAATATTGACCTAAATTATCTAAGACTAACGAAATCCATGAATGGAGTTAATTTCTATGGACCTAAGTTCTACAATAAATTACCAATACAAATAAGGAACCTAGAAATGAAAAAATTTAAAAGTAAGGTCCAGAAATTTTTGATTGCTAAAGCCTACTATCAAGTATCCGAGTTCTTTGAGGACAACATAACTAATGATTTTTAATATGTTTACTTTTCTCAGCTGTTGTCAATTTCTTTTTGTTTAGTACCGACATTATAATGTTGTCCTTTATGTGTATTGTATGTTACTTGCATTGTATTTGTTGCTAAAATGTATTTTTAAATATTTTTAACTAAGTTTGTATATGTATCTACCTTTATATACTACTCCTAACTGCTGTTACTGTTGACGAGTGTAAACAAAGCGTAATTTTGTAATAACACAATAAAGATACTTTACTTTACTTTACTTTACAATCGTAACTTTACCAACAAATGAAAACATCAGATTAGAAAATCCTTCCAGCCGTCAACAGGAAATTGAGGTAGGAGATATTGTGTCAGAGGCTTCAATAACCAAGGCCAAGACAGCTTTACCAACTCCATCTGGCAGTAGTATTGGCAGTGAAAGTGGCAGTACAATTTGTTGGGATAGTTTTATACAACAAACATCAAAAATACAATCTACAGAAACAGAACTAAGTCAAAACAAGCCGAGACCAGCGAAAATTCGACGAACAGAAAAATCTTATTTAAATACTGTTAAAGATGCTGACATAATTTTTACGTCAGAGTCTTACGCGAAACGTATATCTTTACAAGTGGGCAGATATTTCTATGCTACAAATACGCCTTTCAATCATGCCGATCATGCAGAATTTCAAGAGCTATGTAAAATAATGAGGCCTGGATATAAACCACCTTCAAGGCGTCAAATTGGTGGGCAAATTTTGGATGATACCTATCAGTCAATCTTGGAAGAGTGTAAACAGAAACTAGAAGGTCAGGTCGTCTCCATGTCTCTTGATGGATGGAGCAACATTCATAACGAGCCCATTGTATGCTGCTCAATCATGACTCAAAGTGGAGATTCCTACTTAGTGTCAACTCTTGACACATCGGGACATCCACATACCGCGGAATATTTAAAAGAAGTGGCAACAGATGCAATCCAGCAGGCGGAACAAATCTTTGGAGTGAAAGTAGGAAGCTTCGTTACCGACAACACGGGCAACGTCATGAAGATGCGAAAAGAACTTGTCAAAAATGTTGAGATAATTCACTATGGATGTTCTGCTCACATCCTTAATTTGCTTGCAGAAGACCTCGATATTCCAGGAGTCACCGAGCATATTTTAAAAGTTATTAAATACTTTAGAAATAAGCATTTACCAGCTGCTTTTTATAAGGAAATGAAAGGAAAAAAACTAGTTATGCCTCAGGTAGTCCGTTGGAACACAATGTGCGATGCAATAAAGTCATATTTGGATAACCGGGGAATATTGGTCCAGCTATGTCAAGACCACCAGGATGTTGTCGATAAAGAAATTATTAAAATAATTAATGATACTCATATTATGAAAAATGCGATGGATATCATGAACCGACTTAATCCCATTAGTATTGCATTAGACCGTATGCAACGGGATCAAACTACAATTGGAGTTGCAGTAGAGATATGGCACCAACTGGAAAAAGATTTGGGAATGAAGGATCAACCCAGTATGGTAAAACAAGCGTTTGTCAAGAGGAAAAATATGTCGTTGGGATCACATCATTATTTGGCGAATATGCTCGATCACAGATTCTTAGGACAAAATTTAACACCACCCCAAAAACAACAGGCTTTCGATATTCTGAATTCAATAAACCCTGAATTTGTTCCGCTTGTTATGGCTCTTACTACAAAGTGTTCTGCATTTCCAAACTATTTATTTTCCGCACAATTTCAAACAACAAACCCAATGATTTGGTGGAAATCAGTTGCGATTTCTGAGTCGGAATGGCCCAAAATGGAATTTTTACAACTATGTGAGCAGTTATTCAGTGCAGTAGCGGCAACAGCTGGATTAGAAAGAATTTTTTCAATAGTTCAGTCTAAATTAAGAAATCGTCTGGGAAACGAGAAAGCGAGTAAACTAGTATTTGTTTTTAAATGTTTAAATCAAAGTACCAATAAAAAAGCCAAAAGCTTGGACTGGGTCTTCTCAAAAAGTGATAAAGTCGTGTTAAGTGAAGATAATGATGATATTCCTTTGGCCCGATTGTGCGAAACTTAAAAATATGCCAAACGACAAGTTATTTTGATATTTACGTAGGATAAATACTTAGGATAATGTTATTTTTTGTTACGTAAATAATAATAATTTTTGTCTTGTTTTTTGTTATTTTAAGTTAAAGTTTGATTTTTGTTGTTTACCAAAATAAAGGTATTTTACGTTTCATGTTTTTTTTTTGCATATAGCATAAGAACGAAATTCCTGATATATATCGGATATATATCCGATATTATGATATTATGATATTTATATAAATATCATGATATTTGCCAACCCTGATTTGCACTACACTCGCACTAGCACTTCACTTTTGCCTTTTCATTACTCTATTTGATTCCTTGGTCTTCTTTTGTATCACCTATTTTTCCTATATCCTGAAGCAATCGAGACCGTCAGTAGACGCAATGTAGCTGTAAAAGCTCAATAAACGTCTTTTCTTGAAAACTGTCGAAGTTTTCATAAGATCTTTGTCTTCCAAAAGTATATTTATCCGCTTTTGAAAGAATTTCGTTCAAAACTTGAATTTCTATCAAGGTTTCTCTGTATTTTCTGGAAGAGCATTGTGAAAAGCGGTTTTCACAACAAATGCTATATATTTTAGAAACCTGTAAAATCCATTATCAACAATAAAACAAAAATATGTACATGCTGTTGGAATCGTCAGAAGATTCGGAACTAGAATCATTCGCATTTTGAATCACAAGTGGCGCTACTGGCGGTAAAATAGGATATTCGTCTTCTTTTTTTATAACGTGGGCTACACAGATTCTCCAAATATCACTGCTCAATTCACTTATTACTCGTCGAATATTATCCAGTACCACTGCACTTAATGTTGGTGACTGATTACATTTACGAAGACGTTTTTTTATAGTGCCCCAAATCATTTCAATTGGATTAAATATGCAATAATAAGGAGGTAACCGTAACAGGGCATGGCCGTGTCGATCTAGTGCAAAGATTATCAATTACATATTCATTTTTAAAATTTCGACTCTCATTTTTATCAGCTCTTTTTTGACCGGGACCTTTTCAGGAATTTCCATATTTTTATGCCTCATGAAATTTAAAATGTCTTCCTTTTTAGTATTATTATTCGGTATTTTGTTTAATATACGCGAATGATATGGTGCATTGTCCATGACTATTACCGAGTTTGGTGGAATGTTCGGTAAAAGCTGATCAACAAACCACTTTTCAAATAAATCCCCAGTCATGTCCTCATGATAATCGGCAGAAGATTGGGTTATGTTTTTGGCAGACAAAAGCAGTGCATTGGGCACGAAACCATTTTCACCTCCGGCATGAAGTATTATCACGCGCTTTCCTCTTGAACACGGTGCATTTAAACTGCAATTTTGAGTTTCATCTACCCAACCGTACTGAACAACATCATGAGTATCAAACCATGTCTCATCTAGATACACTATATACCTATTTGATTCCCGGTGTTCTTTTATTTTACGCAAATATTCTTGACGATGTTCAACAAGACGGCGCGATTCCATTATAACCATCCGATTATCAATTTTTTTGTGTTTAAATCCGCAATCTAATAAAATTCCTCGAAGAGTTTCCAATGACTGGTAATTGTAATCAGGGTAATCGCGTAACTTATCCCGGATCAATTCTAATGTTGGCACCGTATTTTCCTTATATAGATTGTACACAATTCGTCTAATGACATCTTTTGCTGCATCGTCAACTTTCTGAAACTTTTGATTAGTTTTCTTTCGCTTTACCGAATGATCTGTAACATCTCTTGTTTTAATTACGCGATAACTTGTAGATATCGAAAGTTGTGTTAATTCGTTAACTCTTTTTATAAAGGCTTTATCTGACTGTGCCGGATTTTCTTTTTTTAAATATCCGTAAATATTTCGAATTATTCGTTGACTTTGAACATGTAAATCTTTATTAAACTCCGGACATGTTTCGACTGGCGATGCCACGGTCGGTACCAAAGGTAAATCAACATGTAATAATTCGCTTTCATCTACCTCAAAAGGTCGCCAAAAAGCCATTATTATAATAAAAATCCACTTACATAAACCAAGTATCTAAAAACAAAAATAATACGCACTTCACTGGTCAAAACCTAAAACTTAACTGTTTCACATAAATCATGTTCTAAACGAGCATCTGTCTAGACGTAACGTCTTAATTATAATAAAATGACTCCTTCCACTGCATCCGCCAATATAATATTACCCTTAGTGGAAAATAGACAAAACGAATCGTCGCTGCAGGTGTCCCTTCACGAGACAGGCAGCTGCTGTTTGAATTATGTACGGAAGTTATCACTAACAAATCTGAATGAAATGTGGGATACTTGCTATGGGGAATCGAGCGAGCCCGGTATGAGCGGCAGGCGTTTGTCTGGCTTTTTATACCACTTAAATCTTAATAATTTAGACTATACTATACTATACCTACTTGTACTACTTGTAGGTATATATTTTTTAAGTCCTACACAAGATGATAGATAACTAAAGAACGGAAAAATCATACGTGCTCGTATGAGCGTCATGGGCGGCGTGAAAATATTTTTGTGTAGTAAATGTAAAATTAAAACAAATCTAGACTATTACAATTTATTGGCATTACATGAGATAATTAACATTTTTTAAAAGTTCGCTTCAGTAAAACGCGTTCGTTTATAATTAAGAATATCTCTAAGTCTAGAAAAGCTGCTTTTGACATCACAACTTGTAACAGGAGCGAAACGGAAATGATTATTCAAGTCAGTATTTTTAGTTTTCAATGTTTCAAAAATATTTGTTATTTCAGAAAATCCTGGATTACTTTCTAAGATTTTTGGTATATACACTTACTTTTTCACCAATTTCGGTAGGACATGCTTTGAGCTTGTCTATGGTTGTCTGAAATAAATTAAAAGTAGTCAAAAGAGGAAGGTTTTGTGTTTTGTGTCTCCAACTGTTCAATTACACCTGGAAGATTTCCAAAATTGTCAGAAATAAACTTTAAATCATTTTTAAGCGTCAGTGCACTTATAACTTTTTTACTTCTTGTTACACTCAAAGCATCATCTTTTATAAATACATACAAATACAAATATTTGTTAATGATAGTGCCTCGGATAGTGCATACAAAAGTACTTTCACACGTCAAGATTTTATACTACAACTAAATAATGAGATAATGTTAAAATTTCATAAATAGCTAATTAAAAATGTTACTGAAGTTTGCATCAAAGCAGCAACGATCGCCGCGGGAGCCGTCGAGGTACTAACTTCTAGATAATGACAATAATGAATAATAGTTGTATACTTTAATTTAAATATTAAAATTACATATAAACATTTAAGTACAAAGTACAAACGGAAATGCTTAACGAAGCAAGATTGGGACTTATTTCAATTAAGGGAAAGACAGAGCGTGGAAAGGAGGAGTATAGAAATACAGACGGATGGAACCGTTTGGGGAATTCATCACAACCCGAAATTGACGCCTAGTGTTAACGGAGGGGTACAGAAAAAACATAACAGCGACAGGGGGAAGAAAAAGAGTATGTTAATTTTAGCCGATGAACATGGCCGTAATTTGAATCGCGAACTGAAAAATTTGAATGACTTTAAGATTGAATCAATTATAAAACCAGGTGCAATCTCTGAAAATATTATTGACAGTTTGGATTTGTTAGTTAAAGATTTCACATTGAATGATTATGTTGTAATTTTGGCGGGTGCTAACGATTTCCAATTTCAAAAACCACCAAGTGTGAGAGCCATATGGAAAAAGTTGCAGTTCTGTACTCACACAAATATTATCTATATATCAAACTGTAACTCCTATGACAATAAAACATATAATGAAATATTCAGATTTAATAATAACCTTAAAAGAATCCTAGAGAGGGTAAATCGACTGACAGAGGGGGTATTGAGTTTTTATGAGGCGCCTAAACTTTACAGGGGGAAAATTAAACGAAAGGGCATAGCAAGGTACATAGAAACGGAAATCGCATTAAATAAACGTCACCAAAAATGTCTAATTTTTATTAAACCAATTAACAGTGTTGACATTGCTCCTCCGGTAGACCTTACAGGTGATGACCCAGATCATATATTGCCGAATAGGAAAGACCCTCAAACTGAAACTGAAATCCTAACCGAAAAAAATCAGGCTAGTCAACCCGATATAGAGAAAGAATTGGAAATTGTTACATCCAAATTATGTGAACGAAATGATTTTTTAGAATAGACGAACAAGCAAGTAGGTTTTCTCTTTGCCTATTAAATGTACAGTCGGTGCAAGACTGATGAGTTGTATTTGTTTCTAAAGTCACATGGTCTTCCTGATGTATTATTTTTGACTGAACACTGGCTTAGGCCTAGCGAACCAATATACTTAGAAAATTATATTGTGATATCTTCTTATTGTAGAAGAACCTTTCAGCATGGGGGTACTGCTATTCTTATAAGCAATACCTTTCTGCAGGAAAATAGTTTCATTAATGTAAGTAAATATGATCACCTACGGTCTGAGAGAGAGTTCGAATTCTCGGTTTGCTATTGTGATAGATTGAATGTATTTCTGTTGTGCGTATATCGACCACCCAACTGCAGTGAGCGTCTGTTTTTGGAAAGGCTGGAGGTATTACTGTCGAATCTGTCTCCTAGGTCTGGTATTATTTTAAGTGGCGATTTTAATATTAATTTTGACAATGATGAGGGCCCTTGCACAATTGAACTTAAGCATTTGTTACTTTCAACAGATCTAAGAATGCATGTTAACTCACCAACTAGAATAACAAAAGAAGCTGCGTCCACTTTGGACTATGTATGTTCAAATGTGGATGGGGTTTCATGCGAGGTGATTAATGCGGGACTCTCTGATCACGAGGCGGTTTTGTGTAGTGTACCTTATCATAAGAATAAGCGTCTGGGCCTCAAAGAGCGAGGCAGGATATATTCCACAGCAAATTTTAATAGGTTTAATCAACTATGTTCAAGTATAGCATGGTCTAGCATAATGGAGAATCATGTACCTCTAGAGGGATTTCATAAATTGGTTACAAATGTGTTTAATAAGAGTTTTCCAATGAGAATAATAAAGTCCAAAACAAAAAAGCCTTGGATCACTAAGGGAATAAAAACCTCTGGAAAATACATGCGATTTCTACATACAGCCCGAAAATTTTTCATAAATGATGTGTGCTTCAGTACTTATTTTAATAAATACCGAAATGTCTATAGGAGAACCATAAAACTAGCAAAGCATAATTATTTTGAAAATAGAATCGTAACATCTAATAACCAACAAACAGAAAGTTGGAAAATTGTTAATGAGTTTAGAGGAAAAAATAATAAAACTACAGTTCAAACAGGCCTGGAACCCAATGAGTTCAACAATTATTTCTGCACTATATCTCAAAACCTGGCTAAGGATATTCATCCTGTAAATAACCATGTTGATTATTTGAAAAACATTTCGGTAAAAGATTCATTTTATTTTATGCCTACTACCGCAGAAGAAATAAAACATATATTTTCTGAAATTAAAAACAAAAAGGCCTGTGGCTGGGACGACATGTCAATCAAAATATTTCAACATTTGCCGCAGGCTGCAATGGAAGCGTTGGCTGAAGCAATAAACATTTCACTGGCAACTGGCATTTTTCCCGCACTGTTAAAAATTTCAACTGTTATTCCTATTCATAAGAGTGGTGACACAGGTTCTCCGTGTAATTATCGACTGATCTCATTAATAACAACTTTATCAAAAGTAGTAGAGAAACTGGTAAAAAAGAGAATGATCTCATTCCTAAACACCAATAATATATTAAACCCATGTCAATTTGGGTTTAGAACAAATAGAAGCACCAATGATGCAGTGTTTTCTTTTTTGAATCGGCTTTATATGGAATTAAACGAAGGAGATAGGACGGCAGCTGTATTCTGTGATCTTACAAAAGCTTTTGACTGTGTAGATCACGGAATACTCCTGCAAAAACTTGAGTCTTATGGGTTTAGAGGAGCCTCGCTTGTGTGGTTTCGATCATATTTGGGAGATCGAACACAGGTGGTCACCATAGATGGTTCACAGTCCGAGAGATTACGGATCTCTACTGGGGTTCCACAAGGCTCAGTACTGGGACCTATATTGTTTTTACTTTATGTAAACGATTTAATGCATCTAAATATTAGGGGCAACTTCACATTATTTGCTGATGACACAACCATTCTGTGGCACAATAAAGACTCTGAAGATTTGCACAGGATGGTTTGCGAAGACATTAATAAAATAAAGGAATGGTGTGATGCCAATTATTTGACCTTCAATATCAAAAAAACTAATGTCATGTATTTCAATGGTCCAGGTTCTCAAATATCTATACAAGATAATACAATTTTAAACTCTACAGAATCAAAATTTTTAGGTATTTATATCGACCACAAACTAAGCTTTAAATGGCACATTGTGAATCTTGGTAGTAAGGTAGCATCTGGTTGTTATGCTCTGAAGATCGTTAAAAAGGAACTTGATATCCATATTGCTAGGAAAGATTACTTTTCGCTTATCCAATCTCATATAAGATATGGAATATCCTTTTGGGGAGGTTCTAGTCAGTATTTGATTAATCGGATTTTTGTGCTTCAAAAGCGAGCGGTAAGATATATGTGCGGGGCACCGATGAGAGAGTCCTGCAGACCTCTATTCATCAAACATAGGATTCTCACTTTGTTCTGTCTGTTTGGTTTGGAGTCGGTATGCCTTATATATGGAAAATTCTCTAATATAATTAATGATAGCAATTATAACACTAGGTAGGTGGGTTTATTACCATTACCTATACCACATTCCTCCCTAGTCAAAAACTATATTTTACAATGCAAAGAAAGTATTTAACCACCTGCCTAGTAGAATAAGAACGCTCCAAACTCTTAAGGAATTCAAAAAAGTAACCAAGACTCTGTTACTGGAAAGGCCACTTTATTCCATTGATGAATATTTTAGGGAGCAGTTTTAAACTTTGGATTTTTAACCTACGTCGGTTAATCTGCGCAATTGTGTTAGACGGCTTTATATTTGGTTTATCTCTGTGACACGTATATTTACGAGAATGTAGTTTAAGTTTCTTATTTTAAGGATTTTAACTTTTGCCTGTCTATATTATGTTTTGTCTGTCATTGTAATTTATATAATTTTGATTTTGACGTAAGAACAATTTTATTGGTATTTTAAACTGTTAATTGAAAAAACGAAAATTGTGTTGTTATGTTTTTCTATTTTACTGTTTGGGCGGTTTTCCTGCCTGAGCGATTTCGTGTTTCCGCAGGTATTGCTACTGTTTGGACGTGTAGGTGGGATTGTGATCACTGTCTGGCATGTCCTTTGTCCTATGCCCATTTTCTACGGTAATGCTTTAAATGATGCTCGCTATATTAGTGATAGGTTTTTAATTGACATACATATAGTATTTATATTATACATAATTATAATGTACCCAAAACGTTTGCCGATGAGGATGTATATTCTTTGTGACAATAAACGATTTAAAGTAAACTTACATCTTAGAACATATTTCAGAAGAATTAGAAGAATTTAAACAATCCACATAGCACAGTCTTATGCTCCTCTTACACTTAGACGAGATCTGAAAAATCACACTCCAAGAAATTCTCGATGCTATAAAAGGCTTGGTTCCTTAAATATTCTTTTATTTTGTGTTTGAAATGTTTTGAGTCTAGCTCCTTGATTCTGTTAGGTAGGACATTAAAGAACTTTAGGCCAAAATGGTTTCTTCCATCTCTGGCCCTGGCAGTTCTGTTGTAGTTTAGGGCAAGGTAGTTCCTAGTTCTTGTATTGTAATGGTGGTGGTCAGAGTTTCGAGGGTAATCACCCGTGTTGCTCTTTATATGCATGAGGCAGGTAAGGATGTATACTGATGGCAGTGTCAAAATGCTCAGAGTCCTAAACCTTGCCTTACAGCATTCCCTAAATTGTAGACCTGCTATTATCCTCACACATCGCCTCTGCACAGCAAAGACTTTAGATGCATGAGGTGAGTATCCCCAACACAATATGGCATAGGACAGGCGAGAGTGAATGTGGCCATAGTAGGCTCCCAACAAGACCTCATTTGACACTGTA
This sequence comes from Philopedon plagiatum, assembly GCA_963971165.1. NCBI lineage: Eukaryota > Metazoa > Arthropoda > Insecta > Coleoptera > Curculionidae > Philopedon > Philopedon plagiatum. The sequence goes on along the minus strand of OZ020189.1, from coordinate 61,816,798 downwards.
CCCTTCAGGCTGCGTATTAAGTAAGTATTCCTACTCAAAACACCAGCCACATGCTGAGTATGACGCTCCCATGTCAGCCTGGAGTCAAGAAGGATTCCAAGAAACTTTACCGGGTCTACATCTTTTTTGACAGATCTTAAAGAGAAATTTGGAGTTTGGGTTTTGGTTTCGTTTATACTTAGCTTATTTGTTAGGAACCACTGTTCTATCTCCGACTGCGCTTCCACGGTCCGCCGGTCCAGAGCTGTCAGGCTGTCCGCCCTCTGTAGTGCAGTCGTATCATCCGCAAATAGAATTATGTCTGTGTCGGTGCCCACAGTGCAAGCATATATATCGTTTATGTACAGCAGGAACAGTATCTTGCCTAGCACCGAGCCCTGCGGCACTCCGCAGGTCACCTGCCCCCGGCCCGACCTTGCTCCGCCGCACACCACGTACTGAGAGCGATTTGTTAAGTATGAATTTATTCGGTTCATACTGTTGGTATTAAATTTGTAATTAAGCAACTTCTGTACCAGCAGGCCGTGAGACACGTAGTCAAAGGCCTTGGTTAAATCAAAAAATGAAGCTCTTCCATACTGTTTGCTTTCAAAACATTCTTGTACGTAAGCAGTGAGATAACTTATTGCCGCTGTTGTTGATGTGTCCTGAATCCAAACTGACACGGGTTAAACAACCCATGCGTCTCCAAATACACACATTTGTTCCTTTAAGACCTATTCAAAGATCTTACTAAATATAGGAACCACTTAGATTGGTCTGTAATAGGCCACGTCATCAGGATCCCCCTTTTTAAAAATGGACACCACACGTGCCATCTTTAAACAGTCAGGAAAAATGCTGGCATTGATACAGTTATTGAAAATTTTTGTTAAGGGGTAAATTATACAATCTTTAATTGTCTTAACTATTTTTACATTGATTTCAAAGCAGTCTTTACTTGGGCTATTTTTGAGGTTGCTTATTATATCTCTTAAAATATTAAACGTGGTTTCTTTAAAATTGAAAGACTAAAATTTAGACTGTCAATAACATTTTTAACTAAGTCGTAATTTGTATGGTACTTAATATATAATGGCTGATAACCATGTTCCCCACCTTGTAATAACAGGTTGTGGGGGCTATGGGACATTAGGACACCTTTCTTTAAATCTGTTTATTCGCGCTAGTGATTTAAGAAATACTTTTTTTACCTCACTAACCAAAGTATCAATAACTGGATAGAAGTTACGTATCAGTTCACGTATTCTATGCAAGGCATGAGCTAGACATGTAAAGTAAATCAAATTTGGAAAATGTTCTTTAAAGAAAATAGGAAGAAGAAGAAAGAAAAAATAAAATAGAAAGTGCTCCTAGATTTGTAAAGGGCTTAAAAGATTGTATTGGGGAAAACTACAATCATATCACTGAAAGAGTCGTATTGTTGGCGGATTAGACATAAAATATAGTGTGTATTGTATAGGGAAATATGGATTTAAATAAATGAATTGTGTACTTGTTTATTGATGTATGTGACAAAGATGTAGAGATCATCTATTGATTTGTCGGAAGCACACACAAGCCAATACAGGCTTAGGTGCTTAACAGTGAACTAACTGCAATAATGAGGATCTCTACAATCTAAACAAAATGAACTATAGTATTAGTCTTATTGTTTGTAACAAATTTGATTTGACAAAGTTTGATGTACTTATACCTAGTGTAAGTGTGTAGAATTGTGAGGTATAATAAATTATCTATCTATATAGTTTATAATACACTAATAATAAAACTTATAAATTAAAAAAAAACTGTCTTCCTGCTTTTAGCATATATGCCGCACTATGAGAAAGCAGCAAAACAACGTTTTCAGTAATATTCGTATCTGGAAAGATCGACCTGATACTTTCTACTGCAACTTGAGATATTGTCTCACTATTGGTTTTAGCCAGAAATTTACTGTTGACTACATATGAGCTTTCCGCTTCTATAGAATTTAAAGGCCCAACTATAATATCAGCAACCTATCGGCCCTTGATGTCGGTAGTTTCATCGGTGCTAAACCAAAACTTTTTTCCTTCAATATTGTTATGTATTTTGTCAATAGTTTTTGAATATATTTTATCCACATAACTTTTATGAAGAGTAGAATCGTCTGGTACTCTGTGGTGGCAGTATTTTTGCAAAAATTTCTTCATAGATAAAATTATTTATTTTATGGAGAGGAATGTCAGCTGCAACAAAGGCTTCACACAAATCCATTCAAACCTCTGCGTGTATTACATCAAGTTCTCTAGATGCAGATGACCCCGGATGAGATTACATCTTCTCTAAATGCTTTGGACGTTTGACATGTCGCTCGATGTGATTTCGTTGTGCACAAATAAATTCAGAGTTACACACTGTACACCAAACACCTCGTTCCCCTTCAAATAAGATAGTGGAATATGGAAGCAGCCACTCCAACTTAAGCTTTTTACTTGCACTCATTGCGGCTATTGTAAGCGGTCACGGATAATATGGAACAAAATAATTTCAGCACACCACTAACTTGTTTACACTACCTGAACACAAAAATAAGTGATATCTCTATTTTATATCTCAAAAACTAATTAAATTTACAAGAAATAAACTCCACTTCACAGTAAGAAAGAATAATTGTGTGGGAATGTCAATTAGGCATTTATTATTTATTGACCCTCATGCCAAAATTTGTAGGCAACCTTGTACCTGTGCAAAACACCTCTTTTTTCCTGAGCTATTGTATAGGATCAGCCTTTTGGGCCCACAAGTAGGTACTACATAATTAAGAGATTACCAACAGGTATAGTGACCTAATTTGCAGAGAACTGTGGTTGTGTTGTGCTAAGTATATTTTCATTTCAGATAGTCAAGTCAAGTCAAGTCAAAAGTCAAGTCAAAATATGCTTTATTGTTAAAAATATAAAATATTTTGTTAACAAAGCTAAATGAAACAAAATAGTTAAAGTGTGCAAGTTAAATACCATAATGGCGTACCTTTACTTATATACCTAGTTAATGATACGCATGTTCGAAAAATTATTTAATCTACGTGCAAATATTCTAGCCGAGTGAGGATAACCTTGACAAAGAGATTTTCGGAGAGTACTGAGGACACATTTTCATATATTCTGTCAACATACAAATGTTGATAATTGATGTACACCTGTCAAGGTAGGTGTAGGTATTAGAACAACATTCTCAGAACATAAAAATTAACTTGTGTCGATATTGTGTAAAACTAAAAAAGAAAATTGTCAGTAAAAAGATCTCCACACAAAACATAGTTGGTATGCCCCGGGGGCATGTAGGGGATAGAACTGCCATATGTAAGCAAATAACCGCAAAATACTTTTTCCTACAATGTAACACTAACAACTAATTTTCCCACTACGTGGGACGACTATGGGTCTAGATCAGGGGTCGGCAACAGGCGGACCGCGGTCCGGATTGGGACCGCTGAAGGTAGGAAACTGGACCGCCAAAAAAACTTAAGTAATTTGTAAAAACAAATACTTATCTATCTTATATTATTTTTATGACTAAAAATAAAAGTTTAAAACAAATAATATGACTTTTTATGATCTGCGTTCCTTTTTGAGAAACAACAATTACCTGCGGTCCATATAAAGTTTGTTTTTTTTTTACCCAGACCTCGATACAATTTTTCAAGGTATCCGAATCCTACTAGAAATTAGTTGCCGACTCTTGGTCTAGATGTTTACTTAAAGTTATTTCCTAATGGAAAAAACAAAATTCAGTTCTTTACTCAGTAGCACTTTGAAATAAAACATCAGAATGAGGTATTAACCATTCTAACTTCAGCTTTTTTCGCACTCATTTTAATACTTTCTTCACTTTTTTAAAAATTTAAACAAACTAAAGTTAGTCTACACACGAACTTAAAGGCATCCTGCAGGAGGTCTTTACCTCACGACACACCAAACGAATTTAACAATTGTGTGATACTTTTAAACCCGCTTCGAGCTTTTCTCAGTATTTGCACCGTTAGATCAAACGCCGTCGACGACGTGGTTTGCATTGATGTACTTTGACGACAGACGTTAAATTCCTTTTCCAATTTTTATTTCGTATTGACTATGTATTATTTTATTGTTTAATCTACTATTACCTCTATTTTTGTAAATTTACTAATATTTTTGTGTTAAGCGATCCAAATTTAATGTATAAGCTTGGCTAAAAAGTTGTAAGGCCAGTAAAACGATTTACTTTAAAAGTAAATTTTTTTATCATTACAAAAGCCGCAACCGTAACCAATTTTCTCCGCTATAATAAATAATCATTTACTTGATACCCCGTGACGTTGATGGGTTCACATATTTACTACAAGTTATTTTCTTTTGGAAAAACATTGTCAAATATAATTAATTATTAATTATGCAGTATTTGCACATAAAAAATTATTTTATGCAAAAATATACTTATTTATTTATTTATTTCAACGGGACATGCCCACTCAATGTTACAAATATTATTATTATTATTATTATTATTATTTAAAAAAACGCTAATCATTTAAATTAAGCTTCCCAATACTAAAATAAACTTAACATATATATATATATATATATATATATATATATATATATATATATATATATATATATATATATATATATATATATATATATATATATATATATATATATATATATATATACAGTGTGTGTATAAAGTCTGGAAACGGCTTAATAACATCACAATTTATTGGCCGATTTAAACCAAATTTGGTACGGTTGTGTAAGAGGATCTAACGCATCGAATGACGATATTGGCGTTGTTGCCAGCTTTTCAGTTTGTCTGGAATTCGAACGAATTTTATTTTTTTAAATATAACACCCTGTATATTTTTTCATTTATAGTTTTTATTTTAAATTTGTTACACTTTTGGTATAACATACTTTGTTCCTAATATCAGTAGTTTTCGAAATAACGACGTGTTTTGAAAATACCAACAAATTGTGTTTTATTTATTAATAAATAAAACACCAGTTCAGTTTTGATGTAAAGTCATAAAAGCTGTCTTTTTACATGCAAAAATGTCTTTAACTGAAAGTGAAAGAATTACAATTCTTATGATGAGAGGATATGGCGATAGGGTCAGGACTTTCGAAGAGGTTAAAAATCTATTTAATGACGCATTTCCAAACCGAAATCCAATTTCAAAAGCAACTGTTCTAAAAACTGTCCGACGGTTTGAAGAAACTGGAAATTGTAGAGATAGGCGACGATCAGGACGACCAGCAGTAGTAGATGAAGAGAAAAGTTTAGAAATTTTACAACACGTTTTTGAAACCCCTGTTTCTTCATTGAGAAAAATTTCTCAAGTAAGTGACGTCTGCTTCAAATCCGTCCATAATGTTTTAATAAAACATAAATATCACCCTTTTAAAATACATGTAGTTCAAGAGATATCAGAAGATGATTTTGAGCGAAGAATTGAATTTTGTGATATTATGATGTCAAGGTTTGACCAAAATAACCAGTTTTTCAATTTTATAGTATTTTCGGATGAAGCAACATTTATGTTAAATGGTAAAGTCAATAGACACAATTGTAGGTTTTGGGCAAATGAAAATCCCCACAGGATAAGAGAAGGTCATACACAACGCGCTGGACAATTGAATGTGTGGGCTGGGCTTCTGGGTAACCACAAGATCGGTCCATTTTTTATTGATGGAAACTTAACATCACAACTTTACCTTGAGCTATTGGAAACGCAAATAGTGCCTACTATACGAAATGTGATGGGTCCAAATTATGGAAGTACATTCTTCCAACAGGACGGAGCTCCTCCCCATTTTGGTTGAAACGTGCGCGAATTTTTGAACAACACTTTTCCGAATAGATGGATCGGTAGAGGGGATTAATGACATTTTTGCATGTAAAAAGACAGCTTTTATGACTTTACATCAAAACTGAACTGGTGTTTTATTTATTAATAAATAAAACACAATTTGTTGGTATTTTCAAAACACGTCGTTATTTCGAAAACTACTGATATTAGGAACAAAGTATGTTATACCAAAAGTGTAACAAATTTAAAATAAAAACTATAAATGAAAAAATATACAGGGTGTTATATTTAAAAATATAAAATTCGTTCGAATTCCAGACAAACTGAAAAGCTGGCAACAACGCCAATATCGTCATTCGGTGCGTTAGATCCTCTTACACAACCGTACCAAATTTGGTTTAAATCGGCCAATAAATTGTGATGTTATTAAGCCGTTTCCAGACTTTATACACACACTGTATATATATATATATATATATATATATATATATATATATATATATATATATATATATATATATATATATATATATATATATATATGGCAAAGGGTGCTTTTGAAGACCTTTTTTATGTCCATTGTGTTTTATGAGAATTTTTTAAGTACCTGTCCCTATATAATCCATTTAATATTGATTGTGTGTTGTGAGAACTTCGGATTTTTATTTCTAAAGTGGTTTTTAGGTACAGCAACTATTTCAAATAATGAGAAGCAAATCATTTAAAATTTAATTAATAAACAGTTCACCGTCAAATAATAAAAGGCTATTACAAGCAAAAACAAAAATTAAAAGCAGTAATGCTCATTTGGCGTTTATTTTTTCATTTTCAGGTGAAAATTTAAAGGCAACTGTTCTATTTTGAACTTTGAACAACTAATGCCCGGTTTCTCAAAATTTAAGGTTATTTGAGCGATACTTTATCTAAAGCGGGTATTACACCAACAATTTCTTCGCGAATTATTTCATGAAGTCGCTTCGCGAAGTAAATTGACAAATGTAATACTAAAACTTTGATGTCCAATAAATTCATGAAGAACTTCGTGAAGTTATTCACGAAATAGGACGTGTTCTAATTTTCCGTCAATTTTTACGGGAATCCAGTAATGCCGACTTAAAATAAATGCAAAAAGTCAAGTCAATGTTTGCGCTAGTTCGTTTTGTTCGTTAATTTCGGTGTGAGAGCTGAAATTGTCAAAAAACTTCATAAAGTCTGTGACAAATGTAAATCCAATATGCGGCCGTGAAGAAATTCGCGAATTTATTCGCGAAGAAATTGTTGAGGTAATACCCGCTTAACACTTTTGTAGTGGCAACGGAATCAGCAATTTTTTGTTTTTTCAGTCGTTTTTCTTCTGTTTTTCAGAGGTTTTGAGTGTTTTGTTTTTTTGTATTGTTTTTGTTATTGTTTTTTTGTCTGTGCACTATTTTTTATACATAATTCATCCTGTTTTGGGTAAGTTGTCAGTTTGTTTAAAACTAATAATTATTTTATAAAGAATACTTTTTAGAATATGGATTACAATAATTATTCAATTATTATGTATCTAGTCCAGAAGAGACACAGAGAAGAGACTCGAGGTGGATCTCAGAGTTGTGATGGAGCAAAAAAAGACTTGGGTATTAAACATAACCAAAAATTTTACAAAAAAATTAGCCTAGTTTTAACTTTTTTGGACGAAAAAAGCCCATAATATGGCATTAGCGACTCTAGTTTGTCAATGTTGTTTTCTTATAATGACCCAAAATGATTTTAAAGTTAAAGGATAGGTTAGAATAAATTTTTGTTTTAAGGTTTTGTTAAATATTGTCCTAATTTGTGTTGTTCTTTTTTAGATCGAGGCCTATTATTGCAACATTGGTATTGAAGCATTTAATCAGGTATACTTGTTTGTTTTAATAGGGGTATTACTTTGAGCCAAAGATATTTCTGCTTTATCGTGTTGCTGTATCATGTAATTTACATTTTACTCGTATATAGAATAGTAATATATGTGTAAAGAGTATGTGTTATTATCATATTTTAGATAACTTCTGCTGCAATATGTTTTATTGAATTAACCATCACCAAATAGAATGATGTACCCTGTAAGAAGACTACTAGGCCTCCTAAAAGAAAGAGAGCTTGCAGCGTTCTGGGGTTAAATTGATAAATTTAACTACCCAGAAGTGCTACAAGTGCGCGGCAGCTTTTCGCCAGGAGCATTTATGGGCCGTAGGTTTTTTAATTTTCCCTTTTCCTCTTCTTTGTTTAGGTTTTCCAAGGCACTAGGGCGCCACTGAGTTTTTGTTAAAGAAAAATACGCTTACAGCTTAATAAACTCAGAACTTAAGCTGATATTTGATTTTAAAAAAATGTTATAAAATTCTTTGCATGTGTTTTAGCAGGCAATAAAACAAACCATTCCCCAAAATAAAATATATTTATTCTTATTTTAGAAAAGCTTGTCGACAGCTAAAAGGATTTGGTCATTAATAAAATAATACCTATTTGAACATATGGGTAGTAGGTACTTAAATTAAATTACAGTATGAAAGGTTATCAAATATTTTTAGTACCATTTAGGCAAGTACAGTTTAGTAAATATTAAATATACACCCTGCTACAAATAGTATAATAAAAATAGATAAAGTAAATCATCAGGTAACGCAACGAGGGTAGATACCAAAAAAAATCATGATTCTTTTCGCTACGCCCTAAAGAAAATGATACAAAACTTACCAAAACAGTTTTATACACTCTATAGGTCAATATTCACTTGATAAGCCGCATGGTACCAAAAAAAAATATATATACAATTTTATATTCATCAGTAATCAAAAACATAATACGGCAGATTTAAAATAGGGGTAATTACGTAATAATATTACCTCTAAATACTTATTTTTACAAAATTTACATTAGTCCACAGGAGACTTTATACTGCGATGCTTTAAATAAAAGGGATTATGTAATAATAATAAATTCATAAATTAACATTTTATATATGCAGTTATAACCAAAAATCGGCGTACAGGCCTTACCCAGAGACAAAATGGAGTACAATCCACCGTAGCACGCGGAACTGAGTGCTTAGGGTGACTATCCTGACGGAGGAGGAAAGCTCTGAAAAGCTACCTTTCTAGATGTGGATCGGCATGGTACCAAAGGTTGTATCGAGGTGATGCGGCTGGACCACCTGGAGTAGGTACCCCTTCAGACTCTATGGTGTTGACGATAGAAACTCATGAGAAGCCACATACATAGGGTTGCATCCACCATGAAACATCCTTTCAGTTGTCGAAAATTATTCCTTTACCCGGAAAAAACCCTCATCCCCATTGGAGGGTCACCAAAACGAAAAAACCACCATCTGCCACATTGTGACTTTTGCCACAATCACAAACTAGTAGGTTCAACTTATAAAACGAGGGTTATAACTAACGGCCCTCTCTTGCCAAGACTGTTTGGCCAAGATTGTCCCTCACGACCACCTTGTCCTTCCTTAAATTCACCCCAAAAACCTCCCACGACATCAATTTCTTGCCCCTCACAATTGGAACTCCATGTGTCACATTGGACCAATCAAAGCATTCGACGTCAGCCCGAATGTGCGCCGTTCAAAACTCGGCCTCTACATAATTATATTTTGGTTGTTCCCAAAAGTAAACACGATGTTTTGAAATGGCAATCATATTAGGAAATAAGAAGAAAAGAAACGGAAGATTCTCTGGACGTGCAGACACTGTAGCCTTAGAAAAACAAAGTATTCACTTCGTTAATTAGAATTTGTAAGCAATTATGAATTAGTATTTTATTTTAGTTTACAATTAATCAAAATATACTATATACAATTAAAATGGGAGAAACGTGCTACAAGAATAAGAATTTTTTTATCAGGGCCAGTCGTTACGTAGTTCTTAAAGTACACGCAATGATATAGGTAATATTCTTAGGAAATGCTAAATTAAACAATGAATACAATACTGTAAATTGATCTTTTAGGGTGAATCAACTCAAGTGCAGAAATAAAATTAAGACATTCTGGACTCGCACAACATAGTGGGGTTGAACTATATAGAATAAAAAAAGGATGCCAAATTGCATAACCTACATCCTTGTAAAACATAAATGCTTGTTATTTGTGTAAGAAATTAATAATTTAATAAAATAAGATTTTATGAGATATTTAGTGTTTGCCTTAAAGTAATGTCAAAATTTTCTACAAAATCATCTTCACCATCTTGTCAGGAAAACCAAATGCACTAAAAAGTAATTTCAAAAACAATGTAGCATTTCAAATGCTACAAGCTAAGCCAGCTACTGAGGTCAGCAATTCTACTGCATATGAAATTCTTCATGAAATATATGACATGATGCCAAACGTGAGTATTTAACTGTTGCAGGTAATGTTTATTTCTAACTAAAATTTTATTTTTACAGCTCGTGACGAAGACTTTTGGTCGATGCATCTACATAACACATAGGAAGCCATGTATTAGATTATACAGTTCTGCATAAGTATCAACTATTTAAAGTTTATTTTTAAATTAAAATTAGGTCAGTTCTAATGTTTAAATGCAAGAATTTGCTTTCGTTCTGTTACTGATTGAATATATTCTTAACAAATGTATGTTCTGGGTAATTTATGTAATAATTTATAAGCATCGTATTCCTGTAATATTTTAAATCAATAAACAAAAATCCCTGTTTTGTTTTATTTACGCGTCCACCTTAGGAACACGTCTTTTCAAATTGTTTGACCTCAGTTATAGAAAAAATCTAAATATAACTGCCCTAGAGCAGGGGTCTTCAACCTTTTTTTTATTAAAAGGCCAGATTTGGGATTCCTTATCGACCGGTGGGCCAGAAGTGAAGAAGGCCGTAGGCGAAAAATGTTCGAGACCACAACCAAATTTCGTCAAGAATTCACCCAACTATTTTCGTCAATTAAATTATTGCTTTTTTTTCGTCTAAAAGAGGTAATAAAACGAGTAGGCAATATTTTAAGTTTTGAGTAATTTATTACGTATTTATGAAATTGTTTTTGTTTTTGTATATTGTCGGAAATAGAAAAGGTTTCGTTACTCGAAACAGGGTTAATTCGGGGAAAAATAATAGATGGCGCTTAAGTAAGCTCGATAGGTTGGCTTTAATACCGTCGTATTTACCCCACTTGTGTCCTCAAAAGCATCAGTATATTTATACGTAAACAATTCGCGCTAATTTTTGCAGTCCTGATAAGCACCTGTTTATTGCTGTACATTAACAATATATTAAAAAGGGAAAACAAAACGAAACTTTTTTACTTTCTTAACTAGATTGCGTAACGAAAGTAACCACTAAGAAAGAACTTTCAGAAATTTGACTTGGAAAGGAATAAAAGGGTATTGGTAATGTTAATGAACATTATACGGATCTATTAACGTAGATGATTTTTTTTACTTTGTTTGGATCCCGCTAATTTTTGCTGTCCTGATAAGCACCTGTTTATTGCTGTACATTAATCAATATATTAAAAAGTGAAAGCAAAACAAAACGAGACTTTTTTACCTTCTTAACTAGATTTCGTAATGAAAGTAACCACTAAGAAAGAATTTTCAGAAATCTAGGCGTGTTTTATTTTCTATATTATTTTTTTATTTCAGCGGTCCTCAAAACCACTAATACATCAAAAATTAGGTCGCGCAGTTTTTGCTGTCCTAATAAGAACCTTTAATTAATTGTCTCAATTATAGTTTCCAAATATGTATTTTAACAATTAATTTTTACAAGAGAATGACTTTTGCTTTTTAGCCCCTATTGTTAAGCTGTTTTGAAAGAATTGCACATACTAAAAAAACAGGTTGTCAACAAATAACGTCTTTTTAATTTACGTTTTCGTCACAGGAGAGAATACCAAAATTGTTTTTCTTGTGTTATTATTAGCTGTGAAGCGTCTTCGGTTCACTCCGCGTCAAATGTTTTGCAAAGCAGCGGCTAAATAGGTACTCTGCTGATTCATAATCCGAGTTTACACGGTTTCAGTAGCTATAGCGAAACACTAAAACAAGTTACTAAAATACTCTGGTATATGGTTTTGTCATTTTAATAGGGCCACTAACCTAGCACACACCGGCGTACCAAGCTATTGGCGTTGGTTACAAACAGATAGCAGACAGAGAGAAATGGAACAAAAAATGTTTAAAGAGACTTAAAACGCAAAGACTAATATTAGATGTTATAATTTTTCAATCAAACCATAGATAAAAGCTTTAATAAACTTTGAAAAATAATTTCTAGAATCGAAAATCCAAAAACACGTGAGCTGTAAAAATTAGGGTTAAGTTAGTTTGGGAGGTGTTACTACGTTTATACGGATAATTTTGATACGTAACAACTTTCTTTACTTTAAATTAAAATACCTCAAAACTCAATACCAAATTTTTGTTCTTGATGTCTTTAATTAAAACGTACTTTCAAAATGTGAAGTGTGCTTTTGTTCTAAAATAAATATGGACTATTTAAAATTGTTGGTAATCAAAGATCCGGTATAAACTAAGTCACTACTGAATTTTAGAACAGCTTCTATCTTTCTTCTTCAACTACGAAAAAATAGATGAGACATAAGCGGACATGATCCTTACATGTCTTGTTTAAAAGATTTTCACTAATTTTCGCAAATAAGAATAAAGGGTTGTAAGGCCAGCGCAAAATATATGTAAAAAAAAGAATAAAGGGCACTTAAAAATCAATAGAGATTATAAAAACAATAAAATTTGTAGTTGATGTATGAATCCGCTTTTAAACAGATTGCAAAGCCTGTTATTTCGGATATCCTTCGTAAGTCCATTTGTGGACGTAAAAAGGATACGCAGGGACTTCCAATTTATGTCCATGACTCCAAAGATAAACAGAAATTCCCTACTTTCCTCCCCCACTTATCACGATGCGTCCTTATAAAAACCGTTCTATCGAAAAATCTTTCAAAAGTTCCTAAAATAACCTTTGCGTCTAGAAAAATACTATTATATTGTATCTTTATGTATACACATAATATAAAATATGTCCTTATATGAACCGTTGATTAAAATTTCCCTCCAAACAAGTCCGCCTAAATATAACTGCCCTAGAGCAGGGGTCTTCAACCTTTTTTTTTTATTAAAGGGCCAGATTTGGGATTCCTTATCGACCGGTGGGCCAGAAGTGAAGACGGCCGCAGGCGAAAAATTTCCCCCAAATTTCGTCAAGAATTCACCCAACTATTTTCGTAAATTAAATTATTGCTTTTTTTGGTCTAAAAGAGGTAATATATCGAGTAGGCAATATTTTAAGTTTTGAGTAATTTATTACGTATTTATCAAATTGTTTTTTTTTTGTATATTGTCGGAAATAGAAAAATTTTCGAGACCACAGCCAAATTTCGTCAAGAATTCACCCAACTATTTTCGTAAATTAAATTACTGTTTTTTTTTTCGTCTCAAAGAAGTAATATAACGAGTAGGCAATATTTTAAGTTTTGAGTAATTGATTACGTAAGTATTTATCGAATTGTTTTAGGCCGCGGGTTGAAGACTCCTGCCCTAGAGGTTGGTTAAAGTGCAACAGAAACAGAATTTTTATTTATTTTTTGACTGCAGTAAGAACGAACAGCAGTGCAAAAATATAAAATTCAGGTTAGGACACCAAGCGTTCTAGAGATTGTTATAGCGTACACAAAACAAACAATAATGCTAGAAACAAAATCTAATACATATAAAACACAGGAAAAAGCCCTTTCTTGAGAAAATTTAAATTTTAGGTCCATTGTCGGAAATAGAAAAGATTTCGTTACTCGAAATAGTGTTAAGTCGGGGGAAAAATAATAGATGGCGATTAAGTAAGCTCGATAGGTTGGCTTTATTACCGTCGTATTTACCCCACTTCTGTCCTCAAAAGCATTAGTATATAAAGTTTACGTAAACAATTCGCGCTAATTTTTGCTGTCCTGATAAGCACCTGTTTATTGCTGTACATTAACCAATATAATATTAAAAAGTGAAAGCAAAACAAAACGAAACTTTTTTACTTTCTTAACTAGATTGCGTAATGAAAGTAACCACTAAGAAAGAATTTTCAGAAATTTGACTTGGAAAGGAATAAAAGGGTATTGGTAATGTTAATGAACATTATACGGATCTATTAACGTAGATGATTTTTTTACTTTGTTTGGATCGCGCTAATTTTTGCTGTCCTGATAAGCACCTGTTTATTGCTGTACATCAGTCAATATATTAAAAAGTGAAAGCAAAACAAAACGAAACTTTTTTACCTTCTTAACTAGATTTCGTAATGAAAGTAACCACTAAGAAAGAATTTTCAGAAATCTAGGCGTGTTTTATTTTCCATATAATTTTTTTTATTTCAGCTGTCCTCAAAACCACTAATACATCAAACCCTGGCCTTACAACCCTTTATTCTTATTTGCGAAAATTAGTGAAAATCTTTTAAACAATTCATGTAAGGAGCATGTCCGCTTATGTCTCATCTATTTTTTCGTAGTTGAAGAAGAAAGATAGAAGCTGTTCTAAAATTCAGTAGTGACTTAGTTTATACCGGATATTTGACACCAACAATTATTGTAAATAGTCCATATTTATTTTAGAACAAAAACACACTTCACATTTTGAAAGTACATTTTAATCAAAGACATCAAGAACAAAAATTTGGTATTGAGTTTTGAGGTATTTTAATTTAAAGTAAAGAAAGCTGTGTTACGTATCAAAATTATCCGTATAAACGTAGTCAACACCTCCCAAACTAACCTAACTACCTAACCCTAATTTTAGTAATTTTGAAGGGTATTTACAGCTCACTTGTTTTTGGATTTTCGATTCTAGAAATTATTTTTCAGTTTATTAAAGCTTTTATCTATGGTTTATTAAAAATTATAACATTTAATATTAGTCTTTGCGTTTTAAGTCTCTTTAAACATTTTTTGTTCCATTTCTCTCTGTCTGCTATTTGTCGGTCTGTCTGCTTGTAACCAACTCCGACAACTTGGTACTTTGGTACGCAGGTGTGTGCTAGGCTAGTGGCGGTCCCCTACCCCTATTAAAATGACAAAACCATATACCAGAGTCTTTTAGTAACTTGTTTTAGTGATTCGCTTTAGCTACTGAAACCGTGTAAACTTGGATTATGAATCAGCAGAGTACCTCTTTAGCCGCTGCTTTGCAAAACATTTGACGCGGAGTGAACCGAAGACGCTTCACAGCTAATAATAACACAAGAAAAACAATTTTGGTATTCTGTTCTGTGACGAAAACGTAAATTAAAAAGACGTTATTTGTTGACAACCTGTTTTTTTAGTATGTGCAATTCTTTCAAAACACCTTAACAATAGGGGTTAAAAGGCAAAAGTCATTCTCTTGTAAAAATTAATTGTTAAAATACATATTTGGAAACTATAATTGAGACAATTAATTAATGGTTCTTATTAGGACAGCAAAAACTGCGCGACATAATTTTTGATGTATTAGTGGTTTTGAGGACAGCTGAAATAAAAAAATAATATAGAAAATTAAAAACGCCTAGATTTCTGAAAATCCTTTCTTAGTGGTTACTTTCATTACGAAATCTAGTTAAGAAGGTAAAAAAGTTTCGTTTTGTTTTGCTTTCACTTTTTAATATATTGATTAATGTACAGCAATAAACAGGTGCTTATCCGGACAGCAAAAATTAGCGCGATCCAAACAAAGTAAAAAAATCATCTACGTTAATAGATCCGTATAATGTTCATTAACATTACCAATAGGTACCCTTTTATTCCTTTCCAAGTCAAATGTCTGAAAATTCTTTCTTAGAGGTTAATTTCATTACGCAATCTAGTTAAGAAAGTAAAAAAGTTTCGCTTTGTTTTGCTTTCACTTTTTACTATATTTATTAATGTACAGCAATAAACAGGTACTTATCAGGACAGCAAAAATTAGCGCGAATAGTATTAAAGCCAACCTATCGAGCTTACTTAAGCGCCATCTATTATTTTTTCCCCGAATTAACCCTATTTCGAGTAACGAAACCTTTTCTATTTCCGACAATATACAAAAAAAAACAATTTGATAAATACGTAATAAATTACTCAAAACTTAAAATATTGCCTACTCGATATATTACCTCTTTTAGACGAAAAAAAGCAATAATTTAATTTACGAAAATAGTTGGGTGAATTCTTGACGAAATTTGGGGGAAATTTTTCGCCTGCGGCCGTCTTCACTTCTGGCCCACCGGTCGATAAGGAAACCCAAATCTGGCCCTTTAATAAAAAAAAGGTTGAAGATTTTTCGATAGAACGGTTTTTATAAGGACGCATCGTGATAAGTGGGGGAGGAAAGTAAGGAATTTCCAAATAAATTGTGTGATATACCCTTTCTAGGCTTTTTGAAGTCAAGCAGTTCAAAACGCAAGTTAATTTGGTAATATTTTGAATACTTACCATAGTAGATTTTATTTTAGATATCATCGGAAGAATATGTAACGTAAAATGACGAGAAGGCGTCAAATCTTTGATATATCCAATTTATTTACATTTTAAAACTACTATTAATATTATTTTGTACCTGGGCGTTTTCTATTTTCTATATTATTTTTTTATTTTAGGTGTCCTCAAAACTACCAATACATCAAAAATTATACCGCTCAGTTTTTGCTGACCTAATATGAACCTTTATTGTCTTAATTCTAATTTCCAAATATGTATTTTTAACATTTAATTTTTAGAAAAGAATAACTTTTGCTTTTTAATCCCTATTGTTAAGGGGTTTTGAAAGGATTGCACATACTAAAAAACACAGGTTAAGTCAACAAATGTCATTTAATTTACGTTTTAGTCACAGAAAAGAATACCAAAATTGTTTTCTGTGCATTTATTATTAGCTGTGAAGCGTCCTCGGTACACGTCGCGTCAAATGTTTTGCAAAGCAGCGGCTAAATACTGTGCTGATTCATAGGCACAAAGCTCTCACATTCCATAACCCTACATTTTCTACCCCTGGTAAATGGTTTGTGTTAATTTTATTATGAGATCATGTGACTTAGGACACATCTTGGTACCAAATTTAGTAAAAATCAACTAACAAAAAATAAATAACCACCATTTTCTCCGCACCTGCTGGATGGTTTTAATTTATTTTATTATGGGATCATCTATAACTTATGACAGAGCTATGTACCAAATGTCGTAAGAACCGACCACTTAAAAATAAAAAAACCCTAAGTTTCTTCACCTCTGGGATGTGGTTTTATGTCATTTTAATAGGGGTAGGGGACCGCCAGTAGCCTAGCATACACCTGCGTACCAAATTTCGTATAAATCACTAAAGTACTTCTCTAGATATCGGCGTTGGTTACATACTATACAGACTATTTTTTTGAGAGATCGACCGACAGACAGACAGAAATGGAACAAAAATGTTTAAAAAGACTTGAAATGCAAAGATCTGTATTTTTTTAAATATAAGGACTTTATTAACGATCACAATAGCTCCCCATATATGTACCTATGTACCACTATTTGGTATTATGTCGGAGCTAGAAAAAATAAATAAACCTATTGAACGCCGGTTCTTTTATTTTTAATATTGTTCCAAGGAATTATAAATGCACTTAATATTTCATGAAATCGTTTGCACATAGCAGACTGACAAAATGTTCCGAAACATGCCACTACATATTAAAACGAAAATTTTTCTAACAAATTTTTGTTTTTTCCCAGAAATTTTTGTATACATGATCTTTCATATTGGATGTATATACATGTATACCAATAAATTTTCAATATCTCAAAAAATTAATCACATCATCAAATGTACAAAAATGTCCCTACAAGAACCGTTGTCTAGATAAATTATTGTTTTTTTTTTGCTTCAGTCGACTTTTTAAAAAAAAAATTGGTATACATAGGGTTTAATATATAATGTATACAGATGTATAGCAATGTACACTAATATATAAGTCGGTCCTCAAAAGCACCCTTAGCCATACATACATATATATATATATATATATATATATATATATATATATATATATATATATATATATATATATATATAAACTGGTCAACAAAAAAATCGGCAAAAGCGAATTTTACTCGACTTTTCAAACTGCTATAATTTTTTAAAAACTTAACTTTTTTGGGATCGGTTTTCGGATATCGACAGCTCGTCTTTCCCAAATTAAGCAACAAGAAGTGATTTTGCAATGGAAGCGACATTTTCATGCTATACAGGGTAATTAATAAGTTAATGCAAAACTACTAAAAGTTTAGGTGTGTGCCATGTTGCCAATAAATTTTTTTGATCGTTTGGACATAGCACGCTAGTAAGCTAATATCAATATCTCCAGACGTGTTCGCCGGAATTTCGATTAATGGTCTCTGGCGAAAAATACAGGAGGAAACAGAAAAAGCACACAAATTTTGGTAGCATCATTTTTAAAACGCTGTAATTGGAAAACGGATTAATAGACTTTGTCGGGCTTTTTGGGAATTGAAAGCCCTTTTTGTGCAGAGTTTTACCTAATAAACTGTTTTTTGTTCAATGTCAAAATGTTTGCGTTGTATAGGGGTGAACTAAAAAGTAAATGAAAAGTATTGTTAAAAATAAATTTTCTTTTAATTTGTACAAATTGAGCAGTATGCGTGTTTTTTCTTTCAGAAATAGGGCGTTTTGTCTAACTTTGGATTAGTTATACAGCGTGTCCAGAAACCATCTTAACAAATGCGGAACTTTTTTATTTTTAACTTTACGAAAAAGGTAATCCTTCATAAAAAGTTCTGCATCGTGAGAAAATAGCATAGCCATTCAAAAATTTGATCTAAGACATACAGGGTGGCTCAAAAATGTAAAAATCCTAATCCATTTGAAGCTAAAAAGACCCAAAATCGTTATTTAAAGGCAAACTGCCACTGTAAATGTACTAGTGTTAACTTCTTATGTTAGTAAATTAGGTTTGAAATATACAGGAGGTCCCAAAAATAAAAATGTTTTTATTATCGACTTTACAAAAAAGTACCTATATCTTTGTAAAATGTTCTACATTGTGAAAAAAGAGCATGATGATTCAAAAATTTGATCTAGGACATATAGGGTGGCTAAAAAATTTAAAACTCTGAACTGGCCTTAAAACAAGGGTAAGCTAAATTTTAATTCAACCAGTATGGTATTTGTGCAAGGTTACTAATTAAGTGATAAGTAAGCACTTATACTTAAAATGAGACGTACAGGGTGATTGAAGGTTTACTTGTATTTAATACAATTTTAGTAACAAATGAAATATTAGGGTAAAAAACATATTAAATAACTAAACATGACTAAATAACTAAATAAATTTAAACCTCCACGTAACCTTCGTCCTTTTCCATACAGTTTATCTTTAAATAAAGATTTGGTGTCTCCTTAACTTTACGTAAATTGAGAATTTCAGCTTTTTAAGCCACTCTGTATTGTCCTACATAAAGTTTTTGATTAATCATGATCTTTTTCACAATGTAGACTTTTTATGACGATATTTTTTTTGTAAAGTCAATAATAAAAAATAAATTTTATTTTTGGGACCTCCTGTATGTTCCAAACCTAATTCGCTAACATAAAAGTTACCTCTAGTACATTTACAGTGGCAGTTTACTTTTAAATAACGATTTGTGTCTTTTTAGCTTCACGCGGATTAGGACTTTTAGATTTTTGGGATACCCTGTATGTCTTAAATCAAATTTTTGAGTGGCAATGCTATTTTCTCACAATGTAGAACTTTTTATGAAAAATAACTTTTCTCCCGTAAAGACAAAAATAAAATGTTTTCCATTTGTTAAGATGGTTTCTGGACACGCTGTATAACTAATCAAGAGTTGGACAGAACGCCCTAGTTTTGGAAGAAAACAAACACATACCGCTCAATTTTCACAAATTAAAAAAAATCATTTTTAACAATGATTTTCATTCACTTTTTGGTTCACCCCTATACAACGCCAACATTTTGACCTTGAAAAAGAAAACAGTTTATTAGGTAAAATGCTACACGAAAGGGCTTTTAATACCTAAAAAGCCCGACAAAGTCTATCAATCCGTTTTCGAGCTACAGCGTTTTAAGAATGAGGCTACCAAATTTTGTGTGCTTTTTATGTTTCCTCCTGTATTTTCCGTTAAAGACCATTAATCGAAATTTCGGCGAACACGTCTGGAGATATTAATATCAACTTACTAACACGCTATGTCGGAACGACCAAAAAAATTTATTCGCAATATGGCACACACCGAAACTTTTAGTAGTTTTACATTACCTTATTAATCACCCTGTATAGCATGAAAATGCCGTTTCCATTGCCAAATCAGTTCTTGATACTTAATCTGGGAAAGACGAGCTATCGATATCCGAAAACCGCTCTCAAAAAAGTTAAGTTTTTAAAAAGTTATGGCAGTTTGAAAAGTCGAGTTAAAATAGCTTTTGCCGATTTTTTTGTTGACCAGTTTATATATATATATATATATATATATATATATATATATATATATATATATATATATATATATATGTATGTATATATATATATATATATATATATATATATATATATATATATATATATATATATACAGTATGTCCACGGATAGAGGTCACAAGAGGACAAATGGACCAAAAATTTCATTGTTCGAAAAAATATCATTTTTGGTAAGCTTCTGCTTCTTAAGAAAATAGGGTCTACGAAGAAAATGTTTGACTTTTTTATACAGGGTGCTCAAAAAATACAAAAATAATAAATTATGTAAAGAGTAAACTACCTTTATTTTTCATTTTAGAGCAAAATGATAAAGACAAAAAATATTTCAAATTCCAGTCAAAATTTAAATTCAAAATATCAGCTGAATATTTTACTTTTTATTTTTGTGTTATAATTTTATCAAATATTGCTGTACCTACGTTTTCTAGGTAATTTTTGCCTTGTCCACCTCATCTCACTATCTTTTACGGCAAATGTCAGAAAATTTAAAATTTTGTTGCAAATTAAATTTTGTTGCAAAAATTTTAAATTTTGCAAATATTTAAATTTTGTTACAAACATTTGAAATTTTCTGACATTTGTCGTAAAAGATAGTGAGATGAGGTGGACAAGGCAAAAATTACCTAGAAAACGTAGGTACAGCAATATTTGATAAAATTATAACACAAAAATAAAAAGTAAAATATTCAGCTGATATTTTGAATTTAAATTTTGACTGGAATTTGAAATATTTTTTGTCTTTATCATTTTGCTCTAAAATGAAAAATAAAGGTAGTTTACTCTTCACATAATTTATTATTTTTGTATTTTTTGAGCACCCTGTATAAAAAAGTCAAACATTTTCTTCGTAGACCGTATTTTTTTAAGAAGCAGAAGCTTACCAAAAATGATTTTTTTTCGAACAATGAAATTTTTTGTCCATTTGTCCTCTTGTGACCTCTATCCGTGGACATACTGTATATATATATATATATATATATATATATATATATATATATATATATATATATATATATATATATATACATATATATATATATATATATATATATATATATATATATATATATATATATATATATATATATATATATATATATATATATATATAAATATATACACAATGTGAAGCCTCCTAAGTACAAAAAAATAAAATAAAATACATATGGATGACTTCATTTTTGATTCTCTGATGCCACTCACGCACTTCTTTTCAAAAAAGCTTTTAAAACATTAAGAGAGATATTAAATAGGTCTATGCTTAAGTTGTTTGCATTTTTCATAATTCTGCAAATGGCAGAGTTCTGACCATAACGGGTCCTATGAAAGTCAACGTTAAAAGTATTTACCTCTCTCAGCTGTCGCTGTGGTACGCTGAAATTAAGAGCCGATAATATATCAGGACAATCAATCAGATTATGCACAATTTTATATGCAGCCATTATGTCAGTGTTAATTCGTCTCCTATGTAAATTTTGAAGCCAAAGTTGTATCTCAAGTTCCCCACAGTTCAAATCATCAACTGGAATGTCGAATTTATATGAAACGTATCTGATAAATTTTCGTTGGAGACAAAGTACCATTTATCTTAACCTGCTGCGTTCTTTCAGACCGGTATGAGTGTATCCAGTTATAGAATGGGCCATGTCTCCCATATAAGGCAAGTTTGCGTAAAAGTAGACCATGAGCCATCCTGTCAAAGGCCTTGGAGAAGTCAGTGTAAATAACATCCACCACATACCCCTCCTCCAAGGCCCCGACAGTGTAGTCATGATACACCATAAGGTTTGTCATAACTGAACTGAAATTTTAAAAATCTGGAAACAACAGACTCGAATAATTTGGGGATTAAGGATATTTTAACGATTGGCCGGTAGTTTGTAACAGAGTTTTTATCACCGGAATTTCTATATATTGGTACAACATGCGAAATCTTCCAAATATCCGGGAAAGAACCGCTGGGCAGAGACAAATTAAAAAGGAGCCACAAAGGTCTGGATAAGGAAAACGCAGAGTTTCTAAGAATCATTGGAGGTATCCCATCGGGCCCAGGACCCTTACCTAAGTCAATCCTATTTAGCCCATCAAGAACATCACTAATCTTAACATAATAGGTTCCTATATTTAAACAGGAATTCACCTGTGCCTCCCCCGATAAACCAATTATAGATGAATTATAGACGGAGCCAAAGTACTCAGCAAATAGCGACCTCCTGAGCACTAGTACCAGTGTGATCATTATAAGTCACCACACTGGGTATGCCATGCACTTCAGTTCTGCTCTTAATATAATTCCAAAACGACCTAGGATTACTGATCACATCCTGCTCTACCCTGCTAATGTACTCATTATAGCACAATCTTGACTGTGTCCTGCATGTCTGTCTAAGTTCACAAAAGATTTCGTAATCAATCTGAGAGAGGGAAATTTTATACGTTCTATGAGCTTCCTTTTTAAGAATAATGTTGCGAATGAGTTCATCAGAGAACCAGATTGGAAATCTAAAATCACTCTTTATTAATTTTTTTGGTACCTACATGAATTTCAAAACAGACATTTAAAATTTGGTAGAAACTGTGTACATTAGTGTTACTATCTTTTGTAAATAAAATATCCCAATTTACATTCAATAAAAAGTTATTTACAGCTAAAAAATCGCAATTTTTAAAATCATAGATATAGGTTTCATGGTAAGAACATTGTGGGCTAACATTGCCAATCAAATTTACTAACAAGGCAGGATGATGCCTATCACAACTAACAAGATTTGAGCTGGCACAGCTCAAGTTGTATTGATCATGATTCAAAAATATAAAATCTAAAAGAACCCCGTTAGCATTGGTTATGTTATTTATTTGCAATAGATTAGCAAGAGAAATAGTCTCAATGAGTTTTTGTGAAATAGCACTTGTATCTCCCGAGTAAAAACCCAAATCATCATCATACATCAATTTCATGTTAGGGAGGTTATAATGACCCACTATAACTACGGTGGCATCACTGTGGGTGTCACACACTTCCTCAATTATATCACAGTAGTCCACTAACTTGGAGTTAGGAGGAAAGTAAACAACACAAAATAAGTATTTTCTATTTTCAAGTGAAACCAGTACCCAGGTTTCTTCATAATTTTTATTATTGCTGGTTACCTGTATTTTTCTGGAACTAAATGTGCTACGTATTGCTGCAAGAGTACCACCTCCCCTACTTAAGCCGGTGATAGTCAAATTTCGGTCATCACGAAAGACTTGATAGTTAGACAGACCCAATTCTGCATCACTATAATCGCCAGTAAGAGATGTTTCGTTTATTAAAATAATATCGTAATCGTTAACTCCAACATTGTTAGCAAATTCTATTAATTTTGTGCGAAGACCATTTACATTTTGATAGTATACTAACCAGTCACTTGATCTATGCGGGACGTTTGAAAATTTGTGTTGTTACCATTGACAGATTGGTAGTTATTGAACATTCTAAAATTATATCTTCGGAATACTATGCCAGATGGCCAAAAATTGGCGTCATTTAACATATTATAATGTTCTGGATTAATGCCCACCCTAAATGCTTTGGATGTACCTGTACTCTGCAAGGCGTCAACGGTAAAATCATCCTCATTTAGGTGACCTTTAGTTTTGATCCAGTTGATAACCTGAGTTGTTGTTACTGACTCAGCCGCCTTTCCTACGTAGAGCCACATTTTTCTTGGTGCAGCAACGAAACCATTAGGATTTGGATCGCATACTGCTCCCACTTTTCTGATTACAGTATTTTGATTACCAGTGCTATGTGAATTTGCAGGCTTTCCATTAAACATGGCTGAATTTATTGAGTCTCCAATTTGTCTGTTGGTAAATGAAGTGGTTCCATTTTATCTATTCATATTCCATCGGTTAAAGCGTCCGGTATCTCGCGGACCATTATGTCGGTTATCCAACATCTGCAAGTTATCATTATTTGCTATGCTAGGAGCTTCATCCATAAGAGCACTTGCAGTAGTAACCTCTGGATTGGGCGGAGTTGTGTGATTCTGATTGAATGGTGAACTTTTGGTTAAAAACCTTACTAACTCGGTGTTGGTACTCTTAATTGCTCCAACTATGCCTTCAAGTGTGGTACTAATTTCATCAGATTGATTTTTTAGCTCCTTTTTAAAAACTTCAAGCAAGTTCATGTCTACACCCGTGTTTAGAGTCTCATTAGGGAGTGGGGACGCGGTATTTTTTTTTTCACTGGTAGCAGACTGCTTGCTCTTTAAGAGCGCTACTTCATTTTCAAACATTTGAACTTTTGCATTTAACTCTGTTGATATAACGGTGGAATCCAGAATTTCTGGGTTTTTGGATTTTTCATTTTCGTTTAATTTTCGTATATTTTCTTCCATAGCACTGATCTTAGATAGCAATTTTTGGATAAGTTTATATACGTTTTCCCTATGTAACGCAACTGACCCTGGCTTCTCTTGGTGACTTGTCTTGAAGAGTTTTCGCACTGCACTTGCAGAGAGAGCTAGATGCACCAAAGCATTGTATTTGTGCAGGTAATTATTCTTAATTACTGCAAATATGAACTCCAGTAACAGTACAATTGCATAAATTAAATGTTTCTAAATATATATGAAGTTTAAGTTTATTTTTGGTTTATTAAACTAATGGAATAGGAATATGAAAAATAGTAGTTTACATTTTTATTGGTGCAAGAAACGCGATCCTAGAATAAAAGCTATCCTAAAATAAAAATACTAAAAAGAAATTCCAAAATCAAGGCATTTCTTACTGATATAATAATATGTTATTTTTATTGTTTGTATTTCACACGATTAAGTGAGTGGAAAAAAACAAAATCCTTACCCTATAGATAACCAATTAACACTAGAAGTAAGGTGTAGGAAATATGAAATGTAAATATCTGATATAGAGTGGCCTCGGTCTTTACATAATAAAAAAACATGCTTTTTTAAATAGAACACTTAAAGACATGGACAAACCTAATAGGTACGATATCACAGTTGGTATTAAAACACCTTTGAATTCTAAACAGGAATATTAAAGCTATAAGTAACTAGTTGGTTTTAAAGAGTAGATATCTGGCAAATTTGACAAAGTTGTGCTGGACATATGAACTAGATAGTGCGGCGACCAGACTATGCTACAGCATTCTAAATATTTTAAATTGTTGCTCTTTATTGTGCCTTTGCCATGGTAAGTACTTGGAGGAAAATGTTTAAACAAAATTTGTAGAGAATTACACAGAGATTCTAAAAAGATTATTTTCAACCAATATTGTATCTAAGATATTTAGCAATGATTATAGCAAATGCGCCATCTAACGGAAAAGTTGGGAACAAAAATATTTTAATCAAATTCTTTTAGCCATATTTACTAATAATTTTTTATCCCAAAACTGTAGCATGAATGGTTTCCGACATATAGCCGCTACATATCCTTAAATAATCACCTTGTATTGACATTTTCAAGTGGGCTTAAACACTATTGGCAACTTAAATTTAGAATGTAGCCGATTTGCTAACTACTACAACGGGGAATGTTTTCGTTTCATTTTTGGCTTCATTATTGTGTTATTTGGCATCTTTGTCAATTTTGCCATCTAGTAAGCCCTTCCCTGTTAAAAATCAGCTGATTGCAGCTGGCTTCCTTAATTTGAGTCGCCAATAATCTGTTTAGAAGTACCTGGCAAAGAGAAAATGGTACAAAAGCGCTTTTATAATGACAATGCAGCAGCTTAATACAATCTGCAAATCATAAGTAGACACTTGTCAAGTATCTACAATAGGTAAGTAAATGAGATTTTGCATAATTTTTACTGTGCCAGGTTTCTTTGAGCAGACTTTAACAACTGTAAAATTAGATTTTGCATTTTGCGCAAGAACTGGCGTAAATTTATGACAAAAATTTTTGAAAAATATTGCTTTATTTTCGTTAATTTGGGAAATGGGTAGGCCTTTGGGGGGGGGGGGTTAACCACCCCCCCCCCGTGGCTACGCCACTGTATTTTACACATTTCATCTTTTAGTTAAGTATGCCTAGCAAATAGATTATTATCTTTTAATTTAATACATCCTAAATATATTTTACCATTCTTAAAATAAAAGTAATATATTCTTGTAGTAAGTTAGGGTTTTTAAATTTGTTTAAATTGTGAGATTCAAACAACTTAATCAAAGCCAATAATAACAAAATCAATAAAATGTTTAAAATTCTATAACTTATTTTCTGCTAAGATAACAAACCTATTAGTCGGTAAAGTGTACTACTCTGTAGATAAATATTTTATAGATAATGTGGAAAGTTGGTATAGTGAAACTCAAATCTTCTAAATGTCTTATGTGCCTTGTTGCTGAGCTTGTTACTCCCTATTTTAAACAAGTTACTTGTATTATATAATATATTATTTGAATTAGTCTAGAGTTGGACAGAGCTTGAGGGTTTGCAACCCCTTTCAGTGCTTCAAGCCCTATCAGTACTTGAAAGCACTGTGCTGCAAGTCCTTTTTTAAATATGTAATTGCGACTTTATACTTGAATTACTTTATAGGTATAAGTGCTTGGTAATTTGTAATTAAAGCAGGATTTACAAACCTTTTTAAAGTGCTGCAAGCCCTTTTAAAGTGCGTCAAGCCGATTTTGAAGACCAAGGACAATCATTTGAATAATTTTGATTGATGACAGTCGGGTCCGCGACAAATCTGTCCTTGTTTGTTGGAAACAAAGTAGGAAACAATACTGGAAATATGTTTTGACATTTTGACAACGAACCAAAGCTAAATTAAAAATATAGGGTTCATATTTTAGATTTGTACTTTTAGCGAAATATTTAATAACTATCTGCAGAAATTGGAATATGTCACATAGTTAAAACGTTAACGATCAAAATTAAATACCAACGAGCATCTGCTGCTGCTGTAAGCTCTTACCTAGAGGAACTTTGCGAGGACTTGAAGCCCTTTTCAAGAGCTTAAAGTAAAGTAACTAGTGCTTGCAAAATGCAAGGTCTTGGGGTAAAAGCCTAGGACTTGGGGCTGGAAGCCAGTGTTTTGCCCAGTTCTGGTCTTGACATAGTATTTGACAAGTTGTTGTAACATACTAAAATGTAACTCAATTTGACTGGTAATATATTTCATTTGAATATTGTTGAGGCTGCAGTTATTTTAAATAAGTTTCTTGCGAATTTGTCACGTTTTATTTTAATCAGCATGTAGGTGACATTTGCCTCAAGGATGAGGCTAGAGCTAGTGGCTGCAACTTTATTAAACGCGCTAAGTAGATGATGCATTTTAAAGCATGTAGTTACCTACTTCTATTAAGTTTATGTTTGTTGAAATAATTTTGCGACTCTGGTAAACGCGCTTTGAATAATGTCCTACAAACCCTTATATCGTTAGTCTAATTCGCAAATCACATAAGTCCAATTTTTTCCATAATCGAGTTAGTGGCACCATCTATTAGACAATATAAATACCTACACACTCGAATGTCAAACAAGTCCGAAAGAATGTTTTTAAATCGGCAATAACGGAAACAAAATATCACACATGTCCAATATGTGTATTAGGCAATTCGCAAATCACATTAGTCCGTCAGTGTAAGCAGAAACAGCTGCATGCTAAAACTCGTCTTAAGATTTGTGCAGTTTTTGCCGAAATAAGCGAAGAAGTGTGTTTGAGGTCTACTTTTATTTTACAAGTAAGTACCGAATATTGAACATTTTTTACTATTATTTACCATAGTTTTAGGTTGTTACGATTTTAAAGCAATTTTAGTACGTCTGTGGAGTTGTGTGATTTTCCCTTTAGGTAAATATCTTTACGGATGGAGTTGTGTGCTTTTCTTTAATATATTTTTGGGTGGCTGTGGAGTTGTGTGTATTTCCCGTTAGTAAGTTCGGCTTTCTAGACGGAGTTATGTGTTTTCTTTTGTTAATATTGGCGCAAAATTCTAATAATTATCTTTTTGCTTTCTGCCCCCGAAACATGTTTAATTATAATTATTAACGCCACAGAACTATAATTTTTGGAGTATACTTTGTATTACTTTCCCCCATACTACATTTATTAGTTATTCGTTTGTTGCGTTAATAAATAATCAAGATTATTATGTATATTTTTTCAGAATGCCGTTCAATGCAAGGACTTTAAAAATTATGAGTATGTCAGTAAAGGAAGAAAATGAAACTATAAATCTACCCAATCTTTGTCGAAATTCTAAGAATACAATGCAGACTATCCAGCCGTCCATATTACCTTGCTAAGAATTAGGTCGTCGAGGTATTTCAACAGATGTGGCTGATACAATTTTACATCCCAGTAATACTCATACATTGGAATTAGCCGTCTGCTCTCCAATCTTAGAACAGCAACAACTATTGGATCAAGAATTAGGTCTTTCCGAATTTCGTAATGGATCATTGGTATTGTTGGAAGAACCAGTTAATGCTAAAACCTTTGAGGATGTCCAGATTTCTCGAAACATCACTACTTGTAATTTAAGTCTATCGCATGAGTTAAATCAGTATAATATATTATCTTTTCAAACAGTTCCTAATGTTCAAATTGAGTACATTAATTCATGTTCTCCAAAACAAAGTTCACTTCCAGAAAAAAATGATAAGGACCAAGATGAAACGGAAGAAAATGAAACTAACAAGAATGTCTACAGAGAAAATGACCGTGATCTAGAAAATGATTTATTTCAAACACAAAATGCTAAGGACCAAGATGAAACGGAAGAAAATGAAACTAACAAGATAGTCTACAGAGAAAATGACCGTGATCTAGAAAATGATTTATTTCAGACACAAAATGCTAAGGACCAAGATGAAACGGAAGAAAATGAAACTAGCAAGATAGTCTACAGAGAAAATGACCGTGATCTAGAAAATGATTTATTTCAAACACAAAATGCTAAGGACAAAGATGAAACAGAAGAAACTGGAAATGACATAGAAGATAATGGTGGGTTAGAAAATAATATACAGCAATATGGTTTTGAAGAGAATCTTGACATAAGAACGAGACGCAAAAGACAACACGTTAATGACGACGACTGGGGCAAGAACAGCAATAAAAAGAAAAGGGAAAAACGAATGCCGTATTTGGGAAAAAATAAACAAGCAGAATCATGGGATTATGGTGTCAGAAGGCAAAGAAAAACCTTGGGACCACAATGCCATTGTAAACTATCAGGAAACAGTTCGAAGCTTAAATGTCGTATTTTTGAAGAGGAAGATAGAAAGGCCATATTTGAATCTTTTTGGAAACTGTCTTGGAAAGAAAAAAAACTCTACGTGAAGCTGCTTTGTAATAAGACTGAAACTAAAAGAAGTAGAAACAGAAAAAATGAAGATCAATCTCAAAGAGATTCAACATACTTTTATTTTTTGATTAAAAGTGACGAAAAGCTTAGAGTTTGCAAAACAATGTTTGCAAATACCTTGGCACTAAAAGCCTGGACCATTCATAATTGGCTTAAATCCTGCGACAAGGTTAATGATGGACCTACTCCTGAACAAAATACAGAGGTAGTTTCAGACGCAAGACCTCTGAAATCGTCCGAGAAGAAGGCCCATTTAAAAGAGTTTTTTGAATCACTTCCCAAAATGGAATCCCATTATTGCAGGAAGTCTAGTAAAAAATTATATTTGGAGCCCAAATGGAGATCAAAATCAGAATTATATGCTTTGTATAAAACTGAATGGTGCCCAAACCTTAAGGAAGAGCCATTGTCTATTACTATGTTTAGTCACATGTTTGAAGATTTAAATCTTAGCCTATTTACTCCAAAAAAGGATGAATGTGACGTGTGTGTTTCATTTAGAGCTGGAAATGTTGCACAAGCAGAGTATGATTTGCATATAGTAAAGAAAAATGAAGCAAGGGATGAAAAAGAAAAAGACAAATCTAATGGTGACAAAAATACAGCAATTTATACAATGGACATGCAAAAGGTGTTACTTTGTCCTCAATCCAACGCGTCAGCCTTATATTTCAAAATGAAGCTGGCCGTGCACAATTTCACAGTATTTGATTTAAAAACCAAAAAAGGTTATTGTTTCATCTGGCACGAAGCCGAAGCTGGGTTAACCGCAAATATTTTTGCTTCAATTCTGTGCCAATTCATAGAAAAACAGTTAGCGTCAAATAACAACATCGACCAAACTACAAGAAGTACTTTTATATTCTATAGTGATGGCTGTACTTGCCAAAATCGGAACTCGACCCTTGCAAACGCATTATTAAATTTGGCAATGGACAAACAAATTACAATACTTCAAAAATATCTATTGCCAGGGCACACTCAAATGGAGTGCGATAATATGCATTCGAAAATAGAAAGGAGAATTAAAGGTAGAAAAATAAACCTTCCTGCAGATTACGTACAGATATGTAGAGCTTCCAGCTTGGAGCGAAATGGTTATGAGGTATCTTACCTAGACCACACGTTTTTTAAGAAATTTGATTCTGTAAATTTTGTTAGCTCGATTAGACCTGGGCGGAAAGCTGGCGACCCTACTGTAATGGACATAAAAGCATTAAAGTATAACCCAGATGGAAAAATATATTTTAAAATTAGACACACAGATGAGTGGAATGAACTTCTATGCAGGTATAACAAAAGTGCAAAAGTTACCAAATTTGAAGATCTTCCTCCTGTCTATAAGACACCAGTAGGAGTAAAAAGCGACAAATACGGTCATTTAATGGCGCTTAAAACCACTATGGAGTCAGACTATCACACCTTTTATGATAATCTTGTTGTTCAACCCAAATAGTTCACTTTATTTTTGTTGCAAATAAAACTAGTTTAAATATAGACAACTTTTATTTATTTTCCCACTTTTCTTTAAAATTTTTATTTACATTGTATCTGGTACAAATCACACAACTCCGTAACAAATTTTGTATTTAATGGTGCAAAACCAATAAGTCCACTTATTAGAAAATAATACTAATTTTTGATAAACAAATCTTTTGTCATTATAGAGAGTTACTGTTATAATGTATCTTGTAAATTTTATCCACTTAGGCTTTAAAAATAATATTGTGTGAAGTTTTTTACATCTCCTGCAAAATTTGTGAAATGTGACTTATGTGATTTGCGAATTAGACTAACGATATGTAAGTGTACAATAAATGTTAATGTCCTAGCGGCCGACCATCGCTTTTGAAGTCGTTCTAAAATCTATGTTTATTAAAACTATTTTATGATTTGTCGTAAACATGCTTAAACTGACATCTTACAAATACCTAAATCATTTATTAAAATAATTTCTTGACTTTCGATGAGATTTGAATAAAATTGTTTTTACATCTACATTTCGCTTGCTGAAGTGAGTTGGCTGGTGGTTGAGTGGCATAACTCAAAAGTTCTCATTTTTGAGTTATACTTATAACAAATAATAATAATAATAGTAATAATAATGAGTCAAGAATCCAAGTTACAAAGTCATTTTTACTAAAAATGCCAATAATTTAAGAATGTGAAAATTGGTTTTATTCAGCAAAGCAAATGTGGCGCAACATAAAAGTATTTTTAGTATCATTTCCAAAATTAAAAATACAATTTTTTTTATTAAAATATGAATCTACAGCGATAACGACTTCCCTAAAAAATATATATGTAATTCCACATAGCAAGTTTTAATATAATTTACTATGCTGTTATTTTAATAACAAAAACATGTAGCGTCCTCGTTTTTCATTATTTTTTCCGTTTGACTATTTTTTTACTTGTACCAGTATTGCATTCAGCAAGCGATTTATTGGTTAATTAATTTTGTGATTTTTTTTGTAAATATGCTTGAAATGACGCCCTACAAACACTATAAGGGAAAATAATTTATGTATGAAAAACAGCTCTAGCGACCGGCCCTTATGCCTTTTGAAAAAAAAGGTGTAGAATCTGCATTAATTAAAATAATTTAATAGTTTTTGGCAAACATGCTAAAATTAGGTCTTGCAAACACCTATAGGGGTAAGACAATTTGTGTATAAAAATAGCCGTGGCGGCCGCCCCTTATACGTTTTGAGAAAATTGTCTTAATATCCACATTTAATAAAATAAATTTGTAATTTTTAATAAACACGCTTAAACCGCTATAAACACCTATAAACGCTATAACACCTATAGAGGTACCTACCCAATCTATGTATAAAAATAGCCCTGACAGCCGCCCTTTATACTTTTTGAGAAAATTGTCTTAATATCCCTATTTAATAAAATAAGTTTATAATTTTTAATAAACACGCTTAAAACGACGTCCTATAAACACCTATAGAGGTACCTAACTCCTAACCTATGTATAAAAATCTTATCCTTTTTTAAGAAAATTGTTCTAAAATCTACATTTTTAACTAGATTTGTGATTTGTGGTAAACGGGCTTCAAATGACACCCTACAAGTACCTATAATAGGGGTGGAATAATTTGCATATCAGAAATTGCCAGCGGGCGGCCCTCGCTTGGGCAAGAAATCGAGAAAAATCTATATCGGACAGGGTCACCCATTAGACAAAGTAGGCACAGTGCCTAAGGCCTATCAAGGATCTAAAATTTAAACATCGCAACGTAAAATAAGAAATTGGAAAAAAGAAAAAAGGAGTATTAGAAGCTAGTTATAAACAAATATTTATTTATAATAAAAGTATTATCACCTAAAACTTTAAAACATGTATTTGACTGTATACAAACTGGTAAGAAATACATTCAATTTGTATATACTTGTAGTATTTTGTATGAAATGCAAAAGACATGTTAAAAAAAATTAATCGGCTTTAAAAAGCGCGGAAATGTATGAAATACATTCAAATTTCCAAATTTATAAATACTTCTTCGTATTTATTACTAAGCTTAATGATATGCTTAATTATGTTTAACTTTTTGTAACTTATACACCAAACTTCTAAAATTTGAAGAGTGCATAAAGATAATTATAATTATATTATAGTTAATTAAGCATTATAACGCATAATTAATAAACTTGCTAAAAAGGAATACTTTTGTCAGGCGGAGTAAATAAGGCAATTACTTTGAACACTATACTAAAAATATAAAAAAAATTAATATGCTTACATTTTTGGGGTTCCGTAGCAAAAGTCGGAACCTTTATGATTTCGACATGTCCGTCTGTCCGTCCGTGTGTCACCCGTAGCTCGCACATTTTACAATCGATTAAAATGAAATTTTGCAGAGATATCGTTTTAATACTGCCAAACGCAGAGATAAAACGAAATTTTACAAAACGAAATTTTACAAACCGAAAATATTCGATACTTACCCCACCAAAAACCGCAACCGCATCGAGTGCCGTATTGTTGAAAAGGTAGTTAAAAATTCAGCCAAGATTATTATGTAAACATTTTGATTTGCACGGTTAGTTGACAAAATATGAGCCTGCAAAGTCTTATTTAGCGGATCCCCCCTCTAACTTTTAAACCGATTTAGAAAAACCATTACTTTATAAGTATTTTCAATAAAAATTATTACGGTCGCCTTAAAGTAATGAGTTTCAGAAAAAAATACCTTTATAAATAATAAACAAGAGGAAACAAATGTCCTCTACACAGTTTTACAAATTCTTATTAAGATTTAATGTAGCCCGCGTGGTGTCATTGTATCGCATCCGACTTTTAACCGAGCGGTCGCAGGTGGGATCCTCCCCTGGTAAACATTAATAACAAATATTTTTATTTTATTAATGTAATGGGGTATCAAACCCCGTAAATAAATATATTAATAAATTACTTGTAAAAAATATCTTAACCACACACCACACGCCGTCAATTTAATCGTTCGTTTGAGCAAATTTAATAATTAATAATAGATAGGGGGACGTCCATTAATTACGTGAGGTGTTTTTTTCTAAATTTGGACCCCCCCTTCCCCCTTGGTGAGATTTCGTAAGATATGGTCGGACCCCCCCTCCCCCGCACGTGAGATTTACCCAATAATTTTTAAATAATTAAATTTATTTGATATGTTCATGTATTTTGCTTCATACCACTAAATACCTAAGCGTTAATACTGATGTCATCTATGTACTGCCTTTTTGCGGCGCTTGTTTTAAATGGGGGAATCCCGGGCGTAGACAATACAGTCCAAGCTCGTTTTAAACGAGCTTGAACTGTTTTTAATATTGTCTATGCCCGGGATTGATTTTGTAATACAAAATTTTATCTGTTATAATAATACAGGGTGTTATGAAATTCACTGCATATATTGGAATGGGTGACTCCTGGGGTAGTCTACAGACATATCCCATACTTTTTTTTTCTTAAATCGAACATTTTAAAAATTTTCAAAAATACCCTAAAACCAGTCTATATTCGCCGCATCTGGCTGATCGTACACAAGGCGCTTGACGTAAATTTGCGCGCGAAAAATTAAAAACAATTGAATTTGTTTAAACGTTGCCAGACATTATTATAAATCTCTAAGAATAATTTATTTTCTGTTATTAACTGTAATTTAAGACAAAGGTAAAACAAATTTAAACCTTTTTCGAAGAGAAAACAAAAAAAATTAGTAAAAACTGCGAAATCAATCCTTTGTGTCAGTAGCTTTAGTTTTAACTAATAATTATGACACCCTATATTATGATATTAATGATTATAAGCGTTATTCCTACTAAGTAGCTTAAACTTTCTGCCAAGGAAAAGTTAAAAATCAAAACGAAAATACTAATTGAGCACAACTACATAGTACTTACTTTAAAAGTATAACCAGATCCGCTACCATCCGTTACCATAATACAATACGTAAATATTATTAGTGTTTTAAATTAAATTTAATTTTCAGCCCTATTACGCTACTCACTAAGCACAAACTAGATAAAACTGATCAAAATATTGGTTAACAACGGATCGACGAAGACCATTTTCTAGGTAGTGAAAAGAAATTACATTATTTAAAACTTTAAACGAAAAAAAAATTAAAACATTCATTGCGTGGTTTGTGTGCTGCTGAAAAACTTAAATATGGCGCATGACTCTTTGGTGACATTAAGAAATCCTTCTGTTTCGATCTCCCTTCATCATGAAACATGTATCTTGTCTCTTTGTCACTTTATGTGTAAAATAATAGCCATATTTTGGCGTTTATCAAGCAACGAAATTTTGGTAACCTGGTATAGATCAGTCTCTCTTCAACGATATGGAAGTAAAAGAGATAGAAAAATCACCACGTCGTAACCTAGTAAACGCCATATGCCAAATGAGTGATGTGTCAAAATGAATTGAAGGTTGAAGGCAAACATCTGTATTTACGTTAACCTGTATTTGTCGCGTTTTGGTTTATTTACATTTTGCTATGTTTTTTAGCGTATAAAAGTGTTAAAACAATTCGTATTCGTTGGTTAAAACTGTTTGTTGCGATTGTAAGGTGTACTACACGTTTATAAGAAATGTTTACACGAAAATGTCATTAACCTGTTGTGGAAGTCGCTTCAAAATGAATGAAGATGGGTTGTTTTTTATTCTGTACGTGTAGTCTTAAATCACAAGGTTTTAACCCATTTAGATGAATTATTAGGCAGACATAGGATGGTTAACTAGTATACCTAATAAGAGACAATCCTAAATTAAGGAAGTTTCCAGTACATCTTTAATAACAGGTAAAACACTTTAAGACACGTTTTCGTTTACATTTAACTGTCTCTCGCAGTTTTAAACCTTTATTTTATATACCTAAAAACTGTTTTTGTTAAAGTTGTATAGTCTGTATCAAGACTAGTGAATAAGTATGTATACCAAAACACAAAAGTACACCAGTTACAATTTTACATTTAATTTTAGAAACACCTACTGCTCTGAAGGATGGGAATCATCCAGATGCAATTATTTTACTATGGGACTATCACAAGTAAACAAGACGCAGTTAACAGAGGAGAGAGAAACGGAGATTTGAAACGAAATTTTCAGAGGTAAGTAAATTTAAGAGTCTGTAACATTAGATTTTGGTGTAATTTATTAGGTGGGCAAAGAATGTAAAATATTATTTTTGCATTTTACATTAGGTTTGTTCCAATTGAAAAGTTCACAGTTCAGAACTGCTTGGAATCCATGCGAGAACTTATTGTTCTAGAATCGACTTGACTAGTGTTGGAACGATTTAGAACTGGTTGAGAATTTTGTTTGTTTATCCTAACCTATAAAATCACAAAAAAATACCTGTTAGAAAATATTGCCGCTTTTATTAATATAGGTATGTCAACAAGAAATGGAAGAAAAATTGCTGTGTTCTTCTATTACTAATTTGATTAATAACAAAAATAAAATAAGTGAAGTTAGATAGCACGTTAAACTGATTCAGAATTATCTTGGAACTTTAAGACCGCTTCAGAACTAGCTTGGAACACAATTCACTCGTTCTAGGAACACTGCACTATAAAATGTTTAAATCGACTTGTAAAGTGACAGTAAAATAGCTTTGTGCAAACTCAGTAAACTTTTGAACTTTTGTTGCAACAAACCTAATATAATACCTGTATTAAATAAAACACAATATTTTGACAATTATTTTGTCATTCTCAAGTTATTGTTTAGTAATAATTCTATTTTTTATTTACAGCGAAGAAATGTACCTCACATCTGGGAGAAAGTCTGTCAAAGGGAGGATAGAGTGGTGTTACTTTTTGTTTTTTGTATTTAGATTTTTGTGGAGGATAACCCATCTTTATAGAAATTTCACTATGTTGGGTAAAAAACTGTAATAAACGATATTCCTGATTTTTACTTTTTTTGTTCAAAAATTGCATCAGCTCAGTTTTACCAATAAGTTAACTTCACTTACTTTACTTAACATTTTTTGAAAATAAAACATCTAAAGTTTTATGTTGTTTGTTACAAAATAGGAGCTTGAGCTATCGTGTATAGATACAGGTATTACTACCTTTTCATGCTTTTTATTAAACTAGATATAATGGCTAGTAACCTAGGTCAGTACCTGTGGCATATGGTGAAATTTCAAAGTTGTATATCTCTGTTCCTACTTACAGGAACCGTACCACATTTGGAGGTTTTAATAGTGAGCCCACTGAGAATGTTCTGGTAAACCCAAGCAAAAATTCAACTTTTTTTCGCAAATTCAAAACGTTTTTTTTTTCTTTACAAAAAAACTCCTAGTGGGCTCGCTATTAAAACCAATAAATATTGGTACCGGTCCTGTATGTAGGAACAGAGATATACAACTTTGAAATTTCACCATATGCCACTGGTCACTACCATCTCTATAGTTGTGCCTTTAAACAAATTAAAACGATTTTGATTTTGTACAAAATCTCATTATCTCATTGTTATAATTATATTACATAATTATCACTAAAGAAAACATTTTAAAATGTTTTTGGTAAAACTAAATTTTAATAAAATATAGTACATATGTATGTATTAAAAAAAACAAAGACAAGCAGATCTTTATTAATGCCAAAAAAATACAGTGATGTTATCCTAGAAATGAGTCTAATCCATATAATATGTAAATTACAATAACATTAAAAGTATTAAAACAATAGTTACACAAGCAAAAATTACTAGATTTCAGTTTCAGTTTGCCATCAAAGCTTTGCAAATACCATTTAAACTTGGTAGGCAGCAAATAGATCTATAAAAAAATTAAAAGTACCTTTTTTCAAAAGTAAATTTTGTTTACTTTGGAGTAAGTTGTTAGTTTTTAGGTTGTATTTCACTATTTGTCTAGACATTTCATGAAAAGTCCAATTACGCTAAACGGCTACATACATATACATCATTTTTAGAATGAAAAATGTTAGCTATAAAAAAGATAATGAAACAAGGTATATTTTTAAATTTGTGAGAAATAATGTTTTCAGTGATGTACAGACATCACTGAAAATATTATACAGGAAGTTGGCCCCCCAAATGCAAAATTTATTAAAAATTAATGGAGTTCTGAGTTTCTTATGAAGAGTTCTAGAGTTCTTATTTTTATTAATAGCTCCGTTAAAATCAAAGTAAAAACACTATTTTAAAAATGGGGGGCTAACTTCACGCAGCCCCCCATTGTTGCAGAAACAAAACTTTCGCCACAGTGCTTAATAGTTATAAAGGAGTTATACAGTTCTTTATGATTTTCGAGCCCAGAACTCTTACCAAAAAAATTCTAATACATGTTTTGTGCTTTTTGAGAAGGAAAAAATTCAACAACAAAATGTCATTATCTTTCTGTAGAACTGTAAAATAATGGCAGCACTAACGGGAACTCATGAGTTTTAAACCAGAACTCTTGTTAAACAATATTTCATGGGGGGTCAACTTCACACTTTTTTAACAATCAAAAATATAAGGTGTAAATAAAAAAATACCATTCTAATTCTACAGAACTGTAGAGCTGTTGCAGCACTAACGGGAACTCATGAGTTTTAAACAGAACTCTTGTTAAAAAAATATTTCATGGGGGCCAACTTCACACTTTCTTAACAGTCAAAAATTTAAGTTGTATCCATTTATCTAGTCAGTTCTAACAACACGTGAAATTGTAACATATTTAGGTACTGTTGCAATAATCAAATACGTTTATAGTAACAAGAGTTCCGGTTCCCGTTAGTGCTGCAATAGTTCTACAGTTCTGTGGAATTACAAATTACAATGGTGTTTTTTTACAACTTAAATTTTTGACTGTTAAAAAAGTGTAGAGTTTACAATTTGACCCCTATGAAATTTTTTTTAACAAGGGTTCTGGTTTAAAACTCATGAGTTCCCGTTAGTGCTGCCATAGTTCAACAGTTCTGCATTTTGTTGTTGAATTTTTTCCTTCCCAAAAAGCACAAAACATGTATTAGAATTTTTTTGGTAAGATATCTGGCCTCGAAAATCATAAAGAACTGTAGACCTCCTTTAGAACTATTAAGCACTGTGGCGAAACTTATTTTTGCAATGATGGGGGGCTGCGTGAAGTTAGCCCCCCATTTTTAAAACAGTGTTTTCACTTTTATTTTAACAGAAATATTAATAAAAATCAAAAAGAACTCTACAACTATTCACAGGAATCTCAGAACTCCATTAATTTTTTAAAAAAATTTCATTTGGGACCAACTTCATAAGATATTTTCTGTGGCATATAAAAGCGGGGTCAGCCCCCCATACTCCAATCCATTATCTTTTCTGGTACTGGGGAATAGTTTGAAGAAGTCAGATGTTGAAGATCCTGAATGGCGTCGTTATTTCACAACTAAAAAAAAAAACAATAATACAATCAATGCTTCAAGCAACAATTAAGATCATTCAGATTTAATTAGAAAATAAAAAAGGGTTTCTAGAAATTTATAAAAAAAACTTTAAGAATACTTAAGAAAGGTGCCTTTTTCTTTGTAGCATGTGAGATTGATCCGATCTTTACCAAACGTTGTAAAATTATTATTTGTGACAACCCACCACAATATCAAGTCTATGGACTTTGCTCTTGGCATTTTTCAAAAAACTTCGTTACTGGGTGTAGATCCCCGGTCAATAGGCTTATTTGAAAACTGTCAAGAGCAAAGGTCCCTTATTTTAGGGGCTAATGCCATCAAATCATGCTTGAAGTTAAGGGTTGGTGCATACAATCATGTTGCCAAGTTTGGTAAAGATTGTGTTTGATTGACCCCCCAGTCAATAAGTTTTTATGAAAAATGTCAAGAGCAGAGTACCCCTATTTAAGGGCCATTGACTTGAAATTATGGTGGGTGGTAAAGCTTGGGACGTATAATAATTTTACAAAGTTTGGAATTGCTTGGCTTAATCTATACCCCTGGTCAATTGATTTTTATTTTGGTCAATAAATTAGACACGTCCCTTAATTTAATTAATGAAAGCGAACTGTTATTGTCTACAATCTACTTTCCCTGGAATGTACTATAATTAGGGTAAAATAACTCTTACCTTGATATTAAAACATATTTAAGTTGGATATCTGAAGTATTTCCTAGACTGCTACTACTTGGTTGACACTTCAGACTAACAACGTGGAGATTGATCTGCAGCTGATGACAAGCCTTGCTGAATAAGCATCTCAATACTGTCAGTTTCTTTAATTATTGACGGAACTGCAATAGATAAACAAGGTTTATGTAGATAAGTCAAGTAATGTTCTCATTATTTATCAAAAATATTATCAAATTCATGTATATTCATGGTCTGTTAAAAATGTTATTTCTATAAAGCAGGTATGCTCATAAGTCATTAAAGCTGGCACTTCCAGGGCAAATTAGTTATAAAAATATGTATAAATACACTCCCCGACAATAAATTCCGGACAAAGATAATTTTAGTCAGATTGATAGCCCTGTACCTAACTTTTTTAATTGTTTTAAAGTTGTTGTTAAAGTGTAGACTTGTGTCTCGAAATGTTAGCCTGAATTTTAGTTCTCAAAAAATTCGGATGGCTTGATCATTAAACAGGGAGAAACCAAAGTTATTTTTTTACCCTTAATTTCTTAACGCCCTGTGGAAAAATTGAGCGGTAAAATTTAGCTACATTATGTTTTGTTTTGAAGTGTGACCTTTTCTTAACACAATGTTTTTTGGTTCACATCATTATCTGCTTGTTAAGAGAATATACAAGTTTTTAAAGAAAGTGTTGCAGTTTTTAATTTTTATTTACAATTCAGAACATTACATTATCTTATCGACTAGCCTAAACAAATATCTAAAAATTAATAGTGCTTACTGCCACCTCGTGTTCTTATTACTTCTACTATGCGATGTGGCATGCTTTCAATGCAACGTGGGGCCTGGCATTATCTTGCTTTAAAATAAAGTCTTGTCCAACAAATTGGGCGAAGGGTACCACGTGATCAGCTAAACATTGTTGGATATAAAAGTCAGCAGTTAAAGAACCATTTTCTATCACCACTAGGTCCGTACGGGCATATAATGATACCCCGGCCCACACCATGGCACTACCGCCTCCAAAAGGCGTTCTAGGAGATATGCAACATTGGGCAAATCTTTCACCTGGTCTCCTCTAGATACGTTCACGTCCGTCAGGTGTGCGCAGACAAAAGCGTGATTCATCCGTGAATAGTACATTCTTCTGTTCCCCAGTTTCTGTATTCATGCGCAAAATTTAATCGTTCTGTATGGTAGGCTGGAAGTAAAGCAGGTTGGGTTGGGTTGGGTCATCAATCCCCCTTCCTGTAACCTACGCTGGATGGTTCGTGCAGAGGCTATGGTACCACGTACATCTTGAAGTCTACGGCTAATAATGGTAGATGGTACGCTACGATCTCATAATGCAGTTAGATTTATGAAATGGTTATCACGTCGATTGATAATACGTGTTCTCCCTGATCCCCCACGTCGTGTGTAGGTACTGATCGCACCTTGTACAGTACTTTTTGCTTTGCCTAGGAATTCCGCAATGTACCGTATATTGCGGCCATCATCATTTAATTCAACAACACGTGCAACATCTTCTGGTCTCTTTTTTTTAAATGAATCATTTTAAAGAGTGTATTCTGCAATGACAGTATAGTGACACTTGGGTAAAGAATACTCTTAACATTACTATGCAATCAAAGGCTAGTCGATAAGATAATGTAACATTATAAATTGTTAATAAAATTGAAAAACTGCAACACTTTCTTTAAAAATTGGCATCTCTTAAAAAGCAGATAATGACGTGAACCAAAAAATATTGTGTTAAGAAAAGGTCACACTTCAAAACACAACATAATGAAGCTAAATTTTAGGGCTCAATTTTTCCACAGGGCGTTAAGAAATTAAGGGTAAAGAAGTACCTTTGGTTTCTCCCTGTATAATGATCAAGCCAACAGTATTTTTGAAGAACTAAAATTCAGGCTAACATTCTGAACCACAAGTCTACAGTGTGGTAAAAACTTCACTAAAATCGGAAAACAATTTAAAACTTACAGTGCTATCAACCAGACTAAAATTATCTTTGTCCGGAATTTATTGTCGGGGAGTGTACCTATATGTTAGAGTGTCCAGTAACTACAAGTTTGTGAGATACAAAGTGAGGCTTACAAAATTTCTTTTGGTTTTATTTAAACTGAGTTATTTTTCTAAATAATTAATAAGTGGTGCAGAATTAAAAAAAAAAGACAAAAATTTCTAAATTAGTATGAAAGTAAGTTGAGTCAAACTTATTTTATAGAAACTGTTAAAACATAGTTATGCTAATCGAATTGGAATTATCATAAATTGAAAAAAACTGTAAAATATGATTTATGTAATCATGAAGAAACTGCTCATAATACAAACGAAAAATAAAAGTATTTTAGTTTACCCATTTCACAGCTAAAAACATTCTCTGATGACAGCATCATCAACTTGATACATTCCTTTTCTCAGAAAGGTTACTGGTAAAATTTGAGATGGAACAGCTCCAAAATTAAGCCTCCTCAGACGCCCCCAGGAGACAAAGTCTTCAGGCAAAAAATGTTCTGAACACACCGTGCTCCTGTCTAATATGCCTCATCTGGGTTCCTTTTAATGGCTAAAAGCCACTGACTTCTTGTAGGGACTCCTTGGTACTTTGTACATAAAAGAAAAAGTACTACTACAATCTAAAACATACTAATTCTTACATTGCATTCCTACAACAATCATATACCCATCATGAAATAATTAGTTTAAGGAAAGTTTTAAAGAAGAGAATAATAACCTGAACAAATTATTTATAATTTTATTATAGATGAAATAAACTTTATTTGAAGTTAGTTTTATACTCAGATGAAATATTTCTGGTTATTATACTACATTTTATCTCAAGAATGTCGATATCGAAGACATAACCTACACACTGATTAAAGAAGGTCCAATATGTAATACTCCATTATTTAAGCAAGCCTGCAACCAGCTTGCAAGTTAAATGGTGGTATTAAGTCTATTTTAGCATGTTTAATCTTTGATTTTAAGCAATATACCTGTGAATATGCTTGCATAATGTAATTAAAGTGTTTTACTTACCGGTGAAATGTAACATTTTATCCCGTATTTTTGTCCCTGTTAAAACAAATATGCACTATGCACTTGGGCATTGTTCAATAATTAATGTTTTTAAAATTAAATGTTTTTTGATCACACAAAGACCTCAAAATGCTATAAAAATCTCGAGAACGACCGAAAAAAGTAAACAAGACCGCCATAGTGCCTGGCCGGTTTGACAGTTGACCTTCGTCAAGCAGGGATGCCAAAACAGTGATATGAGTGATACCTAGGTACTACGAATTTAAAATCCTTCTTTAAGATGTATTTATTCTTCAGAAAATCTTTGCATAAATGGAATCTGACCTTCTGTGTCCTTATAATGTGTTTTTAGACATTTGACATATTTATTCGCAATATTAAATAAAAACACTACCTAAATTACTCCCAGAATTTCAAAAACGCCGCCAAGAACGACGTCGACACGACTTTTGGTAGCTTGTATTTTTTACCGCCAGATGTCCCACGCGGCTTTAAAGCCGTGGCGGCCCCGTGGCCGGTGGTCAATGACACAATGACAGCGTTATTTGTCGTGGATTGGATTTCCATACAGTTTTATCTATAATTCTTTATTATTTAGTAAAAAAAAGTGTCTAGCTCTTCACCAGTGCCGTTATTATTAAAAATATATCGTATACGCTTATAGTGTTGACAGAACAGTTGAAGAAAACTATCCATTTCGGTAGCTGTTAGGTGTAGTAAACAGCATATTAACTTTATTATTAAAGTGAAAAAGAAAGTTTTCTGCGATATTTAAAATCAAAGAAAATAAAATGGTATTGTAAAATTATTGGGCAGATGAAGATTCGAATAACTATTTCAACAGTGGAAGAGGTTTATG
The DNA here is from genome assembly GCA_963971165.1 of Philopedon plagiatum. Classification (NCBI taxonomy): domain Eukaryota; kingdom Metazoa; phylum Arthropoda; class Insecta; order Coleoptera; family Curculionidae; genus Philopedon; species Philopedon plagiatum. The sequence continues at coordinate 61,772,683 of OZ020189.1, read as the reverse complement.
AACGTAAAGTTTGTAATTAGGTACATAATTTAAGTTGTGAGAAATTTCGCTTAAAAATTAAGGACGATTATAAATAAACCTTTTAATAAGTGCCAAATATTCTGTTAAATATGATTACAAATAGGTAAATAAAAAAAAGTACATATAAGTATTAGAATTTTCTTTGTTTTAAGCTAATTTTGAACTAATTTTTTTTGTATAGGTACTCATAGGTTTGAACAGCTGTTTTTTGGATTTTTTGTGTGTTGTAGTACTTTAACTTTTTGAAATTGAATGTTTTAAAAGAGTTAGTATGATTTCTTACTTTAAAGATAACAAAAATATTATTAGCTACATAAGAATATTCCAGATACACGTGGCAACGTCTCTCGTTGAAACAAAAGAGTTTTTTCTGTAACTGACGTTTCTCCTTGTTTTTTATATGGCCATGTATTTTTGAACAGTGGCGCGCAGTCACAAAAAATTTTTTTTTCGAGGGCCGATATCTACCATTTTTTATCATGAAGCGCCATTTATAAATATTTTTATTCAGTCTGAATTCATACCAGCATTTACGGGTTTCAATATATGCAGTGAATTACATAACACCCTGTATATATTCTCTGAATTAAAGAGTTGACGTAAGATTTTCTTTGACCCCCCCTCCCTTTAAATGAGATTTGGTGAGATTTCGCCGGACCCCTCCCCCCCATTTTGAGCTCACGTAATTAATGGACGTCCCCTAGGGAATACTAGGGAGTTGCATTGTTTTTTGTTATAACTCTTTATAACTGAATTCGTTTGTCTCCAATAACTGAAAAACAAAAATTATCCAGTATTATTAAAGAAAATTCCCTTGCCGCACTTATCTTCTTTCACTTAATACTGATGTCATCTATGTACTGCCTTTTTGCGGCGCTTGTTTTAAATCGGGGAATCCCGGGCGTAGACAATACAGTCCAAGCTCGTTTTAAACGAGCTTGAACTGTTTTTAATATTGTCTATGCCCGGGATTGATTTTGTAATACAAAATTTTATCTGTTATAATAATATATATTCTCTGAATTAAAGAGTTGACGTAAGATTTTCTTTGACCCCCCTCCCTTTAAATGAGATTTGGTGAGATTTCGCCGGACCCCTCCCCCCCATTTTGAGCTCACGTAATTAATGGACGTCCCCTAGGGAATACTAGGGAGTTGCATTGTTTTTTGTTATAACTCTTTATAACTGAATTCGTTTGTCTCTAATAACTGAAAAACAAAAATTATCCAGTATTATTAAAGAAAATTCCCTTGCCGCACTTATCTTCTTTCACCCTAGTCATTATTTTTTTTAAACATTTGCCATATCTTCATCCCTTCCCAATAAGTAGAATTGTCTGACCTCAATAAACTCAACCAACTAAACCAAATTTCCCCACTGCTTCGCTTGATCCCCTTTTACCCCATTCCTTTCACCCCCTGTGATATGGGTGGGTCTGAAACTTTCCTTGGATTATCTAGAAATCAACTATAACTTAAAAGGAGCCAAATTTGAAGGAAATATGTACCAAAAACGCGCAAAAAGATTACTTTAGTTTTTACAAAACTTACTACAGCACCTTTTTTTAAATATACAAGTTAGAAATCTGGTAGAGCCTACGACGACAGTGCCTAGGACCTACGATAACATTAATCCGACCCTGTACTCAGGTCTTCAAAACCAGAAAACGATAAAGAATATATTAAGCGCCTCAAACGGTTCGTTTCTTTCATGTGGATGTAAGAAAACTGAAAGAAAATTTATGAATTTGGAGAAAATTTGATTATAGTGTATTTATGTCGATTTGTTGTGATGACCCCTTCTAAATATTATAAAAAAATATGTCAAACGCCGCGGAAGGTCCCCTTAGTTCATAAACACGTGAGAAAGTCACGAATAAATGTTTGGTTTTGGATAATGGTTAATAATAGCGCATTTTTAGTAAATTTCACCTGTGTAGGTACCCCTTAAAATATTTTTACAAATAAAAAATGTCAAGTGCCGCGGTAGTTTCCGTTCAAGTAAGAATATTTAGCATACATTTTTGATTTTGGAGAACACTTGATTAGTATGGTGTATCTAGTATTAGTGTCAATTTTTGGATACCTAGGTGAACGCCTTTAAATATATTTTTTTAATAAAACAAATGTATTTCATATGCCATGAAACATTTTTGATTTTGGAGAACACTTGATTAGCATGGTATATCTAGTATTTGTATCAATTTTGGGCTAGGGGAACCCCTTTAAATATATGTATTTTTTAAAATAAAAAATGTCTCGTGTGCCGTGAAAAAGTGCGAATGCATTCTTGGTTTTGGAGCGGACCTAACATTCCTAAACATTTTCCTTTAAACAACAACAGTCCCTTTTTTCCTGTATACGTTAGAAGACCTGCTGTTGATTCGTGATTGTGGCTGCTCCAAGGTAAACTTCACCTACATAGAATCGCATATCAACAACATAGAAACTGAGCATACCCGCAGTATTATTAAATATGGCCAACGGCCTAATGTTTCATGTTAAAACACATTCCATGACCAGTACATAACTTAAAATAAATTTTACAGTCACAAACAGCAAACAGGGAAAAATTAATATAAAAACAACTAATCTTTTTTTGGGAATATTAAAACGTACCTCAATCCTAAAATCTGAGTCCTACCATAAACACTTTCATATACTTAAAAAACATTTTTTGAAAAAGTACAAAACAAAGCAAATGTTTTCATGTACTAGTTAAGTATATATTTTGATTAAATTGTTATTATTTTTATTTTTCTAAGTTAGCTTTTTGAGGTCAACTTAATGTGGCATCTAAGGTGTCAATATTATGTATATATCCAAATACCTATAGTTGTAACTATGGTTTGTGAAAGTGTTATCCAGTTTAAGAAAAACAATTACTAATCTTATGTTGAGCAAATGTTATCAACTGCAAAATTTAATATACAATTTTTTTTAAAGATTAAAATGCCAAGAACTCGAAGTAAAAGTACCAAGTTGACAGCATCAGTGACAAGGCGAGTGAGTTATAGAGATACGGATTCGTCTGATGATGAGCATAATGATCCTGGTCTACTTACTAATATTTTGGGATTTCTTATAAATATACAACAAAGGTCTGCTCAGAAAAGAAACAGAAGGAAGCCTAAACAGGCTCCTAAAAGAAAGAAGTCCTCAGGTAAGTTCTTAATTTAGTCATTCATTTAAAAAATCACCAATATAATTAATCTGTGAGAATTTAGTTTTACCAAATCTTGTAGGTTTGCTTGCATAGGTGCGCGTAAAGCCTGAGCATGCACGATCTGTCGCGTCTCGGTTTCTAGGTGTGTATTCATTTGAGCGATTGAACAATTTTGTGAATACACACGTTTACACTTGGTAGAATTAGAAGGTACCTACTTTTTGTACTGAAGTTAAGGATAAGAGATACTTATGTTTAAAAAAAATGTTAGAGTGTTAGTCTCTATCGGCCATTAATTTTCAAGCGGTTGATATTTATGGCTTAATGTCTTAACGAGTACCTAATTTTTAGGCGGAAGTTTCTAACCCGAAAGAGAAATCAATAATTGTTGCTGTTCTCTCTCCACTATGGCCCAAATACAGCGAGATTTTTCATATTTTATGCCAGATCATTCTCTATGAAGGATTCAAGGACAACAATATTGATTTCTTATAGATAATTGAATATGCATTTCTATCACAAACCCAATTATTTTGAGGGTAACCTCTTTTTTTTAAGACGTTTAGACTGCTTAAGAGAACTCTGTTTTTAAGATTTTACCATTTTTGGAACTCAATTTGTAGTATCCAGATGAAAGGTATGAGTTTGTAACTGGCTTGATATTTTGATGATTTATGAAAGTGGAAGTCTACCTTTAAAGGACGCCCCAAATTCATAATACGGTTTTTTATAAAAGGTCCAATATTTATTCAACTAACCTGATAAATGGAAACAACGTCAAAGACTGTATTGTTAACGTTATTTTATTTCAAAGAATAAATAATTTGATATTTTGCCAAAATCCCCTAAAATAGAAACAGTATCTGAGTTGATACCAGTTTGCCTTCTGCCAATTCTAACCAAAATGTTTGAATTACTTGTGTGTGACATGATCAATGAATTCATTTCTGAAAATGATATATTACCGGATATACAGTCAGGTTTTAGGAGGAACTGTAGTACAGCGACTGTACTCAGTAAAGTAACAACTGACATCGCGAAAAATATGGATGCCTCCAGGGCGTCTTGCTTGGTTCTCCTTGACTATAGCAAGGCATTCGATCTTATTAATCATGAAATGCTGATTGCTAGGGCCGGGTACCGCGGCTTCTCCAGGCAGGTGTGTGTGTGGCTATCGAGTTACCTACTTTCACGTGCACAAATAGTGGAGCTGGACGGAGCGAGATCGGGGTCAGTGTTTGTAGAATATGGTGTTCCACAGGGAAGCATTCTTGGCCCATTATTATTTAGCTTATACACTGCTGACCTGCCCAGACATGTAAAATTCTGCGCAGTCCATCTCTACGCAGACGATACACTATTGCTGGCTAGTTTTGCCCCTGAGGATGCTTCCTGGGCTATCCAGGAGATTAACAATGATCTAAACGAAATTTTCACATGGTCTTGTGACCATGGTCTCGGACTCAATGCAACAAAAAGCAACTATATGATAGTTGGCTCTGATATGATCCGAAACAGATTTAATCTGTATAATTTCACTGCCCTGCATATTGATGGATGCCTGCTACCATCTGTTGGACAGGCTAGAAACCTGGGTGTGATATTTGATGAGCATTTGAACTTTGAGCCTCATGTTAAAAAAGCTGTGTTCTGTGTACATCAAATTAAAAAGCATATATTCGTTTAAGTATCTTTTGCCTGAAAAGCTTAAACTCTTGCTGATTGAGTCCCTCATCTATTCTCAGTTAGATTATTGAAATGTAGTATACTATAAATATTTAACCGTTGAGTTGCAAAACAAGATTCAGCTCGCACAAAATGCATGTATCCGTTTTGTGTGCTGCATTGATAAATTTGATCATGTTGCTCCGGTTTAAGTTGAAAACAACCTTCTTAAATATAAATTTCGCGCTATGCTCCATTTTGGTGTATTTCTTTACAAGATCTACAAATTTAGATGCCCGAGTTACCTTCGGGAATATATAGTACCCAGACAAGACGTTCACAATTTAAATCTCAGGAATATGATTAGATTTGATATACCTCAGCACCGTACATCGGGGTTTAGATATTCATTTGCCTTTCAGGCCGTAGAACTTCTCAACTCGGATGCTTACGGTTTCATTGAAAATAACTCTCTTGTCAATTTTAAACGTAAATATAAATCTTACTTGTATCAAAGCATGTTATAGTTGATGGTAACTATGTAATATTGTACTTTTTTATTCTCGGTTCTGTTTTTATGATTTTTTTTATCTAAGACATCCCACGTAGACTTCAAGCCTAGGTACTAACGTACCGTGGGTGTCTGAAGAGAAGGGAAATGTAGTCTATTGACACGGGATTTGAAGGATTGGAGGTTGGGACGGGAAGGGAAAACATCTGCAGGCAATGTGTTCCATAATCTGGAGACCCTAGGTATGAATGAGCGAGAGAAGTGGTCTGTTATAGGCTTTTGTAGCTGGACAGTAAAGGGATGCATACGTAACGCGCCTCTTGTTGTTCTGTTAGGGACATTCAAGGGGGGAATAATATTGGCTAGTTCTTCAGAACAAAATCCGTGGAAGTAGCGGTAGAAAAGGGATAAATCCCCTACAACGCGGCGATGAGCGAGAGAAGGGAGTTTTCTCGTGAGGGCTGGGTCATTGATAAGTCGAATGGCTCTCTTTTGGATAGAATCAAGGATCTTAAGTGTCGAAGGTGGTGCCGCTCCCCAGATGTGGGAGCAGTACTCTAGGTTAGGTCTTATTTGGGAAACATAGAGAGTGTATAAGTTGGTAGAGGAGAAGTATTTTCTGGCTCGAAAGAGAAAACCAAGCTTTTTAGCTGATTTTGGTTACTGGTAATACTATGTACTTAGGTTAGTAATTATAGCTATTGTGCCGGGTAGCATGGAAGAACTCCCTGAGAATGCTTTTATGTAATGATGTAACTGTTATTGCATAGTAAATATTATTCTATTCTATTTTAATATTAATAATTATCCTGTGTTGAAATATGTATAACAAACTTACTGGAAGACTTCGATGCAGGCTGACTCAATTTTATTTTAATACTTGTAGGTATTAAGGGGTAAATTAAAGGAATGAGACAAATGAGTGGAAATAAGGAGAATAAGGAAAATACCTATCTTCCTAGACGACCATAAGTTTTCGAAGGACGCTTTCTCGTGTCACAACTACTTTTAGTAAGACGGAGAATCGTTCCGTTTTTACACTAAACCCGAACGTTTTGACTACCGACGTCTTTTTTGTTCTACTAAACAAAAATTAATTCTTTCTATGCACCTAAAAATGCGAGGTTGTCAATAACTACCAATTTATTTTCCCTACACAAATTTTGCCGCAACACTATATTCTATCCAATTTAATTTGAGAATGATGACGAAAAAAGCGATTGAAGAAGAATTCACCCTATTGGTCAGTTTCATGGACAGTTTACACCAGAACATATATTAGCAATCACAATATTCATATTTTATTTCCTGATAATCACGGAGGAATCAGATTTCTTTCTATACGTGTTGGCGAAGTGCATTAGAAAAAGACAAAAAAGAATATGTTCAAATTTTTATTATACCTTTGTTTGGGTTTTATATATTTTTTAATTTTCTATTTGGTAAAGTCCCAAATTAATGTTGGGTTAGTAAATTATAAATTCGCGAGAATGCGCGTAAAGTGTCCACATGACACATTTACTGGCCCTAGAGCGCGTGGACGGATAGTACGAGAGTACTAACAGACAAGTTGTATTGACCGCTACTCGGCCGCATGGCCCAATTACTTTCTCGGGTGTTTTCCCCATTTTTATAGATAATTTCTCTCTGAAACTACCCGCAAACTAGTGATATTGTTCCCGATCCATGGTTCTGGAAGAGCAGCACATGGGATCAACCAGGTGGCCACCACGAAGAAGCAGTTAAAGTGATTTCGACGTCAAGGTAGCCCATATTAGTATTTGTGTCATGCTATCGCCGTTTGCCAAGCGACTTTTAAAAACCATTCTCTTTCTCATCTCCCCAAGCAAAATTATATAGAGTCCACTTTTAGCTTTTATTATACCAAACCCCAACATTTTTTGGCCACTTCGACCGGATTTTTAGGTTTTTAAAAGCCGTTAATTTTTAAAACTTATTCACAAAATTCACAAAAAGCATAATATTTCACATTTTTGCATTAAAACGCAGGGCAGGCAAAGGTCTCGAACGCACATTTTCACGCGCACGTACCTTCGCTTCTCCGTACCTCGCTGTTTTGTGCTCCCCGCCTCATTCAGTACGCCTGAAAACTGAAACAGCCGTACCGGTGCGTTGTTCAGCCGTCAAATTGTGACGTTTATTTGTTTACATTTTACTTCGCGAAATAAAACACAACTTTGTACTAATTTTCTTTGTTTATTTAATTTCAGGATGTCAAAAATTGATGTTTATTATGCCCGCAGAAATGCTGCCACTTCTCGTGTGAAAGAATTATTAAATATTGCTAAAAAAGCTCAGTCAGATCAAAATGTACATTTACATTTTCAAATGCGTTTTAAAAAACTCGAAGGTATTAAAGATGAGTTTGATAAAAATCACTGTAGTATTGTGGATATACTAGCTACTCATAGTGAAAACAAAGATGATCTTTTAAATACCGATGCGACGTGTAGAGAACTTTTTAATTTTGATTATTTTGAAATTCAAGCTGAAACGGAACTAATTTTTCTGGACTATAATAAACTCATTTTTCACCTTAGATACTTATTCATCTGCACGTATAATCTTTTTCAGCGACATATCGAATGTTTTGTGGGTACCCTAAAAACTAGCGGACTTTTTTATCGTACATGAAACCAGTGTATTATCTTGTTTTTAATTTTACTTACTGGATTTCGCTGGCAGCTTTTCGACTGAATACTACAATATATTTTTATAAGTATTATTTTGTCAGTGCCGACGTGGTGTCAGGTAAAGGGTGAAATATTTTTAATCTAATATTTTGTATTAATTGTAACATATATTTTCAGCGAAATTGTAATTACCTACATCAAGAAAATCTAAGACATTAAATTAGCTTCCGCCCACCAGTTTCTTAGTTCCATTCCACCAACCTACTCATAGAAATCTGGAGATCCGTCTCATCTGGCGCTCAACGGGGGGGGCGGGGAATAAGAAACATGAATGGAGGAAGCGACCGGACCCCTAGACCACCCTTTTTACCGGGGGCACAGAATTATGACTTACGTAGGAGGACAACACGTTTTAACAACATCGGGGAACGGATAGAGCATTTGAGAACGCGGCCACAGGTACCACCACCACCATCCACTCCGATTGAGTCAGGTAGGCAAATAAATGTTTCACATTTTTCATATTCTGCTCCATTATTGGGGACTGCAAGACAGCAACACCAAGGTCCACCACAAACACCGCAGCATCCAGTTACGGGAGCCGCAGTGCCGCCTGGTTTCCAACCGGTGGTAAAACCGCTGATGCCACTTTTCACCCCAGAAGGCATAACCCGTTTGGTAGCAGAAGTAATTCAGCAAATAAATCAATTTTCAATAAATAACAATAATAATGGTATAAATAACGTTAGTAATAGTAATAGAGATAATTTGATGGATGTAAAAAAACTGCCAGCATTTGATAATGATCACATTCACCCGCTTGAATTTCTAGATTTATTAGAAAATGGTTTTCAGGTACATAACATGCCATATGAAAATGTCACTTTTTTAGTAAGTCATCTTTTTGTAAATCAACCCAAATTATGGGCAGACGCTTATTTATCCACTTTTGCAACATATCTAAATTTTAAAAAAGCGTTTCTAGACCAATTTTGGGGACCCACAAAGCAATTAGAAGTTAAACTGAGAATCGAGTCGGCAAGTTACAACAACAACGCGACACTTTTTGTAGATCACTTTAATTATTTTGTTGGCCAAGCTAAACATTTAAATCCACCGTATCAACCTGAAATTTTAATTCAAATAACTATTGCTAGGCATTTTCCGCCTAACATATCCTCAATTTTAGTAGGAACGCAAACTTTTCAGGAAGCTTTGGAAAAATTATGTCAGGCGGATTATTATTTTGACCGCAAAGCTATTCAAAGCCAGGAAAGTACCGCTGGTATAACAAAAGATTTTCCAAAGCAGGCTGAAGGTTTTCCTAAAAATAAATATTTTTTTAAAAAATCTGAACAAACGAAGAATAAAATTTTTAATAGAACCGACTTTACAAAGAAAAACATAGAATAGACATTATTTCTCTATGATTAATATTGTTTACATTGCCTGTTTCTAAAGACCTTAATTTATCTACTAATTCGTTTACATCATCATAAACAAGTTCTTGTAATGTTTCCATATGACCTTCTTCTACGTCACTACTATCCATTTCTAAAGTTTTGACCCCTCAGTTTGGAAGCTTGTAAAGTAAAAAGTACAATTTTAAAAAATATAATTTTTACATATTTCGGTAAAGTTACTTGTCTCTATTACACATGTAAAACTTTGTAACCGTAGATGCCTTGGTGCTTTTCTAATGGGAAGGTAAGTGTAAAATTGTCACCATTTTTTCCCTATTTCATCAATTACTCAATTGTAAAAATTTATTGTGCCTTACTGGTACTCCCAGGCCTAACTAATTTTTTACAGGCGATAAAGTGAACCTTACTTTAGTCCCAAAAAATATTAGTTATATTTTTTTTTCTTAGGTTTGGTAGTAATATTCAAAAAATGATTGTGGTTATGTAATTACTACCAGTAATCTTACAGCAAAAATTTTTGTTTTTTTGTATTACATATAAAGAGATGTAACTTTACGTTTAACGAAAATTTTGTTTTGGCAGTTGTCATAAACGTAAATACAAACAATTAATTTGTGTAAAGGATAGCAGCATTGTGCTTGCGGGATGGAGCGGGGCGTCGAAGGTGCAATAGTATGGGTGTTAAGGTAATAGTCATTAAAGTAATGCAATATAGTGAAGGTTTTTTTTTGTGCTCTATATGATAAATTAGGTAACTGGTACAATTAAGAAAAAATAAGTATATGCATTGGTAAATATTTACATTTATTTCTATTTAACGATTTTCGATTGTTTCATTAAGATCTATAAAATAGGCAAAACATGTGTAGTCGAACAATAGTAATTTAAAAATATTACGTCAAAGTGAGTAACGTAAATAGGCCAATTAGCTTTATTTATTTATATTTCACCTAAACGAAAAACAATATTTTTGATGTTCCCTTATTTTTATGATTCGCATATTTGGAAAATTGTAACAAATGCTGTGGTAAGTTTGTCTGCATTTGCTTTTGCTTAATAATAAAAGAAATATGTGAAAGTGGCCTGTTTACGTAGAATCACATCCGATTTAACTTTTAAGGTACAAAGCCCTGATAAAATTTAGTTAAACCTAAAAGTAAAAATAACCTGATTGGATTACACCACTCTTTTTTACCGGAGAATACCTACACTTATGGATCGTTTTCTCCTTCTTCATCATTAATAAAGTCTTCATTTGAATCATCACCTTCATCTCAATTTATAATTAATGGTTCTACAACAACATCAACTAAGTGGTCTTTTTCTCTGTAGGATTCCTCAATTTTATTAGCGTGTCCAACGCAATTTTCCCAAACAGAATTTGGCACGTTCTGCATCGTTTCAAGACACAAATTTGGTACATTTGTGATTTTAAACGTAGTATTCAATTTTGCCACTTTATTTTTCACATATGCCCAAATTAATTCAATTGCGTTGAATTCACAGTGTGCAACTGGCAACCATAGAAGCTTTACATTATCATTACGTAACTCCTTTGCAATTGTATCTAAAAGATACGTTTTTGGAAAGTGATAGTTCTAGTCTAAAAGCATTGGTTTGGTTAATTCATTAAACGTTGTAAATCCATTGGGCAATGTTGCTTTTCGCTGGGACATCCATTCTATTATTTTTTGTTTTGTCCAGGCAGTTGTAGGATTTCGAAAATTAGGATCCAACATTGTATGATACGGTGCTTGGTCAATTACGATTACTGATTTGTCAGGTATTACGGAAAGCACTGTTCTAAACCATTCTTCGTAATGTTGTTTATTCATCTCGTTATGGTAATCCACTGACGCCGCACTTTTTTTCCCAACGAAACACTTCAGGCAGCCATCCAAAAACCCATTTTTACTACCAATACGTAAGATAATAAATAACCCGTTGTCCTGATCCTGATGGCCGTTTTATTCCACCTCTAAAGCCATTAATTTCCTGTATACCACCTCTGTATTCATCAAAATTATCCCGTTTTGTGGGATTAACTCTTTCAACCCAGCCAAACTTCCCTGAATGATTTGCACCGCACCATGTTTCATCTGTATAAAATATGTGCCAAGAATCTTCACGATATCTCTTTATGGCGTATAAGAATTCCGCTCTTCTGGCAGCAATTGTGTTTTGTTCCATTAAAATTGGTTTATTAATTAGTTTTTTCTAGGAAAACCCAAGTTCTTTAATCCATCGGTACAAAGTCATTTCTGAAAATTCTGGTAAATAATCGACATCTTCTTTCAATTTCTGGTAAACTTGTTTTATAGAAGGAAACCGACGCTCCAGGTAAAAATTTAATATTGTTCTCCTTATGACGCCCTGCAAAATCTCATCACATTCCAGTCGGGGCCTTCCACTTCTCCCTTTTGATGGTATAATACCGGAACTTTTTTCTTCCGCAGTAACACGTTTAACGGTGTTTTCACTAATACCCAGGCAATCTGCTGTTCCTTTAACCACTTGCTCAATCAAAATATTTTCCAAACCGTTGTCTTTCTCTTATTGAAAGTTCGCTCTGACTTTTAATATAATATTTTTCATTTGTTCGTTGCACTGACGAGACATTTTAACGTATTAGACTGTAGTTTGATACCGTATTTTTGGTTCAGATTACATCAGGTATTTATATAAATTCGAACAAGATAATCTTAAAAATCGTGTGAAAACAATAATAATTTCAAATTACTATCTACCACTAAAACCAAAAATTTAAATCAACAATAAGTAGATATAAACAACCACAATCAACGAAATAATATTATTTTACAAATCTTTTCAATACATAACAAATATATTAAATTCTAAACAAATAAAAATACATGGACCTACGGACTACATACGACCTTAACGACGACGCCACCGTACTGTGAGTATGTCGGTAAAGGCGTTTGACACTTTGCATCTCTGTCTTATGTGGCTTTTAATATTTATTGCAATTTTTACAAGAACTAAAAGTGCTTTTTTTAATTTTGTGTAATAAAATACATTTGTATAATAATAACTACGTCTACAAGTGTAAAGATTTTTTTAAGGTTTCAAATTGTCCACAGTACAGCTGATACACAAACATCATTAAAAATAAAAAAAATACAATTTTAGACACATACTACCAATCTCTTGCGAAAGTATAGATATTTTTCTATCTACCTTCAAAATTGCATTTAAATAGGGAAAAAATTAACCAATATATAGACATGAGAAAATCGTTTATCAGTATTAACGCAGTAAAATCGTTGTTTTTTTCTACTTGATTATGAATAAGTTCAATATCGTTTACACTACAATAATACATTTTTTGGCAGAAACTCTTGGATAACGTCCTAACAAGCTGTAATTTTTTCAGTTTATTCTGCCCCGTGGTTTTTTTGTTATTGACCCTCAGACTGAGGGGTCAAAACTTTAGAAATGGATAGTAGTTGTGTTCACATGGTTCTCTTCTGTAGAATCCTCATCTTTTTGTTGCTCTTGCATTTTACATCTAAATTCACAATGCTTTGTCATTAGAGCCCTCTGTTCAATTTGTTTTTGTTTTCTTAATGCATAACTTCTTTTCGGCGGAAACAGTTTTGAAATTATATTCTTATATTTCCATCCCATTGTTGCCATAACTTTCTTGTTTGCATTAAAGTATTTTCTATGTCCATTGGTAAGAAGTAGGATCTTTTTGTATTCAATCAAATCGTTTGCAGACTAGTTAATAGGTTGATTGGTAGCTAGTAAATTAGTCAACCCAGCTGTTAAGAAAAAGTTCTCATTATCAATCTGGAGCCTGTTTTCGTTTAAGTCAACAGCTTTGTTACCAATAAAATATTGTAAACCTTCTTTTCTTATACCATATCTAACAAGTGGTGTTTCTAGGAGGAGATATTTTATTTTATCCGAATACGTCTTGTCACCTTGAGATATCCAATTAAACTCCAAAACGACCGTGTGAGGGTTCTTTTATATTGTTAGACCAACAGCCAACCGTCAGTCAACCCCAATCCACCCTCAGTCAACCGCGAGTCAACCCTCAATCAACCCCTAGTCAACCGCGAGTCAACCCCAGTCAACCGCGAGTCAACCCCAGTCAACCGCGAGTCAACCCTCAATCAACCCTAGTCAACCGCGAGTCAAACGCCTCTTGAGCTGTTTTGTAGCTGTTTCCTAGCTGTTTTCCCGGAACAGGAGATGTTTTTAGTTGTTTTATAGCTAGTTAGGAGCCGATTTCCAGAAAGATCGAGTGCCCAGTATACTCTAGCATATTTGGGGCAAAGCTTGACTGCTGCTGCTACTGCTGGTGGTAACCCTCGCACCCTAATCCAGTTTGAATGCTTGGAATAAACCTGTTTCAAGAGATATCGATGGTGGTGGTATATCTTACCTTACTTAAAGCCCTTCCGTACTGTAAACTGTTTCGAAGTTAGTTCAACACCGTCGTCGTCGTTGCTACCTTTGAGCCTAGCCCGTGTACAAGATGTCTAAAGAACGTCAGGAAGTTTGCATCGATCTTCAAGGTTACCCCTTAGCTAGTGGGTTTATTCCGAAAGAGTTGGCTGTGTATGATGGAGCACGATTTTGCAGCTTTCTCTTCAAACCTCCGTATGGCAGGAAATTTTTAAAGCCTGAACTCAAAATAGTCGAACATTTGGAGGAAAAATGCCATGGACTAATGTGGGAGTCTGGCTGTTTGGACTTGAACCAATTTGAAAGTGTTTTATGTGACATATGTCTTCAGTATGACTCTCTTTTACGTGACATATGTCTTCAGTATGACTCTCCTAAATTTCTGGTTAAGGGCGATTTAAAGGCAACTTGTTTAAAGCAGATTTTCGATTCTTGTCTTATATTTAGTATTCTTTTAAAGACTGAACCAAATTAAGTAAATATAAGAAAGTTGTGGAATGTTTTCACCATAAGGACTTTAATGTTTGGCGTTGTGCATGTAATAATGTTAAGTTCTTGTATAATTTCCGACATTCTTTTTTCAATGATATGGAATAAAAGTATATAGCATATTTTTTGTTTTGTTTTCCTTCTTAGTATCGTTCGATTAGTTTAGGTAGAAAGACGTAAATGTAGATTGTACTGATTGCTTAGACGATGGTCTTGCCGTTATTCGTACTTTTGAAGAAAGATTGATTACGTTTGCAAATTGGATCAATAAGGTTAGTCTGCTTCGTCATCATGACTTGGCTCCAAACCACTTTACTCAGGATGGTACGTACATGTAATACAAATATATTAATTGCTTAGTCACCCCGACTTCTCAGAGATGGTACCCACTGACCTTACCTAGTGCTGTGTTATTTTAGCGCGCTCTGTCCAGTACTATTCCACTGATGATGCAATCTTTCTCGAATGTTCCTCATCTTCCACTCTTGCTCCTACTCCTACTAATCCTACTACTCTAACTACTACTATTTCTACACTAACGCCATCTTTCTCCGAAACTCTGAACACCTACTACTCCAACTACTCCTACTTCTACACTAACGCCATCTTTCTCCGAAACTATGAACAGTATTTCTAGTTTACTTGTATTCGTAGCAGTAACCTGTCTACTATTATTCACTAATTTTGTCTATAACGTTGTTAAATGTCGATATATTGTGGTCAAATCAATAATTTTCCTACTAAGTGTTTTCCTCCTCCTTCAATACCTCTATTACATATCGTTCTCATCGTGCCTTCGATAAAAACAACGACAACAATGTGCTTGCCTAGCTGCAAGTCTCTATGTTATGAACTCAATATTTTATGAGAAGTCGATGGCGACATCAGCTAGAGCAGTCTTGAATTTTTCTCGGTTTTTGAAACGTTCGAAGGTCGTCGTTATAGGGACTATCTAAAATTCAAGATTTCAGCAAAAATCCTTTTTGTCGTTTCGGCGCTAGCCGCAATTTAGTTTTTTATTTAACTTCTCACATTTCTATGCTCCTGATACCTTAAACAACTTTGTCACCCTCTCACGCCTAAACGGCTTAACGGATTTCGATGAAATTTGGGGTATGTATTTTATTACTCCTACCCTTAGTCCCTATCGAAGCAAACAAATTTTAAGGCCCTTTTGGTCAGCGCCAGAGTAACTTACTCTTTTTGGGGGTTTTTCCGCCTATATATCTAATGGTCTTTATGACTTCTATCTAACACCAAAATTTTAACTCTTCAACACTTATCGTTTAAGCGCTAGCCGTAATTTAGTTTTTTATTTAACTTCTCACATTTCTATGCTCCTGATACCTTAAACACCTTTGTAACCCTCTAGCGCCTAAACGGCTTAACGGATTTCGATGAAATTTGGGGTATATATTTTATTAATCCTGTCCTTAATCCCTATCTAAGTCAAAACTTTTTAAGGCCCTTCTAGCCTACGCAGGAGAAATTGTCCAAATGGCCTTAATGTTTTTGGGGTTTCTGAACCTGTATATCTACTGGGCTTTATGACTTCTATCTACCACCAAAATTTCCGTTGTCCAACATTTACCGTTTAGGGGTTAGCCGTAATTTAGTTTTTATTTACCGTCATCCGTTCCTGTGCTCCTGATACATTAAACACCTTTGTAACCCTCTAGCGCCTAAACGGATTAACGGATTTCGATGAAATTTGGGGTATGTATTTTATTACTCCTACCCTTAGTCCCTATCGAAGCAAACAAATTTTAAGGCCCTTTTGGTCAGCGCAAGAGTAATTGTCTAAAGGACCTTACTCTTTTTGGGGTTTTTTCCGCCTATATATCCAATGGTCTTTATGCCTTCTATCTAACACCAAAATTTTTATATAAGTGGTAGCTCACAAACGAGTTGATCGATTGACTTCGCGATTTTCCAAACGATTTGTTACGTCACGTTGAACACGTGATGTCTGTCAAATATTAATTTTGGCGTTTAACAAGTGACAAATGGCGGTTGACATATCTTAAATGATTGGCGTCAGTTGATCTGCTTTTAGGCATGCCTTATCCGATCATTTTGACCATGTGACGTATGGTAAATTTTTATTTTGGTGTTTCACAAGAGCCTGGCGGTAGTTGACATATCTTCAGTGACTGGTGACGGCTAACATCCTTTTCTACATGGCTTATAAGACCATTTTGAACACGTTACGTATATTAAATTTCTAATTGCAAACGCTGGTCTTTCTAGCTGCAAGTCTATATCCCATCAGCTCAATATTTTATGTGAAGCCGATGGCCAGGTCGGTTAGAGCGTTGCTGTTCCACTATGCAGGTCCCAGGTTCTAATCCCAGCATGGACAAAATAAAGAAAAAAGTTTTTGACGTCATATTCGTGAAATAATCATATTTTAAAGAATAGTACTCAAGTCCGATGCAGTTCGGCCCCAAATAGATAGTGCCCAAGTAGTTGATGTCCACGTAGTTAATGTCCAAGTAGTTAAAGCCCAAAGTAGTTAAGGCCACAAGTAGTTAAGTCCCAAGTAGCTCACGCCCAAGAGTGTGACAGTTGACAGATGACGTATGACAGATGACAGTTGATAGATGACAGTTGACAAATGACGTCTGACAGATGACGTATGACAGTTGACAGATGACAGATGCGCGCGCAGATGACGCCTGCGCAGTTGATTTGGGCGATGGGTGGATGGTGAACGCGCTAACTCCCTCTACTGTGTTAATACTGTCGAATTCTTTTGAGGAGCATATGTCACATTTACAACAAGTATTTACTAGATTAAAAGAATGCGGGTTGAAATTAAAACAGAAAAAATGTTTTTTTTTTCGATCGGAAATAAAATTCGTCGGATATATTATTATTTTAACGCCTGAAGGGGTTAGGCCGTCATCTGACCGAGTACAGGCTATACAGGCATACCGCGAACCAAAAAATGTAAAAGAGTTACAAAAGTTTTTGGGCTTATGTAACTTCGACAGACCTTTTTGTCCAAACTATTCTTTCGTCAACGAGCCGTTAACTAAACTGCTGCGTAAGCAACAATCCTGGAGTTGGTCCGACCGCGAACAAACTGCTTTTGAGCGGGTAAAACAACTCCTTATTGAGGCCACTCTTATTGAGGCTGCTTACGTATTCGTCGTTTTGGATGTGTTTTCGAAAATAGTAGCCCTGTATCCTTTAAAAAAGGCCACCACTCGAGCATGGAACCGCTTAACGCTGGATTATTTCCCAAAGTTTGGGCGTCCTTTAAGAATTCTAGCGGACCACGGGACGCAATTCATATCAGCGGCGTGGAAAGCCACCCTTACGTCGTTAGATGTCAAAGTATCTCATTGTTCCGTTCGACACCCGCAAGCTAATAGTTCTGAACGAGTTATGCGCGAGTTGGGGAGGTTATGCCGAGTGTACTGCCACTCCAAGAACACCAAGTGGGCATTTGAAATAAAAAATTTCGAAACCCTTCTTAATAGCGTAGGTCATGAATCTAAGGGTTTCGCTCCCGTGGGAATCTACGGGTTTCGCTCCCGTGGACCTGCATTTTGGTGGGGATCGAGACTTTTTATTGCCTTCGAAAATGCGACCCTTTTCCAACGCGGGTAGCGTCTTGACGCCGGCCCAAAAGCTCGTCTTAGCACGCGAGTGTTTACAGGGAAAGGCCCGTAGGGCGGCGAGATACCCTTCGCGCCCCTATCGCGCGTTTGAAGTCGGGGAATTAGTTCTCCGCACGGATCCGATATCGTCTGCACTGTCTTCAGAAACGAAAAAAATGTTGTTACTGTTTAGCGGGCCGTTCAGAATAAAGAAATCGGTTAGTTTCCGTACGTATATTCTGGAGGATCCCGATAGCAAAAAAGAAAGGGGAATGTTCCATGCTAGTCACTTACGTACTTATGTGGCCCCTTAGATTGTCCCGTCCAGAAAATTTTTGTTTTTTCTTGTGCTAAAGTTTTTTTTTTCTGTTAAATCGTATTAAAAAAGCTTGGGGCGGGTGAAACGGAACTAATTTTGCTGGACTATAATAAACTCATTTTTCACCTTAGATACTTATTCATCTGCACCTATAAACTTTCAGCGACATACCGAATGTTTTGTGGGTACCCTAAAAACTAGCGGACTTTTTATCGTACCTGAAACCAGTGTATTATCTTGTTTTTAATTTTACTTACTGGATTTCGCTGGCAGCTTTTCGATTGAACACTACAATATATTTTTATATTTTGTCATTGCCGACGTAGTGTCAGGTAAAGGGTGAAATATTTTTAATCTAATATTTTGTATTAATTGTAACATATATATATATATATATATATATATATATATATATATATATATATATATATATATATATATATATATATTTTTTTTTTTTTCAGCGAAATTGTAATTACCTACATCAAGAAAATCTAAGACATTAAATTAGCTTCCGCCCACCAGTTTCTTAGTGTCATTCCACCAACGTACTCATAGAAATCTGGAGATCCGTCTCAAAGCTATTTATTATAGTCTCTTTGAATCACAACCCGCTGTTAATTTAAATGCTTCCAATTCTGGACCTCCGCAAAGTAATGTTAGATTGCCTAAATTGGAAATACCCGATTTTTTTCTGGTGATATTAAAACTTGGAAAACTTTTATTGATTTATATAACTCGCTAATTCATAACAATCGTAATTTAGGCAATATTGAAAAGTTTAGCTATTTAATAACTTTTTTGGACAAAGCGCCTCTCACTCTAGTTAAATGTACACCGTTAAGTGATGCAAATTATTTAATAGCGTATAACGCTCTTGTCAATAGATATGATAATCCTAGACTCATTGCTGCAACTCATTGGCAAGAAATACAAAATACAAATAAATTAACTGATGATTTTTCAGTTAGTGCTCTGAGAAATCTGTTTGACAAGTTTGAAGAAAACTTGTCTGCTCTAAATAATTTGCATTATCCAGTCAAGCAGTTGGATTTTGTGTTGTTTAATATGCTCATGGAACGCTTGAGTCAGACAATTGCCACTCGTTTTGAGATTGAACGTCACGATGAGTTAAATAATCCTAGCAATCGCTCTAGTAATTTCAATATATTAAAACAGCTTCTGAAAACGCACTGTGCCGCCTTGGATGTCGTATCTCTTCTCCAGTAAAACCACAAAGGTCTCAAAGTAAACTCAAGTCGTTTTTAAATAACACTGATCGCAAAGAATTTTGTTCTTTTTGTAACAATACGCATCCCATTTATAGCTGTGAAGCCTTTTTGTCTAAAACTCCGCAAGAACGGTATAATATTGTAAAAAATAAAAAATGGTGTACAAATTGTTTAGGTACAAGGCATATTTCACCCTCTTGTACTTCTCTTCGTACTTGTCGTAAATGTGCTCTTAAACATCATACACTTACATTTTGACTCAAAATTTAAGCCTCAAACTTCTCTAAATAGTTTCTCAAATTTTCACCACTCGCAGATAACGAAATCCACTGCGCCTGTGCAACCTCAGGGTTATTCTGCTCCAGATATTCCGGCGGAGATTCCCTCGGATTCCCTCTCTCATACTCAAGGTAGTTTGCAAAATAATAATTCTTTGAATTCTTTAGTGGTTAATTTACCACGTAGTCATACTGTTCTATTGTTTACCGCGCTGTGGTAGGCGTGAAAGACGCTTGGGGACAATTTCAAACAATACGTGTCTTATTAGATTCTGCCAGTCAGGCTAATTTTATTACGAGAAAATGTTGCTGGAACTGGGTTTAAATTTTTATTCTCTTAACACTTCAATCGCCGGGTTATGAATACTAAGGCAACGCAAGGTGTTACTTGTTTGATTAAACCTCATTTCTGCTCGGAACCTGCCTTAGAATTGGAATTTGTCGTTTTACCACAAATGTTCTAATATGCATTGTGTTGACCTACCTCAACAAAAATTTTAAAATTTTTTAAATTTAAATCTGGCTGATCCACGATTTAATTTCTCCTCTCCCAGCACATTGACATGCTTCTTGGTGCTGAAGTTTTTGCTCTTTATTGAAAGGAGAATCTATCTCTTTTGACCGACAGGAACCCTCAGCTATTAGTACGTTCCTTGGTTGGAGTATTATGGCCAAGGTGCCTATTGAAAGTCACCAGTGCATTACTACGTTATATACCTCCGTGGAACTTGAAAATTCTATTAAGAAATTGTGGGAACTTGATCAGGTTTCTCACACCCCAAAACATACTCCCGATGAGGCCGCTGCAGAGAAAATGTTTGTAAACACTCATCATAAAATCCAGACTGGTAGATATGTGGTATCCCTTCCCTTTAAGAATTCAACTCCCCCCGTCTTTTGTGATTCTCGTGATGTTGCCCAGCGGCGATTTTTAAATTTAGAGCGTCGTCTCAAAAATAACCCCCCTCTGTATAAAGACTATTGTAATTTCATGGCTGAATACTTTGTAAAAGCCCCTCACTCTTATTATATTCCTCATCATTGTACATTGCGCCCTGAAAGTTTGACCACTAAACTTAGAGTGGTTTTTGATGCTTCTACGAAAGACTCAAATCGTTTGTCATTGAATGATACCTTGTTAGTTGGCCCAAAGCTCCAGTTAGATATTTTCGCTCTGTTGTTGCGTTTTAGACTCGGCTCTATAGTGTTCACAGCGGATATCAGACAAATGTATCGACAAATTTTGATTAGTGAGAAACACCGTGATTTTCAAAGAATCTTACTTCGTTTCTCTCCAGAAAAATCTATTACAGATTACCGTTTAGTCACAGTAACCTATGGTGTTACGTCAGCCCCTTTTTTAGCCATTCGCACTCTTACAATTGGCTAATGATAACCAAACCACTTTTCCGCTTGCTGGTCGAGCGTTGAAAGACTCCATATATGTTGATGACTTACTTTGCAGTTGTAATACTCACGAAGAAGCCTTACAACTTCAGAATGAGGTTATTGAACTGCTGAAACTAGGCGGTTTTGAGTTGCGAAAATGGGCAAGCAATAGTTCTCAATTGCTGGCACATTTACCGAAAGATGCACTCAAGATTGATACCCACTCTTTTGATGATACCCAAGACAGTTTAGTAAAAATTTTGGGTCTTCAGTGGCAACTCGCTTCTGACGTCTTTACGTATAAGGTAAGCGTCAGTAAAAACTCTTGTACAAAACGTAATATTCTCTCCGATTTAGCTCGTATCTTTGATCCGGAGGGATTTTTAACCCCCGTTGTCCTTGGAAAACTCATTATCCAACAATTGTGGAGTTTTGGCCTCCAATGGGACGACACACCTACCCTGTAAATTGTAACCAAATGGTGCAAATTTAAAGATGAATTACCTCTACTCTCTAACGTTCAATTGCCTCGTATTCTCCTCAATCCTACCTTTTTAATTTGTGATATTCACGCATTCGGTGACGCGTCCAGTTACGGATACGCCAGTGTTCTCTATTTTAGATTTATAGATGCTCAAAACCAAATAAAAAGTATTTATTGCTGCCGAATCTCGAGTAGCCTCCTTAAAAATAATCTCCACTCCTCGCTTAGAGTTATCCGCAGCCGTACTCCTCTTCGATCTGTTAACTTCTACATTACTATCTCTTCAAGGGAAAATTACTGTTCGGCGAATCTACGCTTGGTCGGATTCAACCGTAGCCCTCTCTTGGATAAAATCGTCTCATAAGTATAATACTTTTGTTTCTAACAGAATTACTCACATTCAAGAACAAGTTGCACCTGATTGTTGGTATTATGTTCCCTCTGAGCACAACCCCGCGGATTGTGGGTCTAGGGGTCTTTTGCCCTCTCAGTTGCTTGATAATTCGCTATGGTGGGCGTGGCCTTGGTTTCTCATCCAACCAGAAAAGCCTTGGCCAGATTTGGGTGACAGGTATAAACCCCTGGAAACAGCTGTAGAGCAGAGAAAGGCCGTGTTTGCAACCTGGGTTCAACCTCGTAACCTTCTGTTGGAGCTTCTGAATAGTTTTTCCCCGTTAGATAAAATTTTGCGTATTATTTGTCGATTTTTACGGGTTATCTCTAATAAAATTTCTCACACTTCTCTAAAAGGACCATTTTCGGTCCTAGAGCTAGATAAAGCTCTTATATGTTTGACCAAACACATATCCTGGCATTTTATTCCCCCCGCCAGTCCAAATTTTGGAGCACTTGGGGAGAGCGGTGTAAAATCCGCAACAACTCATTGGTCTCGCGTTGTTGGCACTCAGATTTTAACTTATGAAGAGTTTAATACCGTTTTGGTCTCAATTGAAGCGTTATTAAATTCACGACCACTTTGTCCGTTCAGCTCTAACGGCACTTTCTCCTGGTCATTTTTTGAATTTAGAGCCTCTCAATTCGTTTGTTGAACCGGACTTAACCTCATTAAAGCTCGGACGACTGTCTCGATTCCAGCTACTGCAAGCGTTGCATCAACATTTTTGGGTACGCTGGAATAAAGAATATTTACATACTTTAATGCAGTGTAGTAAATGGACGGAACCGTCAACTCCTGTATTAAAAGACATCCTCGTAGTACTCAAAGATGAGCTTGCACCGCCATTAAAATGGCCTTTAGGTCGCGTGGTAGATGTTCACCCCGGTGCGGACGGAGTTACTCGCGTAGTGACAGTGCGCACCGCGAAGGGTATTTTTAAACGCCCTGTTACCAAACTGTGTCCCCTGCCTACATGATAAAAGATTTTTTTATTTATTAGTTTTAAGTGTAACATTTGGGATTACTATTTAAACTGCTCAGAATTTTTAATGTTGGGTTAGTAAATTTTAAATTCGCGAGAATGCGCGTAATTTGTTCACATGACACATTTACTGGCCCTAGAGCGCGTGGACGGATAGTACGAGAGTACTAACAGACAAGTTGTACTGACCGCTACTCGGCCACATGGCCCAATTACTTTCTCGGGTTTTTTCCCCATTTTTATAGATAATTTCTCTCTAAAACTACCCGCAAACTAGTGACAGTGTTCCCGATCCATGGTTCTGGAAGAGCAGCACATGGGATCAACCAGGTGGCCACCACGAAGAAACAGTTAAAGTGATTTCGACGTCAAGGCCATATTAGTATTTGTGTCATGCTATCGCCGTTTGTCAAGCGACTTTGAAAAACCATTCTCCTTCTCATCTCCCCAACCAAAATTATATACAGTCCACTTTTAGCTTTTATTATGCCAACCCCCAACAACCTTCTTTGCTTGTGGAATTATTGCTGGTTATATACTTCGAAAGATTAGTCATCGCAAAATTCTTTCCTGATAAAATTCCCAACGGAATCCGATTTCTTTCTATCCTTGTTAGCAAAAGGGGCATTAGTAAAAGACCAATAAAAACGATGTTACCAATAAAAAATAATAATCAAACATTTTACCACAGCCGCCTTTGTTTGTGCAAGTATTTCTGGTTGTCTAATGTGAAAGTTGAATCGGAATTGTCATAAAAAATAAATTCCTAATCTGGCAAAATACTTATGTAAGTTTTATGATTTTATAGCAAAAGACCTGTCTGTTGTTTTTACTGAACACAAACAGCACTTGAAAAATTTTGTGACATTTTTGTTGACATTTTTTGAGACATAAATCTCTCCGTTGTAAAATGGGTTTCTGTCATTCTGAAATCAAATTGGATACGGTGTAATAGAAGGCAAATCTTGTGTTTTCTTGGCGTTTTGTGTCACAAAACTACATGAATTTCCCTTTCGGTTTGTCAAAAAAAAAAACATTCGAAGTCAAGTGTCGAACGTTTGGCGTATTTTTATCATCAGAAATCCAATTTTTCTTAAAGGAAGCGAGGTTGCCAAATCATTTTCCCATTTTTATTTATTATTTAAAACTTATTCCGTTGATTACAATGGGAACGTCCACTTAGTAAAAATTAATTTAAATCTTGTACATACATTAAAAGAAAAAGTATATAAAAATAGAAGTAATAAAATTATTATACAGAGTAATTATTGCACATCGAATAATAGATATGATATATCTAAAAAATATAATTTAAAAGGAATCTTAAGACCTACAGGAATGCAAAAGAATACATCTAAAAAATAAAACATAGACTTCGCAAGCTAAGATTAGCATCGGCAAAGAAGTTATCCAGCGATTAATAATTCCTATCTATGAGAATTTTCTTCAATTTCGATTTGAACTATCCATATTCCAATGATGTGAGGCCCAAAGGCAGTCAGGAATATACTTGAGGCCCCATAAATTTGGGAGATTTTGACCCTACTTTTGTTTTTACCAAGAATAATCTAGGGATATTTTTTTGTCGAGTGTTAAAAGAGTGAAGTCAGAATTCTTTGATATATCTGCCCTGTCTGCGTGACCTCTAAAATATATAACCCACCAGATAATGAAATAGATATGACAATGAGTTTATTTTAGAAATCAAATTCAAACTTCCAGTTCAGGTTCTCATTCATTATGTGGCCCAAAAAGTTAATTCTCTTGGATCTCTGTAATAACTCATTATTTAATGTAACTGTCATATTATCATTGGTTTTTGTTTGATAACTGTGAAATCTTACAAAAACGGTTTTCAGACTGTTTAAATAAAAAAAAAATTGGCATTAAACCAGTTAGACAACTTCCAAAGAGCCGCATTGTATTTACTTTCTAGTTTGGAATCTTTGTCGGAAATTAGTAGGGACGTATCGTCCGCATGTAATGTAGTTGTGATACTGCTGTGCAAGCAAGTATCAATATCATTTATATATAAAAGAAACAGAACAGGGCCCAAAATAGAGCCCTGGGGGACGCCCACATCGACTTAAAGGTTGGATGACTTAATTTTCTCAGTTGTATTATTAGGGTTTCTCAAAGCTACATGCTGGCTACGGCAAACCAGAAAGTTCGTAAGCCACTCTACGGCTTGTCCCCTTACATCATATTCCTCCATCTTCCGCAACAACCTGTCGTGAATCACGCAGTAAAATTTTTTGAACTAATCCAATTTATTTTTGCTGGTACTCCATCTATAAACTTAAATTACACTTAAAAATTTAAGCGTACTTTGTTAAAGTTGTTTAACTGTAGAGTCAGTGCAGCCGGCCATTAGACTTTTAATATACTTTATACATTTTAAGTAAGTAAGTACTATGCCTAAGTCGAGGGGCAAACCACTGACCTAAATTTTGTACACCTACATCCTTTTGGTAGAAATAAATCCTCGTAAATCCTCGTAAATCCTTATACTTCCTTGTACATCCTTATATATCCTCCATACATCCTTGTACATCCTTATATATCCTCCATACTTCCTCGGAAATCCTCATACATCCTCGGAAATCCTCATACATCCTCAGAAATCCTTGTACATCCTTCATATTTCCTCCGAAATTCTCACACAACCTTACATTCTCATATACTTTTTGACTTCAAGACAGAGTTGATATTGTTGATAGTTTTATAACATACATTAATAAAGTAAAACAGTACTTTGAATAGTCTGTTAAATCCGAAAAAGTTACTTTAAAAGACTGTGGAAAAACGTACTTATATAGGGTTTAGTCACGTAAAATAGAATAAAATAATGTTATTACGATCCATCGTATAGTATAGATGTATGTATAATGGTTCGTCAGAACAGTACAATAGTAATTTAAGTATAAAATTTAAATAAAAATACCGGGCATCCTAAAATTAAGAGTAAGTCGAATGAGTACTATACGTTTTTTAATTAATTCATAACTAACAGAATATATCCAGGAGGATATTCTAAAACTGAAAAAATTAACGTACCTACATGTTTTAGGTTCCTGCGGGGCGGTTCTCGGGGGCTCGTAAGTTAAAAATAACGTATATCTTAGAAAAGAAGGACCTTGTCATCGTGGTTTTTTGACTTTGACATAAAGTGCGAACCATCATATAGTGAATGAAAACCACTCACTTTATGGTTTGTATTTAAATTAAAAAAGAGATTTGGTTAAGTTTCTTAATTTTTTTTTTAAATTTATTAATATTTTTTTAAAAATTACTTGAACTTATAGAACAATATTATATATATATATATATATATATATATATATATATATATATATATATATATATATATATATATATATATACAGGGTGTTTCATAATTGAATGCTGATCCTTAAGGGTGATAATCCTTGGATGATTTTAAGAAAACTTCTTTATATGAACATAGGTCCGCCACAGCTTTATTTCTGAGATACAGGGTGTTGAAATTTAAGAAAAAAATCTGTTTTTCTTCAATATCTCTAAAACCGCTTTGTATTTTTGTTTTAAATTTTGGTAGGTGCAAAGTACGCTTAAAAATACATTTTCTTCAGGATACAGGTTTTTTTAATTTTCATCAGTGGCGTCCCTGTTAACATGCCCTGCAATATTTTTAATCAAAAAAATGATACGCCACTGTTTTTTTTTTAAATAAATGTTATTTTTATAATTGCCTTCTATCTTCTCATATAAATGGTCTCTTGACTTTTTTTTATCCGGCGTACGGTTTTCGAAATAAAGTTCATTCATTTGCTTGTCCCTATGTGATTTTTTTCTTGTAGTCTCAATTTCGCAATTTGTGGTAACCAAAGCATCTAGGCTAGATTTTTATATTTTATAGTAACTAACTATTATTTAGTTCTAATAATAAGCACGCATAAAAATACATTTTTTATTTGTAAAAACTTAACCATTTTGGACAAAATATACCAAAATTAAATTAACTGTTTGCGTTTATAAAACAACGAAATGTGTTGTTAGCATACTAGATGTTTCTAGCCTACAAAATAATCCCACTCTTTAACGGCTTTAATTGCTAGAACTAAATAATAGTTACTATAAAATATAAAAATATAGCCTAGATGCTTAGGTTACCACAAATTGTGAAATTGAGACTACTAGATAAAATCACATAGGGACAAGCAAATGAATGAACTTTATTTCGAAAACCGTACGCCGGATAAAAACAAGTCAAGAGACCATTTTTATGAGAAGATAGAAGGCAATTATAAAAATAACATTTATTTAAAAAAAAACAGTGGCGTATCATTTTTTTGATTAAAAATATTGCAGGGCATGTTAACAGGGACGCCACTGATGAAAATTAAAAAAACCTTTATCCTGAAGAAAATGTGTTTTTAAGCGTACTTTGCACCTACCAAAATTTAAAACAAAAATACAAAGCGGTTTTAGAGATATTGAAGAAAAACAGATTTTTTTCTTAAATTTCAACACCCTGTATCTCAGAAATAAAGCTGTTGCGGACCTATGTTCATATAAAGAATTTTTCTTAAAATCATCCAAGGATTATCACCCTTAAGGATCAGCATTCAATTATGAAACACCCTGTATATATACCGGGTGTCCCAACGATGCGTGGAGGGAGTTTAGCTTGGCAACCGTAACTTATAGAGAAAAAATGTTCAAACAAAATATGTGACTACGGTTTAGGTCTATAATCTAAAATTATTTTGGTGCATACAGGGTGTCTCAAAAAAGTGTGGCAATACAAAGTTATATTTTTTTAAATGGAACACCCTATATATTTTTACATAGTTGGATTCTCCTGTCAATTCCAAGCACTTTTCATGTAAAATAACCTATACCTAAATTAAGTATTTTCCGAGATAATGACATTTGAAAAATGACTATTTTTGTCCTTTGCCAGGCTCTAGCACCGAAACGGTGCATCTTAGAGGAAAACGGCTTACATGTCCCTATCTTAGTTTTTCACGCTCTATGCAAAAATATCATATCAGGTTTAATCGGAAATGACCGGAAATTTCCGGAATTTTGAATTTCCGGAAATTTCCGGTCGTAAGCGAAATTGCCATTACTGATTAGAGGATGAAAAACTAGGATAGGGACATGTAAGCCGTTTTCCTCTAAGATGCACCGTTTTGGCGCTAGAGCCTGTCAAAGAACAAATATAGTAATTTTTCAAATGTCATTATCTCCGAAAACACTTGGTTTAGGTATAGGATATGTTACATGAAAAGTGATTGGAACTGACAGGAGAATCCAATTATGTAAAAACATATTGGGTGTTCCATTTAAAAAAATGTAACTTTGTATGGCCACACTTTTTTGAGACACCCTGTATGCACCAAAATAATTTAAAATTATAGACCTAAACCGTAGTTACATATTTTGTTTGAACATTTTTTCTCTATATGTTACGGTTGCCAAGCTAAACTTCCTCCATGCATCGTTGGGACACCTGGTATATATAAGCAACAAGATATACTGACAAAAAAAGCAGACTTGATAAAGGTGCAAATAGCACCGAAACGTGAAATTGGGATAAAATAAACAATGATATCTACTTTTTAATGTTTTATCTGTAATGTTACTGAATCCGTGACTTGAAAAAATTGCGCATATTAATAACATAACTGTAAGAAATGATACAAAATTCTACAACAAAATAAAAATAAAAACCTGTATTCATAATGTAATTTTTCTAAAAGTCCTTTTTAAAAACTTTATATTGCTTAGAAATCTGTACACAATCGTGTCTGCTAATCTGGAAAGGTCCATTTCCAATAAGATTTACTGGCCCATAAAAAATGTATCTTCTGTGGACTGTCGCAATATCTGGTACTTTGAGCCAACGAAATACATCTAAATCTTGTTGCAGAAACTGAATTTTGCAATAATCTTTCTCGGTGTCTTCCACAATCCTCCCAATATACCACCGCTCTTCATAAAAAACTGCATAGTATCTCTCAACCTCTCAATTTTGTAACAATACATAATACAACTAAAAAGGTTTTTTGATATTGTAACAAGACAATAAATGTACGTTTGTTTTTTAATTTCTTGTAGCAATAAAAGGGGAAACATTTTATTTAGGTTTATTTTAGAACAATTTAAAATTTTTCGATCATTTTGTGTCAAATAAATCCTTTTATATCCTTAGGAAATCCTCATACATCCTCGTACATCCTCGAGAAATCCTCTTACTTCCTCCTACATCCTTGTACATCCTCGTACATCCTCATACATCCTCATACATCCTCGAGAAATCCTCATACATCCTCGTAAATCCTCCTTGTTGTACACCTACATCCTCAGTGGTTTACCCCTCGGCCTAAGTATATTAAAATTTTTTGTAGTTTTATTTGAAAAATTATGATGATAAAACAAAAGAATCTTTCTTAATGTTAAATCTCTCTAGATCTCTTAGTTTTTCAAGATTCTTTACTGAGGTTTTTTCACACTTTCATAGGAGAACCTGTTGAGTGTGTCCTACAAAACTTAAAAAGTTAAAGATCATAAATATTCCCAATAAATTTCAAAGTTTTATTTCATTTTATTTAATTCAACAATAGGAGGCGGTACAGCAGATGAAACTGTCTTGAATAATTTGTTTTTTACAATTTAATACAATAAGCTAGGAACTCTCATGTACAAGTTTTCTACTAAGCTGGCCTAATTCAGTATTCGTTCAGTTTTTGAAATATTGTATTGAAGCACATACTGTGGCCTAGTGATGTAAGGATACGTATCCAAAAATCCGTTGGATACGGATATTAAAAGAATCCGGATCATCCGTAACCGGCCGAGAACTTGAATACTGATTCGGAATCAAAATAAATTCGCATCGGCTGGTTGCTGGGTACTAATGCAAAGTGCAAAGAGAAACGGAATCGGAATCGACTGTAAGCGAACAACACGGTGTGCGATTTGGCATATTTGATCTTATGCTTTCTCTTTCTAATGACCTTTCCTAAAAAAAGATAGCATAGTTATCGGGGTAACGGGTATATATGGAATGAGACCCATTGGTTAAACTAGGCCCGCCTCACCCGAACCGAATTCAAACGAGAACGAACGACGGTGTCTTCCTATCCCTAACCTTCGACTTCTAATGATATTATGATACCGCATCGACCTACCTAGCCGTGTATCCGGATAGAAAATGTTTTAGTGTTGCGTGCATACGTATACATGATCTGTAACCGATTTCGCGCGGGTCAAGAAATGGATACGTATTCGGATAATGGATACGGATATTAGCTGATTCCGATTCCGTATTATTCGGATATCTAAAGAATACGGATATTTACAATACTACTGTGGCCCCTTTAAATCATTCCATGTGTAGGGTATGTGAGTACTGAAAATGATTCTTCTTGATAATAATTTATAACACTTTTCTTTTTGTGTTTTCTCACTATTGCCTCTCATAATCTGGGTTTCACTTGTCCTATATGTCGGCGTCGTTAGATTTTTAGCTATTATTTTTAGAAACATAATATTTAGCTTATAAGTTGGTGCCGACGAGTCGGGTGTCGACTTGCAGGTGTCCCATAAATTTAGTTTGGGATAAGAAATAAAGGGCGCACTTGACATTTAAGAAGTAAAATGTCGGGTTGAGTGAAACTGACCCGGCCTGTATGGATTGTTATGAAAGAAAGGGAGAACAGTTATTCTTTGGTATTCAGCGTAGACGGGACCGGCTCCGGATTGCTTGTTCTTTATTTCTTCATTTTACCAAAGACAAGTTATAATTATCAATTATAGTGTTATTGCCCTATTTACTACCTATTTGTTGTTTAGTGTTACCTGTTGTTCTATATAATAAACCTATAACTAGTGCCTATCCACGTGTGTGTTTTCTTTGTTTTTACACAAATAATGGAGGAGGAACAACCTTTAATTACTCCGCATCTGACATCAGAAGTGGAATTACCTTTACAGGCAGAAAACGTCCAAGAAAATGGTGATGTAACGGACAAAAGTTTGTCAACAAATCAAATTTAGGTATTGTTGAAGAAATTTATTGATTTACAAAGTCCTTCAGGGACGTCATCTCAACAAGTGCAGCTACCGAATTTTGACCTAAGTTCAAAAATAGCAGATCTGGAGGACTTGTGTTGTTCGGTTGACGAATTTGTAAAAATTCACCAAGTATCTGGAATGGTATTAGTGACAAGCCTGTCACACGCACTTAGAGGAGATGCCGCTGACTGGCTTATTCGCTGTAGACCCCTAGGTAAAACATGGGAGGATATTCGAACCGAATTTCTTTCGTCCTTTTCCAAACCTACAGATATGATGGATCTATTTGATGAAGCTGTCAATGGACGACAACCTTCTGGCAGTGAAACAACACTACTCGACGAGGGTCTACACGTCTTGCATTTAGCATTGCATTTATTTAAATGCCGAGAAAGTGACGAAGCCTTAGCTACCTTATTTTCTTGTCATGTAGTGAGCAACCGATCTGGAATACTGCGTAAACGGCTACAAATGGATACACCAAAAGACCTGAAGAGTTTTTGTGTCGCTTTACGTGGTTCTTTAGGTAACGGCCGGCGCTATTTCAGGCAGATCATCAAATCAGTCCGAAGCGTCGTGCTTTTACCTCGCAGCGTAAAAGTGATCGCCCGTTTTCGGGAACGTGCCGTACTTGTGGACGAGTGTGACAGAAGTCTTATCAGTGTCGAGTGAAAAGGCCTGAGCGAAAGCCTGATTCGAGGTCTCCTAGTGTTACCTGTTTTACATGCGGAAAAGTTGGTCATGTAACAACGTATTGTCCTAATAAGCAGCGATCCATAAGCAACAAACCTGAGGAGAAGAGAGCCAACTTGGTGGAGATACAAACTTTCCCAAAAGGACAATTAAAATTTAGAAATGGTAAGATTATAGATTTTCTTTTTGATTCTGGCTTTGATTGTTCGTTAGTTAAAAATAGTATTTCCACTTTACTTGATGGAAAATTGCAAAACTGCTTAATTTCTCTAAAGGGTATTGGCGAAAATTGTATACTTTGTACTTTACAGAAGATAGTATTAGCTCAAATTCAAAATATTCCAGTTGAACTTGTATTGCATATTGTACCTGATGATATTGTGTCATCTGATATTTTAATTGGCCGAGATTTAATCGCTCAAAATATAAGTGTTTGTTATAGCCCGCAGGGATTAAGTTTTACTCGTGGAAAATCTGTTGAAATATGTGAAAGAATCCCATTAAATTTTAAAAATATTGACACTGATCTAAATAAAAGAGATAAATTACCCTTACTTGACATGTTATCGAAATATCAAAATAATTTTGCTAAGGGTGTTCCGACTAGTAGAGTAAATACAGGTAGTTTAGAAATTCGATTAAAGGACCCCAATAAGTTTGTTCAGCGAAGGCCGTATCGCTTGGCCCCAATTGAGAGGGAGATCGTCCGGTGCAAAGTTTCTGAGTTATTGGAGGCAAATATTATCCAACCTAGTTGCGCGCTGTTTGCGAGTCCTATCACATTAGTAAAGAAAAAGGACGGAACAGACAGAGTGTGTTGCGATTACCGTGAAATAAACAGCAATACAGTCTCTGATAAATACCCCTTACCTTTGATAAGTGACCTTATTAATCGTTTACATGGTGCTTACTACTTTAGTTCTTTAGATATGGCATCCGGATTTTATCAGATCCCTGTTAATCCAAATAGTATTGAAAAATCTGCATTTGTGACACCGGATGGTCAGTATGAGTTCCTGGCTATGCCCTTTGGGCTTAAGAATGCACCATCTGCTTATCAGCGAGCAATTGATAAGGCACTTGGTGATTTGCGTAATACAATTGCTGTTGTTTACATAGATGATACTCGTATACTCATACCATCCGTTTCCGTTTCAGAGGGAATTGAGCGGCTAAACCGCGTTATTAATACGCTAGTCGAGGCAGGTTTTTCATTTAATCTAAAGAAGTGCAAATTCTTAAAACTCGAGGTCGAGTATCTTGAATATGTCTTTCGTGGCGGTCAATTGTATCCAAACCCTCATAAAGTCTCAGTTCTTAGTAATTTACCAATTCCAAAAACTTCAACTCAGGTTCGTCACTTTCTTGGTTTAGCCTCATATTTTAGACAGTTTATTCAAAACTTTTCTAAAGTAGCAACACCGTTGTACCAGCTTACAAAAGACAATGTAAAAACAATTAAATGGTTACCAAAACATCAAGAAGCACGTGACATTCTTATTAAAGCCCTTACCTCTGAACCGGTACTTTCCATTTATGACCCTGGCTTGCCTATCGAATTACACACAGATGCCAGCTCTGTAGGGTACGGAGCGGTCTTTTTACAAAAAAAGGATTCTAAGTGGCATGCAGTGGCGTACTTTAGTAAACGCACCACGGAAGTCGAATCAAGATATCACTCATATGAGTTAGAGACACTGGCAGTCGTCAATGCCGTTAAACATTTTAGTCACTTTTTATATGGAAGACACTTCACCGTTGTGACAGATTGTAACTCTTTAAAGGCTTCTCGAAATAAAATTGATCTAACGCCTCGAGTTCACCGATGGTGGGCATTTTTACAAAGCTTTGATTTCGACATCCAATATCGCGAGGGTGTTCGCATGGAACATGCCGATTTTTTTCACGCAACCCCTTGTCTGATGTAAATAATTTTACGAAATCATCTTGCGTTAAAAAATTGTCGAATTGTTAGACTTATAAAAGGATTGGCTCCAGGTTGAACAACATCGAGACGATGAAATTAAGAAACTTATTACAAACTGGAAATCTCAGCAACTCTCATCTGATTTGATAAAGACTTACAACATAAGAAACAATATCTTGTTTCTCAAAATAGAAAGAGACAGTAAATCAAAATGGTTACCAATTGTTCCCCGTTCTATGGCTTGGTCAGTAATTAATCACATTCATGTCGATTTAAAACATCTGGATTGGGAAAAGACTTTGGATAAATTGTATGAATTCTATTGGTTTCCAAATATGTCAAAGAATGTTAAAAAATATGTTGACAATTGTTTAATCGGTAAAGCTTCTAAAGGTAAATCTGGTAAGTCTCAAGTCCAGTTGCACCCCATTCCCAAAGTTTCCAGACCATGGCACACTATTCATGTAGATATTTCTATTTCTAAAAAGGAATATGTTTTTGGTATCATTGATGCATTCCCTAAATTTGTTTTGTTGTATCATATTACCACGCTAACTGGCAAACAAGCAGTTGAATCATTACGAAATTTCACGCACGTGTTTGGTGCTCCATCCCGAATAATTTCTGATCAAGGAAAATGTTTTACAAGCTCAGAATTTAAAAAGTTTTGTTCTGATAAGAATATTGAGCTTCATGTCATCGCGCACAGTGCAAGTCGAGCCAATGGTCAAGTCTAACGCGTTATGCAACACTTAAAAAATGGTTTTACGGTTATTGAGGTTGAGGGTAATAAAACATGGCAAGAAAGTTTAGGAGAGGTTCAGTTAGCGTTAAATAGTACTAAACATAAAACTACTGGATTTAACCCTGCTGAAATGTTATTTGAAACAAAAATTCAATCCTTGCAGTTAAACTCAATAGTTCATCAACTAGTTTTGGCTGAAGACAATAATGTTTCTCTGTCTGATATCAGAGAAAAGGCTAGCGAAAACATAGCTAATGTCACAAAATACAATAGAGAGCTATTTAATCTCGGCAAGGCCAAAATTAAGCCGTTTAATGTAGGTGATTTTGTTTATGCTAAAAGTAACGAAAGAATGTTATCAAAATTAGATCCTAAATTTAGAGGGCCATATAAAATAATTAAAATTTTACTAAATGACAGGTATGAAGTACAAAAGATAACTGAAAAAGGGGGTGTTAGTAAATTCGTCCACGATCAGTTAAGAGCAGTGGCGACTGGTCAAGAGCAAGAAATGTTCGATTTTGAAGAAAATACCGATAGTAATTCAGAATGACCAGTGTCGGCGAGTAGGTCACGAGAAAAACATCTTTATTTATGGTTATTTTTGTTAAATGTAAAATTTGAGCTTTTATTAAGGTGTTTCGAGTCTATATCATGTTGCGATATGATATAAAATAGCTGTCGCGATAGCTGTTGGGAAGATTGCTGCGGTAATCTGTCCTAGAAGCTGCTGTGGTAGCTTGTGTCATTGTGTTTGTGAACACAATGTTCCTAGTGTTGCTGTGAAAAAGATTGCTGCGGTAATCTGTTCTTGGGGCTGCTGCGGTAGCTGCCAGTTGTGGTGTTTGCGAACACCTTTGACGTCGATTGTTGTAATGACTACTGCGGTAGCTAGTTAGCGAAGTTGAGGATTGCTGCGGTAATCTGTTCTTTGAGCTGCCGCGGTATTTAAGAGTTGTAGTGTTTGCGAACGCTTGTAACAGCTGTTTGACTAATTACTGTATGTCAGGATGGACGAGTAGTGGTATTAACTCGTGATAATTTGGTTTCAGATGGACAACAGGAGTAGTACGGCACGAGGACGTGCGACAGGTCTGAATGGCCGTGTCGGCGTCGTTAGATTTTTAGCTATTATTTTAAGAAACATAATATTTAGCTTATAAGTTGGTGCCGACGAGTCGGGTATCGACTTGCAGGTGTCCCATAAATTTAGTTTGGGATAAGAAATAAAGGACGCACTTGACATTTAAGAAGTAAAATGTCGGGTTGAGTGAAACTGAGCCGGCCTGTATGGATTGTTATGAAAGAAAGGGAGAACAGTTATTCTTTGGTATTCAGCGTAGACGGGACCGGCTCCGGATTGCTTGTTCTTTATTTCTTCATTTTACCAAAGACAAGTTATAATTATCAATTATAGTGTTATTGCCCTATTTACTACCTATATCATTTGTTGTTTAGTGTTACCCGTTGTTCGATATAATAAACCTATAACTAGTGCCTATCCACGTGTGTGTTTTCTTTGTTTTTACACAAATAATGGAGGAGGAACAACCTTTAATTACTCCGCATCTGACATATATATTTCGATCTTATCAGAATAATACCCATTAAGAATTTGATGTTTGTATTAGGTCGACTTTTAACCTTGCTTGAGAGTTGACAATTTTAATATATGTATTTAGTTGTTTTTTTATATTGAAGGCTTTTAAGTCGTAAGGGAATGTTTGTAATTTTTTTTAACTCTCCAAGGCTTCTATATCTTTTACATAGTAATTATTTGAAATGGAGTGGGATGATTCTATAATAGTTATTATAAAATATATATATATATATATATATATATATATATATATATATATATATATATATATATATATATATATGTATATAAATTTTCTTTATTATTCCACTGCTTTTATTATGAAATGCTTTTTAATAAGATATACCTATAAGTTTATTTGCATTCTTAACTAATGTGACAACGTGCGTCTCCAATTTAAGGTCACTAGTTATATATATAGACTCCTAAGTATTTTTGTTCTTTAACCTCTTTAATTTTGGTTTTGTTTATATGAAATAGTATTCTAGGGTTATTTGGTCCTATATGTGAAAAGCCACATTTGGTTGTGTTAAGTGACCATTTCTCAGTCCACCTTTCAGTGGATAACAGATCCTTAATAAAATTATTAGATTGTTTTAATAGGTTACAACATTAATTTAGTAGCGTCAGTAAAAAGGTGATTTTTTCTTTTAATATTGTGAGCCAATTGTGATATATAAATAATTAAAAATAAGGGGCCCAAAACTGAACCTTGGATGACACTGACAATTTCATGTTCATTTGAATCTGCTCCATTTACTTTGACCCTGTTTGTATATCAATTGTTTATCAAATACTTTTTCAAAATCCAATACATCAGATGGTAAAATTTCATCATTTTGTTTAGTCCAAAAATCAACACATCATAACAGATTTGTAGCCACTGAACGTTTCGGAAGGAAACTGTGTTGTTCTTTTGGAAAAACATTGTTTAAAAGCAAAAATGTTTTCGTATTTATTGAAATTATAATACTTGGAAATTGTTACAGGTATTTTACGTCCTTGTGCCTTGTGCCCAGCTGTTAGGTATAGAGCTACAATTTACATAATTATTCATTGCTATAGACAGCCAAAGGGTAACTTAAAGCATTAAAACAACTTTTGAGAAATATACGATGAACATTGTCATCTAAAGTTTTGCAAACGGGGGCAGAGACGGCTTCTAACCTAGTTGGAAATAAAATCAGGATTCGATGTGCAAATAAAATACAAATATTTATTTACCCACATTGTGTTATTTGAAAGTGCGAGATAAGAAAATACCATACAGGGTGTCTGAAAAGTCTTAGCATGGTCAAATATCTTTACTATTAATAAAGATAGAGACACCAAATTTTAGTTGTATCTTATTGGTTAATAAATCTACTTTTTTATGTAATTTGACTTTTTCAACCCCCTTGGGGGGTTACGCTAGGAAGTTGAGGTCAAACATTTTGAATGCAAACCTATGCCGGGTGGCCTCTTCTTTTAAGTCTTCAAAAAAGAAACATTTTACCGCAACTCCCGATTTTTAATGCATGTTTAAATGGCAAGCCTATAAAAATTATAAATCGTAAATCGTATAATCGGGCGGGGCACAAGTCGACCATTAGTCGACCTCTTGTGCCATTGCGCTACTATTTTTTGGTTTGGGGGGCACTTTTTTTCTTTTTTCCAACTTTACTTCTTCATTTGTCGTTTTTATATTTTTTGTTTCTTGACATCTGCGCAGTAGACCAAAATGCGTACCTCGCGCAAACCGAGCGTGCTAGACATGCGTACGCAATTTCAGGAGATGTACTTGGGTGTCTACATTCGAACCCATTCACTTGTAAGAATATATTCCCAATAGTCAAGGTACCACTACGTAGTTAACTTTATAACTTTTTTCCCAAGTTTTTTTCGACTTTATTTTTCGTTGTTGCCATCTGCGCAGTAGATCAAAATGCGTACCACTCGCAAACCGAGCGTGCTGGACATGCGCACGGAATTTCAGGAGATGGACATTGGTGTCTACATGTGAACCCATTCACTGTTAAGAATATATTCCCAAAAGTCAAGGTACCACTACGTATTTAACTTTTTCCCAAGTTTATTTCGACTTTATTTCTCGTTATTTGTCATCTGCGCAGTGGACTTAACTGCGTACCACGCGCAAACTAAGAGGGCTAGACTTGCGCATGAAATTTCAGGGGATGTACTTTGGTGTCTACGTTCAAACCTGCCCACTTTCAAGGATATATCTCCAATAGTCAAACTACAACTACGTATTTAACATATTTTTACGATTTTATGACGGCTTATTTTTTGAACATTCTTAACTATGTGACATTGTGACCAACCGTGCTAGCCTTACTAATCAGTTATATTACGCACTGACTTATTTCCGGCATGGCCGCCTCTTCTTCTTAATTCAAGCATTAGCCGTACCATAGTTATTGAGACTTTTGCGTCCTGTGAGAAATTCACAATATTGTATGTCTCACGGAACCCTCTATGCGCGAGTCGAACTTGCACTCAACCGTTTTTTTATTTCACACAATCACGGCAACGCCCATCAATTAAATTATTTCTGTCAAATACCGTATGTACTTATTTTCGGCATCGACGCCTCTGGTAACAGACCAACAGTGACTGCCTTACTTATTACGTTAAAAGTTGTTTAGAATGGCCACCATGAACTTCTTGACAGTAATAAAGTCCGTTTTGGAACTCTGCCAAGAAGTAACTTCTGAGAAAAGACCTTTAAAATGAGGTACCACACGGCATAGGGTTGCATTTAAAATTTTTGACCTCAACTCCCTAGCGTAACCCCCCAAGGGGATTGTAAAAGTCAAGTGACATAAAAAGGTAGATTTATTAACCAATAAGATAAAACTAAAATTTGGTGTCTCTATCTTAATAATTAATAGTAAAGATATTTGCCCATGCTAAGACTTTTCAGACACCCTGTATGGTATTTTCGTATTTCGCACTTTCAAATAACACAATGTGGGTAAATAAATATTTGTATTTTATTTTCATATCGAATCCTAATTTTATTTCAAACTAGGTTAGAGCCGTCTCTGGATTTCCCACGTTTGTCAAGGTTTACTGATAGTAAGGCTGGCACGGTTGGTCACAATGTCACATAGTTACGAATGTTCAAAAAAGTAAGACGTCATAAAATCGTAACAATATGTTAAATACGTAGTTGTAGTTTTACTATTGGAGATATATTCTTGAAAGTGGGTAGGTGTTGAATGTAGACACCAAAGTACATCCCCTGCGTGCGCATGTCTCGCCCTCTTAGTTTGCGCATGGTACGCATTTTAGTCCACTGCGCAGATGGCAAATAACGAAAAATAACGTCGAAATAAACTTGGGAAAAAGTTATAAAGTTAAATCCGTAGTGGTACCTTGCCTTTTGGGAATATATTCTTAAAAGTGAATGGGTTCAAATGTAGACACCAATGCCCATCTCCTGAAATTCCGTGCGCATGTCCAGCACGCTCACGCTCATAAAGTGGAAAAAAACTTGGGAAAAAAGTTATAAAGTTAACTACGTAGTGGTACCTTGACTATTGGGAATATATTCTTACAAGTGAATGGGTTCGAATGTAGACACTCAAGTACATCTCCTGCAAGTGCGTACGCATGTCTAGCACGCTCGGTTTGCGCGTGGTACGCATTTTGGTCTACTGCGCAGATGTCAAAAAACCAAAAATATAAAAACGACAAATGAAGTAGTAAAGTTGGAAAAAAGTTAGAAAAAAAGTACCCCACAAAACAACAAATCGCAGCGCAGATTGGTACTGTATGGCACAAGAGATCGACTAATGGTCGACTTGTGCCCCGCCCGATTATACGATTTACGATTTATAATGTTTATAGGCTTGCCATTTAAAAATGAATTAAAATACGGGAGTTGCGGTAAAATGTTTCTTTTTTGAAGACTTTTAAAAGAAGAGGCCGCCCGGCATAGGTTTGCATTCAAAATTTTTGACGTCCACTCCCTAGCGTAACCCCCCAAAGGGGGTTGAATAAGTCAAATTACATAAAAAAGTAGATTTATTAACCAATAAGATACAACTAAAATTTGGTGTATCTATCTTTATTAATAGTAAAGATATTTGACCATGCTAAGACTTTTCAGACACCCTGTATGGTATTTTCTTATCTCGCACTTTCAAATAACACAATGTGGGTAAATAAATATTTGTATTTTATTTGCACATCGAATCCTGATTTTATTTCCAACTAGGTTAGAAGCCGTCTCTGGATTTACCCCCGTTTTGCAAAACTTTAGTCATATCCTGTACTAGAGCAACACCACTCGAACACAAGGCCTTAGCGCTAAAACATGACGTCATCTGATGAAGGCCAATAAAATC
Source organism: Philopedon plagiatum (assembly GCA_963971165.1). NCBI lineage: Eukaryota > Metazoa > Arthropoda > Insecta > Coleoptera > Curculionidae > Philopedon > Philopedon plagiatum. Next base: position 61,732,244 of record OZ020189.1, on the reverse strand, counting down.
ATGGATTATTAGTAGTTCGAAGGGTTATTATTTAGTATTTTAATACAAAAAAAGGTGTATAAATCGTAAATAGTCTATTAAAGTAATAATAGAAATTTTTGTTTTAACAATATACGAAATCCCCTCGTTTGTCGAGAATCTCAACACTCGAACTTTTGGACCATGTCCTTATCTGGCATGACCAGGCACTAATTATAATAAGAGTTTCCCACACAGTAACGCGAGTAACTTATTAAAGTAACGTAAATAAGGTAAAAAACGCGTCGGTATCAGCTGCTTTCACTACCGCAGCATCAGCTCTAATGCGAGTTGTAGGATGACGCGTTGTGAAAATCTGATTAACCAATTTTAGCTCCATAAATAATCTGCTAGACAAACGAATAACACTTGCATCCATCGGCATCAAATAGTCGTGGGCCTACAGCTGCTGACGTCACAGATGCTTGCGAAATCAGCACTTTGGCCTTGTTTACGAGTGAGTGTCCACTAGAGTCGTTTTTTAGAAAACAAATAGCTTCTTTGACATCTTCAGGGGTGAAGTATAATATGATAGTGATATTACTCTTGTATGTTCTGGGAGTTTTGGAATACATTCTGAATCCTTATTTAAATTAAAACAATTTTTAAAATCTTTCTCATCTTTGGTGAAATCTCTGATTAAAATACCACTGTAAATTTTGTCGGTTATGGGTTAGCGTCTCTGCAATTTTTTTTTGCGAAGTCTCAACAATAATTCCATGTAACAAGTTTGAAGAAATAATATTTTTGTTCCTTTTAAAGGAAGAAATCCTACTAACTCTTCCTAAATTCTCAATTTCAAAAAGTTAAAATACTGTAACACAAATAAAACAATCCAGAGAACAGCTGTTTAAACCAAGAGTAAAATAAAGCTCAACTGAACACCCAGAAATGTTTTACTAACTTATAAGTCTTATAACGCACACCACTAAGCGCATACGATATTTTGTTAATACTATTAGCACTATTAAATGGCTGAAAACTATTTGCTTTTACTAATTAATAAACAGGAAGCAAAAACTTACAATGCATTATTCAACTCATTAATACTAACTAACATCCATGATACTGACTTCACTTCTGACTTCTTCACACCTGAATAGCTGACAGCACGTGTTCAGCGGACCAATCACGTGGAGGCCGGAGGCACGGTGGCAGATTAAAATGTCAACTACCTCTTCTTACATTTTGTATTTGTATCAGAATAATGTTTTTTTTTACAAAATTTCCCAATAAAAGAATGTTGGTTAAAATTTTATAATAACTCTGTAGTTGTGCTCAATTAGTGTGATAAAGTAGTTTGTAATATGTGAAGCTCTAGTGCGACCACCGGAATGGATGTGTTACTACATTATGTGATTCTCTAGTGCGACCACCATCTTGCGTTTTGATTTTTAACCTTTTTTAAAGGCAGAAAGTTTAAGCTAGTAAGAATAATGCTTATCTCATCATAATAGGTAAGTCATAAATATTTGTGTTAATGGGATAGCGTAGCCTGTTTCGTTCTGCTTACAATTACAGCCTAATTTCACGAGTGTATGGTCCATATTTTCCCATATTAAGTATAGAAATTGCTGTTAAATTAAAAGACACATTTTTAGTAAAATAAGTCTTTGGACTTAATAATGCTTTGGATTCTTTTCGGTTTTCACTAAAACTACTAAAAAAATAGATGTTTAGGTCCTTGCACTTTTAACAGTTTGAATTGTTCAGTATTTTGGAGAATTTTATGATTCATCTTTTAAAGAATTATAACTACTCCACGAACTTGGAGTGATAATTGTGACAAAGGTGATTTTATAGATGTTCTTTTGTTATAAATGACTTTGATAATGTGTGAATTTGACATTGTCCAATTGTTTCAAAGAATCTTTTAGAACTACTTCTTTTCCCTGAAAATTTCTTCACTGTACCTACTTCAACTTGTCTTCACAACTCTTAACTTGATGTAAATAATAGGACATAATAATGTAAATATTGCAACATTACAGTTTATGTCTGACTCGTTTGATGAACAAAACAAGAAGTTTGAAAGTATTCTGGACGAAATAAAAATGTTAAGGAGGGAGAATGAGACGCTAAAATGCAGACTTCAGCTCCTTGCGACCAAGTTCGATGACTTGGAGGTAAAGGAAAAGGAAAAAAATATTGTGGTTGTTGGTGTACCTAAACAAGATGATCATGATACGGGCAACATTGTTACATAGTAGTATTATTACAGCAATGCAAACTCCGATAAATAAAAATGACATTGTGGATAGTTTCAGATTAAGTAAAAGAGATGAACCAATATTAGTAAAATTTAAAAATTTTAATATGAAAAAAGAGGTATTGAGAAAAATTAAGCAAGTAAAGGGAATTACTACAGAAGAGTGTCATCTACAGGGTGACAATCGAAAGATATACTTAAATGAAGATTTACCATTGAATAAACGTTTACTGTTTCAAGAAGTCAGAGAGTTAAAAAAGGAAAAAGGTTTTACGGCTGCTTTCTGCATAAATGATATGATTTACCTAAGGGAAAATGATCAGGACCCTCCTGTCAAAATAAGGACTGAGAATGACCTTTAAATTTTGAATTTTCTTTGTATAATGGTCTATATATAAAGAATACTCATTGACATTCACTGATATTAATACCATTTTAGACGATTTCAAGGTGAGTGAGACAACTGAATGATGATTTAAATCATGTTACCTTTTTTAATAACTCCTGTGATATTAATAATAATAATAATAATAATAATAATAATAATAATAATAAACGTCTTTATTTTTAATTCGGCGAAGTTCAGTCAAAGACTGCTCAGCTTAACCGAATACAATAATTTCAGTAGAATTAAGTAATTAATTATTCAGCAAAGGATAACCAAGTAACTAATAAAATTTATACATTCCATAACTACCAGAATAATCTAAAAACATTACATAACATAATTAAATATACAAAGATTGAATTCAAATAAACTTAAAAAAATACAATATAATTAAAAATACATTTAGGTACAAAATTTTTACCAAGAAGTAAATTATACATACAATAAAAATAACAGAGCACATTTCTAAGAAGGCAATATCATACCGTCAAGCAACAGCCTGTTGCAACAGGAATTTTTTGTATGCCTTTTTAAAACCATAAACCAGCTTCAATCGAATGGGGTGAGGTACCGAGTTGTAAACAGACACCGCAGAGTAGCTGAAAGATCTTTCAAAAATTGACGTTTTATGCTTAGGAATATCGAGGAGATGGGCGTTACGAGTGTCTACATCATGTACTAATACTCGATGCTTTAACCTTTCCTTGATGTAAGTAGGTAAACCTGTCTCAAGCACCCTCTGGACAAACGAAGCCAAATGCAGTTTACGTCTGCTGTGCATATTGAGCCACCCTAACTCCACCAATTTGTGTGAAACATGATCCCTTTTTCGAAGATTATAAATAAAACGAACACAAGAGTTTTGTATTCTTTGCACTCTAGAACTACTTAGAACATCAAGACAAGGTCCAAATACCAGATCTCCATAGTTGGCATGACTCAAGACCAACGCTTCACATAGTCTCTTCTTAAGGTCCCCACTCAATATATGCCTGCTACGATAAAGACTTTTCTAGGACGCATACGACCTTTGGATTATAGATTTTACCTGTGTCCTGAAACGCAAGTCCCTATCAATATAGACTCCAAGACTCTTTATGGTTTCTGCAGGTTGAATGCTAACGCCATTTAAGACTATGTCCAAATCCATACGAGTTAGCGCGTTTACAAAATTAATTGTTACTGATTTTGTTGGGTTCAGTTTTAGGCCATGCCGGATGGAGTAATCATATACCTTTCCAAGCGTATCATTCAAACAAGAGATAATCCGCTCGGCATTTTCCCCATTGTAATCGGCATAAATCTGGGTGTCATCAGCAAATTGATGAATTGAACAGTTATCACTTACAAACTCATTTAAATCCATCGTATACAACATAAAAAGCAAGGGTCCCAAGATAGAGCCCTGTGGCACCCCCATCTCTACACCTCTTGTCTGCGACACGACATCATTTAACTTAACGAATTGACTTCGATCCAGCAGATAGTTTTGAAAAAGCCTAATAATCTTATCTGAGAAGCAATAGTAATGAAGCTTAGCGCAGAGTAGTTCATGCCCAATCGTGTCAAAGGCCTTGCTAAAGTCTAAAAGGATTAGGGTTGATGACTGCCCTTTGTCAGCAGCACGTAGGATATCGTCCAGCACATTTATGAGTGCCGTTACCGTACTGTGTGATTTACGAAATCCTGACTGAAATTTAGAAAATAAGCCATTTTCAGACAAAAAGTTTACCATTTTTATATAGATTATCTGCTCAAAGATTTTCGACAGCACAGGCAGCAGACTTATGGGGCGAAGGTCTGATAAATTCTCCACGTTAGATTTTTTGGGTAATGGTTTCACCAAGGCATTCTTCCAAGTTTCAGGAAAGTGGTCAGCAAGAAGACACGAGTTATAAATGTGTGTGATATAGGGTACAATAAAGTCACCACACAGTTCCAACATCTGCAAACTTATTCCGTCAGAACCCGCAGAATTAGAACTCATCGAAGCAATGGCACTTCTAACATCATTCATTTGAATCACGCCAATCTCGAATGGGTTAATATTCCCTGAAACTCTATTACGGAAGTAATATTGAACTGTCTCTGGATCCACCTGACAACCCAGAGAGGCGACCGAGTCGATAAAGTACGAGTTTATTTCGTTTGGTCTACATAAACTTTCAGGAATGACGGTTTCCCCCTTAGAGTAAACACATAGAGTACGTAAAGCTTTCCATGTTTGCCTACTATCCGCGATATTATTAATATGAATTAGATATGCACGTTTGGCATTTCTCATAGCTGAGGTAACAAAGTTTCTCATCCTCTTGTATGCAACCCAGTCATCATATCTTTTTGTTTTTTTGTATTTTGAGAGAAGCTTATTCCGCTCCGTTTTCATTATTCTCAAGTTGTCTGTGAACCAGGGTGACTTTGGCTTTGTGACTCTAACAGTTCGCCATGGCGCATGTCTATCAAAAAGAGCAAGAATGTTATCCGTTAGAATTTTTACCTTCTCATTTATATCCGCAACGTGAAACAGATGTTGCCACCTTAGGCTACGCATGTCATTATCGAATTCTTCATGATTAAATTTACTATAGTCTCTAAAGGTTTTGAACTGAATTCCTCTCCTGGGAATTCTGGCTCTTAAAGAACAATATATGAGCTGATGATCAGATATTTCATGCATATCAGTATGCAGCACCTCACCGATCACCATTTCACTGCTCGAAACTGCTATAATGTCCAATAAAGAACACTGATGCTGCGTAATACGAGTAGGCTTCTCGACTATCTGCTTGATACCAAAAGTATCCAACAGGTCCAAAAATAAGTCGGATGTTAAAGTGAGATATATCAAATTCAAATTAATATCGCCCAACAAAATTATTTCGTTCACCTCAGGCAAAATTGCCGTGACTGAAGACTCCAGCACATTCAAGGCTTGTCTGACATTCTGACTTGGTGGTCTATAGATCACTCCAAAACCAACAACTACATTCCCAACCCTAACTTTAACCCATAGTTGCTCAATAAGGTCCTGTGCATGTGAATATTCCAGTTTCAACTCAGACTGCAAGGTCATTCCAATAAAGATACCAACTCCACCACCTCTACGCCCATCAGCTCTATCGACTCTAAAAAAATTGTAATTGGGAATATTCACAACCCGATCATCCACCTCGCGATTCAACCATGTTTCCGTTACAGCTAAAATATCAATTTTTTTACTTGCAATTATTAATTTAATTTCATTCAAAGAAGGAGCTAATGAGCGGACATTAATATGTCCGATAATAATATTTTTTTCAGAAGCCATTGTTTTTCAAGAATATAAATACTATATGACATTATTTACATACCGTTTATGATATTGCCCACCTGCTCTTTATTAAGTATTCTAACAAGTTCCTGGCCTTCGTCCTTTCTTGCATAAATTTTGCCCAGTTTGCACCATACATATCGAAAACCATGGCTTCTTAACTCGCGAGCCTTCTTATACAGTTCTCTGATCGGTTTCGGCAAATCATCATTCATATATTCATTCCGTTTTTCCCCTTGAATTCCACATGTAATGCATGTTAACATAAGAAGCATTTATAAACATTTTGACCGGTTTCTGATATTCCTTGAGGCAACTGAAAGGCATTTTGATGTAATTGCGATGTCCGAGACACATATAATTTATAACACTTCAGACTTTAATATACCGGGTTACTCTGTTTTTTGGAATACAAGTACATCCAATACAGTTGATGGATGTGTGGTGTTTGTTAAGGATAAATTCTATGAAGAACATCAAGCAATAGTTAGAAATAATGTAGAAATGATCAAGGCAACACTGCGTAAGAGCAACCTTCTACTGGACATATGCATATGCAACCTACCGGTTACATGCTATAGACATAGAATGAGTTTATAGAAAACGTAAACCTGATCATGCAAGAAGCGATAGTAAAACAAAGCCGGATGCACATCCTGGTTGGAGACATAAATATTGATCTGCTGGATACAAGCTCAGCATCAACTAACGATTATCTTACAATGCTCCACAGTTATGGCTTCGTGAGTATGATAAATAAAGCAACAGGAAAAACGGGTGATACAGATTCATATATTGATCATTATTTTGTTAAGTGCAAGGATAGATTCCTTGGTCAAGTAAATCCTGTAATATTAGCTAATGGTCTCAGTGATCATGATCCCATCTTTCTTAATATAAAGCCTGAATTTAATCCTGTTGAAGTACATAAACAAATATATGAAGTAATAGATAGTGCTAATTTACACAAACTTCTTTTGGAGGCAGGATGGGATGATGTTCTTGAGCAGGGTGATGTCAATCTAAGTACAAATATATTTGTTAATAAATTTAAAGGGTTTATTATACATTAGTGTCCATTAGAAATAGGGATCAATTAAAAAAACAAAGCACCCTAAATAGAAATAATCTAGGGCTTTTAAACGAATACAAAGTATATGGAAGAATTCTCTTACTTCTCTCAAAATTAATAAAAAAAAGCTAAATATACTCATTATAAGTTCCTTACTAACAAACATGCTAAAGATCCTAAAAAGATGTGGAATGTGATAGGAGAGGCCACAAATGACCTGGTTAGAAAAAATTATATTAAATGTATTGTAGATGATAACAATGCTGAAATTACTGACAGAAAATCGATGGCAAATAGATTTAACAGTTATTTTAATAAAGTGGGTAAACTGTTGGCACAAAAAATATCCCCATGAAAAAATGATGACAGGGTGAAAACAAATTTAAGTTCGTTTTATTTTAGCCCAGTCTCTGATAACGATCTCATAAAGCAAATAAATAGTTTAAAAAATAATGTCAAAGGAGGCGAGGGTAATATTAGTGCTGAAATAATAAAGAAGTATCATGTTTGTTTATTACGACCACTAAATACATTGTAAATATGATTTTCAGTACAGGAGTTTTTCCCGATATACTTAAAAGTGCTATGGTTGTACCATTGTACAAACAAGGAGATAAAAAATTATTAAATAATTATAGACCAATTGCTTTGACGAGTACCATAATTAAAATTATAGAAAAGTGTAAGTTATTACCATTCTGGGTAAATATAAACTGATAAATGAAAATCAATATGGATTCAGGGACGGCTCAAGTACTGAGGGTGCACTGTGTAAAGTAACGGGCGAAATTTTTGCAAGGTCTTGATCAGGGAAAGAGGGTTATTGGTATATTTTTGGCCTTGGCGAAAGCGTTTGACACTGTCGCGCATCAGATTCTGCTAGATAGATTACAACACATAGGAGTGAGAGGTGTTGCGAATAAATTGTTTAAATCCTACTTAAGTGGTAGAACACAACGCGTTAAAATCCAAGACGAACAAAGTGATAAACTGTTTGTAGAGTTTGGAGTGCCACCGGGTACAGTGCTGGCACCACTATTATTTAATATTTACGTAAATGGAATCCTGTCAGCAGTGACTTTAGGTGAAGTTTACTGCTTTGCCGATGACACGGCCATCATAAGTAAGAGATGGCCATGTTCGGGGTAAAAAAATGGTTAGACAGTAGCTTACTTTCTCTTAATGTTGATAAAACAAAATTCTTGGCTTTCTCTCTTTCAGTGAGGCCATCACCAAACATTCAGAATATAACACTGCATGATCAACAATGTAAACTACAGAATAATTGTGAATGTAAAAATTTTATAGAGAGAACGAGCACTATCAAATACTTGGGGGTGATTCTTGATGAGAATCTCACATGGAAAGAGCATGTACAGTATGCAACAGGAAAGATCAGAAAGTTAATTTACAACTTTTATGAATTGCGAAACATTCTACCATTTAGAACTTTGAGAGTGGTCTATCTCTCCCTCGTAGAATCAATAATGAATTATGGGTTAGTGGTCTGGGAGAATGCTAATAGGACGATTGTTTCAAGGCTGCAAATTGCCCAGAAATATATCATAAAAATAATGCTTTTTAAAAATAAGAGATATTCAACTGATTTGATCTATAATGAAAGTAATTTGCTTACCCCGTATCAACTTTACCTGAAATCTGTTATCAGATTTATGTTAAAAACAACTTATTATAAGAAAGATTTAGCTTATAATATAAACACCAGGCTTGCGGCTCAGAACCAAGTTTTGCTGCAAAATCCCAGGCACACTGCCTTTCAAAACCATATTTATTGTGTAGGACCAAAGGTGTTTAATTGCTTACCGTACGAATTTCGTACCGAACCTTACAATGCTATCAAAAATAAGATAAATAATTGGATTGTCGAAACGAATTTTACTATTGGTTACCTTAAATAAAGTTATATGAGTGTTTATACTTTAGTCTTAGTGACTATTTGATATAATTACTCACCATGTGTCAATTTATCAGTGTCTATTTATGTTGTTTTTTTTTTTTGGGTAGTATTTTCTTATAAAACCTCATAAAGGATCAATGATGGGTGTAAATGAGCGCACACACAGCATCTAATCTGCCATTTTGCGCTCTAATATTTTTGGTGATAGCAGAGGAGAATACAAAAGGAGGAAAAAAAATGTATTTTTTTTGGATTATTGTTATTTTTTGATGATGTTGTGATGTTAGATCATTGTATGCTATTCCTGGAAATATATGATTTATTTATTTATTTATATTGTTCCGGACGGCCGAAATACGAAACAAACTTTCGGTTTTCTAATCTTTATTCACTGACAATAAACTTATTTTCACTGTCAATGTCACAATACCCTCTTAACTGACAACAATTCAGCATGTTTCTAAGATCAAACTGAAAATCAACAACGAAAGCCGGTTTGGACCCTTTATACCCTTTGGTTGGTTCTGGTAAATTCTAGGCGCTCTGTCATAGTCGTTCCACGCAGAAAATAACAATCGAATATTCTGCAATGGTCCAGACCTTTCATAGGCATAACATGCAAAAAATAAGCCCGGTTATTAAATCAAAAACTAATATAAAATAAACCTAAAATCATAAAACACGCGAACATAAACGAAAGATAAAATGTCTATAAACTTCTGAAAGCGCGCAAATAAAAGAAATTTTTCTGATTTTTTTGGTAGGGCCCATTTTAAAAAAGTAGTTACAAGTAAAGGTTTTATTATATTATTTATATCGTTTTTAGGTTGTGATTGTCCCCATTGCACACCCAAGAGAAGTCGCGGAGGTAGCAAAACTCAAACAAAAGGAAAGACTCGGAGTCAAAGTTCCACATCTGCAAAAGCTAGTGTTACCCTTAATCTAGACTCTGATGATGAAGAGGTAACTTTATGCTATTTTTAGCTCATTTTGATACTAAGCTAGTAAGCAAGAATCTAAAAAACTATTTAGCTTACTAAGCTAGTAAAGCAAGAATCTAAAAAACTATTAAGGGTAGAAGTAAGCATATTGTTCCTTTTTTAATTTGAAATTTTATTTGATTTGTAGTAAGAATGTAACGGTCGTATTTGCCGGCCGGTTGGGCCACTACTCCGGACGTCCGGTTTACTGTTTTACGAGTCGAGCAATTTCGCACTTCTCTATTCGTCTCTCAAACCGAGACGAGATTTTTTTAGTAGTCACGTCTCGTTAACTCTTACTGTTTAATTTCTAGTTTCGTCTCGCGATAATCCGCTATTTTTCGGTCTTGTAAAATGACGTAAAAATGGCGCCAAGAGTAAAGATGTAGATGTTTTATCTTGGTGGAAAGCTCACGCACAATCTCCTCCAATGTTATCAAGAGTAGCAAGAGTTTTTTATGCTATGGATGGATATGTCTACCATCGAAAGAATATTTTTTTGTAAAATAGGATGCCCCTGATAGGAATAGAATATGGAATGATGTCACAAACCGTAGAATAGAAAAAGTTGGTTAATTGTGAAACAAGTTGAAAAATTGGGAATCTACATATAGCTATAGTATGTTAAGAAAACTGAAAAAAAAACTTTAATGCCCAGATTCTCCAACGCTAGACCAGTCTAATTTCACAACCGAAAGTTTGAAACTGGCAAGTGTAAGAATAACGCAAATAAGTTTTATACTATGAATTTGTTTCAGAGTTTTGCAATTTTTTAAAAAAGTGCAATTTTCTCCAACTCTAGACCAGTCTAATTTCACAACCGAAAGTTTGAAACTGGCAAGTGTAAGCATAACGCAACTAAGTTTTATACTATGGATTTGTTTCCGATTTTTCAAATTAAAAAAAGGCAATTTTAGTACGTACTTTTCACAACAATATAATTAAATTCATTCTTGCAACACGATCCAAGATGAAAATCATTTGGATCCCGCAACCGCAAACCGGCAGACTCGAGCAAGTCGTTGAAATATTGGAATAAATAAGTTTTTAATGACAGGACAAAAACCTGTCAAAACCTAACTCATCGGCTCAATTTAACCGAGTACTAAATCTTAACATTCTTACGGCGCGCGGCGGGTTGCAGAAAGAACATTTAATTCGCGATTAACTAACAACGTGTTAAATTGTAATGCGTTGTTAAATTTTGGTCAAGTTACCCAAGATTTAATCAAAGCCGACCCAGGCCTCCTGTAAACAGCAATCGCTTAACATCGGCTTTTAGATTTGGAAGCGGTCGCAGTTTCGGGAAAACTCGAATGACAAACGTCAGATTTTAATGTCATCAAAGCGTTTTGTATTTCTTGTAAAGCAAAGTTATTTTGAATCAAAAAAATATTTTTGGGAAAATAGGCAAAGCGAATAGAAAAATTACACAAATATAGAAGAAAATAAACTTCTGAACATATGTATATGTATTTCTAAGGTAAGTTGTATGAAACCATTGAACCATAAAATACCGTACAGATACCAGCCAAATTTGTATAATTTTTCTGTTATTCTTTAAAATTTGCGTTAAAAATGCTTTACATAAAAAATTTGCTGCTTTTCAGCTTCCTTTTAACTACTATCCTCTTGTCATTATTATCCATTTATGTGTTTGTTTTAGGTGCATTCAAAAGATTTTAATATTTCTAAAGAATGAGAATTCCTAACCCTAAAAATCGAACTGTTGATGGAACATAAAGCACAAAAACATACTTCCTGATAAACCTACATGTAAGGAATGGAGTTCTAAATGAATGTTATTTGAGAGATTATCCTAGACACAATCAACATTCGGCGAAATACCTTTCTGCCAAGGAAACAATTTGGAAACGAAACCTTTGTTCTTTGTTGTTATATTCTTGATCAGGTAAAATATTGTCATTAATATCTTAGTTAAATATGTAGCTATCACTACCTACTTTACAAAATTTTTGAGTACAATTTTGTTTCTTATTTTTACCCCAAGTTCTGTGTTTATACCCGTAATAACATACTATATAACTTTTGTCTGGTGGGTATACTGGTCAATTTGTAAACCTAATTGCTGGTAGTATAACGATTATAATTTTTTTAACCATGTGTCACGCTCAAACTCAAGCAACCTGTAGAGTATTTATTTAATCCACCTCAACTTCGTTTAAGACGGGAATTTGATCGCTCAAAATCTGACTAAAATTAACCGTCAAAAATAAGTGAAAATTACTCCCTTATATATTTTGTAGATGGCACCTACAATAGTATTTTATAAAATTATTTGGAAATTAAATTTTACAGGTATTTTATGGCTACTTTGGTTACTGATTGACAGATGGCGCTCGGCTTGCACGTGCAAATTAAAATAAATCCATGCAAATTAATAAATTTGGGATCATATTATACCGTGTACCAAATAAAATACGAGTGTGATTCAAGGTTTTCATTTACTATAATAATATGATCAGAAATTAGTTTTAAGTGTACTTTTTATGCTTTTTCAAACAAGTCCAAATAATATTTTGGTAGGAATCGTTCATTTACTACTGATTATCTTTTTTTACGCATTATTTCTAAGATTATTTCATATTTCTGAGATTATTTCATTTCGTGCACGAAAAGAAATATCCATTATGTAGGTATAAGGGTTATTCCAAGCAAAACAATACATTTTGTGTTGTGGGGTCATATAATCGGTTAATTTTGGCCGCCGTTAAATATGTCGCCAAATAAATAATTTTTATATTTAGCAGAACTCATCAGTAAAGCTTTTGCAAACGAGGGGGATTCCATGGACGGCTCTAACCTAGCTATAAATGTAGGATCCGATTTGAAAATAAAATACAAATATTTATTTACTCACATTGTGTAATTTGAAAATGCGAAATACGAAAATACTTTGGTTAAAGCAATACAACATACAGGGTGTCTAAAAAGTCTTAGTATGGGTAAATATCTTTGCTATTAATAAAGATAGAGACTCCAAATTTTAGTTGTATCTTATTGGTTAATAAATCTACTTTTCTACGTAATTTGACTTTTTCAACCCCCTTGGGAGGGCGGGGGGTGACGCTAGGGAGTTGAGGTCAAAAATTTCGAATGCAAACCTATGCCGTGTGGTCCCTTCTTTTAAAAGACTTCAAAAAAGAAATATTTTACAGCAAACCCCGTATTTTAATTCATTTTTAAATGGCAAGCCTATCAAAATTATACATCGTAAATCGTATAGTCGACCGTTAGTCGACCTCTTGTGCCATACAGGACCAGTCCGCGCGCACATTTATTTTTTGTTTTGTAGGGCACTCTTTCTAACTTTTTTCTGACTTTTTCGACTTCATTTGTCTTTTTTATATTTTTCGTGTTGTGCCATCTGCGCAGTAGACCAAAATGCGTACCACGCGCAAACCGAGCATGCTAGACCTGCGCACGGAATTTCAGGAGATGGACTTTGGTGTCTACATTTGAACCCATTCACTTTTAAGAATATATCGTCACCCTAATTGTAAAACCTCTTAACTCCAAAAACTGTTTTTTGCTGACGTGCTTTTAAACAAACAGCCACATAATCCGCAGGAATGTTGACTATTGTGTTTTTAAGACGGCGTTCAATGCATGAGTGCATGGAGTCAGCCTCCATTTGTGTATGGCCTTTCTCAAGAAATTTTTGCTCAATTATGACGTCATTTGTTACAGCAATATTAAGAAGAGCATTTGCTAAAATAGCGTTCCTATTTTGATAGGTGCACCCGTCACTATACAAGATAACTTTTTTATTTTCAGTCAATGTTGGAATTAGGTTATTCAAAAAATCGGATAGAATTGAGGAAAATTCCTGTGCAGTAAGTGCTCCTTCTGTTTCATTCCATAGATAACATGTCCCGTCTTTGGTTTTTACGTTATATAAAGTAAAATTATGAATTGCCAACTTCATTTTATAATACATTAACGACACATTCGATTTCGGCGAGAGTACTGACTGCATGTCCATAGTAAAAACATTGTCTTCATTTTTCTTATCTTTTTCTTTTTCTTCTCTTGCTTCCTCCTTTTTTTTCTGGTGTAAAAAATATTCAGCCTCTTCGATATTTTTAACTTTGTAGGCCATACAAATATCGCACTCGTCCTTCTTGGGACGGAATAAGCTTAGATTTCTTTCTTGAAACATCTGTGAAAATTTGGCTATGGAAAGTGGCTTTTCATTTTTTGCACCAGTTGTTCACATAGAATTTAAGGAGTTCCTCTTTGGATTTCCATATTGGTTCTAGATATTTTCTCTTTGACTGAGCCCTACAGTAATGTGACTCCATAAAAGGAAGACTTGATAAGAAATTCTCCAAACACTTTATTCGGGTAGCAAATGGTTGCTGTCTGATAGTGAATCGTTGAGATGCACCTTGTTCCTCATCTTCGGCAGTCTTTTCTTGCATTACCTGTTGTGGTTGTTTTTTCTTCCAGTTCAAACTACTCCAGGGTTTAATACCTAATGTTCTGTGAAACATTTCTTTGCACACTCTAATGTTGTTTTCATTAACCTTTAAATAATATTCAAAACTGTTACTTCTTCTTGATTTGTTTTCTTCTTTTCTATCTCTAGTTCTGTACACAGGTTTCATTACAATAAGCATATTGCTGTACATTTTTTTCTCTCTCCATGACAAGTTCCAAAAATAGTTAAATATTTGCTGTCTATCGTCATCAGAAACTAATCCACAATTAATTTCAGATTTTTTATTCATCAAACGACAATCGCATCTAGGTTGTAGGACTCTCTGACTTTTTTTGACGGTGTATGACCACTTTTTTCCTTCTTTCTTTCTTTCCATATAAGGTCTTCCTTTCTCTCTATTTGCTGTTTGCTCCTTGCTGTTCCACTTATTTTCTTTAACTTCATGCCTTTTGCGTCTGCTTCTCTTGGGTTGTTCCTCCTGCAAAACATTTTTCTGATAATCTTCACTGCTTTCTGAGTCGCTGTAATCTACAAACCTAACCTTTTTGTGTGTAGTTTTAGGTTTTTCTTGTTTGTCTGAGTCAGAAGAATCTGAGTTTATGTCTGAAATCGTGTAATTAGGATCTCTGTTTTCATTTTCAATATTTTCAATATTTCTATCCATATATTCTACAGAAGTCTCAAGAACAGACAGTGTGTGGCTGACTGTATTTTCGGTGGGATCGAGAAATATCGCATTTTCATTATTAGGGATGACAAGTACGTTATTTTCTATGTTGGTTTCTACATCAGATTCAACAGCGCACTGATTATTGTTTCTGCTCGTGATGGCTGTAATATCAGTATCTTCTAATCCACTAAGAGAGATGTCATGTTCGCAATTTTTTGAATAGGTTTCTACAGTAGGCTGAAAAAGGGTGGATGTTTCACAAAACACAACTTTGTCTGCAGTGGCTTGTTGCTGCGGCGATAGTATTATAGGTGTATTCCACAGATCAGTACTACTTGTAGAATTCATGCAAAAGGAAGTTACTGTTTTTTGCTTATTTTGCTCTTCATTGTAGTACGAGTCTTCAGTACTTTTGCAGCTGCTACCCGACGACTTATTTTCGTATCCCTTAGGGACTGTATCTACCGTTCTCTCTAAGCCATCTATGTTTTTCTTTTGTAAAGCCGCAAATAATATTCTTGAGGCCCGTGATGGAAAGCCTGAAACAAGGAGAAGTTTACTTAGAAGTAACGAACCAAGACATAATTTAAGAGGACTAAACCGAAATCTCCAATTCCTCGATCTCAGCGAAAGCTTACCTAGCGATAGACGCCGACGCTAGTATACGCGGCGCGCGCTACTGATGGCCGGTAGAAATAGCCCTAGCCCGACGAGTAAGACACAGAGTAAGCAAAAGTCTAAAATATTATTAGCTGCAGTTGAAAACTGAGTTTTCTTTTAATGAAAAAATGGTTAATTTTTGGGTAAAAGTTATAGTCAAAAATGTCTAAAATAATTAGAGATTATAGGAAAGTCCATAATTTATTACTATATTAGGCAATACAGAATTTTGAACCTAGGAAAATGACTAAACAAAAAAAATATACTTGAAACGTTTTTTTCCTATTAAATAGAACCGTAAGAAGTAAACTCGTTTGGAGAGTTACGAAGTCCACTTCATATTTCTTGATTAATATTAATGCATTAGGATTTAGGAGGTTAAAATACATTAATAAGCGGCATTTTTGTTTACCGGTAAAAACTCCTAACTCCAATATATTATTTAAAAGCCTATTAACAGTAAACGGAATAACCCTAGGACAAAATAATAAAAAATAAATAATATTTTATGCTTACCTGACACGTTCTCCATAAATTTATATCACACTACACCTTTTGTCACACAAAAACTCAAGCAAAACAGCTCCGCAAAAATTTGCCGGCAAACCCTATGGTATAACCTTACTTTGTGAGGAGTTAGCAGTTTTACTTTTTACAGATTATTCACTACTGGAGATACGAGGTTTACGTTTAACGTTTCACAGGCTTCTAGGATTATTTTGGAGTTACAAGCTTTCTTAGGTGTATTAGTTACTTGATTAAATATCCGATGGCGCCAAAATCATATTTTGCTTGAAATGTGGAGTTAGGTGGTATTACAATTAGGGTGACGATATTATCTCCAATAGGCAAGGTACCACCATGTATTTAAATTTATTACTTTTTCTCAAGTTTTTTTCGACATTATTTTTCGTTTTTTTTCCATCTGCGCAGTAGACCAAAATGCGTACCACGCGCACGAAATTTCAAGGGATGTACGTTGGTGTCGACATTCAAACCTACCCACTTTCAAGAATAAATTACCAATAGTAAAACCAGAGTACAACCAAGACAGAGAGTATACTATCTCGTAATGATTTCATTCATAAATACGATTTGCTTTCTATGACCTCCAAACCGAAGTCGAAATAAGCTGCCATGGGCGTGCGATGCAGATTTTGGGTTATAATAAAGAAATGCTGCAAAATAAAAAATACAATACAGTAGAATACAAATGTATTATTAAATATTTAATAACTAATCTAGGAACAAGTAAGTAGGTACCTTATTTATAGCAATTTTACGTCTACAAGAAAAACTATAAAACATGTAGAGGAAAATAAAGAAAAATATGAATACTTCACTCGTGAATTAGCAAAAATGAAAAGCATTGCATGAAAGTACAAAACTACAGGCTTTGTACAATAATGTAAGCCCTTTATACTATTACGTAACAAAACATACCTAATGAAATATAGTTTTGACCAAGTGGAAGGTCTTGGACAAAATACCAATCATTCTCTATTTCGTATCTTTATTATATGTCCGTTGTTACGAATATTTCTGATGTACGGTGTTATCCTTTATATTCTGCATCGAATCTAAAGCTTTTATCAATTGGAATATACAAAACTTTTACGGCAAAAGTAAAATTATTTGTAAGGAACGGAAAAACAAAGCTAGAGAAGTCCAAAAAAAAGTTGGAAAAAAGTTGGGGAGAAAAGTTAAAAAGTTAAATACGTAGTTGTACCTTTCCTGCTGGCGATAATATATTCTTAAACGTGACTGGGTTCCAGTGTAGACTAGGGCTCGGAAGTTTTGGAATTGAAGTATTGGAATATTTACTTCATTTATTATTCAAATATTCGAATTATTCACTGTTGAAATAGTCTCCACGAATATTCGAAGAGTCGCTGCGACTTGTAGACGTTTCGACTAGTCGAATCGCCTATTCGAATCTACTATTCCACTAGTTTATGCGACTATTCGAACAGGTGGTTCGACTATTCGAATAGTTGAATCGACTATTCGAATATTGGTGGAGACTATTCGAATATGGGATTCGAAGAGGTGATCCGACTATTCGAATAGTCGGTTCCACTATTCGAATAATCGCTTCGCCTATTCGAATATTCGTGGAAACTATTGTAATATTTGTTTCGAATATTCATTCGAATATTCGAATATGTGATGCGAATATTCGGTTCGAATATGCGAATCGAATATTCGAATCGCATATTCGAATATTTGCTTGGAATATTCGATTCGAATATTGGATTCCAATATTCGAATATTTGATTCGAATATTCGATTCCAGTATTCGAATATTTGCTTGAAATATTCGATTCCAATATTCGAATATTTGATTCGAAGATTCGATTAGACTATTCGATTCGAATATTCGAATATTTGATTCGAATATTCGAATATGTGATTGGAATATTCGGATTGTTAATTGAACTATTCGAATAGTCGGTTCGACTATACGAATAGTCGATTCGATTATTCGAATATTGTAATATAATTACAATTCGAAATCGGCCTTTATTCTAATACTTGAATGGACATTCATTACTGACTGTTACTTCTTTTTTGAACCTGAAAACTGTTTCTAAACTTACCGAGAGACTTGAGTAAAGTGCATACGTATTTTTACCCGTTTCATATAGGTATTTGACTAATCAAATATCGGAATATTGACAAAATCGAAAACTCAATTATTTGAATAGTCCAATACTGAAAGACTTCGAACATATAACTACTTTTGAAGGGAAATAATATTCGCTAGTCCAATATTCGAATATTGTCTAGCACGGTCGGTTTGCGCGTGTTTAGCATTTTGGTCTACTGCGCAGATGTCAACAACCGACAAATATACAAAACAATAAAATAAAAACAATGTCAAGAACGTTGCGAAAAAAAGTTTCCCACAAACATAACAAAAATCTGCACATGAATTGCGCAGGCAGGTACTGTATGGCACCATAGGTCGGCTATCGCTTGTTGACTTATGCATGCCTCGCTCGGACGGGTACATTGAGTTGGGTGCCATTTTGACCTTTTGTATATATGTTGCAACACTACTCCATACTCGAAATGAGCAATGTAAAACCTTAGTTATTTTAAAAGGACCATGCAGTATATTTCCGTTATTCAGGAGAGCTTCTGAGTATAAATTCACGGATATAGGTAAGATTTCGTGGGGGTAATTTAAAGTTCTCCCAAAAGGAAAGACTCTACAGCAACTGTGATGTCATGATTGAACCACATATGGAAAACAACACTCAAAAGTTTAAATTCTAAAAAATGTAGTCACGCGTTAAAAATAGAATAGCCCGTCCGTATAAAGGGTATAACGCACAGTGAAAGTGAGTATTGCGACGCGCCGCGTCGCAGAAACCTCTCTCTGCTTGCCGTGTTGCTACCGCACTGGTAATGTCGGGGTGTATTGTGAGAATCCTACGCGCCAATCTCGGGGTGTTGGGGTGTGAAGGCCATAGCGTGGTCGAGCAGACGGGAAGGAGAGATAATATTCCCTGTGTCTTGGTTTTTCTCTGGTAAAACTACAACTACGTATTTACCATATTTCTACGATTTAATGAAGTAAGTAGTACGATTAAAGAAGTAACATCTGCCATTCTCGAACAGACCTTTAAAATGAGGTACCACACGGCATAGGGTTGCATTTAAAATTTTTGACCTCAACTCTCTAGCGTAACCCCCCAAGGGGGTCGAAAAAGTCAAATTACATAAAAAAGTAGATTTATTAATCAATAAGATACAACTAAAATTTGGTATCTCTATCTTTATTAATAGTAAAGATATTTGCCCATGCTAAGGCTTTTCAGACACCCTGTATGGTATATCCCTGTAACCGAAGTAATTTCGTATTTCGCATTTTCAAATAACACAATGTGGGTAAATAAATATTTGTATTTTATTTTCAAATCGGATCCTAAATGTATTTACAGCTAGGTTAGAGCCGTCCCTGGAATAACCCCCGTTTTCAAAGCTTTACTAATCAGATTCATTTATAAAAAAGTAATGCACCGCATGCTAAAAGACCTTTAAAGACACCTTTCTCCCAAAGACCATCCAAAATCCACTCATATCTTTCCAATCCTTTGGCGACAACCATGGATCTATTATAATATGGATTCGATATCCGTATACTGTGAGCGTATCGAACATGAAGCCTTATATACTTAATATAAATATTTTGTTGTTTGTTATTCTCTTGAGAGAGCAGTTTACGAACTACGAACATAGACAAGACTACGAATTACTACGTAATTGAATCAAGAATGGTAGTAGAAAGAGATAAAATAGCATTGGAGTGTTGGAGCTCAGAAGTGTTGTTGTCTGCTGGGTGCTTAGGAAAAACGTCTGGGAACGCTCGGTTACACGTACGTCTTTGTCTAATAAACTAGAAAAGAAAAAGTGCGACGTATCGATTTATATAGATTTATAAATGACTCAGAGCGACTTTAAATAAACGCCTTTAGAAATAACCTAACATAACATAACCTATAAATAATAAAACCTTTTTAACTTAAATTTATTACTCTTTAGCAGAAAAATAAAATATTTTGGGGCTTTTATTACTTTTAGTAAATCTTGTGATGCTTCTAACGTATTTTTGTACAAAAATACAAGGTAAAATAAGATGTGGCCAATGTTTACAAATTATGTTTACAGTGTCGTTTAGAATGGTTTGTTTTGGCTTCAAAGAATGTGAAATCATCCCTTATCCAGTCCTAATGAATCCATGGCGACAACGCTGTTTACTTTCACCCCTGCCGTTGTGACACTACCCCACACCCCTCCCCCTACGACGTTTCTACCCTCACACTTTAATGCCCCTTCGGCACACCCTCATACACTCTACTTCTTTTTGGGAAGGAGACATTTCTATACATCCATCATCCACCATTCTGACACGCAAATCTTCACCCTTTGGCGAAAGCGCACTTACTGCCTTCCTGACATTCCACCCTCACGCCCACATCATCACTGATAAGCGACTGTTTTACCGATATGACGTCATCCCATAAGAGATGCATGTAAATTTGAATTTCGCGGGCTGATAAAGTTGTTTACTCTCGGTATGTCCGTTTTGTACGTCTGGCGTCTTTAACAATACATACAAATACAATACAAATACTCCTAACCTAAAGAAGCACACCATTTTGCCTGAACATATTTCTAACAATGTGTTTTCCATTTTTTTTTTTCAGTTACTTCTAACTTCAATATATACCTAACGTACTACTGCCAGAACGAATTATTTTTTCAGAAAATATATTATTCCCTTTAGATTCATAATTTATATCTGTTATCAAAAAATTTACTCCAATTTTATAAACTTTACCATCAGAAATCAGAAACTATTTTATTTGGTACACTGTATATTACTCATATTAAATATAATAAACATAAATACATCTTACTCCAAAATCTTATAGAAAACTGTAAACAAACTATTGACCCGCCCTCTTTATAACAGGGGCTAAACTTTTGCCTGGTTCTTGTCTAAGTAACCACCAGTCCGTGAAATTAAATATGGCGGAAAAATATCGACCATATGATATAATATTTAGTTTTCAATGGACATTGGCCGAATAAAGGCATTTTTTCGGTTGAAACTTTCTAAAAACACTTGTCGTAATTTAATCTCGGATCTAACCCATTTTTGTTAGATTCTGTGCCAAAAGTTTTTAAATTGTTATTATTTTTGTTTGTTGATTACATGACAATGAGGCCAAAGTTTCTAATAAAAAATATGTTAGATCGGAGCTTAACATTTTAGCTTTCAATACATGTCTCTAAATTGTTCTAAAATTGCGTAGTTTTTAAAAAGGCCATACTGAAACGAGGCTCTGCAAGGCAAATTTTTCCTGATTCCACTCTTAAGTAAAATTTTGCTCTTTCTCCTTTAATAAAGTCTTTGCTCATTAACTCTAATTTTTTTTGTGGCACGTTTACTTAACTACCATTTTTATCATGTGAATATAAAACCCATATCCCCATACACTTGTTACTATTTAGAATAAGATATCTATAAACAAGTTATTTACTTTGGTGTACACTGTAGAACATAGTGCTTTTATTAAAATTATTATGTAATTGTGTAATTTTTTGCTTTATTTGCTGTGTTTTCTTTTGTTACAGGTACCAGATAAGTCACAAGAAAAAACCTTGCAGATATTTTAATGTGAATATAGGCTTAAAAAGTACCTACTGGTGACATCAAATCAATGCTAAAATAGTTTTTAAATAAAAATTTGTTATTTACATAAATAAAATGTGTTTTGTGATTTTTCAAAACATAACTTTACATCAGTTACTTTATATCTTTGTTCATTATTCCCGGAAAATTTGTAAAATTAGATAAAGATTCCATAATAAAAACTATTATTCTTTAAAAATAATTGAAATGCTTTTTTAAGTTTGATCTGTGGCATTAATGATATTTTTAAATTTAAGAAAGTTGAATATGCACTCGAAACAAATCCGCATTTTTTTCAAGTGCATGAACTTAGCCGTATTTTATTGACAAAAATTAGATTACTCGGGATCACTTCACGATACCTCAATGTTATTTGAGGCGATTTTAAATCAGTTACTTAGTCATGACTACGTTACCTTATTTGGCAACGTTACTCCATACACTCAATGTTTAACCTAAAAAATCAAAGTATTAATTAGATTAAACGAGACAGTGTTGCCCAATGGTCTGACTGGGTAATGATTTGGTCACTGATTTAAAAATGGCTTTGTTGTTATCTGACACCTCATTTTAAATTAAGAGCTATTTTTAAATCAGTGACCAAATCATGATCTAGTCAGACGATTGGGCAACACTGTCTCATTTAATCTTAATACTTTGATTTTTTAGGTTAAACACTGAGTATCTGGAGCAACGTTGCCACATAAGGTGGCGTAGTCATGACTAGGTCACTGATTTAAAATCGCCTATTGTACAGGGTGTCCATTTTTCGATGGTTTTACGGGGTATCTACGTTATTAGTAAAGATAGAAAGATGCGGTTTTCGCGGCACTGTGCTACTTTTTTGAGAAACAAAAGATGCCGCATACAGAATTTTCCTATCCCTCTTAGTGGTTTTGAAAATTTTGCATTTTGGGACACCCCTCGTATCTCGGTTACGTTGTAACTTAGCAAAAAGGTAAAAAATGAACTTATTGTTTTTTTTACGTAGAATCCAGTGGCTTAATCAGCTTTTTTTAGGTTCAATTTTTTTCGAGAAACAAAGCAAACTAGCATTTTTTTAAATAGGACGCCCCATATATTTTTAGATATTATGATTCAGTTTATCATAAGCTTTTTAAAAATATATAACACCTTATATTTATTTTTAATATTAAGCTTAAAACTTACATTTTTAAAATATTTATACTTACTTTTTTTAGTAGGCCATGACGGGTACTTAAGAGAACAAAATATAAGTCTTGTCCAAAATCCAGTAGCTTCATTAGATTTTTCCTAGGTTCAATTGTTTTCGAGTAATAAAACAAACTTGCATGTTTTTAAATGGGACACCCTATAGATTTTTAGATAAAACAATTCAGTTTACTGTCACAAGCTTCTCATAAATATAAAACACTCTATTTTATTATTACTCTAAAAAAAATTAACAATGAACTCAGTTGTGTTATGTGTTAAAAAATTAAAAACTGCTATTAATTGATGATTTAGGAAACTGTCTTGTCAATATTGCTCGAATTGTTCTCCATTATGCCTAAGACATTTTTCACACATTGTTCTTATTCGCCTCAATGCATTTAAAATAATAAAAGGCCGTGCCTGTAACTCCCTAAAGGCTCTTTCAGTGGCTCCTCTTAAATCTGCCATTGTCTGATACTGAACAGTATAAATTTTATTTTGTAGGTATCCCCACAAAAAGAAATCCAAAATCGATAAGTCGGGTGACCTAGGTGGCCATCTTACAGGTCCATCTGTTCCAATCCAGTGGCCGGGAAAATTATTGTCAAGATAGGCTCTTACAATTTGCGCATTGTGAGCGGGAGCTCCGTCCTGTTGCAAATACAAGTTGTTAAGTTGCGCCAGGGGCACATTTTCTACTATTTCCGGCACAATGTTTTCCAAAATATCTAAATATTTATTTGCAGTAAGGCTGCCTTCGAATATATTATATACGATTTTTCTTCCCAGTATAAAGCATGAAACGCTAAAGCCAAACCTGCCTTGCCGTTCCCGTGGAAATATTACATGTTGATTTTCCTGGCACCAAAACCTAGTATTCTGCCGATTAAATATACCGGCACTGGTAAAATGACTCTCATCAGACAATATAATTGTTCTTTCAAAATTATTTTCTGTATTCAAATTTTGTAAATACCAATTACAAAATTCTATTCGGCGTTGTGAGTCACCAAGATGTAAGTTTTGTACGAGATGGAATTTATATGGCTTAAACTTGTTTTTTTAGAATAGTTTGAACCCTTGACTTTATAACACCAACAGAACCTTCTACTGTTCTACAAGAACTACTTTGATTTGTCTCAATTGAAGCCAAAACGTTTACTTCATCAATCTCCCGGTTTTCCTTATTGTAGATTTTGGGCCGGGGTTTAGAAAATGACCCGCCTTCAATTAAGTTTGATTTTATCCTTAAAAATATTCTTTTATCCGGCTGACTTCTTTATGGGTATCTACGAATAATAAGTTTTTATAAATTTTGAAAAATAATGAAAAATACAAAAATACTTATTTATACCTGTTAAAATAAACTTCCAAAGCTTCATTCGAATTTTCGTTTCACTGAATATAACAATCGAGCATGTCGTACTTTTCATAATTCTCGAATTTCGGATTGGCAGCCATAATTAGGAAAAAAATGCTTTTTTACCTTTTAATCGAAACTTTTATTAAAAATTAAAGAATAGACAATAGAGAACCTGAATATTCTGACAGAAAATCAAGAATTTCTTAAGATGACAAGACTGTCATCTTTTGTTTTCTTAAATACCCGTCATGGCATACTAAAAAAAAAGTAAGTATAAATATTTTAAAAATGTAAATTTTAAGCTTAATATTAAACATAAATGTAAAGTGTTATATATTTTTAAAAAGCTTATGATAAACTGAATCATAATATCTATAAATATATATACGGCGTCCCATTTAAAAAAATGGAAGTTTGCTTTGTTTCTCGAAAACAATTGAACCTAGAAAAAATCTGATTAAGCCACTGGATTCTACGTAAAAAAAAGCAATAAGTTAATTTTTTACCTTTTTGCTAAGTTACAGCGTAACCGAGATACGAGGGGTGTCCCAAAATGCAAAATTTTCAAAAAGGTATTTTAAAAACTAAGAGGGATATTAAAATTCTGTGTGCGGCATCTTTTGTTTCTCAAAAAAGTAGCACAGTGCCGCGAAAACTGCATCCTTCTCTCTACTAATAACGTAGATACCCCGTAAAACCATCGAAAAATGGACACCCTGTATATTCACTTAAAGCTTGTAAATTGATCCGGATCGATGCATTGGTCAACACGCCTCTGATCCGGAGGTGAGCAGTGTTGCCAGTCTAGTACAATTGTACTAGATCTAGAACCTTTTTAAGATGTCCCTAGTACTCTTGAGTCAAAAGCTTAGTAGAAAGTGCTATCCGACGTTTTTAAGAGATACTCGACTCCTATTTTACAGGTCTCGTATTTTTTGTTTGCCGCAGATTAGATCCTACTTTTTTCAGAGATTGGAAGTAATTGTCTCATTTTTAAAATTAGGAATAATTGCGTATTTTATTTTTTTATACGAAGTACAGGTTTTTTATATCTCCTGTCCCAGTGCATTGCCGCGTCTGTTTTGTGAAGATCTAGTACATTTTCATTAAATTTAGTACTTTCTCAATTAAAATCCAGTATCAAATAAATAAATTTCTGGCAACACTGGTGCTTCAAAATCTTCAAATATTTGAGGTTAGGTTATACGTCAGTGTTTTTTTTTAAATTATAGTTTTGTTTATTTTCTCTTATCGAGAGAGCCGTGACTAACATAAAAGAAGTGATTAATACAAACTCGCTTGGATTCCAGTGATTTTATTTTTGTTGTAAATAAGATAATTTTCTTTTTATTTTGGTTAGGAAATAGAAAATAACAACCTCTATAAGTTGTTATATTATTTTTAAACCCACAAAAGGGTTTGCTATTTAAACTACGAGAGGTGTTAAAGAAAACTGTGTAATTGAAGAAAACTAAGCAAAAGGAGATTTATCGGAATACCTATATTTTTATAGAAGGAAAATTGTTTTAATTACAGTATTATTACGAATAGTTTAAAACCAAGAAGAATTCCGGCAAAGAAAATAGTGGTATAAAGAGTAATTTTAGTATGTTGTTGAAGATGAAAGGTGTATTTTTTGGTAAAATTCACATTATAAATGATGAACTTTATTTTTCCTACATTTTTTTGTGAGTGTGTGAAGGTAGGTACCGGGTTAGTAAGCATTATGATAAATTAGATGCCCATATGCCATAAAAGTGTATATAGTTTTATTTTAGAATATTGAAGGAAGGACTTTTCTTTTAATTTCTTGTATTCGAACATAAACTTTTGCCTAAGTAACCAATATTTTATCAAACATGTTGCCAAAAACATGACTTTAATCACATCATATTGTGTAATTAGTTTAATTCATCGTTAAGTCCTCTCTTCGTTAAAAACAAATGAAAAAGTAAACAACACCTTGGTTTTGTAGTGGCAATTGTCAGTTTAATCATGGATTAGCTCAAAATTTGGGCTGTTGCAGAAAGAAAAAAAATTTAACGCTCTGTTAAACTGAGAATCTTTTGTTTTTAACGATGAATTAGGATTTAACGCTTGATTAAAAGTTTTGTGCAACCCGCTGTTACAGAAAGAAAATTTAATCACGAATTAAACTAACAACGTGTTAAATTTAACTCGTTAAATTGGATTCCTGTGATAAATACCGGCCTCCTTCGATTCAAATTTCGGGCACAATCCCCGATTCGGATCTCCTCGGTAAAAGTCAAACGATATACGTCAGATTTTAATGTCAACAAAGCGTTTTGTATTTCTTGTAAGCGAAGTTACTTTGTATCAATTAAACTATTTTTGTATGTTAAAATGGGAAAATAGGCAAAGCGAATAGAAAAATTACACAAATATAGAAGAAAATAAACTTCTGAATATATATATATATATATATATATATATATATATATATATATATATATATATATATATATATATATATATCTAAGGTAAGTTGTATGAAGCCATTGAACCATCAAATAGCGTACAGATACATACCCAGCAAAATTTTTATAATTTCTCTGTTAATTTTTAAAATTTGCGTTAAAAATGCTTTACATAAAAAATTTGCTGTTTTTCAGCTTCCTTAACTACTATCCTCTTGTTATTATTATCCATTTACGTGTTTGTTTTAGGTACATTCAAAGGATCGTAATATTTCTAGAGAATATGAATTCCTAACCCTAAAAATCGGACTTTTGATGAAAGATAAAGCACAAAAACATACTTCCCTGATAAACCTACATGTAAGGAATGTAGTTCTAAATGAATGTTATTTGAGAGATTATCCTAGCCACAATCAATATTCGGTGAAATACCTTACTGCCAAGGGAAAAATTTGGAAACGAAACCTTTGGTGATATTTTCTTGATAAGGTAAAATATTGTCATTAATGCCTGCGTTCAACGCAAGTTAGCGGTTGTTAGCGCTTGCAAGCGCTTACTAATGAATCGACGTTGAACGGACACTTAGTACAAAAGCGACCAGCAGCGGAGTTAGCGCTAAATAAAAGCGCTCTTTTAGTTAGCGAAAATGGCGGATGGTGTTTGACAGTGTAACTTGTTTATGTTTTGATATAAATTTAAATTTGTTTACACGAATTTTTACATTTTTTTCGTTGTATTTCGTGAAACATGGATAGTATCGAGACTAATTGAGGTTACTTGCTACTTTGAAAGCATCCGTGACGAAACACGGGACCTTGTTCAATAATAACGAAGCCACGACTTGCGCCACATTAAAATAATCTTTTTCGAAAAAATTAGCAACTAAATGTGGATCCATTTTGCGGAAAATAAATAAAATTTAAAAAAGAAACGGGATCGTCAACGCAACGACAGTTGACGTTTGCAGTCATCTAAAACCTGTGCTAAAACCCCGTTCATCGGGCCACTAAGCGCTAAATATTAGCGCTGTCGACCGCTAACTTGCGTTGAACGCAGGCAATATCTTGGCCAAATAGCTACTTCTATCACTACCTACGTTACAATTTTTTAAGTACATTTTTGTTTCTTATTTTTGCGCCAAGTTCTGTGTTTGTACCCGTAATAGCTTTTAAGCATACTATATAAACCTTTGTCCAGTGAAGCTACCAAACATTTTTGTCTGGGTAGGGATCCTGGTCAATTTGTTAACCTAATTGCGGGTAGTATAGGTCACAATTATAATTTTTAACCATGTGTCACGCTCAAACTGTAGAGTATTTATTTAATCCACCTAAAATTCGTTTAGGTAAAATTTTGCTGGTTCTCTTTTAATAAACTTTTTGCTCATAATTCATGAACTTTAATTTTTTTGTGACAGGTTTCCTTAACTACCATTTTTATCATGTGAATATAAAACCCCTACCCCCATATACTTGTTACTGTTTAGAGTAAGATATCTATAAACAAGTTATTTGCTTGGGCTGTAGACTGTAGAACATAGTGCTTTTATTAAAATTATTATGTAATCGTGAATTTTTTTGTTTTATTGGCTTTGTTTTCTTTTGTTACAGGTACCAGATAAGTCACAAGAAAAAACCTTGCAGATGTGATGTGAAGATTGGCTTAAAAAGTACCTACTGGTGACATCAATGCTAAAATAGTTTATAAATAAAACTTTGTTATTTACATAAATAAAATGTATTTTGTGATTTTTCAAACATAAGTTTACACCAGTTACTTTATATCGTTGTTCATTATTCCCTGACAATTTATAAAACTAGATAAATATTACATAACAAAAACTTATTTTTTAAAGATAATTGAAATTCTTTTTTAAGTTTGATCTGATGTTATTTTTAAATTTAAGAAAGTTGAATATGCACTCGAAACAAATTCGCATTTTTTCGAGTGCATGAACTTAGCCGTATTTTATTGACAAAAATTAGATTGCTCGGGATCACTTCACGATACCTCAATGTTATTTGTTGTCTGAAACCTGCCACGCTCTTTTCCGCAATGCAGAAGAATTTAATTTACTTCCACTTACCCTCCAAAATTAAAATTCAAAGTTCAGAAAAAAATTTCAAAAATTTAAGAAATTCCAAAATTAACTCACGTAACGAGTCGAGCTGAATGCGAGAGGCTTGCGCATGCGTGCCAAAAAAATGCCCTAGCTCATATGCCAGAGATTGGGATGGGTTTATGAGGGCGCCACTGCTTTTGAAGCCGGGTTAAAAACAGAAACGCTCCTAGATGATATTGGGACCTCGCTTTCAACTCACTCAGAAACTAACGCGAACATAATAAAAAAAAAATTGACTAGAAACTGTGTTGTCCGGTGAGACAAATAAAACGCTTACCTTTAAAAACCAACTTACAATTGATTTGCAAACAATAAACAAAAAAAATGTTGGTCGCGTGACCGCTTCTAAAACATTTACTCAAAATCGCAAAACAAAAAAATTAAGTTATGAATATATATATATATATATATATATATATATATATATATATATATATATATATATATATATATATATATATATATATATATATATATATGAATTGGTAGGGTAGTCTTGACTGACTAGTTAAAAAACAAACTCAGTGGTTATTGAGGCATCAGTCTATTCGGGCATCGGAAGTAAAACTCTTTTTACTACGCCAAGCTTTCGAAAATGTTTATTCTCTTTATCAAGGCTACAACACAGAGTACAGTTAGTAACTTAATTAAATTTACATTATGTTGGACATTACCTAGGGTGCAAAGTGAGTTAAAAAAACCTTCGTAACATCTAGCACAACAGGACAGACACTCCAACCCAGGTCTTACAGTTTAATTATACTTTATTGCAATTACATAATTTCTTTTCGAGACCCTTGAGGTTTGGGCCACATGGTTTCGTTACAGTGAAGCAGTCAGGTTAAGATCTAGTGTGTCAACAGTGTCACAACTGTCGGTCTAGAAGGCTGGAGAATATTGCAGAATGTTCCAGTCTTCCAAACAGACAGTCGCGCAACAGATGGCGTTGGTCAGGAAACCCGTTCTGTTTTACCAATGTTTGTTGGTTATGAGTTAATATGCCAGATGGCGTAAGCAGAGTCGCCCCCCACACCTGCCACTTGCAGATGGCGTCAAGCAACCCACCCAGCATATTTTAAATAAAATGTTTTTTATTTAGAAAGCTGTACTGTCTCCCTTGTCACCTAGGGAGACAGCACACCTTTCCCTTGGGCTCCTGAGTAAGCAATTCATTTTTATGTGGGTTGTTACACTTTTGATCTTAGTCTTATCATATCAATCTCGATTATTTTCTAAAATTCTGTTTATAGCGGGTTATTTTATGATTATTAAGGACAAAAGTCAATGAAAAACGAACAGGGGAATTTATTTTGTCTGGTGCTTTCAAGACAGCTGAAAATTTGAGGTGAAAATAAACTGAGTACGTTGTGCTCGTTTTACTTTAAACGTCCAAAGAGGAATTGTGAGACCCCTCTGTGGTCTTATTTTTGTTTAGAGTGAATATATATATATATATATATATATATATATATATATATATATATATATATATATATATATATACATATAAATATTACGGTGATATCAAATTAATAATAAAAGAAACGGTTGCCTGAAGGGGTGTTGCCCCCTGACAGCTCTAGGCTGTGACGGCCGACGCAGCTACCAGTGACACAAAAGAACTGCCGGTGAAGGACAGCTTCCACCAAAAAGAAAGAGAATTGGTATCTCCACCAAAAAGAAAGACCCTAATAAAATAAAAGGTATGCGTCAAGGCATGGTAAAATTCAGGTACTATGCAAATATAATTTTAAAAATATTAAATTCGAACAAAAAGCAAAACTGTTATTGGCTGAAGGCCTTAAGCGATTATTTATTTGTATCAAGAAAGTAAAACGAAAACAAAAACTTTAAATTAAACAGAAAGCACCTGGTACAAGAAAACTTACTGGCATTATCGGAGCCAATTAATTAACAAAACAAAGTGAAGATAAAATTTACATAAGCGTAGCCACTGTGCCCTACCGTGCGTAGAAAAATATTCATGACAAACCAATTATATTTACATATGTAATGCAGGTACAAAATATTTATACAATCAAATTGTACACTGGTAAAAAAATATAACCAAGGTAGTTAGGTAATAACTTGATTATACCAAAGAAAAGTTATAGCCGCAAAATACAATGTTATAAAATTTAGAACGTTAAATGCAGTCAAAAAGAAAAATCCCGTATCACTATTACCATTGAATTTGGAAAAGGTGAAGAACGCCGAATAGAGTGTTTTCATCTAGTTGCCAAAAGTGGTCTCAAGATGCCGCAGTTTGTCTAAAAATATAATATTTTAAATTCGCAGTCAATTAGCTGTGTGAATAAACAGGTAGCGCAGCCACGAATTTCCAACAGTGTTGCTAAATTTCTTTTGCAATTACCAAACGGTTGTCGAGGACGCGAGTCACGTCACACGACGCGACGGGGAATCCTTTCCAACCCGATAGCTCATCTTATTAATTTTACATTTTATAGAAATCCTTCATTTTTCGGTCCATTTGCATCATATCTAGTTTACTATCAGCGGTATTAAAATGCGGTATGGCCGGCGGCAAGTCTCGATGACTTCCGCGAGCTTGTCCAGGTTTACGATTATTTCGTTTTCCTAGAGAAGAAGATAGACAGGGAGTGGATTATAAATGCTTTATCCACGACTCGTCTATAATTTGATTATTATACATGAGTTTATGAAATAATAATAATATTCATTATTCACTAGTGAATAATGGTTTCATTATTCACCGCTTCCACGGATATCTCGATCCAAACTCCAAACAAGGGCTGTGCTCGATCCAAACCGGCTTGGAATGCGATTGTAAGCACAAAATAAAAAACAAAGGTGGCTATGAAAACATTAGCTTCGTCACGTTGCGTTGTTGCGCTGTTGTGGTTACTTTAATTCCGAGTTTAATTCAAAACGTCAACATTTTTTAAAGTTGCGATATTTTGATAGTAAAAAGAGAAATGGATATATCTGATAGTGAAAATGAAACATCTTGTACGCCCCCCGACATACAAAACGCCGCAAAAATTGTGAGTTTAAACTTATTACCGGAAAAATCAAGAAAACTTTGTGTCTGCATATGAATCTTTTATGCAATGGAGGATTAGCAAGAAAACTCAGTCTTTCTCAGAGTCTGTTTTGTTAGTTTACTTCACAGAGCTATCGGGTAAATACAAACCGTCAATATTATGGACAAGCTACTCTATGTTAAGAAGTACAATTAGCCTAAACCATGGTATTGATATTGAGAAATATAACAAATTGAAAAGCCTTCTAAAACGAAAGTCTGAGGGTTTTCAGCCTAAAAAAGCCAGTACTTTTTCTCCGGAGGATATCAAGAAATTTATTGCCAAGGCTTCTGATGATAAATATCTTGCAACAAAGGTAAAAAATTATACCCAAAAAAAAATTTACGATGCAATTTTTATTTTTTATTTTTTTAGGTGGCGTTAATATTTGGTGTTATGGGAGCTTGTCGATCTAATGAAATGTACACCATGACACTTGATAATTTACAAGATCTTGGACCGGCTTTCTTGGTAATGGTTTCAAATACCAAAACAAAAATTACTCGCAAGTTCACCATCACTGACGAATTTTACCCAATATGCAAGAAGTATATCAGCCTTCGCCCAACTTATGTCACATCTAATATCCTTTCTTTAAACTACCAAAGTGGCAAATGCACTTCACAAAGAATTGGCATTAATAAGTTCACAAAAATGGGAAGAGAAATAGCAACATTTCTACAATTACCCAATCCAGAAAAATATTCCGGACATAGTTTTCGCAGATCTTCTGCTACTATACTTGTAGACGCAGGCGGAGATATAACGGCATTAAAGAGACACGGAGGATGGAAATCCACGGCAGTCGCAGAGGGCTACATCGACAACTCCATGAAAAATAAAATGGACACAGCTAAAAAAATTACAGAATCGATACAACACAATCCTTTTACCGCTAGCATGTCAACTACAACAACTAATCGAAGTATAAATCTAGATTTAAATTCCATCCCTACATTTAACTTGTCACATTGTGTGAACCCAAACATTACCATTAATGTAAATAAATAATTTTTGTTTTAATTAGTTAAAGCTAAATTAGTTAGCTACCTAGTTAAAGAAAATTTCAATGTTTTGTTTCCATGTTACTTACTCGTTATACTCGTTCAATATTTTTTTGACATTAAAAATAAAAACATATATTAATATTATCTAAATTTTTTTGATAGTCCTGGATAAAGTATAGTATTCTACTCGCATATAATGGCTGTTATTCACTTGGATGATTTATGACACTCGCCTGCGGCTCGTGTCATAAACTTCATCTGCGTGAATAACAGCCACCATTATATGCTCGTTGAATAATATACTATTATACAACTTTGTAAATAAAAATCTTAATTTATTATGTAGGTATACAGCGTGTTTCAAGACGTTGTAGACAAATGGAAAATGTTCAAATCTTCAATTTTTAAAATTTGACTTGTTAAAATATGTACGTATGTACCTATGTAAAATAAAAATACGCCTCACTCTTAGTTAAGAAAATAAGTGGTTTCCCGAAAATAGATTGTTTTAGGAAAATCATCACAAACAATTTGTTCATACTGGAAAAACTTTTGATTTCCTCTTTTTGTTTATTATAGGCGAGGCTACATTCATTGAAATCTACATTTTAAAAGCTTTAGATATTTTTGCACATCGTTTACTAAACATAATTTTTGGATGTCAATTATTAATTTCTAAGCAAAGCAGGACTTTTTATGCGTGTTTATTTTTAATAAAACAAATAACAAACACCTTTCTACTTATCTCCAACCGTATATGTATTAATCAGTACTTAGTTTATTTTATTTCTAGAGAGAACAACTGATAGCATGATAAATATTTTGTTAAAAAATCGGTTATTATTTTACCAATTTTTCGTTGTTCTGACTAAAATCTGACGTTTTCTTGTTTAAATACAGTTATAAAATCAGCTTATATGTATAATAAGTACGTATTATTTTTAATTTATAAATAAATACTATAGATTGTTTAATAGTTACCTATGCAACTGATACAAGAAATTATCTTTCATGGCACATAAAAGCCACGTGGAATACTTATAAATATAGCAAGTGCGATGAAGATACTTTTTGCACAGTATTTTCTTTTTGATCATGTTTGTTTTAAAAATTACAACTTTTCAAATGATCCGAGCCAAGTTATTAGAAGCTACTTATACAAAATTTACACCAAAGACAAAACCTATGTTTGTCCTGACAGATAGATATATCATAACATTTAACTGAAAATTTAAATTCGTTATAGAAATTGTCTAAACATAAGATGTAAATAGGGATAGTTATGTTTGTGTTCATGTCTCTTACCACCAGTGGTGCACTCAGGGGGGCTAGGGGGCTGTAGCCCCCCCAGACCATCATCCTAGACACACAAAAAATAAAAAAGTGCACTATAAATTGAAACATTCATCGAATTGTGATACCTCACCTCACACTGCAGACTGTCAGCCCCCCCCCCCCCAGGACAAAATCCTGGGTGCACCAGTGCTTACCACAGTTAGATTTCAGGAAGTCGGTAACCGTTTTATGTATCGTTAACAATACCTAAACACTATTAATAGATACTATGAATAAAAGTTTTTTATCTATACACAGGGTGTTACAAATCCGATATGTTCGTATATCAGTTTTGATCACTATGAATACCTCGGATGTTACCTAAACAGTGAATGGGACATTGGACAGGAAATACGGATCCGCATTGAAAAAGCCAGAAGTGCATTTATCAAAATGAAACAACTTCTCACGTGTAGACAATTGAATCTAAGTTTAAGACTACGCCTGGCCAGGTGCTACATATTTCTCATCTTGCTTTATGGATTAGAGGGATGGACACTGTTGGATCGGCATTGCAAAAAGATTGAAGCCTTTGAAATGTGGGTGTATAGTCGCATACTTAGGATTTCCTGGACTGATAGAGTACGCAATGCTGATGTCTTGTTACGTCTAAATATAAAGACCCAGATCTTAAATACAGTGAAGCGACGAAAACTGGAATACTTCGGACATGTTATGAGAGGCGAGAAATACCGCTTCCTTCAACTAACTAGTACGGGTAGACCGCCTAATCGCCCCCCGAGGGGGCTCTATAAGGTCGGTAATATCATCATTGTCACGCCCTGAAAATTTCGCTGAAAATTTCGTGTTGCTAGGCCTTGTATTAAGGAAGATATCACACTCCTTCAGACTGATGATGCAGAATAGACCGCCCTTCGTAACCATGTCGCTACACACATACAAACACCACACGTAGAATATATTTTTGCCAACAAAAAACTTTTCGGACACCCTGTATACATACATACAAACATAAACACATATTAATACAAATATATTCGATTTGCGTGAAATCCGACCTATTAAAGTTTATCTAAGTAATAATAGGAGTATTTGCCCATACCAAGACTTTTTGGACACCCTGTATACATTCAAACTAACACCCACACGTTTAAATAGGAATATAGTCGATTTACTTAAAATCCGAATTAAGTAGGTTTATCTCGGTACTATTAGAAGCATTTGCCCATACCAAGACTTTTCGGGCACCCTGTAGACATGCATACAAACATAAACACATATTAACACAAATGTATTCGATTTGCGTGAAATCCGACCAAATAAAGTTTATCTAAGTAATAATAGGAGTATTTGCCCATACCAAGACTTTTTGGACACCCTGTATACGTTCAAACTAACACCGACACGTTTAAATAGGAATATAGTCGATTTACTTAAAATCCGAATTAAGTAATTTTATCTCGGTATTAATAGAATTATTTGCCCATACCAAGACTTTTCGGACACCCTGTATACAT
This sequence comes from Philopedon plagiatum, assembly GCA_963971165.1. NCBI lineage: Eukaryota > Metazoa > Arthropoda > Insecta > Coleoptera > Curculionidae > Philopedon > Philopedon plagiatum. The sequence goes on along the minus strand of OZ020189.1, from coordinate 61,696,362 downwards.
ACATACAAACATAAACACATATTAATACAAATATATTCGATTTGCGTGAAATCCGAACTAATAAAGTTTATCTAAGTAATAAAATAGGATTCCCATACCAAGACTTTTCGGACTCCCTGTATACATTCAAACTAACACCCACACGTTTAAATAGGAATATAGTCGATTTAATTAAAATCCGATTTAATTAGGTTTATCTCGGTACTAGTAGAAGTATTTGCCCATACCAAAACTTTTCGGACACCCTGTATACATATATACAACACATATAAAAACAAATATAATCGCTTTGCGTGAAATCCGGTTTAATTACATTTATCCCGGTACTACTGCTCCAACCAAGACTTTTTGGACAGCCTGTATACAAACATAATATATCTCCGTACACATAGAAATGCAATTATATACGATTTGCTTTAAATCCGACAATTAAGTTTATCTTTGTACAAATAGCAAAGGTATTTGTCCATACAAAGACTTTTCGGACACCCTGTACTATACATACATACAAACACAACAAACACGACACATAGTAATTTAAATATTTTCGATTTTCTTGAAAACCTGCTCAATAAGTATATATTCGTACTAATGGCAACGATATTTCCGCATACAAAGACTTTTTGGACATTCTGTATACATACCAACATAAAAACAACACAAAGTATAAAATGTATTTTCGAATCGTTCTGGTTACTTTAAAACGATCCGAATGAAGTCATTTCCCTAAAATTAAATTAAAATTTTTCAATAATAACTAATATATTGCCCCTAAGGTTACACGCTCATGGTTAGAAAATAAAATGCATATTTTTGGATTTTTTCGATGCCACTGAGCTCCATATTAGAATCTTCAATGATGCTTTGTAGCGTCATAGGAAAATCGATTAAAATGGTATTTAATCGGTATATTATGAAATGAAATGTCTTTCTACTGAAAGTATAAGCAGAGTAGAGAAATGGGGGAGTAGCGACACTCAGCAAAAATCGTTTGAAGTTTCTGCATCAAAGCAAAACGCCGATGCACACTGCGTTCTCCGGGCAGCGTATTACGGGGACGTTCGATAAGTATTAGTCGAAAAAATATTTGGTCGGTTATTTGATACATACAAATTTAAAAGGCGGTACGTAACTCTTTAGTATTTCGATTCATTAGTATTAATGGCTTTATTAGACACTTATTCCGAGGGCATGAAACGAGGACTAAACCACTGCGAGATATCCATGGATATTCTCGTTCATACACTTCCCAAGGACATCTCATGGATACTTCAGGTTATTAGTAGGAAGTCTTGACGATATCTTGGAGACCTCTGTATTCTTGAAGGATCAGTGGTTTGCTCCCTCGGCATGAAACTGCCTTATAAAGTTATAATAAATAATAAGAGATATTTTTCTAGGCAGTTAACGAAGCCTTGCGTTGTTTCCTAAACATGCTAAATAAAGCACATAACAGTCTGAATGAAACATATTTACTTCGCATCTGTTTAAGTGGTTTGAACACAAGAGTCTGAGCTAAAAATATATTTTTGACAGTTGTTTAAATTTTGGGTTTAAGGGCAATCGTACGCTACACCACCTTTTTAGCATGCTCCGGCGCGTCGCAGTGCCTTTAAAGGGCTCTAGCTTCTTTATTTTAAAAGATTAGTCTAACAGTAGTCGACAGAAAATGTAGCATAATAAATTCGGCAATTTTCTGTGAAAGAAAAATATGATATCTTGTTTCGTGAGCGAGTTAAGACAGGGTTAACAAGAATTTCCCTGGTTGTAAAATCACGCGTTTTGGGCTAATTTGCTGGAAGATATCTTGACTTCAAAAGGGAACATTTTTAAAATTTGTTTTAAAAATGTGTGAATTGCAGTAAAAGATCTAAATTTTATTTAAAACTAAAATTTACTACAGCCACAAAAAAACCGTTAAAATTTTTATCCGAATTTTAACGGATTTTCATGGTTCGTAGTAAATTTTAGTTTCAAATAAAATTTAGGTTATTCTTCCCTTCATACCTACTTTTTTAACAGAAATTCATACATTTTTAACAGAAATTTTAAAAATATTCACTTTGGAAGTCGGGATTTCTTCCAGCAAATATCGCGCAAACGCATGATTTTTTAACCGTATTTTTCTAACCAACCTCGTCATAACTTGCTTACGAATCATGGTATATTTTTTTTTCACAGGAAGTTTCCAGAGCTATCAGGCTTCATTTCATCTGCATTACTCCTGGGTCTATTTTTGAAATATAGACGCTATACTTCTTTAAATGGACCCGAGTGAGCTACTAACAGCAATGCATCGGCAATGCAGCGGTCCATCGCCCTTAATAAAGATAATACAAAAAAATATATGATAATAACTAATATATAAAAGAGAAAGAACAAATACATAAAATATGTGAGCATGTACAAAGAGTCCTTAAGTAACATTTTGATGATTTCACTTTCGTGATTTATAAGCGACAATTCTGCCGGCCTACGTTAGAACCCCGAACTCAGTTTGTGAAAAAAATGCAGCTTTTTTCAGAAACTGAGTTACTGAAAAAAATGGAATGCTATTTATTTATAGCAACCCAATACCTGGCGAAAACCCAATACCTGGTGAAAACAACATGTTTTTAGTTATTTTTTGAAATATTAAAAAAAATAAAACCCCGTCCTAAAATTCCAAAGCATTATCATACAAGCGTATTCGCCTGTCTAATAAAGTAACGTTTTTTTCTAAAATGTTTGTTATTTGTATGTACAAATTACTTTAGGTTTGATTTCTATATAAAGGATATCAATTTCGAGAGTTTAATAAAAAAATACAGCGAAATCGATAAAATTATTTTTCTCAAAAATAACAAATTTGTAGATACGAGGTTCTGACTTATGACGGCATGATTTTACTGTATTAAAATACGAACTAGGATAGTACTGAGGGCCTCTTTGCATAAAATCCTTCATATATAAGTCTATTTTAAACTTCCTGACCTCTAGCATTAACCTTGGAAACAAAGTTGCTAAAATCTGTTAAATTATTCCACAAAATAAAAAAAATATTTTTAATAATTAATTACAGTAATAGACAAACATATATAAACAAATTAAAAAAAACAGATATAATTCACAATTGTGATATGATATTGATTTGGTTTACACACTGTAAAGTATTCTTTTCGGTTCATTTATTTTGGTGTTTGAGAGAAGTAAAAAATGCAGCTGGTTTGGAAACAAAGGTAGACAAATTTTAATATCAAAGAAGTAGATAAAAAGAAAATTATTTAAGTTGTATAAAGAGGGCCAGCTCCGAACCGATAATGTAAAAAATATAAATCTTAAGCGAAAAGCAGTATGGGATATATTCAACAAATTCAAGCAGAAAACAAATCGGGTAAAAAAGCAAAAAGAATAACACGATAGATGCCTTCGTAGCATCTGCATATCAAGGAAAACAATCTTTTTTTTTAACTCTTCTGAGTTACTTACAATAATAAGTGGATATATTTGATTTCTCATTAAAAAACAAACGACACTTCAAAGATTTTGTAAAATAGTTAATTTAGCAGATTGCTTGTTCATTTTTTGTGCTTTTAATTCTCTGTTGGCAAATTTTAGAGTATAGTATATCCTAACTCTAGTATATAAATTTAAACAGTATCTCAGAGGGAAATTATTACAAGGATGAGTAAATGTGACCTGAGAAAACTTAGTAATTAGTGATTTTCCTATACCAATAGTCCCAGCCAAAATATTAAAGTTATGAACATATATCTCTTCCAATAAAACTAAAAAATTTGCAAAGGAAGTCGAGGGCATAGTTAATCCGCCATAAGGCTTCTCTTCTGTACTTTTATATGCTTTTCTACGAGAAAAAATAGTCCCCTCACATTGAAGATCACTATCCCTTATATATTCCTCGCATACAGGACATGAGTGTTGTTTTAAGCATTTTTTAAATAAATATCCCCCCACATATATTAAGCCATTTCCTTCAGGTTTACTAAAATTACGGTAATCTGTAGTGTACGCTTTGAAACAGTTAGTTTTGGGGGTGACTATTACATTTTTGCACTTTTCCAAGAGATCTGGGGAAATGTTTAGTAAAATTTCATTCATGTCATTTAAACAGTTAGTTCCCTCCATTTCATCGAAAAAATTTGAAGCAAAATTTTTTTTAAATGATCTAGAAAACTGTATCGGTGTGGGATTTCTTGCATTTCCACACGCATTCCTAATTTTTCCGAAAAAATTTTCTAAACAGTCTTGATTTATATGGCGTGTTAATAAAAACGTATAATCTTTTTTTTCTTTCAGTATTTTCCATAAATGTAAAAGAGATGAAATAGTTAGTCTCCAACCGTAAATAAATCTCATATTATTTGTTACATCTTTCCCTGAAGAATTGACAACTTTAAGATGTTTAAATAGAAGGTCAATTTCAACGTATGCAACTGTCATCATGTCATTGTCACAAACTTTTTCCCAATTTAAAAATTCTAATATACAAAATCTACTGAACCAAATTAACAGTAATCAGCATCAAAATTTTACAAAAAAAAAACAAATTTCGTTGAAGTAAGTTCCAAAGATACAAGAGAATCTGGACCATCTAATATTTTGTGTCAAATTTGTGAAAACGTCATGGAAGATAAAGAATTATCATTAAAATGTGAAATATGTTGTGGAACCTTTCACATATCTTGCGAGAATATAAGCAAAAGAAAATATAATGCTATTAGAAAGGAAGAACATTGGACTTGTGGAGACTGCTCGAGAAATAAATCTTTAAATGTGGTAAGAAATGACGAATTTTTTGTAGAAGAAATATTAAAAAATTTAATCAAAATACAAGATGATAACAGGGAACTTAAAGAATCTATAAATTTTATTTCAAGCAGATATGACGCACAATTAAAAAAATTTGAAGAAATTACTAAAAATTTTAAAAAAGTAATAGAAGAAAACAGATTTTTAAAAAATGAAATTAACACTCTTAAAAATCGTGTAAATGCAATGGAGCAGGAAAAGAAGGAGAACAATATAATTATAAGTGGAATAACAATGGAAAATCAAAATCTATTTGAAAATGTTTCAAATATATTAGATAAAATAAATGTAGATATACAACGAAATGATATTAAAGAGGTAAGAAAAATAAATGCAAAGAAATTAAACTCTCCGATACTATTGAGGTTAAGATCAAAAACAAAGAAAGATGAAATACTGAACAAAAGAAAAATTAAAAAAACGTTGCCAACTGCAGAATGCGGTCTCTCAGGTAATAATCAGATCTATTTCAATGAAGATCTAACCTTGGCCAACCAAGAAATATTCAGAAAAACAAGAGAACTAAAGAAAGAGGGTAAAATCAAGTATACATGGGTCATAGACGGAAAAATATTTATTAGAGAAAACGAAGAAAGCAGAGCAATACGAATTACGGATATTGAAACTAAAAGATATTTGTAGTTGCTAATATGGTATGTAGTTTGGTCATATTTAAAAATTAAAATAAATAAAATTCAACTTTATAAATTTAAATAATATTTCTCAAACGTTTATTGTTGATAAAAATAATGAAAAAAATATTTTTGAAAAATTAAAAGATTTCTCTTGTCTAAATTTAAATATAAGGAGTTTAAGAAAAAACTTTGACCATTTTTTATTGTATCTCGAATCTTTAAAGATAAAACCAAAAATTATTGTTCTCTCTGAAATATGTATCTATGATTACGAAATGAGTTTATATAATATTCCTAATTACAATTCATATTTTAAATGTAATAATACGTACAAATCAGGCGGAGTTGTTATTTGTTGAAAGAAACTTAAATGTTTTAAATTTAAATAAACATGATGATATAAACACTGCTGATGTGATAGAAATAGAAGGTTATTATGAACATATTAAATTAGAAATTATAGCTATTTACAGATTGCATCGATACTCAATAACGAACTTTATAGATCAAATTAAAAATATAATTAGCCCCAAGAATGAGAATGTTCTAGTTATTGGTGATATGAATATAGATATTTTAAGTCAAAACAATAATGTTAACCTATATTTAAATATGTTTTATGAATTTGGATTTATACCTATAATAAAAGAAATTACAAGACCAGGTTTAATAAACCCAGGATCTTGTACAGACCATATTTTTTTTCAGATCTAAATTTGATTATCACGTTAAATCTTCTGTCATTCGAACTGACATTACTGATCACTATATTTCAACTATTTCGGTGAATTTTCATAGTATTTTTTCTGACAACAATCAAGATAATAATGAAATAAAAATTATTGATTATGAAAAATTAAAAATCAGTTTAAATAATAAAAACTGGGGTTTAGTGTTAAATTCTAAAGATGTAAATATACCTTATAACCACTTTTTAATGATTCTTCAAAAGGAAATACAAAACTCGTTTATAAGTAGAAAAATATCTTCAAAAAATAAAAAAATAAAACCATGGATGACAAAAATGGTCTTTTAAAATCAATTAGAGAAAGAGATACTCTTTACCGAAATTTTAAAAAACATCCAGAAAATAGCGATAATAAAGTAAAATATCTAAAATATAGAAAGATGATTAATAATTTAATAATCAAAACTAAAACAGATTATTACATCAATAAAATAAATGACAGTTCATTAAAAGATCAATGGAAAATTCTCAATGAACTGTGTGGAAATAAATCAAAAATTAAAGAAATGAAATACAAGGGCAAAATAGTTACAGATAACTTAAGTATTTCGAATAACCTTAACACTTTCTTTACAGAAATAGGACCTGATATTGCGAAGGAGGCAGAGAAAAGTAACCCTAAAAATATTAATTATAATAAAAAGTCCTTAAAAAATTCATTTGTCTTATTTCCTATAACAGAGGAAGAAGTTCAAAATGAAATTAACAGTTTAAAGGTAAATAAAGCTTCTGGTATTGATGAAATAACACCAAAAATAGTAAAAGAGTTAAATGGTATCTTAAGTCCAATTTTAACATATATATTTAATTTATCAATAAAAAGTGCAGTTTTTCCAGAAAAGATGAAAATATCAGTAATAATCCCTATATATAAAGGTGGGCCTAAAAATATACCAGGAAACTACAGACCAATAGCCCTTTTACCAGTTTTTTCAAAAATTTTTGAGAAAATTATTTATAATCATTTATTAAATTTTCTTGAAAGAAATAGCTTTTTTAATAATAGACAATTCGGATTCCTAAAAAACAGAGGTACTGATTTAGCACTTATTCAATTTTCAAAACTGTTATCTGAAAAATTAGATAACAACAAAAAAGTTACTGGACTTTTTATAGATATCAAAAAGGCATTTGACACAATTTCTCATAAGAAAATGATTGAAAAACTAGAAAATGCTGGTATAAGGGGATTGTGTCTAAAATGGTTTCTAAGCTACTTCAGCAACAGACAGCAATGCACCTTAATAAATTCAGTTAAAAGTACTTTTTTAAGAACATTGTCAGGAGTGCCGCAAGGCTCAACTTTAGGGCCATTACTTTTTTTAATTTACATAAATGATATATTTGACTGTAATTTTAAAGGAGACATATTTATATTTGCAGATGATACGGCTCTAGTATACAGCAATGAAAATTTGAAAGAAAATTATAGAAATATGAAATTAGATTTCAATACTTTAACAAATTGGTATGCATTGAATAGTATGGTTATTAACTTGGATAAAACTAATTTTGTTAATTTTACTTTAAACTGTAAAAATGATAAAAATCATGAAAATATGTACTTAACAAGTCACAAAATTGACTGTAAAATATATAAGTTTTGTAATTGCCCAAAAATAAAACAAAAAGAAAACATCAAATATTTAGGAGTAATTTTTGATGAACATTTGTCATTTAAAGAACACGTAGCATACGTTCTATCTAAATTAAAATACGTTTTAGCCAAATTTTATTTTATTAGAGATTTAACTAACAGATCAATCAAAATTAAAATGTATTATGCTTTGGTGCATTCAGTACTAAGCTATGGTATATTAGTATGGGGAGGGATATATAAAAGCAATTTACATCCATTGGAAATACTACAAAATTCATTTGTTAGATGCATTAGGGGAAAATATAAAAATTGGCACACTAATGATGTATATAAACAACTTGAAATACCAAATTTATCACAAATATTTTGTATAAATTCCTGTAAATTTTTAAGAAAATTCGATGAAGTACTAAATATCAAAAAACAAAACAATATTAGACAAATTCAGAGATACAGAATACCTTTTTGCCATAAGGCAGTGACTCAGAGAATGTTTGAGTGTCTTTCAACAAGAATATACAATATTTTACCAAATGATTTTAATTTATATTCGAAAGGAAAATTTTCAAAAGAAATAAAAAAATATTTTATAAAAGACATAACAACATGTAAAGAAATAACGGAAAGGCCATGGAATCAAAGAATTTCAGAATAATAATAATAATAAAAAATAAAACTTATTTTTTTTAAGAAATTATTTTTCTCGGTTATATTATTATCCATACGTAATGTTACTTAAATTTATTTATTAAAAACCAAATTATAAATTAAAAGTATTACCTACACATAAGGTATTTTTAACTTTGTAGGTAATATAAATTAAATACCAAAACTGCATGCCGTATTATAACTTTGATATTTATACATATTGTTATTTGGCAGTTTGTAAAATTTGTTGTTAATAAATTACTATTACTATTACTATTACTATTTAGAAAATTAAGTTTTTGTTCAGTTCCCTTAAAAATGGAAAAATTCTGTAAATTACTGGAATTAAGAATATCGAAGAAATCATTCATTTTTTTCAATGAAACTGGCAGTAGGTTCAGCTTCCGTTAGTAATACATTAAAATCTATATACGTGTGCATAGCAACAGATACAGAATGACTGAAAACTTGGGTGGCGTACTTTACTTTCATATTTTGGAAGCTATTGGGATATACAGTGGTGGCCAACTAATTAGAAACGTTATGAGCTGATACATAAAGGATAAATTTTTAAATCAAAGCAATGTGCATATATTCCTACTTTGTTACATAAATGTGCTTATAGCACATGGTTACAGAAAAAAACTTAAGTTTGTAACTTTCTCTAAATACTATAAAATTAAAGGTGAATTTCTGCATCACATACTATTTGTGTGTGGAGAACTAATTAGAAACGCAAAATCGTATCCTACAATAATGTAACCAAAAACAGTTTTAACACTATGAAATATTCTGAAACAATTACTGTCTAAGTTAATATTTTGTAGGATATCCCTTGCTCACAATGACATCTCTACATCGTCTCGGCATTGACTCCACTAATTTTTTACACACATCAGCCGGTATGCGGTTCCATATTTGTTGAGCAAGTTCGCTTAATTCATGTAAATTCTTAATTTTTCTTGTTTTAATGTTCGTTTAAGGTCGCCCCAAAGGTTCTCTATAGGGTTCGAGTCGGGGCTACAAGAAGGCCAATCAAGCACGGTCACATAATTTTCTTGAAACCAGGTTTTCACTGTACGAGCGGTATGTTTCGGATCATTATCCTGCATAAATTTCCAAGTAATTGGCAAATTTTCTTCAGCAAACAGTAGCATATGGTTTTCCAAGATATCTGTATATTGGTGTTGGTCTAAAATTCCCTCAATTGTGATTAACGGACCTACCCCGTGCCATGAAAAACAACCCCATAATTTAATGTTGCCCCCACCATGCTTCAACGTAGTAGTAGTGTATTTTGGATCATGAGGTTTTCCTTTTGGCCGTCTCACGAATATTCGGCCATCACTGCCCACTCGATTAACCTTTGTTTCGTCTGACCACAAAATAGTTTTCCAATTATCCACGGTCCAATTGATATGCTCCTTTGCAAATTTCAACCTACATAATCGATTTCTCTTCGTTAACAGAGGTTTTTTCCGCGACACCCTGCCGAATAATCCGGCCTCGTTGAGGCGGCGTCGTATAGTTCGTGAAGAAACAGTAGGTTCTATAACAAGGTCCTTCCGTATTTGGTGAGACGTCATCATTGGAAATTTCTGAGCTATGCGAACAATAGCTTGGTCCGTTCTGCGACTAGTTTTTCGTGGTCTGTTCTTTCTTGGCACATTCTCGGGGGTACCGTGTTTTTTTATACGCTTTAGTGCATCGAACACCATTTTCTTGGAACACTTTAAGTGTTGCGATTTTTTTTTGTATGACCAACCGTTATTTCTGAGAGTAGCAATTATCTTGCGGGTGGAAGAGTCGCAACTTTTTTTCCTACCCATTGTCGATGACGAAAACAGTATTAATTTATGAAACTAAAAAGAACATAAACGATGTACGACCACAATGTTTTGACACAGAAATAAATTTAAAGACACTGAAATTTATCCAATGTATGTTTCTAATTATGTGTCCACTGCGAAACTGACCTGTACGATCTTGTCGCTTAACCGCACACTTACGTTTAGTAGGGAAGCAACAACAAACATAGCACATGGTGACCTTGAGGTGGCCTGCTTAGATTTTTGTCAAACGGCTGGACTGTTCTGCGCAAAGTGGATTTATATTAAAATATTTAGTTTATTATTGGGCGTTTCTAATTAGTTGGCCACCACTGTATATGTTCATTTGACAATTTGGGAGCCAGTCTATACTGTTTTTTCTTATCATACTCGTACATTTGTTCCAAATAACATTTTTTTATCAAGTTATTGTTCAGTACAAAATAATGAACAAACATGTTATTTCTTGTAGATTTCAATAAATGTGGAGTGTCAAAAAAATATAGGACAGGTATTTCATCTACCAGAAATGTGGGATTTCCCGGAGAAAGTTTAAGTTCGGATTTTACTAATTTAAAAAAATTTGGACCTTGGTCGGATACAATTCCCAATACATTAAGACCAATATTCCTCAAATTTCTGATAGAAAGAAATAAAATATCTTTAAGATCGTTGGTTTTATTGGATTTTTTAAAAAGTAATAGGTAATAGGTTGTTTCCAGTTTTTAGAGATTCCTTTTGCCATAACCACTAAGACACTCGTAGCAATATCTGTGGTAGTAGTATTGGGCGTTTCTTCAAATCCAATGATCTTGTCCTTAGAGATGTCGTAAAAAAGATTTGATTTTATAGACATTTCGTCTACACATATTAAGCAGTCTTTAGACATAGAGTCTAATAGACTAACTCTCAGTTCCAGTGCTCCAAGAAGAAAGTCATTGTAGCCTGGTGCACTAATCCAATGCTTTGTTAGTCTTTCCAAAGTGCGTTTTGATGGAAGTCTAAACGTGGTTTTTAATCTATTATAAGCTTTGGGTCCCAAAAAATATACGGAAAGAGCAAATTGTTTGAATTCATTCGTGTAACGATTACCTTTGGGGGTTCTATTTATAGCATTTAACTGAGCCTTGAAGAATGCTGTAAATTTCTCTGGATAATTTTCTTCTAAATACTTTTGAACTTCTTTAAGTGTAACGTTATGTTCCTGCTTAGTTTTTAATTCTTTCTCCAACTCCCTTATGTGCCTCTTTAACTTGGATTTTCTTGGTGTATTTTCAGTAAGTTGGCTAGTTGTTTGAATTTCTTCCGTTTTCATTTCAAGTTTTGAATTTCTTTTTGAAAGTGCGATCTGCATATCTACATTAGAAGTGTTTGTAGACCCATCACAAGTTTCCATCGGCTCTGTTTGTGAAGATACATTCACAAGATAAGGCACATTTTCCTTACTCTGTCCCGAGGTCAATGACGTGTTAACCGAGTTGTCAGCAATACTAGCTAGAAACAAAGTGGGAATTGCTCATGCCTTAATTCGTGTTTTTGCTGTATTTGAGAAACAATTTTCTTCAAAATGTATGCCACATATTTTTATTCTTTTATAGCATTCCTCGCTACTGAGGGATGAATATCTGTGATTTTCTACAAATCCCAATTTGTTCTTCCAGTCAGCACATCTAAAACAAAAGCGAAGCGTGAAATTTTAAAATAAAATTTAATAATAAACAAACAAATACTCTCTAGGTCGAGAATGCTATACATACGATACCTGCAATCGGAATCATTGTAACTGACAAATGAAACTTTTCAGGGGAGCGTTTTAAAGAATTTTGGTACGCGTTTTACCGTAAAACGGCAAAACCTTGAACTCTATTATCATAATAATTACGATAAATCGTATTCGTTGACATATACCGGTTGGTGAAGTGAAAAGTGACCAAGGCAGTACATTCTATCTTTATCATACGCCTCATATATCCGTGATACTAACTCACTGATCTCCTTTGTAATAAGGCTGAAAGTCCCGCTGCGTGCATGTGTTATTATAAATATTATTCAACGAGTTAACATAGGTTGAGTTACAGCAGATAACATTGCGTTGGTTACTTTTTACTTCTATAAGAGGGATATAGCATTTCTGAATATAGAGCTTTCCACACATTTTTGTAGTTACAATTCTGTAAAATTAGCAATACTTTGAAATTAAAATTATATTATGGCATTTACAATTACTCTGACAAAAAAAGTTACTCCAAGGTTCTAAATCTACAAATTTTGAACGCTTGGGCATTTAAATAACTGTAAAAGATGTTACAATCCGAAGTGTTTATACTACAAGAAAAATATACTACTGTGCATAAAAAAGAGTATTACCTACTAGTTAAAACCCCTCTTGTCATAATATTATTCTAAAATTATTTAGTAGGAATAATTCTTAACTTGCCATGTGCATTATCCATGAACAGTTTCACTATTTTTATGATCTTTCACTAATTTTTTTCATTATTATTCAATTACTTACATCCCCGAGTAAAGAAAAACTCTGATGAGAGCGCGACAATTTAAGACTACTATTATAATCCTAACCTCAAAAAATAGCCGTTAAAAAACCCGAAACGCTTAATTTTTACCAGTAATTCGACAGAACGGAGGTTGCTGCCATTAACTTAAACAGTTTTAAGTTTCTGGTATAACATAGCTAAAGAACCACCCTACTAGCAATATTTAAGGATTAGTAAAAGAAAAGAAACGCGTGATTCATCATTTCAAACTAATAATCCCTACATCAAAGCATTTCTATTTTATTTTTAGTCAAATTTGATTTTCAGTTACAGGTATTGCGCAGAAAATCAAACTCACCCCAAATTTTAGCACTTGTTTAGGTGGAATATTAAAAAACGCCGGAACGGAAAATGTACACACATAAAAACGATCTTTTGTTTTGAAGCCCGCGGCGGTTTCGAAATATATGAAACTCACCGCGGTCTTAAAATGATAACCAAGTTCTCACTTTCAGAACAAAACTTTAAATCAAGATCTAGGTTTTCAAAATACTCTGATATATACCTTAATTTGAAACCTCGGTAACATATATTTCGAAACCGTCGCGGGTGTCAAAGAAAACATTTTTATCTGTATATATATATATATATATATATATATATATATATATATATATATATATATATATATATATATATATATATATATATACAGTGACCGGCAAAAAGTTCGCAACATATGGGAAAAATTTTTATTAGGAGAGTATCGGAAAAACTTTCCCAGGGGATCGGTTCTGCATGTCCGATAACCTAAAAATCGATTTTGACATACGTCACGTGACCACTGGTATTGCGTCAAATTAAAAAAAAATTGTTAATTTACAAAACGTGAGGTTAGTTGACGAGATATCAAAAAAAGTTATTTGAAAAAATTGCTTAGAATTAAATTCTAGGTCCTTGTGCAAAATTTTAAAATTTTATTTAAAAAAATTGGAAAACTCAATTTTTTTTAAATATTTTTTTAACGATTTACAAATTTCCAGTTTTTGCCGTTTAGATAGCTTGCCTAATGTAAAGCCCATGTATCTGGATGAAAATAAACGAATGTAGTAGTTTTTTCTACAATTGACAGGACAAAATTAAAAAAATAGGGTTTCGCCGGACGCTAGCTGTTGCAATGATTTGTATCTAGCAGCAGTGTCAAAATTTTAGAGACATTTCAATGAGATTACATTGAGAAAACCTTAATCGTCTTAAATATATCTGAAGTTCGACTTTTTGTAAAGTTAAGGGGATTAAAATAGATAATAAACAAAAAATTACCTGTTTATTTAATCGAAATTTTATAAACGAAAACCAATGTAAGAAAAACTTAAAAGTAGTCAAATTCTGTACTAACAACACAAAAAATCATTGTTTTTCCTTGGGTGCACAAAATTTAAAACTCAGTATGACCACCATTTCTCTCCATACATACTGTTGTTCTCGAGCGCAACTCTCGATTAACATTTCGGAGCATTTTACGATTTATTTGCAATACACAATTTATAATGACATCCTCTAAATTTTGTATATTCCTAAAGGGTCGATGTTTGTACACAGGGTTTTTTAGGTATCCCCACATAAAAAAATCTAACGGAGTCAGATCTACAATTCTACAATTGACAGGACAAAATCGAAAAAATAGGTGTTCGCCGGACGCTCGCTGTTGCAATGGTTTGAATCTAATGAAATGACTGTATCAAGATTTTATTAAGATTTTTCGCACATAAATTTAACAACCAGGTCTATTTAGTTGTACTTAAAACTACCAAAGCAGGCTCTGAAATTAAAACAACCAAATAATCTAGTAGGTTAAAAACAACAGAAAATGTCAAACAAATTATAATTTGTTTGATTTCAACCTATGTCATTGGTTTATGTCTCGCATCTTACTAAGTTTGATATTTTACATAAGTTTATTAATATTTTATTCCTTAAAATGGCACCCACACTACTTCTTCAGGAAAAGATAGAAATTATTTTAATTTCTGGAGATAATTACAAAAGCCATAGAGAAACAGCAGCAATTTTTAATGAGAGGCACCCCGATAAATCCCTCCATTATTCCACAATATCTCGTCTAGTCAATAAATTTAAAGAAACGGGATCGGTAGAAAATCAGTATAAAGTTTCCCATGAAAAACCGGTAACAGGTGACGAAGGTTCTCTGGATGTGTGTTTGTCGATCACAGAAACACCCCAATTAGCAGTTAGTCAAATATCGGAGATCACTAACATTCACGAAAGATCTGTGCGGAGGATATTAAAAAGAAACAAATTTCATCCGTACAAACCTAAATTTGTACAAGTATTAAAAGATAGGGATTATGACGCCCGCTTCGATTTTTGTGCCTGGTTCCAGGGTATGATTGAGGAAGATTTTAATTTCCCAAAGAACGTTCTTTTCTCGGATGAAGCTACATTTACCTCTAACGGAACCGTCAGTTCACAAAACTGTAGATGGTGGGCCACCGAAAACCCAGACTTTGTAATTCAGAGTAAAGACCAATATAGTTTTAAGGTTAATGTGTGGTGCGGAATTTTCAACCTCAGAATAGTGGGACCGTTTTTCTTTAGAGACAATTTAAATTCAGAACGATATTTAGAATTTCTACAAACTGAGATATCTGACTTTTTAGACAATTTGTCATTAGCCGAAAGAAGAAATTTATACTTTCAACAAGACATTCATTCCACAAATGAGGTGAAGAGATGGCTGGATCAAGAATTTGGAAACCAGTGGATAGGACGGTTTTCTGAAAATCCGTGGCCTGCGAGATCACCAGATCTGACTCCGTTAGATTTCTTTATGTGGGGATACCTAAAGAACTCTGTGTACAAACATCGACCCTTTAGGAATATACAAAATTTAGAGAATGTCATTAGAAATTGTGTATTGCAAATAAATCGTAAAATGCTCCGAAATGTTAATCGAGAGTTGCGCTCGAGAACAATAGTATGTATGGAGAGAAATGGTGGTAATACTGAGTTTTAAATTTTGTGCACCCAAGGAAAAACAATGATTTTTTATGTTGTTAGTACAGAATTTGACTACATTTAAGTTTTTCTTACATTGGTTTTCGTTTATGAAATTTCGATTAAATAAACAGGTACTTTTTTGTTTATTATCTATTTTAATCCCCTTAACTTTACAAAAAGTCGAACTTCAGATATATTTAAGACGATTAAGGTTTTCTCAATGTAATCTCATTGAAATGTCTCTAAAATTTTGACACTGCTGCTAGATACAAATCATTGCAACAGCTAGCGTCTGGCGAAACCCTGTTTTTTTTTAATTTTGTCCTGTCAATTGTAGAAAAAACTACTACATTCGTTTATTTTCATCCAGATACATGGGCTTTACATTAGCCAAGCTATCTAAACGAAAAAAACTGGAAATTTGTAAATCGATAAAAAAATATTTAAAAAAAAATGAGTTTTCCAATTTTTTTAAATAAAATCTTAAAATTTTGCAAAAGGACCTAGAATTTAATTCTAAGCAATTTTTTCAAATAACTTTTTTTGATATCTCGTCAACTAACCTCACTTTTTGTAAATTAACAATTTTTTTTTAATTTGACGCTATACCAGTGGTCACGTGACGTATGTCAAAATTGATTTTTAGGTTATCGGACATGCAGAACCGATCCCCCGGAAAAGTTTTTCCAATACTCTCCTAATAAAAATTTTTCCCATATGTTGCGAACTTTTTGCCGGTCACTGTATATATATATATATATATATATATATATATATATATATATATATATATATTAGATTACAAGTCCGTACACCAAATTTTATGTTTTGAACTAGAATATCTGTTGAATTATGGAAGCTGCACTAAAAACCACCCCTGCCTCTTTTGGACACGGACATATCTACAATATCAAATAAATACGACTTACAACATAATCTAGTAAATTTACCCCCTTTTTAACCCCCCTGCCCCTAGCCTACATAAAATAAAAATAATATTTAAAATGGTTGAATATAAAAGCTAGGTACACCTATCAACTTAAAGAGTACAAAGACTGAATAAGTGTAGCCCCCTTTACCACAATCCTTTATTTATTATTATTTATTTATTGAGGGAAAATACACAGGGACATACAAGGATATCAAAATAAAATGTTGCCAGATTTTGGTTAAACCAAAATGAAAATATAAATATATACACACACTGACGCTTATTTTAAGGTGTTGTAGAAATAAAATAGCAAATATCTGTATCCAGTTATTTTAATACCTCCGTTTTCGCCTTGTTGTAAGCAGAATATGTATATCAAATACGTATTCTTATACATTATTTCTATTAATCCCATTCTCTAAATTTCGTTTCTTTAGCACAAATAGTTTTAAGATACTGCCATTATGCTCATATATACTAAAAATCGACGAGACACGACTGAAATACCTACTTTAAATTTTAATTCTATGTATCAATCTGTATATATTTCCAAAATTTATTTAATCCCGAGGTATGGGCAATCAGATAAGAAAAAAAAATACATTTACAGTTGACAAGTCGCCTTCTTAGCTTAAGTAATATAAAATATAATAAGTAAATGAAAATGAAAACTCTTATGTAATATACAGAACACTGAACAAATATAAAATCAATCTTACCTGACAGGGTCTTTGGGACATCTAAAAAAGGGCACTCCCTCGCCTTCTTTATTCATACAATTTTCTACGTGGCAATAACACACTATCGCGATCTCGACTGTATTCAATCAGACTAATTTTCTGACTGTCTCCGTAAAGACGCCACGAGTTGCCAGCAACCGGATAAAACTAGTTTAGCGAAGAGTAGGCAAAAACAGGAATAAGTGGCGAGTGTCGCTACCGTCTAATAATTCTACCGTGGTATAAGGTCCCTAAATCCCTTGCCGGGTAAATTTCAAGCCAAACTTGGTCCAGATTCCTTTAAATCTCGCAACAAAATGCTGACATTTTAGCCAGATTGTGACATTTCATACATTATAATTAAATGAATACATTTCCCCGTATAGAAATTGATTTATAAATCCATTTGCAGGGTCTCAGAAAGATAAAAAAATTGGTATTTAGTGCTTAAATCGCCCAATGAAATTCACCATAATTAAAAATATAAAGTCCATTCTGTCTTTTCCATGTATATTCCAAGCCGAAATGGGCCCAGGATCTCTCCAAAATCACTAAAAATACTGACATTTTTGCATAATTCTGACAGGTCATATTTTTTAATTTCGACGTAAAGATAGGCTGCTTCAACTGATTTTCCAAGGCAGACTATTAATATATGCATTTTTTAAAATTTTTCCTGCAGCGAAGCAAAAAAACCTTTTTATTTATAACTTAAACGAAAAAATATGTAATCTTAATTAGTGTGGAGTATCTCAGATGATGGGGGAAGGAAATAATCCAAAAAAGAACTGTTAAATAAAAGAAATAATATATAATAATGCCATTTAAAGATGAATTTTGGTTGAAAACAATAGAAAAATGAGTTTTTACCTCCTAGATCCGGTCCTGGATCACCCGTTCGGGATTTATTTTAAAGCCTGATTATATCCCCAAGGGATGGCGTTGAAAAAGTTGGAAGAAATTAGATAGGAAAAGATACAGAGTGTTTCGAATGTAGCGATGTCATGAAAAAAATCGTAAAAAATCTAAATTTAATTATCGATTGCTCCTTTCCTATTAAGAATGAAGGAACCAAAAAATACGTTTATAACGTAGTTCGGCGAGGTCTTTCCGATAAGGTACATGGGATTTCGATTTGAATCCATTTTGACCCCCAAAAAAATTGACAACCGTCAAAAATTCGCATGAAAATTCGTAATTTCCAGTTTTTCCCAAATTTTTCCAATTTTCAGTCGTTTTAGGTATAGGTAAATATATTGCAAAAAGAAAGTATTTGAGATTCTTTAGTTTTATGTTCAAATACGTTTTTCCGTCCGACGTTCCGGCGACCGAGTTATTTGGTGCCAAACAGGGGTCTGCAAACTGCATTTTTCGACCTAAAAAACTCAAAAGAATTACTTCCCATTTTCCGAATACCGCCAGTTTCAATAGGGTTCTGAAGCTCACGGTCCTCTACAACCTCCGAAAATTTAAATCGATTTAATTAAGTTTTGCGACCTGTAATCGATTTCATACGATATCGCGGAAAATTCGACTTTGACGTTTAATAACTCCGAAAAGGCACGCCCTGTGTAACTGAATTTTTTATCGAAGCTAGACGCAGTATCCCTCTATTAACCCAGAATATTTGAACGTTCCACCTGCAACCATCTCGGAGAAAAAAAATTGAGATTGCCGAAAGACACGATTCCCCAACCAACGGACATTTTCCTGAGGGACAGCTAGGTATATAGACCGGCCTGAAAGGCGGTCTATAATAGATTGCGTAGACCGCCTAATCGCCCCCCCCCCCCCCGAGGGGGCTCTATAAGGTCGGTAATATCATCATTGTCATGCACTGAAAGGGGGCTCCATAATGTCGGTAATATCATCATTGTCACGCCCTGAAAGTTTCGTGTTTCTAGAGCATGTATTAAGGAAGATATCACACTCCTTCGGACTGATGATGTAGAATAGACCGCCCTTCGTAACCGTGTAGCTACACACATACAAACACCACACGTAGAAATTATTTTTGCCAACAAAAGCTTTTCGGACACCCTGTATACATACATACAAACATAAACACATATTGATACAAATGTATTCGATTTGCGTGAAATCCGACCTAATAAAGTTTATCTAAGTAAGAATAGGAGTATTTGCCCATACCAAGGCTTTTTGGACACCCTGTATACATTCAAACCAACACCCACACGTTTAAATAGGAATATAGTCGATTTACTTAAAATCCGAATTAAGTAGGTTTATCTCGGTACTAGTAGAAGTATTTGCCCATACCAAGACTTTTCGGACACCCTGTATACATACAAACATAAACACATATTAATACAAATATATTCGATTTGCTTGAAATTCGACCTAATAAAGTTTATCTAAGTACTAATAGGAGTATTTGCCCATTCCAAGACTTTTTGGACACCCTGTATACATTCACACTAACACTAACACGTTTAAATAGGAATATAGTCGATGTACTTAAAATCTTAATTAGTTAAGTGTATCTTGGTACTAGTAGAAGTATTTGCCCATACTAAGACTTTTAGGACACCCTGTATACAAACATATAAATCCGTACACATAGAAATGCAAATATATACCGACGATTTGCTTTAAATCCGACAATTGAGTTACTATTTGTACAAAAGCCAAAGGTATTTGCCCATTCAAAGACTTTTCGGACACCCTGTATACATATATAAAAACACAACAGAACACGACACATAGTAATTTAAATATTTTAGATTTTCTTGAAAACCGGCTCAGTTAATTTTTTTTATCTTCGTACTAATGGCAAAGATATTTCCGCATACAAAGACTTTTTGGACACCCTGTAGACATATATACAATCATGCACATGCCGCAAGGTATAAAATGTATTTTCGAATCGTTCTGGTTACTTTAAAACGATCCGAATCAAGTCATTTCCCTAAAATTAAATTAAAATTATTGAATAATAATTAATATATTGCCCCAAAGGTATACACGCGCATGGTTAGAAAATAAAATGCATATTTTTGGATTTTTTCGATGCCACTGAGCGCAATATTAGAATCTTCAATGATGTCTTGTAGCGTCATCGGAAAGTCGATAAAATTGGTTTTTAAAGCCAAATGTATCAAATGAAATGTCTTTCTCTACCGAAAGTATAAGGTCCCTAAATCCCTTGCCCGGTAAATTTGAAGCCGAAGTTGGTCCAGAGTCGTTCCTATTTCGCATCAAAATGCTGACATTTTAGCCAAATTGTGACATTTCATACATTATAATAATTAAATTAATACATTTTCCCGTATAGAAATTGATTTTTATAATGCAATGTAGGGTCAACAAAAATTTCAAAAAAATGATATTTAATGCCCATCTCGTGCTACGAAATGGTCAGGAATAGATAAAAAAAACGTCCATTCTATCAATTCCATGTATATTCCAAGCCGAAACTGGCTCAGGATCTTTAAAATATCGCTAGGAAAACTGGATATTTTGACAGCTCATATTTAACTTCGATCTAAAGCGTCACCAGTTCAATTGTTTTTTTTTTCATGGCATGGTTTAACATTCGCAGTTTTTAAAATTTTTCCTGCGCCGAAGGAAGAAAACCTATTTATTTATAACTTTAACGCAAAAATATGGAGTTTTAATTAGTTAGCAGTGTTCTCAGATGATGACGGAAGAAAATAAACCAAAAATACCATAATAATGCCATTTAAAGATGAATTTTGATGGAAAAAAACAGAAAAAATGTGTTTTTACCCCCTAAATCCGGCCCAGGATCACCCATTCGGGATTCATTTTAAAGCCTGATTATATCCCCAAGGGATAACGTTGAAAAAGTTGGAAGAAATTGGATAGGAAAAGATACAGAGTGATTCGAATGTAGAGATGTCATGAAAAAAAAATGGTTAAAAACCGAAATTTAATTATCGATTGCTCCTTTCCTATTAAGAATTAAGGAACCAAAAAATATGGAAGCTACGTATTTCGGCGAGCTCTTTCCGATAAGGCACATGAGATTTCGATTTGAATCCATTTTGACCCCCCAAAAATTCAAAACCGTCAAACATTTGCATGAAAATTCGAAATTTCCAGTTTTTCCCAAATTTTTCCAATTTCCAGGCGTTTTAGGTATAGGTAAATGTATTGAAGAAAGGATTTGAGATTCTTTAGTTTTATGTTCAAATACGTTTTTCTGTCCGATGTTCCGGTTTCGACTTATTCAGTGTCAAAGTGGGGTCTACAAAGGGCATTTTTCGACATAAAAAAATTCAAAAGAATTACTTCCCATTTTCCGAATACCGCCAGTTTCAATAGGGTTCTGAAGCTCCCGGTCCTCCACAACCTCCGAAAATTTAAATCGATTTAATTAAGTTTTGCGACCTGTACCCGATTTCAACGGAAATCGCTGAAATTTCGACTTTGACGTTTAATAACTCCGAAACGAAACACCCTGTATAACTGAATTTTTACTGAAGCTAGCCGCACTATCCCCCTATTAACCCAGAAAATTTGGTTGCTCTCCCTCTAACCGTTTTCGAGAAAAAAAATTCAAAAGGTGAAAATGTCGAAACGGACGACAACATACATACACACACACATTTTCTGACCAACGGCTCGGTATATAGACCGGCCTGAAAGGCGGTCTATAATAGATTGCGTAGACCGCCTAATCGCCCCCCCCCCCCCGAGGGGGCTCTATAAGGTCGGTAATATCATCATTGTCATGCACTGAAAGGGGGCTCCATAATGTCGGTAATATCATCATTGTCACGCCCTGAAAGTTTCGTGTTTCTAGAGCATGTATTAAGGAAGATATCACACTCCTTCGGACTGATGATGTAGAATAGACCGCCCTTCGTAACCGTGTAGCTACACACATACAAACACCACACGTAGAAATTATTTTTGCCAACAAAAGCTTTTCGGACACCCTGTATACATACATACAAACATAAACACATATTGATACAAATGTATTCGATTTGCGTGAAATCCGACCTAATAAAGTTTATCTAAGTAAGAATAGGAGTATTTGCCCATACCAAGGCTTTTTGGACACCCTGTATACATTCAAACCAACACCCACACGTTTAAATGGGAATATAGTCGATTTACTTAAAATCCGAATTAAGTAGGTTTATCTCGGTACTAGTAGAAGTATTTGCCCATACCAAGACTTTTCGGACACCCTGTATACATACAAACATAAACACATATTAATACAAATATATTCGATTTGCTTGAAATTCGACCTAATAAAGTTTATCTAAGTACTAATAGGAGTATTTGCCCATTCCAAGACTTTTTGGACACCCTGTATACATTCACACTAACACTAACACGTTTAAATAGGAATATAGTCGATGTACTTAAAATCTTAATTAGTTAAGTGTATCTTGGTACTAGTAGAAGTATTTGCCCATACTAAGACTTTTAGGACACCCTGTATACAAACATATAAATCCGTACACATAGAAATGCAAATATATACCGACGATTTGCTTTAAATCCGACAATTGAGTTACTATTTGTACAAAAGCCAAAGGTATTTGCCCATTCAAAGACTTTTCGGACACCCTGTATACATATATAAAAACACAACAGAACACGACACATAGTAATTTAAATATTTTAGATTTTCTTGAAAACCGGCTCAGTTAATTTTTTTTATCTTCGTACTAATGGCAAAGATATTTCCGCATACAAAGACTTTTTGGACACCCTGTAGACATATATACAATCATGCACATGCCGCAAGGTATAAAATGTATTTTCGAATCGTTCTGGTTACTTTAAAACGATCCGAATCAAGTCATTTCCCTAAAATTAAATTAAAATTATTGAATAATAATTAATATATTGCCCCAAAGGTATACACGCGCATGGTTAGAAAATAAAATGCATATTTTTGGATTTTTTCGATGCCACTGAGCGCAATATTAGAATCTTCAATGATGTCTTGTAGCGTCATCGGAAAGTCGATAAAATTGGTTTTTAAAGCCAAATGTATCAAATGAAATGTCTTTCTCTACCGAAAGTATAAGGTCCCTAAATCCCTTGCCCGGTAAATTTGAAGCCGAAGTTGGTCCAGAGTCGTTCCTATTTCGCATCAAAATGCTGACATTTTAGCCAAATTGTGACATTTCATACATTATAATAATTAAATTAATACATTTTCCCGTATAGAAATTGATTTTTATAATGCAATGTAGGGTCAACAAAAATTTCAAAAAAATGATATTTAATGCCCATCTCGTGCTACGAAATGGTCAGGAATAGATAAAAAAAACGTCCATTCTATCAATTCCATGTATATTCCAAGCCGAAACTGGCTCAGGATCTTTAAAATATCGCTAGGAAAACTGGATATTTTGACAGCTCATATTTAACTTCGATCTAAAGCGTCACCAGTTCAATTGTTTTTTTTTTCATGGCATGGTTTAACATTCGCAGTTTTTAAAATTTTTCCTGCGCCGAAGGAAGAAAACCTATTTATTTATAACTTTAACGCAAAAATATGGAGTTTTAATTAGTTAGCAGTGTTCTCAGATGATGACGGAAGAAAATAAACCAAAAATACCATAATAATGCCATTTAAAGATGAATTTTGATGGAAAAAAACAGAAAAAATGTGTTTTTACCCCCTAAATCCGGCCCAGGATCACCCATTCGGGATTCATTTTAAAGCCTGATTATATCCCCAAGGGATAACGTTGAAAAAGTTGGAAGAAATTGGATAGGAAAAGATACAGAGTGATTCGAATGTAGAGATGTCATGAAAAAAAAATGGTTAAAAACCGAAATTTAATTATCGATTGCTCCTTTCCTATTAAGAATTAAGGAACCAAAAAATATGGAAGCTACGTATTTCGGCGAGCTCTTTCCGATAAGGCACATGAGATTTCGATTTGAATCCATTTTGACCCCCCAAAAATTCAAAACCGTCAAACATTTGCATGAAAATTCGAAATTTCCAGTTTTTCCCAAATTTTTCCAATTTCCAGGCGTTTTAGGTATAGGTAAATGTATTGAAGAAAGGATTTGAGATTCTTTAGTTTTATGTTCAAATACGTTTTTCTGTCCGATGTTCCGGTTTCGACTTATTCAGTGTCAAAGTGGGGTCTACAAAGGGCATTTTTCGACATAAAAAAATTCAAAAGAATTACTTCCCATTTTCCGAATACCGCCAGTTTCAATAGGGTTCTGAAGCTCCCGGTCCTCCACAACCTCCGAAAATTTAAATCGATTTAATTAAGTTTTGCGACCTGTACCCGATTTCAACGGAAATCGCTGAAATTTCGACTTTGACGTTTAATAACTCCGAAACGAAACACCCTGTATAACTGAATTTTTACTGAAGCTAGCCGCACTATCCCCCTATTAACCCAGAAAATTTGGTTGCTCTCCCTCTAACCGTTTTCGAGAAAAAAAATTCAAAAGGTGAAAATGTCGAAACGGACGACAACATACATACACACACACATTTTCTGACCAACGGCTCGGTATATAGACCGGCCTGAAAGGCGGTCTATAATAGGGTGCGTAGACAGCCTAATCGCCCCCGAGGGGGCTCTAGAATGTCGGTAATATCGTCATTGTCATGCCCTGAAAATTTCGTGTTGCTAGGCCTTGTATTAAGGAAGATATCACACTCCTTCGGACTGATGATGGAGAATAGACCGCCCTTCGTAACCGCATCGCTACATATATACAAACACCTACACGTAGAAACTATTTTTGCCAACAAAACGAATTTTCGGACACACTGTATACATACATAGAAATATAAACACATATTAATACAAATATATTCGATTTGCGCAAAATCCGACCTAATAAAGTTTATCTAAGTACTAATAGGAGTATTTGGCAATACCAAGACTTTTTGGACACCCTGTATACATTCACACTAACACCCACACGTTTAAATAGGAATAAAGTCGATTTACTTAGAATCCGAATTAATTGGGTTTATCTCGGTACTAGTAGGAGTATTTGCTTAAACAAATACGATTTGGACAACCTGTATACAAACATATAAATCCGTACACCTCGAAATGCAAATATATACGATTTGCTTTAAATCCGACAATTAAGTTTATCTTTGGTACAAATAGCAAAGGTATTTGCCCATACAAGGACTTCGGACACCCTGTATACATACATACAAACACAACCAGCACGACACATAATAATTTAAATATCTTCGATTTTCTTGAAAGCCGACTGAATGAAGTTTATATTCGTATTAATGGCAAACATATTTGCGCATACAAAGTCTTTTTGGACATTCTGTATACATAAAAACATATAAAGAACCACACAAAGGAATAAAAACTTTAGGATTTCCTTGATCTAAGGAAATTGGAAAAATTTGCATGACGGTTTTTAATTTTTTTTAGGGGTCAAAATGCAACAAATTAGATAGACAATAAAATTGTCAAACTTTTCTATAAAAAACAATTTTTCGATTGGACTTATAGTTTTCGAAATATATGGGTTTAAACTTGGTAATTTTTATACATCATTTATTAAAAATATCTCCGGGAATATCAGGTTTAAAAGAAAATCAAATAGAAAAAATTATAGACCTTAACAAACTGTCACTTTTTACTAATAACCATTTTTTCAATAAATCTAACCGTTCTCGAGATACGACCGATTTAATAGCAGAATTCAAAATTTTATGGGTAAACCCTTATGAAAATTTTCAAAAATTTTATTTTTCCAAAAATTAAAAAATAGTGACATATTGCGGTTTCCTATGTTAAAATTACGAGAGGAAACGAAAAAAGGCATGGAATTCTTAAAAGAAACTATATTTTTAATTTATAAATTTTTCACAAAAAACCGCAAAAAAACGAACAAAATTTGACACTGTTTTATACTTTTATTTTTATTTCGGTTATTAAAGACTTTCACAAAAAAATCTATCCGACAAATTAGATAGACAATACAATTGTCAAACTTTTCTGTAATAGACAATTTTTTGATAGGACTTATAGTTTTCGAAATACAGAGGTTTAAACTTGGTAATTATTATACGTCATTTTTTTTAAATATATCCGCAACTATCAGGTATAAAGGAAAATCATATAGAAAAAATTATACATCTTAGTAAACTGCAACTTTTTACTAATAACTATTTTTCAAATAAATCTAACTGTTCTCGAGATACGACCGATGAAATTGCAGAATTGAAAATTTTATGGGTAAACCCCTATGTAAATTTTCAAAAATCTTATTTTTTCAAAAATTAAAAAAATGACATATTACGATTTCCTATGTTTAAATTATAAGAGGAAACGAAAAAATGGCAAAGAATTCTTAAAATAAACTACTTTTTTAATTCTTTTATTATTTTGTTATAAATAACCATTTTATAATCGATATTAAAAACAATTTAATTCGCTCCTCTCCAAAGACAAACTTAATTAAATGACCTTTCAAGCAAATCAAAAATAAATAGCTACCTATACAATCCAAATTAAAGAACAGTGCCGTCCCTTAAGGGCTCGCCACCAATCACTATTTAACTCGCTCCTCTCAAAAGACAAACTTAATTAAATAATATTTTAAGCAAATAAGAAATAAATAATAAATTATATAATTAAAATTAAATAAGAATTTAATTCGCTCCTCTCAAAAGACAAACTTAATTAAATGACATTTCAAGCAAATCAAAAATAAACAGCAACCCATACAATCAAAATTAAATAACAAATTACTAT
Organism: Philopedon plagiatum; assembly: GCA_963971165.1. Classification (NCBI taxonomy): domain Eukaryota; kingdom Metazoa; phylum Arthropoda; class Insecta; order Coleoptera; family Curculionidae; genus Philopedon; species Philopedon plagiatum. The sequence continues at coordinate 61,669,202 of OZ020189.1, read as the reverse complement.
TTAACTCGCTCCTCTTAAAAACAGAATTATTAAATTGAATGGCGTTCCTAGCAAATCGAAGATAAAAATTAAAATTTTACACACTTTCGCAAAATAATAACGATTTTCGCCACTCCGATCTTTTCTAGCGTAAAAATCACGATATTATCGAATAAAAAAACAAAAATCGATTCCTGAAGAAAGAGTCGAGAGGGACGAAAATGTATGTGCTTTTGTGGAAGCAAATGAGCCATGCTCCAGCGTCCAAATTTCTCAAGAAATTGGCATTCCAGACCGCACAGTTAGACATGAAAAACTGATTTGAACATAAAACTAAAGAATCTCAAATACTTTCTTTTTGCAATACATTTACATATACCTAAAATAACCGGAAATTGGAAAAATTTGGGAAAAACTGAAAATTACGATTTTTCATGCAAATTTTTTACCGTTTTTAATTTTTTTCAGTGTCAAAATGGATTCAAATCGAAATCCCATGTGCCTTATCGGAAAGATCTCGCCGACATACGTGATAAACGAATTTTTTGGTCCCTTCATTCTTAATAGGAAATAGCAAATTGTTGGTCGTCACGGCAACGAAAAATCAAAATTATTTTTACATAAAAAAGTAACTTACTTCCTTCCCTTTCGATTGCCACTTCAGTCGTTTCAATCAGATAAGCCGGGCGTGAGTTAGAAATTGTCAGCTTTATCCTTAATCGTTGCTATAGAATCCATGGGAATCGATTTTTACCGATATATTTTTGAATGATTGACCGAATTCTTCCCAGACATCAAATTTCAACTCACCAACTCAATAAATAACGGAAATCGCAAATTATTCGTCGTCACGGCAACGAAATATCAAAATTATTTTCACATAACAAAGTAGCTTACTCCATTCCATTTCGATTGCCACTTCAGTCGCTTCAATCAGATAAGCCGAGCGTGAGTTAGAAATTGTCAACTTTATCCTTAATCGTTGCTATGCCAACCATGGGAATCGATTTTTCCAGATATATTTTTGAATGATTTACCGAATTCTTTCCAGATATCAAATTTCAGCTCTCCAACTCAATAAATACCGGGTATAGCAAATTGTTCGTCGCCACGGCAACGAAATATCAAAATTATTTTCACATAAAAAAAGGAGCTTAATTCCTTGCCTTTCGATTGCCACCTCACTCGTTACAATCAGATAAGTCAGGCGTGAGTTAGAAACTGTCAACTTTATCCTTAATCGTTGCTATAGAAACCACGCGAATCAAAATTTTACATATATAATTTTGAATGATTGACCGAATTCTTCCTATATATGAAATTTCAACTCTCCAACTCAATAAATAATAAAAATAGCTAGTTGTTCGTCGTCATGCCAACGCAATGTGAAATTATTTTCAAATAAGAAAATTGCTTACTTCCTCCCCTTTCGATTGCCACATCACTCTTTTCAATCAACTAAGCCGTTCTCAATTAACAACAAATCTAAGCAAATTTTAAATCAGACCCGTCATTGTGATTTACACCATATACTACCTAATGGAATAATACATTTCTGTGATGCTTTGCAGCGTCATCGAAAAATCGTTAAATATGCTATTTAATGCGTACTTCTTCAAATTATATGTTCCGGAATAGACACGGGAAGGTCTATAGAGGCGTTGCCCGGTACTTTTGAAGCCCAAAACGGTCCAGAAACCCTAAGATTCTCGCAAGAAATACTGGCATTTTGGCGACATTTAGACCCTTCATATTATAATACATTTCTCCGTATAAACTGATTTTTAAATCCATTTGCAGGGTCTCCGAAAGATAAAAAAAATTGGTATTTAGTGCTTAAATCGCCCAATGAAATGCACCATAATTAAAAATATAAAGTCCATTCTGTCTTTTCCATGTATATTCCAAGTCGAAATGGGCCCAGGATCTCTCCAAAATCACTAAAAATACTGACATTTTTGAATAATTCTGACAGGTCATATTTTTTAATTTCGACGTAAAGATAGGCGGCTTCAACTGATTTTCCAAGGCAGACTATAACTATATGCATTTTTTAAAATTTTTTCTGCAGCGAAGCAAGAAAACCTTTTTATTTATAACTTTAACGAAAAAATATGTAATTTTAATTAGTGTGGAGTGTTCTCAGATGATGGGGGAAGGAAATAATCCAAAAAAGAACTGTTAAATAAAAGAAATAATATATAATAATGCCATTTAAAGATGAATTTTGGTTGAAAAAATAGAAAAAATAAGTTTTTACCTCCTAGATCCGGTCCTCGATCACCCGTTCGGGATTTATTTTAAAGCCTGATTATATCCCCAAGGGATGGCGTTGAAAAAGTTGGAAGAAATTAGATAGGAAAAGATACAGAGTGTTTCGAATGTAGCGATGTCATGAAAAAGAATCGAAAAAAATCTAAATTTAATTATCGATTGCTCCTTTCCTATTAAGAATGAAGGAACCAAAAAATACGTTTATAACGTAGTTCGGCGAGGTCTTTCCGATAAGGTACATGGGATTTCGATTTGAATCAATTTTGACCCCCAAAAAATTCAAAACCGTCAAAGATTTGCATGAAAATTCGTAATTTCCAGTTTTTCCCAAATTTTTCCAATTTCCAGTCGTTTTAGGTATAGGTAAATGTATTGCAAAAAGAAAGTAGTTGAGATTCTTTAGTTTTATGTTCAAATCCGTTTTTCTGTCCGACGTTCCGGCGACCGAGTTATTTGGTGGGAAAGAGCTGCATTTTTCGACCTAAAAAAATTCAAGAGAATTACTTCCCATTTTCCGAATACCGCCAGTTTCAATAGGGTTCTGAAGCTCCCGGTCCTCTACAACCTCCGAAAATTTAAATCGATTTAATTAAGTTTTGCGACCTGTAATCGATTTCATACGATATCGCGGAAATTTCGACTTTGACGTTTAATAACTCCGAAACGGTACGCCCCGTGTAACTGAATTTTTTACCGAAGCTAGACGCACTATCCCTCTATTAACCCAGAAAATTTTAACTTTCCACCTGCAACCGTCTCGGAGAAAAAAAATTGAGATTGTCGAAAAACAGAATCTGACAACCGACGGACATTTTTCTGACCAAGGGCTCGGTATAGAGACCGGCCTGAAAGGCGGTCTCTAACTAGATTGCATAGAGCGCCTAATCGCCCCCGAGGGGGCTCTATAAAGTCGGTAATATCATCATTGTCATGCCCTGAAAGTTTCGTGTTTCTAGGCCATGTATTAAGGAAGATATCACACTCCTACGGACTGATGATGCAGAATAGAGCGCCCTTCGTACCTATGTACCTATCTACCTACCTTTGTACCTATCTATATTATAACAAACTTACAATACTGTATATTTAACTTTGAATAAAATCTTTGAAATCTTAAAAAAAAAAATCTTGAAATCTTGAAATCTTCGTAACCGTATCGCTATATACATACAAACACATATTACATATAAATACAATATGTACGATTTCGCTGAAACCCTACTAAATTAAACTTGTCATCTTTCGATCGGCTTTGAACCATACATTAGATAACATCATCTTCCTGAAATGGTCGAGCTGGGTGAAGATTGGTGGCGAGCCCTTCGGGCACGCCACTGATGTCTCTATGGAAAAAAATTGTGCATACATATTATGAACGTCGCTTCTTTCAATCTAAGAAGCCGTTCGCGAGTTGTAAGTTGTTAACTTTCCCCTAATCGTGGCTATGGCAATCATTAAAATTGAAAATTGCAAAAATATTTTTCAATGATTGACCGAATTCTACTTAGATGCGAAATTTCTACTCTGCAACTCAATAAATAACGGAGAAATCGAATTGATCGTCGTCATGACTACCAAAAATCGAAATTATTTTCAAATAAAAAAGTAGTTTACTTCCATCCCTTTCGATAGCCACCTCACTCGTTCCAATCGCAGAAGGCGTCCGCGAGTTATAAATTGTCAACTTTATCCTTAATCGTTGCTATGCCAACCATGGGAATCGATTTTTCCAGATATATTTTTGAATGAGTGACCGAATTCTTCCGAGATATCAGTTTTCAACTTTCCAACTCAATAAATATCGAAAATAGCAAATTGTTCATCGTCCCGGCAACGAAATGTCAAAATTATTTTCACATAAAAAGTCGTGTACTTTCTAACATTTCGATCGTCACTTTACTGGTTTCAATCAGATAAGCCGTTCGCGAGTTAAAAATGATCAACTTTATGCTCAATCGTTGCTATGGTAATCATCGGAATCAAAATTTATAAAAATATTTTTGAATGATTGACCGAATTCTACCCAGATATCAAATTTCAACTCTAAAACTCAATAAATAATGGAAATAGCAAACTGTTCGTCGTCATGGCAACGAAATGTCAAAATATTTTCACATAAAAAAGTAGCTTACTTCGTTCCCTTTCGATTGCCACCTCACTCGTTTCAATCAGATCAGCCGTACGTGAGTTAGAAATTGTCAACTTTATCCTTAATCGTTGCTATAGAAACCATGCGAATCAAAATTTACACATATAATTTTGAATGATTGACCGAATTCTTCCCATATATCAAATTTCAGCTCTCTAACTCAATAAATATCGGAAATAGCAAATTTTTCGTCGTCATGCCAACGAAATGTCGAAATTATTTTCAAATAAAATAGCTTACTTCCTCCCCTTTCGATTGCCACATCACTCTTTTCAATCGAATAATCCGTTCTCAATTAATAACAAATCTAAGCAAAATTTAAATCAGACCCGTCATTGTGATTTACCCCGTATACTACCTCATGGAATAGCCTTTGTATGATGCTTCGCCGCATCATCGAAAAATTGTTAAAATTGGTATTTAATGACTAATTCTTCAAATTATATGTTCCGAAATCCACACGGGAAGGTCTATAGAGGCATTGCCCGGTATTATACAAGTCGAAAACGGTTCAGAAACCCTAAAATCTCGCAAGGAAAACTGGCATTTTTGCGACATTTCGACCCTTCATATTTTAATACATTTCTCCGTATGAAACTGATTTTGACATGCATTTGCATGGTCTGAGAAAAATTTAAAAAATTCGTATTTAATGCTTAAATCGTCCAATGAAATGTATTTTAACTAAAAATATAAAGTCCGTTTTACCTTTGCCATGTATATTTCAAGCCGAAATCGGTCCAGGAAGCTTCCAATATCGCTACAAAAACTGTTATTTTCATGACATTTTGACAGGTCATATTTTAATTTCGATGTAAAGAGGGTCAGTTTCATTTGTTTCTCCAAGGCACGGCTTTTATTATATGCACTTTTTAAAATTTTTCCTGCACCGATGCAAAAAAAGGTATTTATTTATAACTTTAACGAAAAAATATGGAATTTTAATTAGTTAGAAGTGTTCTCAGATGATAAGGGATGAAAATAAACCAAAAAGGAACTGTTAAATCGGAGAAATAATATATAATAATGCCTTTTAAAGATGAATTTTGATGGAAAAAAACAGAAAAAATGAGTTTTTACCCCCTAAATCAGGCCCTGGATCACCCATTCGGGATTCATTTTAAAGCCTGATTATATCCCCAAGGGATAGCGTTGAAAAAGTTGGAAGAAATTAGATAGGAAAAGATACAGAGTGATTCGAATGTAGAGATGTCATGAAAAAAAAATCGTAAAAAATCTAAATTTAATTATCGATTGCTCCTTTCCTATTAAGAATGAATGAACCAAAAAATACGTTTATAACGTAGTTCGGCGAGGTCTTTCCGATAAGGTATATGGGATTTCGATTTGAATCCGTTTTGGCCCCCAAAATAATTGACAACCGTCAAAAATTTGCATGAAATATCGTAATTTCCAGTTTTTCCCAAATTTATCCAATTTCCAGTCGTTTTAGGTATAGGTAAATGTATTGCAAAAAGAAAGTATTTAAGATTCTTTAGTTTTAAGTTCAAATACGTTTTTCTGTCCGGCGTTCCGGCGACCGAGATATTTGGTGCCAAAGAGGGGTCTGCAAACTGCATTTTTCGACATAAAAAAATTCAAAAAAATTACTTCCCATTTTCCGAATACCGCCAGTTTCAATAGGGTTCTGAAGCTCCCGGTTCTCTACAACCTCTGAAAATTTAAATCGATGTAATTAAGTTTTGCGACCTGTAATCGATTTCATAGGAATTCGCGGAAATTTCGACTTTGGCGTTTTATAAGTCCGAAACGGAACACCCTGTATAGCTGAATTTTTTATCGAAGCTAGACGCACTATCCCTCTATTAACCCAGAAAATTTGAATGTTCCACCTGCAACCATCTCGGAGAAAAAAAATTGAGATTGTCGAAAAACCCGATTCCCCAACCGACGAACATTTTCCTGAGTGGCAAGTCGGTATATAGAGCGCCGTTGGCGCTCTATAATAATACAGGGAAAAATTGAAGGGCGACGAGCACCAGGACGAAGACGGACATAATGGCTTAAGAACTTGAGAGAGTGGTATGGAAAAAGCACCAGATCCTTATTTCGCGCAGCGGTCTCCAAAATACAAATAGCCAGAATGATCGCCAACCTTTAGTAGAAGACGGCACCAGAAGAAGAAGTATATCAGTATCTCATTAACAATAAGAGATAAAGAGTTGGTTAAATTGGGCAAAGCAATTTATTGGTGAATCATAATCTACGAAGAAATTAAAAATATTTCAGATAATATCGGAGACATCCGAAAAAAAACGAAATTTCTGATTTTTGTTTTTATTTCTTTGTGCCCTTTTCAAATTATAAAAAAATTAAAAGCACTTTCGTAAGGTACTCTTTCAAACTCTACAAAATAGCGGTAACTTTTTCAACAGATCGTTATCAAGTCTGATTTTGTTAAATATGCACCAGTAATTTCTATTTCACTTTTTGAAAGCCCTTAAGGTTCAAGTATCATCAATAATACGTCATATAAGTATTAAAATTGAAAATATAAATATAAAAAAGTTAAAAATATATTACTGTTCCCTAAATGACCCCCTCCTCTCCGCCAAACGAAGTTCTGGATCCGTGCTTGGGTTAATTCCTAAGTAAATACTTGATGTTTAACTGAACTGTACCTATAAAACAGATTTCTCAAATAACTTTTTTTAAGTAACTCCATAATAAGGGGGATATAAGTTTTAATTTTGTTTTTTACAATTATTTTATGTCCGATCCTATGCCACATTATTTATTATGTAAGCCTAAAGGAAAAATTAAAAGAAAAGACTTTCTAACCCGCTGAAAAATTTGTAAAACTTCGATCACTTTATTTATTTATTTCTAGTACATGCAATCCACAGTAAAAAAACAATGAAAAAGTACCCTATTTAGGCACGACCGTATTGCATGCGGTTTCTAATGCCACAAAATTAGGCCAGATTTTTTAAAATTTTTAAAACACAAAATCTTATCTTCTATTACACAGGAAAACGATATATTAAAAAAGTATCAATTTAGGAATCACCCTGCATGCATATAATATACTTAGTTTTTAGTTTATTTTGCTACGCTTATTTTCTTTGTACTCGTATTGTGTCATTTGTCATTTGAATTTCCTATTTCAATGTAAGTAAACTTTTTAAAACGCTACATTTCAAATAATAATTTAGATTTTTTTATTTTTGATGATATTAAACATAAGCACAACGTTATAATCATGAGACAAGATCTACCAAAGTATTACTGTTCTTTCGACTTATAACGAATTATATACAGTTAATTATCTACCCATCGTAAATTGTTTTTGTTATTTAAGAACAGACTTACCAGTGAAATCGACAATATCGTCCATATTTCTCAAAGAGACCTGATTGTCCTGATTCAGATTAATAAATAAATAAATTAACAGAAAATCACGGTCTCGGTAATAAGTATTATTATTACTTATTATAAGGTGACATAATGTTTCGTCCTGTTAAAAGGGCATCCTTAGACCTTAAATTGAAAAAAAAATCTTTCATGCTTACATAATTTAGGTAATGTCATGTTTAACGGATTCAATACGCTAAAGTGCAAAACACAAATAATTTTAGACTTTGCCTTGGTAACGTCAGATTTGATGAGCTGATATCCATTGAAGTAGGAAAAGCCGATAACACCATTAGAGTAAACACCGATTTTTCAAAAATAAAATATTCTGAAAATACAGTTTTTCTAAAATTGAGTTTGAACTGTTATAAAAAAAAGTTGGTGAGAAAGTTTCATCATCGGCAGGGCTTCCTAATAATATGAGTTAAAAGAAAAAATCTTGTAGCTACAATTACAGCTTTCTCTAGTTCAACAGGTTTGCTTATTTTATTATATATTATAAAAGCATGTACATACATAGATATAGGTTTTAAAATCGTTTTAATGAAAAGCGTGATTGTTGTGTAAAATATTAGTGCATATTTTATTTTTCTATAAGTTTTTAACAAATCAAAGTTAATTTCCAATCCCACAAAGAAACAGAAATAAAAAGTTTATCACCTGCCGTTATACAAACAACATTACTTCACAATTACGTCTAAAAATGCGTTTGCCTAAAACTCAGAATAAATACAAACCAATATTGAAATATAATCTAGTAAAAAATACTTTTTAAAAACAAGCTTTTATTATTTAGATTTACTAAAATGAAAAAAATAAGTATAATGTTTTCATTGTGGCAATGCTAAATGCTATTTATAAGTGGACATAGTTCGCGTGGGTGGATCCTCATAAAAGTAGTATCAAAGTTATCACTGAAACAGATATAATATATTATGTTAAATTTATTATCTTAAAAGCTCGTCGCGCGCGAAAAGTTCATACAGGCATTAATTTTGTTTGGCTGAAATTGTAAATAGATACCTAAGTAAGAATTTTTTTCTTTTCTATTCACGCGACAAGCTTTTTAGACAATACATTTAACATAATATATTATATCTGTTTCAGTGATAACTTTGATACTACTTTTTTAGGATCCACTCACGCGAACTACGTCTACTTATAAATAGCATTCAGCATTGCCACAATGAAAACACTATACTTATCTTTTTCGTTTTAGTACATCTAAATAATCAAAGCCTGTTTTTAAAAAGTATTTTTTACAAGATTTTATTTTAAAATTTTTAGATACATCTTAACCTATGCATTTCTGATAATGCATCATTCTTACACGGCATTTTACCTGTTATCGTATTCTACTGGTCAAACTCTTTCATTTGATACCCATATCAAGGGGATTGTGAAGAAAAAGGTAGTCCGCCGTCTTGTGTCGTCCGCCTTATTGGGTTTAGAATGACGTCACACAGATTATCGTATTCTACTTGTCAAATCCTTTTATTTGATACAAATGTCAAGGGGGTTGTAAAGAAAAATGTAATCCGCCATCTTGTGGGATCCGCCATATTGGCTGTGACGTGACGTCATATATATTATCGTATTTTACGCGCCAAACCTTTTCATTTAATGCCCATATCAAGGGAATTGTGAAGAAAAAGGTAATCCGCCATCTTGTGAAGTCCGCCATATTGGGTTAGAATGCCGTTACATAGCTTATCGTATTCTACTCGTTAAGCCCACGTCAAGGGGGATGTGAAAAAAGGTAATCCGCCATCTTGTGGCTTCCGCCATATTTTCTGTGACGTGACATCACATATATTATCGTATTTTACGCGTCAAACCCTTTCATTTAATGCCCATATCAAGGCAGTTGTGAAGAAAAAGGCAATTCGCCATCTTGTGGGGTCCGCATATTGGGTTCGAATGCCGTCACATGGCTTATCGTGTTCTACTCGTTAAACCCTTTCATTTGATATCCACGTCAAGGGGGATGTGAAAAAAAGACAATTCGCCATCTTGTGGCGTCCGCCATATTGGGTTTAGAATGATATCACATAGCTTATCGTATTCTACTCGTCAACCCCTTTTATTTGATACCCTATATTAAGGGGATTGTGAAGAAAAAGGTAATCCGCCATCTTGGGGCGTCCGCCATATTGGATTTAGAACAATAGTAAATATAATATATTGCATTGTCACTGGACTTCTACACGTGTGCAAAATTTCAAAGCTCTAGCTTAATTAGAACTAGTTTAAATTTTGATTACAATATTTGACCTAAACATACTAACAAATATACCTACATATGTACAGGGTTATTCATTATATTTTGACTCCCCCCTACAGCTCTTATTGCGAGTTATAGAAAGAAACTTTAAATATAAAAGTTTTAGGTTCTTTCACGTAGTATCTTTTTGGTAATAGCGGAAATAAAAAATCGTCTTTACAACATTGAAAAAATTAATTGAGTCATATTTTTTTAAATGGAACACCCTGTATACTATTAGCTCAAATGAAAGATCTCTTTGTTCTGATTTCAAATATATATAATTTGTTGGCATTTGGTTCAGCCACTTTTGAAATATTTGAGTTTAAAAAAATACTTTATTTAAACTACAACAATACGTTTTCGATGCAACTTGATTATATTAAAGCAACAAACTTTAATGACTAATGATCTCCAATTGTGGAAAAATAAGTTATAAACTCAAATATTTCAAAAGTGGCTGAACCAAATGCCAACGAATTATATATATTTTAAATCAGAACAAAGAGATCGTTCATTTGAGCTAATAATATACAGGGTGTTCCATTTAAAAAAATATGACTCAATTATTTTTTTCAATGTTGTCAAGTTGACTGTATATATATATATACATATATATATATATATATATATATATATATATATATATATATATATATATATATATATATATATATATATATATATATATATATAATATATATAATATATATATATATATATATATATATATATATATATATTCTACTGTAAAACCTGTTTAGTATTTGGAAAAAATTAATAACTTAATAATTGGTAAAATAGCTTTTGTCCTGAGTGCGACTCTGTTGTCGCATCGTGATTCCACTCACTGGTTATAACATTACATTTTAAATATATTAATTTCTAAAAGAATATGAAACTACGTCATATGCTGTGCAAAAAAACAATGTTTAAAACTTTTCAGCTACTATTTATTACTTTTTCATTAAAACTTCTAACAAAAATTTCACTATTGTGTTTTTATTTAGTGAACCGCAATTACTCTAATACGTCCATATCTATATGCGCAAAAACGCCAGAAATACAGCGCTAACAATCGACATAGTGTGGAAAATAAACGACGACCGCATTTTATAATTAACTTTTATCAGTGCGTTAAACGGTTTTTTTTATTTGCACAGTAAACTATGGATTTCGCCTAGAATAGTATATTTGTATCTAGTAGGAAAAATAACATATTCTCGGACGAGGATGCAAATTGGTAGAAAAGGCGCAGCCGAGTCCAGCAAGCGCCCGAGGCCGAGAATATGTTGTTCCTACGAGGTGCACATTTCTGCGATCGAGAATTAAATAGAATAAATAATAAAATTAAATTAAGTAATAAATACATGAACAATTAGGAGGGATATTAATTTATTTGATGTTTGCAAGATTGTATGCATGTATGATGTGAATAAATCTCTCATCTATGGACAGGGAGTCAGCCTTTACATTAATATAAAAACAATAAGCCACATGATGCACGCTATTTGGCACAATACAATCACTAGCAGATATTACAGAGACATTATGAACATTAGTAAAAAGTAAATATAAAAATGCATTCCGGCTATTAGGTACTCTATTCACCTGTGTCATATTCAAATATGAGTATCCTTCCGCCAGAATATGAGCCGGGTAGCCTTCGGAACATCGCAACGATATGGCGTCCTTTTCAGTGAACCAGTGAGCCTCTGGTAAATTAAAGTCACCGAATACAAAGACAGAAGAATTCGGGTAAGTCTCCCCCAGATCCCATGACAGAGGAAGAATGTCCATACATATCCCCACTTGACTTTGGTGGAATATAAACTGCACCAATGACAAACGACATTCTGGTATCTTTAACCTCAATAAACAGTTGGTCGATTGTGTTTACACTGAAATTTAATCTAGTGGACTTTAGACAAGAAACAACCGTCACAAGCACACCTCCACCTCTGGTTTTGTCACTATTTATAGTTGCATAACGATAAACAACATATCCTGGAGGCACTATCTTGCTGCCAGTGAAGCTATCATTTAGCCAGGTCTTGAGTAGGACAATAATAGGGTAATCTGAGAGAGATGCACCCTCACAAAGCTCACTAACCTTAGTTCTTAGGCCACCAACATTCTGGCAGTAGCATTTTAGGGGATTCGCAAGTTTTTTTTTGAGAATTACGTTTTTGTACTTTGCGTTTTGCAATGTAAGGGATTGCCGTTCTTGTATTTGTTGACGAGATTATCTTTGCCGTTTAATTTTCTTCGATCGAGCTCATCATAAGTTTGTATAAGCTGGCTTCGCTGCAATACGGTAAGATCATTTTTTATTTTTACATCACCACCAATAAACCTTATCGTGTGGAATGCGTTCAGTAGAGATTTCAGATCTGGATTCCGGGACATTGCATACTATAATATTTTTAGATTGTATAGATGTTTAGTGGACTTGATTTAAAGTTTCCACAGGAGTCGTAACACTAGGTGTAGACTCCGTTTTACTTGAAGCAACGCCCTGTTGAAATCCTTCTTGTAAGTCGAGGATAAGTGTTTCTAACTTGCCGATTTTTTCGTCCTTAATTTTTATGTCTTCATGAAGCTCACTTATTTCCTTTTCAAAGTGTTTTCTTTGCTCCAAGAGCACACCGAACCTTTGCGACATAATAGAGAAAATATCCCCATTTGAAATATACTTTTTACCAAGGGAAGCCATCTGATTTTTTATATCCTCTTCACATGAAAGATCTCCAGACTTATTTGGTTCACCATTCTTCGAAGAATTTCGACTTGGTCCACCAGACACCGTATTGTTATCATGATCACTAATTGTCCGTCCGTCGGAAGTCGAAGTTCGAAGTCGAAGTGGTTCGACTGTCGAACCACTACCAAACGAAACTCGTCGAACCTCACTTTTCCTGCAACTGCTACATTCCCAACCATGTGTGCGATTTTTCTTAAAAAGTAAACAAAGCTTATCAAATTCGGTCGCCAATAACTGAGAGCAACCCTTGTGAATCCATCCGCAACAACTGGAGCACTCTATTGTCACCTGACTTGCTTTAATAACGTGGGAGCACTATATAAAAACAGTCCGATCCGCCATTTTTACTGTTTTTACCTGTTTGTCTGCAATATAAGGGTTAAATGTAGTTCCGACTGTATCAAAAATTTTAGGTTTTGTCCCGTATTTTCTCTAGAGGCACCTAGTTGTAAAGTCGATTTTTTATTTCCGCTATTACCAAAAGATACTACATGAAAAAAACTAAAACTTTGGAATTTAAAGTTTTTTTCTATAACGTGTAATAAGAGCTGTAGGTGGGAGTCAAAATATAATGAATAACCCTGTACATACATACATACAAGCAAACTAAC